>CP060576.1:1200000-1800000 GCA_014334815.1 Pyrenophora teres f. maculata | reverse complement strand
ATTGGAGAAGACGCTACCCAGACCTACGTCTTCGGTGTGTTCCCTCAACCAATCACAGTCTCGGACATGCACTCGTGCATCTTGTCTCGCTCGCGACGCCCACGTCTCTCTTCTCAACGCCCGTAAAATCCGCAAAAGACAACCTGCTCTACCCGTAATGGCTGCCGGTATCGCTTTTTGACCAATTGAACCAGCTATAAAACATGCATCATGTGGGCGTTTACTTTCTCTTCGTGCTTTTGTTCATCTGTACTGCTTCCACGTTGTTCTATCTTTTCCCTCGACACTTGGACATGAATTTCTCACGCGGCTATGTTTCGTTATTCTTCGCAACAATAGCCACCGCTATAGCAGCTCAAAATAATGTCAAAGTCGATTTGGGCTGGCATGCGCCGAAAAAGAGTTGGATCAATGACCTAGACCAAGTCTTAAATAGCACCGGAACAAACGGGTTTAGGTTTAACAGCTCGCAATTACCGGCTGGTGTGAAATATGGGACGTACAACTGGTGTAACATGCCACATGTGCGGAAAGAGGAATATGTAAAAGCTGATGAGGGGTTTGAGCTGGTATATGTGGAAGTGTAAGTATGCAACATTGAATCCGTATAAACCCTGTCTTACAAGGACAATAGTATACATCGCCATCATAAGCGAACACCATACGCTTCCAATACTTTTCCTAAAGAGTCGTACAGCTGGGAATGCTCCAACCAAGGCCTTTTCTACTACGGCGAGCCTCTCCACCAAAACAGCAACACGTCAGCATCCACCTACTGGAGCGTCTACACCAACCCCGTCAACCCCTTTGCTCAACCCGGTTTCAACGGTAGTTGTCAATTCCCACAAATCACAAGCCAAGGCCTAGACGACTCGTGGCAACACGGCGCCGATCTATACGCCGTCTACCACGACGTCCTCGACTTCCTCCCGGACACGCTCGACAACAACAAAGTCAGCTACCGCGTCTCCAACAACGTCATCACCAGCCAAGTCGCAGGCATGCTAATCCAAGCCATGTACGCCCCTGGCTCAAACGTAGCCCTGCACATCCAGCCCTCGGGCACAGACTCCCTGGAGCCATCGTACCCCTGCCCAGCCGCAACATCCCTCTACGCCTCCTACGGCGTCGGCAGCACCGCCACAAACTGGACCGCCCACCTACACGCCACCAAGCCCCTCTTCGCCGCCCTCGACGCCGTCAGCGCTGTCCCGCCAAACTCGTCCGACTGGCACGCCTGGTTCGACCACTACTACGACAACCTCTCGGCCCGCCAATGCCACGCTAAACCCCTCCCTTGTCACGTTGATAACCCCCACTCGTGTGTCTCTCAACCCCAGGCTGATGCCGTCTACCGCCTTGGTCAGTACGAATACAGTTTCATCTACCGCGACTCGCCGCTCTCGCTGCGTGCCGCTCTGGCGTCCTATGGCGTCTTCATGGCCGAACTCGCAGACAACTTTCGCGCCGCTGTCGCGGGCACATCACACGTCTTGTACCGCCACAATGTCGCTCATGATGGTTCTCTCGCCCGGCTGTTGAGTATCCTGCAAGTCGAGCAGATGGTGTGGGTCGGCATGGGGTCGGAAGTCGTGTTTGAGATTTATAAAAACACAATTGATGGTAAATATTTTCTTCGCATTCTTTGGGGTGGGCAGGTGCTGAGGAGTTCAAATCCTAGTTTGGGGGTCAGGGATGGGGCGGTGGATATGCTGGATTTGGATGTTTTTCTGGCTTATGTGGATGGCTTGGTGGGGTATAGAGCTAGTAAAGTAGTTGGTCTTTGTGCAAAGACATAGATGGTGACCATCTTTGAGCAATATAGCGAAGCTGGAGCTATCATGGATATGTTCGATACATAAAGTCCAATGTACTGTGAATCTTGAAAAGGTCTTCACCGCATGCAACACAATCTTCTCCTCAAAGTATTACAGATATATTATGTACGTTCGAGTTCATCACTCATTCTCATCAATGTCGTGTTCAGGAAAAGTGAGCTCAGCGACTCTCGCCAGTCTCCATACTGTACTATCACGGCCAACCCAGCAGATTACCCCGTGCGTACTAAGGTTTCCACGGATATCTGAAGCGCCCGTCCGGCCCATAACGGACACAAGGTTCAAATTCCCTTGGGTAGCATTATTAGCAAAGATAATGAGGTTGTGTATCACCATCGTGAGGATAGTGAACCCCTCACAACTCGTCCTTGCCCTTTGCTGCCTCGGCTTGCTGGCGCAGATTGGGAGCAGTAGTGTTGCCTTGTTCCATGTCTGCAGCCCAGAGAGCGGCACCGACGGTGTTTGTAAAGGAGAAGAAAATACCGGCGACAGGTACAAGCTCGAGGAGGACGGCGGGGATACCGAAGCTAGCAAACGTCAGCAGGGTTGAGGTATTATACACGGGTAAACTGACCTGGCATATGCAGCCTTGCGTTGTTCAATGAATCTCTCCTTCTCTTGCTTCTTCATCTGCTTGAGCTGAAAGTACCGAGCATGCGCGGTGGGGCCAAATTTGCGTCCCTGGAGAATGACGAACAGTATGGTGCCGACCACGGGAATGAAGTTGAGCGGGAGATACATGAAGTACCGAATGATGGCGCTGGGTGCAAACTTGGCAAAAGGCTTGGTGACGAGCTTGCCCAACTTTCCGATAGGATCGTTTCCTGACTTTACCTGGCGCTCATTTGATACTAGCGTTGTCTGGTTACGACAGACCAGTGTGCCGTCAAAGGTGTCGATGAGAGCATCATCGATGAGGAAGTTTTTGCTCAAGACCGAGAAGATGGTTGATGATTCACTAAGAACAAGCAGTATGGTGGTGAAGATGGCTAGTGGGCCGTTGAAGATGGAGAGCAATGCAGCTTGGGGAACGTAGGTGACAGCAAACATCACCGCCGTAACACCCAGCCCTAGAGATACAGTCGGAACGAGCTTCGCGGCGAGAGGCTTCCATAGTGCACGGTGTGTGAAGAAGTAGGCGATTCCCTTGAGGCTGTGTTAGTTCTATTACGTTGACTTCCCAGATCCCTCAGTGACTTGTGTTGCTTGTTCAAAGCCCCACCCCACACAAGGAAGGTATAACGTGGCCTCCTGGATGGATCTGAGACAGAAGATTTGAGACGCGTACCTTGAAGGGGTAGAGATATGCGCCCGAACGAACAGCATCTGTAGCAAGTTCCTTGGCTTGTTCGAAGTCCTCCTTCGCGACTTCCTTGATCTTGTCGGGGACTCTCATTCTGGATTCCGACATTTTTGCAAGAGGCAAACAGAAAAGCTAGAGAAAGCAGGTATTAGGAAGGTAAAGGTCAGTCGTGATAGACATTTGGAGGTAGTTGGTGGCCATGAAGTTGTTGGGTCAAAGCTATACAGACTACGTCATAGGCGCGTACTTGGTCCAAGCTTCCATGTCAACACATACGCAGACCTCATTCTTGCGCAAGACAACGTCTCTTTACGCAGCAGACTGTCATGTCTACTCTTGAGCATTTCGGCATCTTACATGTCTCTCTGGACTTGCCATGATCTGCGAGACATGGTGGTGAAGATATTGCAAAGTCTTTGCATGGGCGCAAGGTACGACGTCATCGTATGCAAGCTTAGCTTAACGCGATCCCCCAGGGAAGCCGATTGCGACAAGTTACAGCAACGACCAGCACTGACTTGCGGGCATTAGCCCAGGAACGCGTTTCCAAGGCATTGCAGATTGTGTGTTGCAACAAGGGCATGTTGGATGCAAAGGCTTCTAGGCCCCTGGGTCATGTACTGTAAGTACCAGTAAGTAGTACCCACTATGACACTGTGCCCTGTTTCGCGGCCAGGTGTGGCGGTGTAAGCAGGGTTTGCAGCGGATCTGGTAGCGCACACGCGTCAATGGCCAACAAGGACTGATGTAAGAGGGAGAGAATCAGGAAATGGAGTAGTTGCTAAGCTTTCCCGTTCCCCACCTGTTGATGCGTCGGATGGTGGAATGACGCACCGCCGTCGGAGCGCTAACCCCACCAGGGGTCCAGCAAGAGTGGCTGCGTAATTAGCCCATAATTGTGGCGGCGGCAGAAATCACAAAGAGCCCACGCCATGTCTAACCTCAAAGATCACCATGCTATTGCCGCATGGAGAGCAAATTGGCCAGGTTTTACCATGGCATTCAATTTGCGCATGACGTCGACGTCAATCCTGCAGTGACCACGACAAAGGGTCGTGAGAAACAGGCATGGTGGAGCTGTTACTGCCGTTGGTACAACGTCCGCTGACGGGTGACGGTTCCATAGACATGACGTAAAGCTAAAGGGTTTCTTGCTCTTGCCCTCACCACTGTGTATATAAGACCACCTGAACTCTCTCACCTTCTCTCATCACACAACCAAACAACAACCACTCAAACTCTACAATCAACTCTTCACTTTATCAACCACTTCACCCACTTCAACTACACACACAACTCAGCAATCATGTCAGGAGTAATGGACAAAGTCAAGGCCAAGGTCGATCAGGTCATGCACAAGGATAAGACCCATGGTGAGTACATCTCTTCTACACTGCCATTGACACTTTACTGACTCTCTTCAGATGACCCCACTGGTCCTCACAGCTCCCACGCTGCTAACACTGCCGACCCCACTGTCCACAACACCTCAGGTACTACCACTGGTACTACCGGCACAGGTGGCTTCGCTGGTGATCACCACAGCTCCGGTGTAAGCACTGGTCTCGGTACTTCTGGCACTCATGGCACCAGCCACAACACCACACATGGAACTGGTCTTGGTTCGTCAACCACAGGCACCACCCACGGCACCACCCACGGCACAGACCCATCCGGTCCTCACAACTCCGGCATGATGAACAAGGCCGACCCGCGTGTTGACTCTGACCGTTTCGGCACCGCAGGTAACACTGCAGGAGCTGGCGGTGTTGGTGCTGGACAGTACACTGAGTCTCACGGTACCACTGGCCTTGGTTCTTCGACAACAGGAACCCACGGCACCACACACGGCACCGGTCTCGGTTCATCTACCACACACGGCACCGGTCTCGGTTCATCTACCACACACGGCACCGGTCTTGGTTCCTCTACCACACACGGCACTGGCCTTGGTTCGTCCAACACACATGGAACTGGTCTCGGTTCATCTACCACACACGGCACTGGCCTTGGTTCGTCCAACGCACACGGCACTGGTCTCGGCTCATCTACCACACATGGCACCGGCCTTGGCTCGTCCAACACACACGGCACTGGTCTCGGTTCATCTACCACACATGGCACCGGCTTTGGCTCTTCCAACACACACGGCACTGGTCTCGGCTCATCTACTCACGGCACAGACCCGAGTGGTCCCCACAACTCCAGCATGATGAACAAGGCTGACCCGCGGGTTGACTCTGATCGTCTGGGAACTGCAGGCAACACTGCAGGTGCTGGTGGTGTCGGTGCCGGCCAGTACACCGAGTCTCACGGCAGCGGCTTGACAGGTCACTCCACTACCGGCCACGGTCTTGGTTCTTCAACAAATGGAGCCTACAGCTCTGGCAACACCATGGGCACTGGAATGACTGGTGGCCACGGAACTTCAGACTTCAACGACCCCAGCGGCCCCCACGGCTCACGCATGGCCAACCAGGCTGATCCTCGTGTTGGCGGAGGCGTAGGCAGCAACGGAGCTGGTGCTTACAACACCACTGGCTCAGGAGTTACTGGACACAGCACTACCGGTGGCCTTGGACACTCCGACCCCACTGGCCCTCACAGCTCTCACGCTGCTAACACCGCCGACCCCCGTGTTGGAGGAGGTGTAGGAAGCACTGGAATGGGTGGAACTGGTCATCACACTAGCACCACAGGTGAGCATGGCAGCGTTCCCGGACATGTCGAGGGCACTGGGCGAGACGATGTGGCTCAGGGTGGCTACGCTAGCAAGAGCGAACTGCCCAAGGCCCTCGTTGAACCTCAATCCCACGCCGTTCCCCACTCTTCAATCCGGGAAGACCACCAACATGCTTCAGGTCACCAAGGTACCTCTGATGTTCACGGCAAGCCTTCCATGATGGACAAGCTCAGTAAGTAATCTCTGGCTTCTCACACAACTATGAAGCTAACCAGATGTCCAGACCCCAAGAAGGACGCCGATCACGACGGCAAGCGCGGCATCATGGACTAAGTCCTTGGTAGTCCTCAACTGCGCTCTGCATTACAGTACCATGGTGCTCGTGAATCCTTGGCGTACCAGATTGAAGAACCATCGCTTGCATGATATTGACGAGAGCTATACCGAGCTTTTTCACTCTTACCTTTCATGGCATGATTGCACGAATACCCACGATATCCAAGTGGCTACTTAGATAGCCTCAATGAATAATAATTCTCACTTCAATACACATCCTCTGCATGCAATGTTGTTTTGACTCTGCCCTTATTGTATAGCGAATACCATTCCACTAGCTCAACTAATCACCTCCTGCCTCAGCCATCTTTACCATATCCGCCCTGTCCTCCGCACTCAACGTGTTAGTCTTTGCAGCTTCCTTCCACGCTTCCACCTTCTCATACTGCTCCTTATCCAACGTCCCCTTGAGCTGCTTCAACAGCTTAGGCGCAAACTTGCCCGTCGCATAAACCACGCCATCATATTGTCTCGCAAACAGCACAACCACGAGCGTCAAAAACAACACGGGCCCATCAACCGCCTTTTGCTTCTGCAACCGCCTCAGCATATCCTCCACCATTGCCCTCTTGGCCGCCACCAGCGTCGTCTCCCCCAGTGCCTCGACCCCCTGTTTCTTATTAAACTTATCCAACGCCGTAGCAATCCCAGCCACACCATCCACCGTCTCCAGCACACCACTCAGTCTCGCGACATTCTTGCGCGTCCGCCGACTCTGAACCAAACGCTGAGCGCGCGCTTTAGCCAGCGTATCCGGTATAAGCTCTTTGATCGTGTACGCAGCGAGTAGCTGGGCGAGTTGGTCGTGGACCTTGGGGTCCGAGACAGCCTTGAGCCCTGTACTGTAGATGTTGTAGCGGGAAATGCAGCGATCGGACCAGTAAGTAGCAAAGTCAGCTTCATTTGCGGATTCCAGGGGCGCAAGCGTGTTGTAGAAAGTGTCCTCTAGCGCCTTGTCGACGGGTTTTGTGGCGAGGAGGAGGCGCTGGACGAGGCCTGTTGGGGGGATTAGGTCGCGGATTCTGTCACGGGAGTATTTTGGGTCGGGGGCGCTGGTGTTGGTGGTGGGGTCGTTGAGGTGGGTTTGCCATTGTGAGTGGGCGTCCTGGGTTGCGTAGGTTGCGAGTTCGTCGAGGGCGCCGTCACGCCGGGTTTCGGTGAGGATGAGGTGGCCGACGCGGATGATGCGTTGGCCTGGGGGCTTTTGGGAGAGGGCGCTTATGATGGCGTCTTTGGATTGGGAGGCGACTGTTTCGACGATGCTGGGGGGGAGACGGGATCCGATTACTTCGGTTACGTCGAGTGTGGAGCCTTCTTGTTCGAGGATGCGGATGCAGTCCTGCTGTATTTGCGCTGTCCATGGTTCTGAGACGGCGAAGGTGTCTATTACGGATATGTTGGGTAGGTCTTGGAAGTGGGAGACGGCGTCCTTGAAAGACGGGAAGAAGTCGGGGAAGTCGGAGGCGAATTTCTGAAGATCGAGGTACGCGAGTGCGCCGGATTGGAGGCTGTTGAGCGTTGCGTCGCGTTTGGATTCAATGAGTTGCTTAGGTGTACATGAGATGGTACCGTTGGATTCTTGAATATTGAACTGAGAGGTGAAATTTTCCTGCTCTAGGACTTGGTTCAGAGTGCGTGAGATGAACCATGTTGATGGGTTGTTTGGTAAGTCTTCTGGCTTGATGTTGACAGTCCTATGCAGTGTTAGATTTTCATCAAACCAAGTACCAGTTGCACTTACTGCACATTCTTGAGCGCCTGGTCAATCTGACTGAAAATAGCCTCCGAAATGGCACTCTCATAGGATCTATTACACACGTAGCCATCTATGCTCAGAATCTCGCCATCCTGGTCGGCGAGTAGAGCGTCTAGACTGTTGAGCCACACATCATATTGTGCAGCGAAGTCGGCTTTGGTAACTAGTCCACTGGATAATAAACCAGAAAGCGTATTCCGCAGTGCATCTCGTTCATCAAAAGAGATGATGTGTTTTCGGTCCGCACTTAGTAAGCAAAGTTTTGGATGATTCCGCGCGAGCTGATCTACAAGCGTCTGATCTATGTCAAGTTCGCTAGCCAAATCTGAAAGTGGTATCCGTTCAGTTGCTGGAAGAAAAGTAAGCGAATAGTTTGTACAGGGCTACTGAAGCAACTTACATTTGGTTACTCGACCTCTGAACTGTGCTTGGACGAACTGAAGGGTCACGAGCCCATGACCACGAGAAGATAGTGTGAACTGTGGTATGAAATCGGAAGTCTCTTGTGGAGGAAAAAGAGCGAAGATATTCTTCACATCGCTTGGGCTGAACATTGCCGTCTAATCCGGGTGTTTAGCCTGGGTTGAGTGTAGTAGAGATACGGTTACGCAGATTGCGTATATAGTTGAGGCGGTTGTTGGCGGGTTGATCTCGTCAGATCGTAGCTAATCAAACCGAGAGTCCTTTTCGCCGCCGCGTGGAAGAAAAACCGAGGGTGACTTCTCTCCAGTAGCACGCAGCAGACTAGTTACATAAAACAAACACTTTTCTGTGTCGTAGTCAGACGTCAGTGAAGGTTGGAAGAGTTGGAGACAGCCTCGTCCTGATTGGTGGTAAGCGGGGCAGCGGCGGAACCTCGGAATTTGAGCGCAACCTCATCCTCGCTTCATCGACCTTTGGAGATAGCCAGCGGACCTCATTAATCGCCATCATGTCTCAATTCCGCGCGGCCAAGCTGGATATTGGATGTTTTACGAAGATCCGCAACATTCGCGACCATACGAAGCGCAAGGTCTACTCCGAGAACGAGCCAGAGCGGTATGCGTCTTCACATCCTCATGTTATAGACAAGGACTAAAGACGACACAGACAAGCACTCCGATACATCATCCGCAATACTACCCTTCCGCAAAGAGTTCGCGCGCAAGCTCAGCTCCAGCTGTCAGAGATGCACTGCTACACCCGCTACACACAGATCAAGAACAGATGTATAATGGGAGGCAAGGGCCGTGGTGTCTTTAGCGACTTCAGAATGGGCAGAGTATGTTTATTTGGATTCTGTGTAGAGACTGGAGCTAACTGTATTACAGTACCAATTCCGTGTTAACGCGCTCGCTGGAAATCTACCGGGTGTCAAGAAAGCAAGTTGGTAGATCTACTTTTGGGCAGCAGTGTTTGGAACATGTGTACAATACTCGGGCATTAGGCGGCGTACTTGCGGAAACTATGAACGGACTATGGCATCGTATAATTGGTCCCAAAATACAGACCTGCAAGATGCCGCCTTTAGAGCAAACGCCGTTCAGTCGGCATGTGATGGTGAGGCAGACTTTCCGCTGCAGGGCCTGTGTTTGCATGTTATCCGTCTTCAGGGTCTTTTGCAACACGTGTACAACCAGACAACTCCTTCTCTTACTGTTTTCCTCAACGCTTCAGCAGCCGCAAACGGCAGATCTCCCCACCTGTAATAAAACCTCGACTCGTCACTGACCACGACCTTTGCACCCACAAATATAGCTGCAATCTGGCTCAATAAGCTGGAATCAAAACGCATCATTCGTACAACAACCGAAAGCCAGATCGTGACCACTTCATCATGTTCGTACGCGTGGAGGACTCACTGCCAGCCGACCCTTCCTTCCCGGCGGATCTGAAGCAGCTTGGCTACTTTATCAACAAGACAGGCGGGATTCGCAGGATAAATGCACCGGAGAAGCAATTCGTCTACCACGCCACGAACAATGAGCGCGTCAACGAGGTACGCCGCGAGGCCATGCAGAGTGAGTCAAGCCATCACACATCTTGGAATCAGACTAACAAACAGCAGCCTGCCAGCGCAAGGAGGCAGAGAAGCGCTTGTATTACCTTGGAATCAACTGTATCCACCTTCCCAAGTTTGGCATGTCCAAGCCCAACGGGCCACATGTGCCAATCCTGAGTCCCTCGCCCGGTGTGCTAAAGTCACGCAAGCGCGTAATCGTCATCGTCAATGATACACTTCAAGATCTGGGTATCCTGGCATATAGGCAACTGCAGCGAGAACTCGGTATCAACGGCGGATCAGTAGTGAACTTCGTCAAGGAGATCATCAAGCGCTCGGCTCCCAATAACACTGCGGACAAGGACGCAGATATCTTTGAAGATGGGTTCAAGCTCGACGACGACAGTACTACGCCTGGGCTAGTCGTGCTGAACATGGGCCAGTTGCTCTACTCGACCAAGTACGACCAGGCTATGACTTTACGCAGCTGGTCCGCCATGCCGCGCAAGTCGGTGGTACACGAAATGATCCCCATTGATGACGAGGTGAACCGTGTCCTTGGACATCGAACCCCAGAGGAGCATATCAAGACTGTCTTTGAGCAAGTCATCTGTAATCCTGAGCGAGTAGCGGCCGATGCAGAGGTCTATGTCATTGCTATTGAGAATGGCACCCAGCGGATTGTGAGCTTGATCGCTAACGACTGTAAGTATTAAGTATTGTACTGTCAACTTTGCTTATCTAAATTGACCTTCTATCAGTCGAGAAGTACGGCTCCCGCATCACCGCCATGGCACTCGTCGACTCCACGATCGCCGATACTGAAATCCAGAATCCACATGCCCGAGCATTCCTCCGTCAACGCACCCGCCAGTGGAAGTTCAGCGAGCTTACATCCAACCCAATGCACTGTATCAGCTTGCCCGACGACTACAACCAGGAAACAGCGAATAGCCCGCCACAAGACACGAGATCGTTCATGCACTCTGCCAAGCACATTTCCTGGCACGAAGACATCCCCACCGGTTCAATGGCAGCCATAACAAACGCCCTGCACCGCCTCTCTCTCGCCATCACCCCAACCTCGAACCCGGACCCCACTCCCCCAAACGACCCCGATGCACCTGCAGACTGGGCATCCGGCCAAGGCGTCCCCTGTCCCACCTTCTCCGGCGGCGCCAACCCCGTGGGCGAATGCATCTTCACCAACCCAACTGTCCAACACGCCATCCTCTCCTTCTTCGAAGAAGTCGCCCAAGATCCCGAATACTACCGCAACCCACTCTCGCTCAAGCCCTTCACTGAAGCCCCACATCCCACACCCGATAACCCCCTCTCTTTCGACCCCTCCGACTCTGCCGGCATCGACTTCACTTCCACATCCAGCCTGCTAACAGCCGAGCAATCCGCCCTCGCCGACGCACGCGACACGCTCCTCGAACTCCGCACCGACCTCGCCGCCTGTCCCACGCATATCCCCGAACTAGCACCCGGACGCAAGGCCCTGGAAACCAGAGTCTCGGAGCTGGCACTTCACGTGGAAAAGCTGGAGATGGAGGCCCTGAGTTGCGGTGGCGCGGTGGCGGGCGAGGCGGAGACGAAACGCGAGAGTTGGAAGCCAAAGGTTGAGGGGCCAAAGGTGCCATTTGCGGGGACCATGGTAGATAGCGAGTTGTTGAAGACTACGGGGTTGATGGGTGGTGGGGATGAGGAGAATGAGATGGACACGGATGAGGATATGGAGATGGAGATGGCGGAGGATGGCGGTAAAGGCCTGGATGATGAGAAGGCGTTCTTGTAGATGAGATTTGTTGAGAGAGGTGGGTCTGTGAGGAGTCGTGCAGTTTGATGAGACATTCTGACATGAATGACTCTTACAGTCAGTCAGTCAGTCAGTCAGTCAGTCAGTCAGTCAGTCAGTCAGTCAGTCAGTCAGTCAGTCAGTCATTCAAGGCGTTTGTTATTCCCCAATGGAGAAGAAAAGTGGGTTATGTGGGAGATCAGAACTTGGTTGAGGATGTATGTCGAGCTATACTCAACATTGTCTTTTGAGAACAAATCAAAGAACACATTTCAGTCATCATGTTTGTCATCATCATCATCATCATCAACACTATTCCACAACACGTACATCCCAGTCGCGGCACAAGAAACATAAGGAGAACCAAACAAGTCTTACAGACCAACTAACCTCTTTTACACTTTACTTTCACTTTCGACTCAACGTACGTACGTATCTCTTCTTCTGGCAGCCCCTAAACCCCATCAACTCAATCTTTCAGCTGAAAAAAAATCTCAAATCACATACAGACAGACAGACTACGACACACTACCCACGACGAGCGCGGCAACACCCTCCTCCTCGCTCCTGACATCAATCTTCATCGTCACACCAGTCTTTGCACTAAACGCCATCCGCACCATCGCCGCCACCTTTCCGCCTGTGATGGTCTTGCCGTAAAGTTTGAGCGTATGTGTTGAAGCCGAGAGAGCGACGTCTGTGCCTTCGAGGGGTTGGAGGGAGAGCGTCTTTGTGAGTTGTTCGGTTGCATCTGTGATAAAGTTAGTGCTAGATTCTTCATAAGAAACTGAGTACTGAATAATCCGATCATACCTGCTATGCTCTTCATATTACCCAGCTGTAGAGTCTCAGTTGCCGAATCGCCGTTCGACTGATCCCACACGTTATCGAAGCTACCAGCATACGCTGGAACAACGTAATCGGCGCCGGTGAGGTAAAGGTCCTCGACCGAGTATTCGTCAGCGTAGCCATCGCCCTCTTCTGGCTCGTTGGTGCTGGGGTCGATTTCCTTTGTTGTGAACTTGAGTACGTTTGTGAAGCTGGCAGCGATAAATTGCGACTCGGTTTCCAGACGCTTGAAGGATACATAGACGGTTCCGGGCTCGTTCGTGGAAAGCTTGGGTGCTGGGATTACAAATTCCTCTTCTAATTGGACATCGCCATCGTCTTCTGGTGTGACAACCATCTCAACGTCGACCAATACGGTGTCATCAAGAGTGTTCTTGATGTCGTATTGAAGGACAATGTGATCCTTGAAGATATGTTTGATGGCGGTGACAACGTATTCGGTCTCTGATTCGGTGAGCTCGACAGGATCGCTCGACTTGAGTACACCGCCATGCGCTGCCAGTTCCGGAATCTTTTGTAGCTCCACGGCATACTTTTGCGCATTGTTTGCTGCATTGGCTGCAGCGTCTGCGCCAGCTTTTGATGGTGCTTTGGCGGCGCTGGGGGCTTTGAGAGTTGGTGTAGCACCTTCAGTCTTCTTGGTAAGGTCTGCGGCATCTGCTTGCTCGCGCGATACTGTTGGGATCTTGGTGATGTCGAAGGCGGCTTCAAAGGTGTCGCGAGAGTCGGAGCTAACGTACATGGCCAGTTGGTGCTCGAGAACAGGCAGCGAGAACATTGAGTCGTTGCGAATGAAGCTGATAGCCATGTCGTCATCGCCTTGGTCCATCAACCGGAGGTTCAACGCAGCACGATCTCGAACCTCGTCATCCACATCGTCGAGACACCTGGTAAGGAGAACGTGCACTGACTTCTTGATCTCTGGATCTTTCTGACCAACACCAAACTTGGCAAGGGCGGAGGTTGCTGCGGCCCTAACAATAGCATTCTCCAGAACCACGCGATTGTAGATGTAACGAATGTACTTTGTGGGGTGCGGTGTCGAAGGGCCTTCACGTCCAAGCACGAATAGAATCCTGACGGCGAGCTTCGTAAACTCGCAGTCTTCGATAAATTCGCAAAGCGTCGCAAGGGCATCCTCCTTGGCCTCTGGCACAAAGCGGATCAGATCCATAATGGCCTCCACAACAGCACGCTTAAATTCGTAGCCACCCTCATCGCGCAAAATGCCACTGAGGAAGGCAAGGAAGCCAGACTGCTTGGCCTTGAACTTCAGAGCCAGTGTTCGGACGGCTTCCACAATCGTAACCTTGAACTCATCCGTGATCTCGGCCATGAACCCTGTGATTTGCTTCATCAGCCTGTCTACTGACGACTCATTGCCCGTCTTTAGGAGAGTGGTAATGGCAAAGGTAGCGATGCTGCGGTTCGAGTTTGTGATGAGCGACTCAATATCCTGGTTGCATGAGCGAACAGCGTCCGGCTTGAACGATGCCATTTGCGACAGGATGCGAAGAGCGGCGAATTTGGTGACGGCGCGAGGGGAGGTCAGGAAGAGCTGGAGTACGTGAACAGCTTGTACGAGCTCGGCATCGGTAACGTCGCGCATGTCGGTAATGGCCTTTGCGGCCTCGAAGTTGACCATTTCCGACTTGTGGCGCAACCAACCGTCGAGGAGTTGCATCATGGGCTATGGACGTAGTTAGCAAGACAAGTTGACGGAGCTGTCGACGACGTACCTTTCGCAGATTTGGGTCCTCGTCAGCCAACTTAGCTGCCAACCTAACCAGCAAGACGGTGGCAGCAGGGCTCTTGACCACACCTGCAGCCGAGTACTGCTGCACCATCTTGACCAAGCTCATCCTGTCGCCAGAGCGCATTTGGTACAGCAGACCAATGGCATGGTACTGTGTCATGTAGTTTGTGCTGGCCTGTAGAGTGGTATGCGAGCCTCCTCCAAATCCACCCAAGAAACCACCACCCGACTTGCTTCCAGAAGCTGCCTCGGCGGCCTCAGACTGCCATCTTCGAACGACGTCCTTTGCGACAGGGAGAAGGTGGTACGAGGACACGAGCGCAGCCGAGGCTACAGAGGGGTTCTTGTCGACTATGCACGTCTTGACGAGACGCTCAATGGCTTGTACGGTGGAAGCGTCGATGACACGGCAGAGGGCGCGGATGGCATTTGGGCGGTATACGACGTCGCTGCCGACCGAGGTATCCTTCATGATCGAAGAAGTGACCATGATGACATCGTCGGCAGAGCCAGCGAGCTCCTTGATGACCAGGTAGACCATCTGGCGGAGAGAGGCATCTTTGTTCTGGAAGAGCTTGGAGATGCCGAAGAAGAGAGTCGTGGCTTCTTGCCGGCCCCAGCTCTCTCCGGTGAAGAGCAATAAGGCCAGCTTGGTCAGAATCACTCTACATTTCCTGGGCGATATAGGGCTCTGGTTGAATACTCGTGCTGGACAGCAACGTCAGCGTCCATTGCGCGCAGTGCTCCCCGCTACTTTTGACGTGCGGGTGTCATGTGTGGAATGATATGGCGCCTACCTTCTTGGAAGACGGATGTCTTGTCAATCTGCGCCACGCCGCCAGCATCCTCGTGCTTCTTGTCCATTGTGTTTTGGGTGCAGCACCGAGTGCTAGCTCTCCTTGGGTATGTAAACCTGTCCCTCTCTTCCTCCGCCTAACGTGGCCTTTTGCGACGGGAGTGCAGTAAACGTGTCCGGATGCCACCCTGCAATTGCAATTGCGTTGTATGAGGGCGTGAGGATAGTAAGCGTGGTTTGTTTTGCCGTAGTCTAGTCGTCCTGAATTGGCGACGTTGAAGATGGCCTCTCCGGCGGGAGTGCAGCTGCAGGGATGTCGGCGTGTGGGCTGCTCTTGCATGTCCCAGGCCTTGGCGCTCGGAAACTCCAACTAAATCTAGTGCGGGTATTCAAGGCTCTGGCGTCCTGACTTGCGCCATCGCTGTCGGTCGCTCTTTTTCTCTCTCTTTCCTACTCTCTCTCATTTATTCATACACACATGAAATATAATGGCAGCCTCAATACCGCGCTCACGGTGTCTTCTCACATCCTCTACACTGAAGGCGGTCCCGCGCTCCAGAACACCACTAAGAAGTTTTGCCACAACCTCCGATACTCCACAAACCTCAGTGCCCGAGGCCCCCGGAAAGCGATCACGACCCCCAACATCGTTTAGCGATACCCTGAATGCTGGCCCTTCATTCGGCGACTTTGTGAATCCCAACGCGCCTCTCTCCCCCGCCGAAGCCTACGAGATCAAGACGGTACAAGTTGGGCCGGAAGGCCGCAAGAAGACCATCACACGACTACCGGAGTGGCTAAGGACACCAATACCCTCGAATGCGAACCAAAACTACAAACAGATCAAGAAGGATCTCCGCGGCCTGAACCTGGCCACCGTATGTGAAGAGGCGAGATGTCCCAACATTTCCGACTGCTGGGGCGGAAGTTCTAAGAGTGCGGCGACGGCAACCATAATGTTGATGGGTGATACCTGCACACGAGGCTGTCGTTTCTGCGCTGTAAAGACTTCCAAGGCACCTCCGCCACTGGATCCCCACGAACCGGAGAACACTGCGGAGGCGCTGCGGAGATGGGGCCTAGGCTATGTCGTCATTACCGTCGTTGACCGCGACGACCTTGCGGATTCAGGAGCCCATCACATTGCCGAGACAATCATGAAGATCAAGCAGAAGAACCCGACACAACTCGTCGAACTGCTGGGCGGAGACTACGGGGGCAACTTGGAGATGGCCAAGGTGGTGGCGCGGAGTGGCGTTGATGTATTTGCGCACAATATCGAGACTACCGAACGTCTCACGCCCTTTGTACGCGATCGCCGGGCCAAGTTTAGGCAGAGTCTGGATGTTTTGAGGTCGGCAAAGGAAGCGCGACCAGAGCTCATCACCAAGACGAGCATGATGCTGGGTCTCGGAGAAACAGACGAGGATCTCTGGCACGCGCTGAGAGGTACGTCTGCATCATCTTACACACAACCAGACGAATCTAATATACCACACAGAACTTCGCGCAAACGATGTTGACGTCGTAACCTTTGGCCAATACATGCGACCCACCAAGCGCCACATGGCCGTCCACGACTACGTCACCCCCGATAAGTTTGAGCTCTGGCGCCAGCGTGCCCTCGACATGGGTTTCCTATACTGTGCCTCCGGTCCGCTCGTGCGCTCGAGTTACAAAGCCGGTGAAGCCTTTATCGAAAACGTACTCAAGAAGCGGAGACTTGGTAGCGCCGCAGGCAAGAGCGACGTTGCCGAACTAAGTGCTGCAGAGGAAGTCGGCAAGGCGTTATGATTGTTTCAATAATCTACATGGAAGGCGTTTTTGTTTTCTTGTTAAATCTTCTCAGGATCTACTTCAACCCGATCTTGGCTTGGGCGTTGGCTTTCATGTCGTGTAACGTCACTGTAACATCAGTTTCAACAGACTCATTTTCACGAAGAAAGACATGATTCATGTCCACCAGTGTTGACCAAGACTAGTAGTCCAATCCAATATAACGAGTCCATATGTACAACCTCGCCAACTCTCCCTCTATCTACAATATATATACGTCAGGTAGTACTGCGTCTCCGTCCTAGCGGAAAGAACGAAAGAAATAAAGGAGACCCTCCACAACGAACGTCCTTCTGCCAGTCTATGATATCCGAGTTCAAATAACCAAGGAAACAATATGGGTATATACAGCCAAAACAAGGAACTTGAGCAACCAGACCCACTGGAGAAGCAGAGGAAGCGAGTGAGATAGCAGCAACAAACAACCAGGTCGGAACAAAAATATCCTCCTGCTACGAACATATACCCACCATGAAAAGCAGCCTCATCCAAGACCCTAATTATTAGGCATCCCCGCCCGCAAGTTATCATACTTGCTAACCGGATAACTCAGCAAATTAGGCGACCGATCAAGCTGCCCTGTTCCACCAACACTCTTCACAAACTGTTCCACACCGTTAGTTACCGTTCACAAAAAAGAACACTCTCTCGATCAAGACATTCGCCTGGAACGGAACAGAGAAGAGAACTTACAGTCGATATCAAACTCCCCTCACCCTTCTTGTCCCCAGAACTCTCCCACCACATCCCGCCACCAAGCCCCTGCTCCCTAATCAACTGCGTCTTCTGTTTTATAATGGCAGGAGTATCATAACTAATCATAAGGCGTTTACCAGCATCATAGCTCCAGCTTGCCGCAATATCCGTGTCCGTGTACTCGACGGCGCCAGTATCAGGAAGGACTTTGTAGTCGTAGACACCTGACTCCCAGGTTCCGGGACCGACGCCTTGGAAGGGTTTTCCGGGGCCGCCGGTTGCGGCAAAGGAACGGCCGTAGAGGGGCATGCCGACGACGATTTTGGAGGCGGGGACGCCGGCGGCTATGTAGTCGGAGAGGGCTTTGGAGGTGCTGAACATGGTGCTGGTTGGGTTGGTTTTGGATGGGAACCAGTTTGCCATGTGACCGGCATTTGTGTCCCAGGAGCCGGCGTAGTCGTAGGCCATCTAAACGGTCGTGTTAGTAAGTGTGGCGTGGGTGGGTAGGTGGGAGTGAGGCGCTTACTAGGTTCCAGAAGTCGAGGTACTGGTCCATGGCCTTGAGCTTCATCTTGTTGTAGTTTGTGGGGCCTGCAGGGGATGCAACGGTCAGGAGGAGATGTTGGCCGTTGGCATTTTGGCTAGAGTATGTGTCGAGTGCTTTACGGACTGCAGCCAGAAGGAGGACCATGTTGTTGGCTTGCGTGTCATCCGCCGGATATTCCCAGTCAATGTCGAGACCATCAAAGCCAAGGTCAGACAGTATCTTTACGGCACTGCTTGCGAACTTGGCCCGGCCATCTGCCGTGGATGCTGGTTGAACAAAATGGGAAGAGTACGTCCACCCACCTATCGACAAGAGCACCTTTAAGCCGCGATTGCGCTTCTTCTGGAGAAACAACTGCTTGGCGCATCCATAGACATTGTTACCGACATCATTCCACGAGTCATTCGCGTAGTGCTTGTCAGTGTCCGACCAGGTGTCTGTCAAGAAAACCTCGCCAGTATCGCGAACATCTGCAAAGGCATAAAGAATATGGGTAAGTTCCTCAGCGGGAAGATCTTGAGGGTTGTAGTTGCGACCATAAATAGCCTGCAAGCATTGTCAGAGCAAAGTTCTCCACTATTGTGGTAAGCGAACAAACCCAGTTCACAAAGTAGGCCACGTTCTTGAACCCCGTAACAGCTGAAGGACTCATTTCTCCAAGGGGCTGTTGTTGTATTGCGGCGGCCTGGATAATGATAGGTGACGCAAGTAACAATGTTACGCCTGAGACAAGCATGTTGGAGGCGCGCATCCTTATGATGTTGCTAGTGGCGCACTATGTCGTTGTGCTACGTGGCTGTGGCGCAGGCTAGTGCAGGTACAAAACCGGCTTCGATTGGATGCCAAAGCGTAACAGTGGAGGATACGTGAAATGATGGACAATGTCGAAGATGCTAGAGAATCTCTAGTACTTATAGTTATGAGAATGACTGGCATTGGCTGTGGCAGTGTAGACTCGACTTGGACAATGCGTCAAGGATGATAAAGGGGGGTCAGTAGGCCATGCAATGAGCCAAGGGGCGACTAGTGAATGCTACGAAAGCTCTGCAAAGGGAATGTAACATGAGGAGTCAGAAGAGAAGCAACGAGAGATTGCAGACTCATCGCGCTCATGGACACATATTCTCGCCCACGCGCAGTGACAGGAGTACGCGAGGCGAGGCTAATGTCTGCGCGTGCTTGCTTGACAAGACATCTTAGTCCCGATATCGCGAAGACATCCCAGAGCCCGTGGAATCTTTTGACCAGAGCGTCCGATTGGGCGCAGATCTGGAGGTGGATAGGTAGGAGCATCCAATCCAAGTATTGGAGCATCAGAAGCCATGACATCTTGCATGAGTAAACCTGTAAACAAGATGTGCAAGAAGCCTCCCTGGGCTTTCCATAAACACAAGCAGTCATCGTCGCTTACTTGATATCAACAGCGTGTATCTACCTTCACAAGGTCTTCTTGGATTTGATGCTCTTCTAAATGCCTCCAATCAATTAGTCAGAGGGTATATCGCAAGAGCATAATTCCCCAGTCGTCCAGAAGGAGGCCCATGAGCAGTTGAAAGCTCCACTTCTATGCATAATCTTTGTGTGTTATGCAGTCTCCGATACCTCCTCTAGGACATCTTCATGTATCCTTCGCTTATAGAGGTGAGTAACGTCAAGATACAACATAGTATCAGATTCCATTGCTACACACAGCGTTGCTATCCGCGTTCCGTGGGATGGCAGCTTCTGGGCCCGGATTGGCTACGAGAACGAGACCCCACAACTGGTATATTTGCATGATTGCTAGCGGTCAAATAAGAACGTGAGTTCAGAGGATGTAATGATGTAGTAAAGCAGGCGCCATGGGGTCGGATACCACCTTGTCCAGGATGTGGGATTCGGTATTTGCGCCACAGACAGAATAGATGGCAGTCTGGTTCCTTTCTAGATAAGATAGTTGTCAATCCAACCACAAGAAACTAGTCCGTCCCCACTCCAGCTGTGTTGCACGCGCGTGGATGTGTCAAGCCGTCGGACCATCTGATCGCCCAGGCCGCGGTCCGATATCGTTATAAATTTACCAACGCTGAATGGAACTAGACCATAGAGAAAGTGAAGCGTATCGCGGAGGCCAGTAAAATGAGCATTGAAACCGTACGAACAGCGAGTTCTCTGTTCTAGAATACAACAACCCGGAAACCACGATGGACGGATGGCTAGCCGCATTTGACCGCCGCAATGCATGCGCAAAGCAGGAAAGGACGGATAAGGAAGGAAGTCCGGTCCAAAGACAGCAGGCTCGTATTTGAATACTACTGGATCCAAGATGCTTCGAGTAGCCTTCCCTTGACACATGTCAGCGTGCAACCCACGTATGACTTTGCCCGCATTCTTCAATTCGCGAAGGTAGGCACGCGAGGTCTTTCTTGCTAGGGTTGTGCAGTTGCATGTATAGCGTTACGCATGGTGGCACGCGCTCTTGATACATAGCGCTCGATAAGGATGTCAAAGATACCGAAGCATTCGGCAGCTATTGGAGTCTGCAGGTCGGTAGGATGCGCCCAGTGTGTGGGTTAGCGTAGCTGCATCATTGCCGAGCAATGCGGGGCACGGGACACTACAGAATCGACCGACGATACGAACGTAAGATAGTTTTAGGCGAGAGATATGGTATAATAAGCAAGAAAGCATAGATGATGGTTGACGATGAAGATGTGAAGTCGGGTGGAAGGGACAGCCTGTGTAACCAGAGGTCAAAGTGGCCAGTGCGCCTTCTTTCAACACCACGTCTCCTTCCTATTGCTGTTCTTTGCGCATACAAATAGAAGCATAACAATGCCGGGTCGGCAAAGCAACGCTCCGGGCACTAGATGGTCTTGCGGATTCTGTGAGATGACTATATCAGAAGAAAGTCGCAGATCAACGTACCCATCGCATGTCTTGTGACCATGCACAACAACACAGTTAGTTGCCCTTGCCAAAAAGCTACTTCTATCTAGACTCACTCTCTCACGACTTCTTCACCGACAAAACGTCGTGACAGATGGTTCGCGCAGGCTTGTTCTTTGATCGACAAGCCACATCCGTACTGTGGTGTGCCTTAGTCTCGCGACCATTACGCACATCGAGATAGGCTTGTTCTCCGTATTGGGTAACTGAGGTCTACCTAGAGCGCCGAGGCTTCTAGGTTAAGTAACCTAGTAGTCGCTAACATGAACGCATATTCCCGGCGACCAGTAAAAATCGAAGGACTCGAGTGCGTCGTGCACACCTCAAATCCTCGACAGGGCCCAATACGAAGGGACACCTTATCATCCCTATTTTCCAATGATACCCAGAAGAAGCACCCCAAGGTTTGTCGGATGACCAAATATCGTCATATGACTGTCATCCTCCACCACCTTCCTTATTCAACCCTCCTCTGTCTCATTCATGTTCCCATTTATCAAACATATTCTCGTCTGTTCAGGCCCCAGCAACACTTAAACGCGGTCTGTAAAATATACATCAAGGTACAGGAAAGTCCTAAGTGACTGATACGTACCATGAGGAGGAATCTGAGAGACATATCATAGTACCTAAAGGATCATAAGAGCAAAATCGTCCGAGTGGCATTTACTAAGGTTACATTTCAGAGACCCCTAGGTTGATAGAGTAGCGAATGCTTGATTTGCAATATGTCGAATTTGCCCCTGTGTTTCAAGAAGTATATCCCGTTGTCTTATTGTTTAATCAAGGTCCTCTTTGCTGCTTGTTTCACTGATGGTGTCCTCGTCAATATCAACTTGCTCGAGTTACTTCAGAATGGCGAAACCCTCTTGGGGTACTTTGGGAGTAAATTGATCAGGTAGTCGCTGTGGCAAGACTACTTTGCCAACGTCTAACAAAGGCTACATGTAGTTGGGATCCCAAAAGTCCAAGCAGATGCTAGTAAGAAATGTTGAGACACATAGTATAATCCCACAAGTGCTGGATTTGGGATCAGTGCAGTATGCCACTTGCTGCTCGGTGGGTTAGCACAAATGGTTACATTCGTGCAACCCAGACTTTGTGGAACAAACTACGAAGTTATGAGTTACTCTATGTGTAGAGTTTGTAATACGATAGAAATGTTCCATTTGCAGATATTGTGTACAAGAGTCGTCGCCCGGGCGTAGAGCCCAGTCTGATGTGGCTGGTGCTTGTGGCGCACGCTAGCGATCAGATTGCATCATGTCATGCACCTGAACACAAGACACCAACTACCATTCCTATGTTGTGAATAGCTCGCTACGAAGGCTAGGCCAATGGCGAAACATGTGCGAATGCTTCAGCTTCAGAAGCTGACATTGCGCTCACTGCCTCCGGCATCGGTGTTGGTGTCTTCATCCCGCTGCTTCTCCGTCCTCAACCGCCCTCCGCCAAACTATGAAGGTCACATACCATTGACGCGCACGGAGCGATTAGGCCTAGCTATAGGTTCGGGTATTGGGAGCTTTCTAGATCCTCGAAGAGGAGGTAAGAGTCAAAATTCACGCCTACCTGATGTAATGACCTGCTTACTCCCGGTAGATCTGATTGCATCCTTTGGTGAGGCTACAGCACAGCCATATTTCATATACAAACTCCGCGATCGCATGTTAATGAACCCTACCGGCCGAAGAATACTGCGCGACCGACCGCGATTGACATCGACTTCGCTCGACATCCCGCGCCTGCGTAATCTCCCACCAAACACAGTAGGCTATGCATATGCCGCATGGCTTGATCGCGAGGGCGTCTCACCAGACACACGGGCTGCAGTTCAGTATATAGATGACGAGGAATGTGCATACGTCATGCAGCGGTACCGGGAGTGTCATGACTTCTACCACGCCCTGGTTGGACTTCCAGTCTTCCGTGAAGGCGAGGTAGCTCTCAAAGCCTTTGAATTCGCAAACACCGGTCTACCCATGACTGGCTTAGCAGTTTTCAGCGCTTTCACACTAAAGAAGGCCGAGTGGAGACGTTTCTGGGACATATACGGACCCTGGGCTACGAGAAACGGCGCGCAAAGTGATGACGTGATCAACATATACTGGGAAGAAGAACTTGAGACAAACATTGATAGGCTAAGAGGAAGATTGGGCATTGAAAAGCCACCAGACCTACGAGCCATGCGAAAGGCGGAACGAGAGGCGCGCAAAAAAGAGAAGGAAGCCAAAGAAACAATGGCACGAGCTGCCGCGTAAACCTACGTCCATGTACATTATTGTGTAACAACCCTCAGCATTCGCACCGAATACACCGAATCGTAGCGAAATCTGTTACCCGTGAGAGCCTGGACATGACACTTGAAATGACTATCAAGACGATCAACCAGAACTTCTATCTTACCCCGAATCACTTGACAACAGAGATGCACAGAGCGCAAGCCTCCCAGGCCCAGCCTGACTGTTGTTCGAACATCTTCCTACATCCATGTTGGGCACTCGAATCATGTTGCCGATTTTTATGATCACGACATATTGCTAGTTGAAGGGACCATGGGCAAAGATTGCACAAGGAGCACTGTTCTGATTACGAGTAAAACATCTGGGCGAACACATCACGATTTTTAATGGGTCGTATACAATCTTGAGAAGCAGTGAGAGTGATGCCTATCTAGAGAAATCGCCTGCTTCGAGACCTGTGGTGGCGTTGATCAGTCAGCCTTTGCGTTCGCGGAGGACCCTAGACCAGAGCAGCATATCTATCCCGGATACGATACATTGCAGTCATACTTCCACTTCTTGTTGATCCAACAAGCATTTGAGGCGACACAAACTTTGGTATGGCCTACTGACTCTTTCAAGCATACGCAGATGAGTCGCTGCACTCACTATCTGCTGTTAGTCTATCAGAAGCAACGAGTCAGGACTAGAAAACCTTCTTGCGGACTGGCTTCGGTATGACGCCATAAACAGTCATCTTCTCCCATGCATTTCACCTTCAGACGTGTTTGTACCGTCAAAAAAGACCCGACAGACTACATAGGCTCCCTGCTGATCATGTAAACGCGTCTTCCATGTGCTATGCATGCCAGCCGCAGTACCCACTACGCGTAGGTACCTACAAAGGAACTAGCAGAAGTGAACAGGTGGTTTGGCGATGTTCCTCTAGGCACGTCCCACCGACAAATCCGCGCGCAACAGGTCTTTTTGTAAGCTTGTGCGGAGTGGTGCCGCATACAGTTTTGCCCAAACTCAGCATACTGGTCGACTTGGATAAGACTTCCCAAGTCGCTTTTTCAGACTCAATCCTGTGGACAATTGTTCTGACATCGCTGATAGCTGTAGGCAGAGAATTTCTCGATCGTTGTGAATTTCCGTTGCGGCCTGACTCAGACACGAAACATACCCCCATTCCTGGTTAGGTAATGCTATCCCAAAGCTCACACGAGCCAGATTGCGATCTCCCACAAGAGAACACCCTTTCGAACTTTGAGTCCAACCTCGTCGGGTAAGTGGTGAAGATCGGAGTCAGACGTTTTCCAGCTCAGACCATATCGAAACCTTCTCCATTCGGAATTCTCCGTGATCGCCGCATGTCATACATACGAGCTCCCTGATATACAAATCGTACGCGTCAGAACCTAGAACGCAGACTGGGCAGCTTTGTGAAGATGAGTAGGATGGTGGGCAGGAGCTCGGTTGAAGAAAACAGTCTTGCTGTTATTCGTCTTATTGGCCGTTGCCCGATTGCCTATGCAAACGATGATTGTTGCCCAAACAGACCAGCCCAGATGAACGTGATGCACAGATATAAGTATCCCAGACACATCCTTGCCATCGGAAGTATGCGCATTGATCCACGCGGAACATGTCAGGGACGTTGCGCTTCTCGGCCACTAACTGATCGTTCGGTCTCTTCGAACGCCTTCAAATAAAGACCATCCTGTCCCCAAACCTTCGCTATACGCATGGAATACGGGGGAGGAAAAGGTAGCATGTCATTACCCTGGGTATACACCAATCCTTCCGACTGTCCCTAGCGTTTCAGGTACCCTCGTAACCCCTTGCTGGGTGTAACATCAAATTGGCAGCTCACGACAGTATTTTGCCAGTATCCATGCAGCACACAATGGTTCGAAACAGACAGCCTGAGCTCTACTCAGCGGCCATCATAACGTACACTGCAGCGGCTGTGGCGCTTCTTGGTAGGTTGATCGCGCGTCGCAAGACCGTCCGTGTCCTGACATGGGAGGACTACCTGGCCATGTTCGCCTTTGTAAGTAACGACCAAACTCACGACATGACATCGCGCTCACAAAGACGAAGTTTATGGGGACTGGGTTTACATTTATCAGTTTGTTCAGTATGTTGTTCTGTATGCAACTAGTTCTTGAGTGAGGGCTAATGAGAGCAAGAAATGCGATGGGGCCTGGGGTTACCCATCAAAGACATCAATATGTCTGAAGACTTGATTTACTACCACTACTTCCTAGACCTTTGGATCGACATGTGGTTCTACACATTCGCCATCGGGTCATCGAAGTTTGTTATCTTGGGTCTTTACTGGAGAACGTTTTCTCTTTCAGTTACGCGGTGGCCCATTCGCGTCCTGGGCGCCGGCTCCGTGTGTTGGTTCATAGTCAGGGTGAGTGGTTCATCAAATGTGACGTCTGAGAACACTAAATTGATCGAACAAAGATCTTCCTCATCACGTTGGAGTGCCAACCAATTGAAAAGTTCTGGTATCAAGATCTCCCGGGGAGTTGCCATATACCACCAATGGTACCGCTCTTTGCGTCAAGCATACCGCATTTTGCGTTGGAAGTGGGTATCCTAATATGCCCATTATATGAGATATCAAGACTGCGTATTCAACCAGCGCAGAAGTGTGCGCTGGGAGCCATGTTTGGGGCAGGAGCATTGTGAGTTACATTGCACCCGCAAGGCATTGACTCCACGCTGATTATATTCAAGGGTCTGCTGCTCAGCGCTTAACTCCATTGTCAACTGCATTAAGTTGAATAAAATGCCCAACATGGACCTCACCTACGACACCATTGATGATCAAATATGGGCAGTCTGCGACGTCAATATCGCATCCATTGCAAGTAAGTTAATGTCATCACCTTTTGATAATGAGAAAACTGACAAGTGATTTTCCCTCGCAGCATCCCTACCTTTCCTCCGCCCCACCCTCCGCAGCCTCAACAACGCCCTCCGAAAACTCACACATGGCAGCTCAACTACAACAGCCAAAACAAACACTATGCACTGCGAAAATAACACACACACACTAGTCACCATCGGTAGCGTTCCGAGAAAAGGACGTAGCCGACTCCCCATCGACGAAGAGGGTTCTACGGCTGAGCTCTCAGGCGAAGTCTATGCCAACGACAAGGAAGGCAGTTACCAATCCATTCCCATACATACTCTCGAGTGTGAGAGAAGTGCGACAAAGGGTCATGATACGTTGCAATAACGCTGGGTTAGCCTCTGCAATAAATAAACAATAAAAGAAATTTCCTCTCCTCTTTCTCCCCTGGTTTACACTTCTCCTATTCCACCTAGAGAGATATCCTAATGCTCGACTGAGTGACAATGGATTAACTGCAGAGTTTTAGTTTCGACGCCTCTTGAACGGGACAAAAGTCGACAGAGTTTGAAAGCATCATATCAGTCCATTTACCACGATTTTCATTCTTTTTGCTTTGGTATAACGGCTATAAATGTTGATGAAGTAGATAATAGATCATCAGTTTTGCGCTTTAGTACATGTCTAAAGTATTGTCTTGCACTGACAGTGCTAATCACTGCCATAGTTGGTGACACTTCGGCAATCAATATGCTGACATCTGTCACAGGACTGCACGCACAGATGGAAGCTCGGAATACAATTACCCCAACCCCAGCTGATAAGAATTTAGTGCTTACCTCCCTTGCGGATATAAACCAACCCCGAGCCCGTTAGACTGAAATTTTTGAGTTGTCTCTCAATTACTCCTAAGCTTGAGCTTGCAACACTACCATATCTCTGAATCGCCCATCCGTGGCGTACTTTCGCGACTCTATAACGCGTCCTTTGTCGATAAGAATATATTGGTAGCACTCCTGCTCGACATCAGCATCAATAAAGAGAAAGCAGCAACGATGAAGACTCCCGCTCTCTTCATCACCACGCTCCTAGTCGGCATGATAACACCGGTTGCACTCGCCGTGGATGGGTGTTTGATGTGGACTGAATCATGCGTTTCCCAAGTTCGTATCTCCCAATAAGTCGTATGGTGATGGATTATCTAACAGCTATAGGCTTGCCCTGACAACACGAGGCTGTGTTCTTCCAACCCAGGTATCTGCAAACAGGGCGGATGCCAAGACGGCAAATGTGTACGTACAAGCCAAGGCCATTGGCTTTTGATGACATCTAACGGTAAACAGCAAACCAATCCAGACGGGACACGGACATGTTGGGTCCAATGTTCGTGTGATTAGAGACGGAGGCTTGTGGCGGGCCAGTATACATAGCGATGGTAGCACGAGGAGGTTGATGATGGGCTGGACTTGTGCTGGGGGCTTTGGCGTAACAAAGGTGCTAAGCTTGTCGTAGAGGTGGATACTTGGAAGGCGGTGCTGTATAGCGCAATCACAACCAACCTTTTACAATATTTGGGATCATTAGTCTTCCACTACATTCACATACTGTAAAGGAAATAATTCCTCTCACTCGCAGCCCAGCCCATACCACACACCACAACACTGGAGTCGCACACGTCCACATACCATAAGCCTCAACTCAACCATACCTCATCTCAACCTCTAGTAGCCATATCTCCCCCTTTTAAACCGAGCTCCCCCCACCCCAAAAAATCATCTACAACACACGCTACACACGAAGGGTATACATACGTGCCTGGCGAGGGTATACGTCACCCTGTCTCACATCACATCACGTCATCTTGTCCCGCGTTGTCCACTGCAGCACTTCAGTCCCATCAACACCAAACACGTGGGTTTACCGAATACGGAAGGAGTGACAAAAGAGCGGTGGGGGCGGGGGGATTAACGCGTAATGTGGCTTTGCGGTGTGTTGGGCTTTGTACTCGCCACATACGCACACATACACACACACCCGCGCCTCGCTATGACGGTTTTTTTGCTCCTGGGGGGGTTTGGCCGAGTAGTATTTGGCTGAGTGTACTGTGTATAGATTGTTAGGAAAGAAGGGTGATGCCGGTGTTGGTGTTGGATAAGCGGTATTGTGCTGGTGGAGTGAGGGAGAGAGTTGCTGGTGTATGTCGGTGCGAGTTGGAGTAGTAGGAAGGGTTGCGTATTTGATGTGAGGGTAGGGTAGGGGCACTGAGATTTGCCGGGGAGAGTCCGATGGGTACGTAGACTAGGGCGAGGGGAGGAAAATGGATGGATATCAGAGAAGGAAAGTAAGGGGGAAAAAAGAGACAGAGTGTAAGAGTAAAGCAAGATTAAACATTCCCATTTCTAACAAAAATATGCCGATAGCTATATACATATACATCGTCTTCCACCACTGCCCACCCCTCTCCTCAGATGGACATAAAAGCCCCTTACCTCTTTCCTCTGCGATAATACAGCTGTATTACCGCTACCCGCCAACATATATACGTCTATTACTCTCCCAAGCAACCTCCTAGGCCAGGCAGGAAATGCAACGACAACGACGACGGTATACATGTACCAAGTCCCCCCTATAAATACGTTCTAAACATTTATATATGCTTGCTTTGCTTTCGTGAAATTCGTTTCTTAGAAACACTTGCTTTGCTCTACACAGACACACACACACACTCTCTCTCTCTCTTTCTTTCGACATCCAAATAGAACATTCGCTGGACGCTACGATAACGCGAAACAGAAAAAACAACAACCAAGAAATTGAATACATGCACACGTGTTCCCACCGCAAATATGAATTCTATCCATTGGCTTGTGGAATGATACTCGCAACTCGATGTAGAAAATTCATATTTGCGACGAAACTACACATGTGTATGTTCTATAAAACACCACCGCCACCATCAACACCGCCGCTGTGCTGTCATCGAATGGGAGACGCGGCTCTCGCATCCGCAGGCGTCGTCTCAGTAACAATGCGTATACTAGGCAGACGTTCCAGATTGAGATTCAGCGCTGGTAATTGCGGCGCGTGCGTATCAACGGGGCTCTCATAGTTTGGCGGGTCTTCATAAGCGGGTGCTTCTTCCTCTGGCAGGACATGCATTTGCGGCGAAGGTAAGCTGCCGCCTTCGCTGTGGCTGTGATTGCTTGATTCCGGGTGGAGCGGTATAATTTCAAAGCCATCGCTGCCGCTAGCAGAATGCGAGTTTGAGCGCGAGGCGTCTGCAAAGTCGTAGTCTTCTGACGGTCGGGATTCGACGGATTGGGCGAGCGAGGTTATCGAGAGGCCGCGCTGGTGGGTTTCGTTGCGTGAGTGGCCGGAGAAGGAGGCGGCTGAGTCGAGCAGAGGGCGGATGTCGCTTTCGGTCGAGTTTCCGCGTATGCGGGTGCCGTCATGTCTTGCGACGCCTAGGTCGCCGTAGGCTACAGAGGATACTCGCTGCTCGCGGGTTCGTGTTCGGGTTTGGTGCTCTGCAATGAGCATTTGCGATACAGAGAGATCTGCTGCTTCTTCTGCTCTTCGTCGAATGTCTGCGAGGGCTTGGACGTCGCCTCGTGCCCGTGCCTCTCGCCGTGCTTGCCTTCGCGCCTCTCTGTCTGCTGCCTCGATTCGTCGTGCCAGCCTTATTTGGTATAATGATTCCATCTCTTCTTCTCGTTGTCTCTCCTCATCTTCTACATTCTCTGGTAATTCGATAACATTGTCCATGCCTGCTCGTTCGCCTTCGCGAGCTAGTACCCTCTCATTCTCCCTCGCGGCGGACGAGTACGCTGGCAGCGTCATGACACTGCGAATAGATGTGTTTCTATCCACCCCAGCCGCATTGGCTGTAGTGATTTGTCTTTCGGGGTCGGACGTCGACGCCCCGCGCATCTCACCACTCGCCCTGCTGGCGCTTCCGCGATACTCGGTATCCTGCAAAGTGGTCGAGTAGCCATTTCGACGCGGACGCTTGCGAAAATTCTTCCATGAAAACAGCGAGGGGAGCTTATCGTTGGAGGATTGTTGTGCTTTTTGTGTGTTGAGGGACGATGTGCGGTATTTACGAGTGGTGAAATATGTAACTATGAGTATGATAAAGATGACACCTGCGATGCTTCCAACCTACAAACCAAGCGTCAGCCCACGTAGAAGGGAATGTTTCGTTTGCAAACAGGGGAATCATTGCCAGAGGGATCAAACGTACTATAACAGAGGTCCTGGCTTCGTTGGAGATGGTTCTTCTTTCCAGAGTGGCGTCCCTTGGTTGACGGGCGGGTAACAACATGGTATCGATTCAACGTCAAGCATATAACGGTGGGCCGGTAAAACGTCAAATGCTTCAACCAAGAAATGTCCCCGAAGCTTTGTTTTGACAATGAGATCACCCGGGAGAATGGCGGATCGCCCAAGCTTCGGTGGGCCCGCGACCTCGGCCTCGTTTCGCACTAGAAGACGGCGAACCGTGGTCAGGAAAACGTCTAGGCAACGGTGGCGATGTCAGAATTGCGATGAGGATACGAGGCGGCAGAGGGGTGAGAGGTTTCTTCAGAGGAACAGTCAAACGACAATGAGGGGGACGTCGCAGGTCGCGCGTCCTCTTGAGGATCTGGCTGCGCCCGGATGTTTCCCTTGGCGAATGGCTGAGGCTTGATGCGCGATGCTGCGTTGATTGGAAGCGTTGACCAAGGGGGTCTGTCGTGGGCTGTGGCAGGGCAAACGCGTCTAATTTCCCAGTTCCAGCCGACTCTTGCACCCTTCAATGCCGTAATGTGCTAGCAATGGAAAATTCAACAGGCTTTCGGCACTTGCTGTCGTAGCTCCATCATGGCCTCTCAGGCGCTCACATCAGCCGTGGAGGACCTACGAAGCCTGGTGCTTATTTTAGGACGGGAATCCCAGCACGCACTAGCGCACTTTGTGGTTGGCCTGGTTGCCTGCATAGTGATGGCACTTGCAGATCAGACCTCAAATCGCATGTGAAGACGCGACGCCCGTTATGCTCATGACGAAGACTGTTGGAGTACATTAGACTCAATCACTCGATCAAAATGACTATACGCTTGCTAAACGGCTTCAATATAGGTACAAGGACAGTGCATGCGCAATACAATACTCAGAACTTCTTATCCAACTTCTTCAGGAAACTGCCAATCCCCTTCTCCACTTTATCTACCCGTTTTCCGATGTTGGAGTTGCGGGGTTGCGCGTTGGGGTTCTCATGATGATGTACGGCAGCCTCACTCTCCGTGGGTCGGTACAACTGCTGGTGTATGTGTGGCGCCTGTCCTTGCTCCGCTGTGCTACCATATGCAAACTGCGAGAAACCAGGAGAAGGCATCGGCTGGTACTGCTGTGGGGGAAAGCCAGGAGAAGGTAGAGCAGAGTGAGCTGGAGGTGATTGAGGGGCCGGGGGAAAGCCGGGAGAGTTTGGATAGTTGGCATACTGTTGAACAGGCACTGTCGAGGACCGCTGGAGTGCTGGAGGTGGCGGGGTCTGGCCATTGTATTGACCTGGTGGAGGAGCAGACGGTGGTGGCGCGAACGATGGCGGGGTTTGCGTTGCGCTCGGCACTGACCCCGTTGTGCTTGTTCGGTACGCGCTTGGTGGCCCTGTAAAGCCTTGTCCTGGTGCAGGTGGCCCAGGAAAGTATGCGCCAGATGTTGGCTGGGGCGCAAAAGACGTTTGCAGCGGGTTGCCGTACTGTGCAGCATGCTGATCATGCACAGCAGCACTCCCAAGTCCGGTACCGTCGTTGGCATCTGGCGGAGGTGGTGTCTTTTCGCGATGAGCAATGGGCTCAGGTGCAGCTGGGGCAGCTGGGTTGTATGCCATGGGAGCATAGTTGGGGGCTGCTCGTTGGGAGGCGGTGATGTAGGTGCAGGCGCAGGCGCAGTTGGGGGGCCCGGGAACGACTGTGTGGTGCTAATGCTTGCGCTCCGGCTTGTGTGTGATATGGCTGCGTTCTCCAATCTGGCAATGACTGGGCTCAAGGCGTCGTTCTTGTGTTCCGAGTGTGCTAGTGCGCTATCTGGGTTGCGCACGATTTGCAGTTGATGTGGTTGCAATACTCTTCGAATAGAGTCTAGAAAGAGACTCGCATCTTCGGGTGTCCAGAAATACAGATCCACCGTGTGCAGTCTATACATATATTTGCCCTGGCCAGACGGGTCTGGTGTGGGAAGATGCCATTGTGACATGTCCTGATGAGGACTCTGGCTTCCATTCTGGCTCTGGAATGCATCAACCGTGAGAGTGAATAAGCACGGATGCTTGTATGTCTGTTCGATCTTGACCGTGTCTAGTTCTGTGCAACAACCCTTGTCAGCTTGTGTACCTTTCGCAGCACACGTGTGCGAGAGACGTACGACCGGCAAAGGCATCTTGGTTGGGAGTGCCCGCATGGTTGGCTATTTCTATCCGCCCGCTCTGGCGCATGGGGTTGTGGTAGAGGTAGACATAGGAGCTTTTGTCGAAGCGGTGATGCGGGGGATGCTGCGAAGGCGGGGAGATGTAGTAATGGACATCTGCAAATCTATGTCGGGGTCAGTAAACATGGAATCAGCTAGGCAAGCAAACAACCCACAGTGTCAAGAGCGACACTTCTCCCTGCTGTGGGGGCATTGTGCTATGTAGTGTGAGTTTGTGTGCAGTCCGTCAGTTTGCCCAGGCTATACGGGAGCGAGGCCAAGATGTGACAGTGGATATGGTTGGAAGTAGGAAGTAGAACCGAACTGTTAGCATTCAGGATCAAGATTGATGAGATCAAAGGCATATATACGTCGCAAGGCTGTCATATGAGCTTGCCATGACTCCGGCCAACAACTGCACTCTCTTCTATTTGTGTCGTCCTCGAAGCGCCCGCCTGGCTAGCGGGAGTTTGATAGGCGCCGGCCCAAGCTCTACCGAATGGCATGAAGATCCACTCGTGACTTGCGGACCTCCGAGCCAACCAGAAATTTGCTGCATTGAGCATCCACCGACGACACGGCGCGCAATTGAACCTCGCACCAGCTGAATTGATTGTTGTCGACATTTGTCGCTGTCCGGAAAGGCCGTCATATCGAAATTGGAGCCCCGCCATCGCGCCCACCAAACGCCCCCAGCCCATCGAGGGCAAAATCCTCTAGACGCCGCCAACATGTCGCTCGTCAACCTCGCACATGTCTGCTCGCACATGCAAAATGCCTCCAAAGCTCGGCTCGGCCTGACATCAATACCCGTGTCCAAGATGCACGTCAAAATTGCCCTCGGTCTACAGCGCGAGGGCTTTCTCTCCTCCGTAACACTCGGCGGCCCAACCCCACCAAAGCCCTTCCTCCTACAAGCACAGCAAGACCCCGAACAACTAGACATACTGGCGCAGAAGCTGCAAGAAGAGCCCTGGTTGGCCTATCCCGTTGACGCACCAGAGGGCAAGAAAGTAAAGGCACCGCTAGGCCAGGAACAGGTGCACGACATACACGTTCCAGAGAATCCGGCGCGGAGACGGTTATGGTTGGGACTGAAGTACTGGCAGAACGAGCCGGTATTGAAGAATATGAAGCTAGTTTCCAAGCCCACACGGCGGATATGGCTGACGAGCATGGACTTGGCCAAAATTACGAGGTCGCGCGAAGCGAGCTACGTCAAGGGATTGACGCACCCTGGAGAGTGCATGTTTCTGACGACGGATCGGGGGGTGATAGAGGCACGAGAGTGCGTGGAGCGGCAATTGGGCGGCATGGCACTTTTCAGAGTGTGGTAGTGCAACACGAGGAGACAGTGTCGACTCGATGGAATGGACATGGCTGCAGCGTTGCATTGCCATGTTATTGTAAGGACACCACTGTACCAGTACCATGGCGGGGCGGGATTGCATATACAAACCCTCTCCTGGGAGTTATGCGCCTCGCATTTTGTAGCAATATCGAACTCACATACACATCATCGCCGGACCAGACCACCACCCAACGCGATCTTAGCCGCTGGCAATTGTGTAGTCAGATACGTGAGTCAAGTAGCGTGCTCCGCGCACGATACGATAGTGTGAACAACGGGTATCCCGGCACCACCACCAACGTCTTCGCAGGGTCAACCTGTTTGAGTTTTCAACAACATTCCAAGTCGGGCAGCAATACAATGTGGTTAGTACCATCTGCCGGTTGACGTGTCGTGGGCATACTAATGGAAGAGACGGCTTGGTTGCGATGTGGTGATTTGAAATGAGTTAATTATCTACTAAGAAAGGCAAGTAAACACTAGAAACTGGCATATCCTCATGCACGTGTCGAGACGTTATCGCGTCTAGCTCAGAGCATGTCCAATGCTCGTAGGTATCCGCGAAATCGTAACAAAAAAAATCGTAATCTCATTTCGGCCGTCGCGGACTCTGCTAGTAGATGTCGGCGCTCCAAACGCCAGTCCAATCCTCATAATATCCTGATCCCATGTACATTGCTCATGCAGTTGAGCGTGTCGTTTTAGACGTAGCTGCGACGGCTCCGGCTTTGGCTCCTGTGCGAATAGCGAGGGCTGCGAGAGCGGTGGCCATGGCGAGATCGGTGGACTTCGCGCTTGACGACAACGCGATCAGAGCGGTAGTGATGGTGGACAAGTAGAGCCAAAATAGCAGTGATGAAAAAGAAGATGATGTTCCTAATGACGAGTCAGTTGCCTGTGGTTTTTTTTTCCCTCACGTTGTGCAAGTTACTTACATGATACCGAAAGCCCATGATGCCTTTAGCATGGCGCATTGACGGTCAATGTTAAATCCATACGAGTTTCCAGAGACGGTGAACAAGCCGAGATCGGAGCTGTAGGAGCCATTCCTCTGCCAGCCGGAGCAGTCGGCGTCGGCAATGCCACGGAGTTCATAGACGGCACCAATGAAGGCTCCCATGAATAGTAGATCGACAAAGGCAACGAACTTGGCCGAGTGCTTTGCGCGTGTGTAGAGGAAGAGAGTGCCCAATGCCCATGCTGCGCCGAGTACAGATACAATGAAGAGGACGAGGATTGACACTGGCGTGAGTAAGTTGCGGCTGTTGTACCAGTCGACAAACCAAGCCAACATGCCCAGCGTGGGTATGAGGGTGATGATCTGGAAGATGCGCCAAAAGATGAATGATAAGCCGGAAAACGACATGTTGACGGTGGCTTGGTGACGGAAAGTGGTTGTGTGTGTATGTGTGTGTGTGGAGGGTGTTTGCTTTTGATAGAGCCGTCAGGTGAAGCACTATTGGGAGCCTAGTGCTGGCTGGACGAGGGAGACGCCAAGCAGATGCAAAGCGACAGGAGGATATGCAGGACACAGTCGCGCAGGAAAAGGTAGGACAGGGCGGTTTTAATATCAGGCCACGATGAGGCTGACCAGGATTGATCTTGCTTTGCAGCGGCTTGTCGGCAAGGACGCTGACCAGAGGATGCTCGTAGTGTTCTAGAGTGACGTATAGCGGGCTCGTCTACTTTAAAAGTGGGCATGTGGGTATAGCAGAGGCGGGGGAGGCTGGTGTTGTGTGGCTGGACCGTGGCCTTCCTCATTTCCAGCGAACCAAAACATGACGCCGTCACCTCTCCTACACCACAAGCACAACAAGCTTGAAACCTTCACGTGCATTATACTGCATTATACACGCCTTGCTTCATCCACGCCTGTTTCTACTCGTTGAACAATCGGTGGTGGCGTGGCGTGCATGGGGTGTGCAACAACAGCGCAGACGCCACAGTTTGGTGGACAGGTGTCGTTCTGTCGGGCCCGCTCCTGAACCGCACATACAGTGACATCGTTGGTCGACGCGTTGCCCTGCCGGCGTTGGTGCGAGGTACGCCGAACAAAAGACGCCGTTGAGGCCTCAATCCTCTCGTTCCGAACGATCGTCTCGCTCATCATCCGCCTCCCTGTGCCCAAGCTTTGTCTGGAGCCCGGACCAAGATGGGGAAAATGGCATGGCAGTCTGGGCCTACGCACTGAGATGGTGGCATAGCTCTGGGAACACCAGCTCTGATCAGCTTCATCCATGTACGCTGTACTGGACCATGTTCTCTCTCGTCTTTGCGCCCAAGGACTGTTGTTCAGTATCCTCCTGGATGCTGATGAGCGATAAGCAAGTGGATTGCTGACGCCCCCGGGAAAAAAAAAGACAATAATCAGCCGGACTGTCTATCACGCTCTCACGTACGCAACTCGACCCCCTTTTAGCCTCAGATTCAGGCACACGACTGGCAGAACCATTGCCATGTGTACCCGCTTTCTTGTACTTGTTCCGCAAACGCCTTTTGTGGCTGCTCGCTTCGCCCATAAACGCGTGCCAGGTACACTTTCTTATCAGCGCCGCCAGTCCGATTCGGAAATTGCCCTGTGCTCCGCATCCGGGTGAGACCAAATGAGGGACACGGGTTTTCTAGAGCATACATTCAGTCTATACGACTTCAATTCTAGCAACCTGGGCGCGCATCACTTAATAAGGTTTCACTCGTATGCCATCTTACGCCTGCCTTCCTTCCTTCCTTCCTTCCTTCCTTCCTGCATGACCCGTGGAATTCTTCAATGCTCCCTTCCCACGTCGCAGTCGCACGCTTCTCCACCCGCGTCCTGCACTGTCACCGCTTTTATTAGAACACGTCCCCCCTCTCGAGTCGCTCCGACGTGTCCCCTGCCTTTTATGGCTATCCTTGAGCAATAATAGCAAAAGTCAATCGCACCAGCCCCACACTACCCTCTCTCCACTATTGGCCACGCCCTGAATTGATGCTTCTGCCATTGTAATATTCAAACAATGTCTGCACGCGGCGCCCGCAGTCGTAAAGTCCAGCAAAAAGAGGTCGAGAAGAAAGAAAAAAATGCCATAGCCAAGGGAAAGGGTCCGGCTTCCCTCTACGACCGTGACCCTTCCGGATGGCGTCCGTCTACGGCCATGACGCAGGCGCCGAGTGTCTTCACTTCACGGACCGGCATGTCCCGCACCTTCACGGAATCCAGTACCCTTAGTCGCACGACATCGCACAGTGGTTCTTCAAATGGTGGTGGTAGTAGTCGAGCACCCTTCACCGCTGCCTCTAATGCCTCTTTCCATAGTCGGCCTCGCCCACCAAGGACTGCGGATGCTGCTTCCATAAGGTCGGATCTCTCTTCCAAGAGCAGGGACAAGGCAAAGTACCAGGCCAAAGGCAAGGAAACAAAAGCTCCCCGTGGTAGAGGAGGAGGAGTACCCACCAAATCCGCCATTCCAGTTTATGCCCCCCCGGCTTTCCGATCCGAGTCTGCCGCTTCCCACCCTCCCATGCCAACCTATCACAAATCATGGGCAAATTTCATGGTGTGGAAGGGCGGCAAAGATGGATTACTTCCGTATGGTGGATTCGACGTGGTGAGTCTTCTCTATTCTTTCGAGACATCAAGCCATCTAATACCTTCTCTCAGGATGACGAAATGCAGCATGGTAGCGTTCTCATATACTTCAAAGAGGAGCAAGACGATGAAGATATTCCCATACCCTCACTCCGGGCAGAACTGGACGTGCTTCAAAATTCTAGGTCCACTTGGTTGCTCAACGCTTTGCAGTATGGCCAGATAGATAATAACGACGTTGATGACTGGAACCTGTCGGAAGATACAAGCGCACAATCCCTGAATTTCTCGCGGACCCTCTCCCAACAGCATGCGCAACGAAGAGGGTTTGGTCCAACGTCCCTAGATGGTACATCTGCTAGAGCAGAATCAAGAACAGCCTCGAGAGCTCAACACTCATCTAATTTCTCCACCATAGAGCGCCCACATTCCCCCCCTCCGTTTCCCCACACCCATCAGCGCAATCCTACCCACGAGATCTGGTTCACAGCACCTAGTAGGATACATACACCACAAGGACAACGGCTACACCATGTTGCCATACGCAACTTTCTCGCATTGCTGCATGGCAAACCTATCGTGGGCGCGGATATTTTTGAAATGCTGAATACCCTGCAACCTGAAATACAGGTCATGTACGATCTTGAGTCGGATACACAATCAGGATTGTCAGCTCGGGAACGCAGTGTACAGATGATCACAAAATACCTTACTGATCATGGGTTCGATGACGTACGCAACAGCCCCAAACACGCCATGGCGCTTCTTGCATGGGCGGAGCAGGATGCTGTCAGATGGCGACAAGGCTACCTCGAGAGCTTCGTGCATCTTGCGGGTATCATGAGTCACGAAATTGAGGACCATCCAGACTTTAAGCGCTTATCTGTAGTCACGAGACGGAACCTAGGGCTTGCTGGGAAGACGCTGCAATTGCGCATCATGGAAGCAGAAGACAAGTTGGCCGGCTTCAACTTCGATGGTCTGTACGAAGACGCTACAAAGTCTACCAACAGTACAGTCTACCAAAGCTACCAAGCTTTCCGTCAATTCCTCATCAGCTACTATACCCGCAACTATGGTCACTGGCCACCGACTCCAGACAGGGCCTGGCTTACTCGCAAAGTTGCTAGAGAGTTGCAGGAAGACTTTGGATCCCTGTACGATTACCTTGTTGACCGAGATGTCGTCTGGTATCCACGTGAGGAGCGCTCGTCTAGGAAATGGGAGATGATGCATCGGCAGAACAATGCTTTCAGAGCGGATCTTCCAGAACTTGGCATGACAGAGATGCTAGTCACATACGACATGAAAAACGGATATGCCCACATCCCGCATCCTTATCCTTTGCTGCCCAAAGAGGTACCAAAGGAAATCAAAGACAAGGAGAAGAAGGGCTTTTTCTCGTCATTGAAGAAAGATAAACCCAAGACGTCTACCCCGGAAACCACAAAGGATGCAAAGGCGCAATTGCAGCTTTCTCTCATTTTCAGTGAGGCAACAAACATCGAGAAGCTTGGCGTCGGCTTCAATGGTAAGTTGGCATCGTGACCCTTTTGTAATCTCTACTGACAAACGCGGCAGGATCGACACTCATCGACGAGTTTGAGCAATTTGAACTCACCACGGATGTGAAACACATTTCACCACGCGAAGCACGCCTTGGGCGTTGGGTGCTTCTATATGGCATCTTGCAGCTTCTTTCCACTCTATCGGTCGACGTACGAGACCTTCAGCACACTGAAGATGTCTGGTACTTCCTAAACACCGATCTTAAACGCGTGCCCGAATGGGTTATTAATAACCAGGCGGAGTACCTGGAGGCTACGCAGAAACGGTCGTGGTGCTGGCAACGCACCTGGGACCACATGTCCGCAAAAAACGCACCTACAACAGAGCTTGAGGGTTCGACCACCCATGATCTTGTGGACCATTACCTAAACTCGAGCAACGCGTCAAGAAATACCTCAATAGCGGATCAATCCACAACAAGCCGCCCACAAACTCAACAAACTCTTCCGCAGGCGTCATCACCACCAAGCCGCCCACAGACTCAGCAGATCCTTTCACCAGTGCCATCACCACCACCGAGTCGTCCACAAACTCTGGAAGTCCTTCCACAGCCGGCATCACCACCACCGAGCCGCCCGCGAACTCAGGAAGTCCTTCTAAAGCCGGCATCACCACCACCGAGCCGCCAGCAAGTTCGTCCGTCGTCGTCGTCGCCACCACGACCAATAAGCCGAGGCGTAACAATGATCCAGGATGATCTACGCCGCATAGGCGAGAAGATCGAAAGTCTCTCCCTCACCCACGCCGCCGGTGAGCACATCCGCCAAGCCTACGAGCGTCGCCGCGAAAGCGAAAAAGGCATCCCAGAAGGCATCCCAGAAGAGGTCGAACAAGTGAAACACGAGCTCAAAGTCGAAACCTGTCTCCCACCATCGCGAGATGGCAGCACCAAGCACGACTCCGGCGCGGACACTTCCTATAGTCCCCGAGCAGACACTTCCTACAGCCCCCGAGCAGACTCCCTACCCCGCCAACAGAGAAGCATGCCCTGCTTAAACAACGTCTCCCCCCTTGAATCTATTGCCCGTCAGACACATTCCCCTTCTTACCTACCCCCGCACTTGGGCTTCAACCCCTTGCGCTCGCACCCCCCGACCATGGATCTGGGCGCATACTCGTTCTCCCAGGCGGAGCGAGACATAACATGGCCTGTTCCCCCTGGGTTCAGCGATGGCAGCGCCAGTGCCAGCCCCGGTGATCTAGGTGAGAACAGGGAGGCTAGGATTGTGGGGACGGCGTCGGTGGCTGTGGTTGATATCTCGAGGAAGCGCGTTCAGCAGGAGAGGGGGTTTATTTGATTTGGTAGACTACCCGTGGGGTGCAGGTTTGTTGTTTCATCCCGTGATGGTTTTCTTTCATTTCTTTCTTCGCCCTTTTTTTTTCTTTCTTCGTCTTCTTTTCTTTTTTCGTGCGGGGTGGTTGAAGACGTGGCTTTGGTGTGTGTGTGTGTGTCCACCAAGAAGAAAAGAAAAGAAAAAACGGGGACTGGACAACACTGGTTGTGAAGTTGTATTTTGTTTTGTTTTACTTGCTTCACGCCCATCGCGTTTTTTTTTTCACTCGTTGGATATCCCCTTTTGCTTTGTTTATTCTGTCGACGTTGTTGTCGTTGTCGTTGTCGTTGTCGTTGTCGTTGTCGTTGTCGTTGTCGTTGTCGTTGTCGTTGTCGTTGTCGTTGTCGTTGTCGTTGGCATTGACTGCCGCCCTCTCCTATATCTTGTAATACCTGAATGTAAGCAACGGGGCTGTGTGACAGCAATGCAATGTAAATGTAATATTTCTTCTAGTAATGTATTTATGCTACTGTATTGTTGGTTTGTATGTAAAGTAATGCTATCATGTTATTATCATCTGCGCTTCAATTGCTACTACTACTACTGCTACTATTATTGCTACTACTACTATGAGTCTCTAAACGTTTCATCCATTGCCCAGCGAGAAAAACGCACGCCTCTTCTCTCTCGCTTGCTCTTCGGATCCTTGCTGTGATTCGCCCTTGGTTCTCGCGCGCTTACCACCACCACGACCACCACCACCCTTCTTCAGCCCAGTCCTCGATACACTATTCTGCCTGTCCAGTGTAGGCAGCGGCGCAGTAGTAGACTTGACAACTTCCTTGATCGTCTGCTTGGACAGGCAATAATCGATATGCGCGTTGAAACTCGTGTCGTCTGGCGGTTGGGGGATACTGCAAATAGGACAGGCCCAAGTGGGTTCTGGGGTCGTTTGCTCCTCTTGGTCTTGTTGCTGGGATAGTTTCTCCAGCTCGTTCAGCTCGTCGTTGCGTTCTTGGCGCGCGGCTTCTTCGAATTCTTCTTCTGGCCAGGTTTCCCAGGCTGCGGTGTCGTCTTTTGGCGTTGGGGGTTTGGTGGTTGTGGATGCTGGCTTTGATGATGATGATGATGATGATGATGATGCTGCTGAGCGGCCGAAGAAGTCGATGCCTGGTTTCTTTGTGCTGATGATGTGCGTAACGCGTAGGCCTATGAGTCGTAATTTCATATTTGGGATTTCTTTCATGAGTTTTTCTAGCATGGGGAGACTGTACTTGTACAAGTCGTCTGCTTTGTGGACAGCAAAGGGTGGGGTGGTTTGTCGTGTGTGCACTTCGTAGGTGTGGAGCTTGATTTTGATGCAGAGGGTCCGGCCTTTGTATTCGGTGCGCTTCAGGTCGCCTTCTAGTTCTTCGGCGATGTAGCGAAGCTTATCACGTATAGCGTCGGGTGATTGCAACTCTTTGAAGGTGGTCTCAGTGCCGATGCTCTTGCGCTCATAGTCTTCGGCTCGTTTGATGGCGGTGCGGCCTAGGCCCAGATAGCACTGCGTCAAGAATTGAAATGCCTTTTGTCCGAAAAGCTTAACTAGGTAGGCCCGGTGTGCATAGATGTCTCCACATGTCTTGACCCCTATGGCGTCAAGCTCTCGTTCGAAGACGCGACCAATGCCGTTCACCTTGCGTGTCGGAAGCGTCTTCATGAACTCCATGATTGTCTGTCTGTCGCTGGGAAGGAGAAACTGGCCATTGGGCTTGTTGATGTTGGAACAAATCTTTGCGAGCTTTGCGTTGGCTGCAATGCCAGCAGACACGGTGATCTTAGCCTTCTCGTAGACATGTGCGCGCATCTGACTAACTGCCTCTTCTGGGGTCAGGTGATGTTCCTTGCAGTACTCGGTGAGGTTGAGATAGGCTTCATCGCAACTGGCACTTTCATAGCCAGGGTCGTACAGGGCCAGTACTTGACGGACCTCTTCAGCTTTGGCCATGTATTTTGGGAAATTCATGGGCACACAAATGAGCTGTGGGCAAAGTTTCATAGCCACGAACCCTGCCATGCCTGGACGGCAGCCAAACTTCCTTGCATGATAATTGCATGTTAATAAGACCCCTTTCCCCACAGCAAACGGAACATGTTTCAGTTCCGGGCGATCGAGCTCTTCGACGGCGGCATAAAAGGCATCGCAGTCGAGATGCACCACTACCTGGCTCAGGTCTCTACTCAATTCAAGTTCGGCAATGTAGTCGTCGGCTCTACGCAGGTCGGACGTCAAGTCCAGTTTGTCTAGCTGCTGTCGCTTGGCCAAGATTTTGGTAATCTTCTCGGTGAGGTTCTTGTCCTTGGTCTCCTCATTGTTGAAGAATTTGGAGCCCTTGGACGCGTTGTATATGATTTCTGCGACCTTTGTCTGGTCGACCGAATCCTGTCCAGCTTTGGTGAGCGAGGGTCCTAGGAGATGGTACTTGAGGGAGTCGTGCTCGTTGGAGGCGGGGCGGTCTAGCTGGGGGCGGTCTGGGTTGTCGCGAGAGGGTCCAGAGGGCGTCATGGTGGTTGAGGCGTGCGCTGAGGGCAAGTCGGGCGCGTCGAGGCCGAGCTTTCTAGGTTCATGCCGGGGCTCGTGTGAGCCACGAGGGCTTGCGTGTGATGCTCGTGAAGGGAGTGACCCTGCAGCATCGCTCATGGCATGTGGGGAGTCATCTCTCAGAGCGGGCAAGGCGATGGGCGGCTAAGGCAGGTAAATGCGTGTGAGGCGGTGATGAAAGTGAATGACGCACGCGTGCGCGCTTTCACGGCTACGCCCAACGGGGCACTAGCGGCGATCTAAACCCTGGAGGATCATTCAGGGCCACGAGATGGCTTTCATCTCTCACAATTCCAGACGGTCTAACGGCCTGAACCCCTTCTCTTCCCGTGCGCCTCGTCGACCGACCATGGACCGGTCGCCAACCATTTACAATCCTCCACCGCTGCCATTGTAGAGTGGGGCATTACAACAACGCAAGACCGACGACACGTACCTAGCGGCCATCAACAAGCAACCATCAACACGGCCCATTAACCTAGCAACCGCTCACTGCCCTCCCCAGAAGGCCATGCTCTCCCTCGACATCCGCCCCATATATCCCACACTATAAAAACACACACACTGGAGGATGCCCATCGAACGACCCGACCGAAATAATCCACGGCCACTGAAGCCGACGCTCGCTAGTAACCGAACGGCAAAGACGACGGCCTTGACCCCTCGACTAGCTGTTGCGCCCACCGCTTCGTCGACTGTTAGCTCCACGAGCACCCGCACCGCACGCAGCAGCAATGGCACCACACCGAGGGCGCCCACGGTCGCCAATGTCGACAATGTCACTCCGGTAAAGGCCTTTCTCAGCAGCAACATCACGCCGCGCTCGTCGTCACGCAAGTCCCGCGTCGGCGGAGACAGCGCAACATCCACGCCAAGTGTCACCCCTTCGGCCACGCCCAACAATTCGCGCCCGACTTCGACGATAGATTTCCACAAGGAGCAGGGTGCCGCCTACAGCGCACACGGCGCCATAGCAAAGGCCGTCGCAGGCGCAGCACGCCCGCGCAGCACCGTCGGACAACAGAATACACATACTGCCTCGGCTCCAAGGGCACCACAGTTGGCCGGCATATACAGCCAGACACAGTCAGACGTTGGCTCCAGGAAAGACACTTCGCCTCGCTTCTTCCATGCCAACGACGCCCGCCCTCATGACCCACCCGCACCGCCACAGGCACACGCTCCCGCCAGGAAGGCGCCCACCTTCTTCTACGCCGACGGCAGGCAGGATGATACTCCCTCCAAACAAAGCGCACCCTCTCCGCCACTGTCCGTTGTGAGCAGGTCCCATTCCATAAGCAGGTCCCAGTCGGGAGGTCCCCAGTTCTTCCATGCAGACTCTGTACCCGAGTCCAAAGGCCGTAGACCAATCCTTACACCACCACCCATCCCTACGTCGCCAGAGCTACTTCCAGCTGCCGAGCCGTCAAATGAAGCGTCACTCCGGCCGCCTTCGCCCACCAAAGACTTTGCACATTTGTCTTACCGTAAAGGCGCCTCTCAGGTTCGACCGGCAATAAGCAGGGGAAGCTCGGGAAATTCAGCCTTGGCCATCTTTGGCGGCCACAGTGGATCGGATGTTGGTGATCGGAACGGACGGAGATCGAGCGTTGCCTCCACCATCAAGCGAGGACATGTCAAAAGCTCCAGTCTGTCGTCTATCGATTCGGTGACTAGCCTAAGGAAGTCGTCGACCAACGAGCCTACCGCCATGGCACCAAGCCCGCTCCATGCCGAGAAGAGCGTTTCCGAAAAGAGAGCCTCAGCACCCTCCCCATACTATACCGCCTTCTCCCCCCTTGGATCACCAATATCGGAAAGCCCCAAGAGAAACAGTGAGGGCAAGACTCCACTTGAGGTCATGAACGAGCTTGCAGCGAATGCACGACGGGAACGGAAAGTGCTTGATCTCGAAAATCAGTAACTCGTCGCTTCTTGCCATCAACCGATCGCTTGAGAAAGAGATTCGGAAGCAAAAGGCCGAGCTCAGACGCTTCCGTCGGATGAGTCGGGGCTGGCCACTTTGCTGCGGACCATATGGAATCTCTTACCGATACGTCTGCCATTGGTTCAGTCAGCATGGGAAATCTATCGGACATGTCTGAAGGGGATGAGGATTATGATGAGGACGAGGAGGAGGACGAGGAAGAGGACGAGGATGAAGAAGACAGTAGCGAATCTTCCCTTGATGACAGTGCTTTGAGTCCTGGCGCCCAGCAAGAGCGTGACGAAGCACACCGCGCACGAGACGAGAAACGCCTTCAGCTCGACCTTTCGAAACATCGGGACATGCTGAATGATAGCCAGAAGATGAACCAAAGTCTGCGGCGATGCTTGGGGTGGACAGAGCAGCTTATCAAAGATGGCCAAAAGGCTTTGGAGTACAAAGTCAACGTTAGCGATGTCAAGCTAGGCGGCCGCGTACTCATCTCCGAAGACGACAACGAAATCGCCGAAGCAGAAGAATCCAAAGGCCTTCTTAGTCCCTGGAGTCCAATGCACCAGGCTATAGACGCGTTGGAATCGCCCTTCTTCCCTGGACTCAGCAGCAACCGTGTCATCGATCGCGACAGTGGCGTAGACCTAGAAGGTCTCGACGCCGTCGGCCAAAGCACAGACAACTCTCGTACATCATCCCCTCGCAACAAATCGACCACCAGCCCTATGAAAGAATTCCGTCCCTCACTCCCCGGCACATGGGTCTCATACGCCACCAATCCACGCGAATCCGAAGTAAAGAAGCACGAAAGTCTTTCTCCCCTTGGCTCACCGTTTGAAGAACGTATCCGTCATCTCCACGCCTCGATAGATGCTTTGGAAGCTTCCTAACACGCATTCACCCGACCATGTCGGCCATAAAACAAGACTCTTTTTCCCTTCTTTTGTGTGTACGTTCAAGGATTGAACGCATACATTTACTCGGCTTTTTCTTATACAACTACCCCAGTTTGCAACATTGGGCATTTTCCTGCTGCATTTACATCTTCTGTGTGCATCCCGCTTTGGCGTTTTGCATCAACAACCAGCGAACACTTTAGCATCATCTTCTTCTCATACATCTACCATGTACCTGGTTGATTGGGTTTGGTTTGGAGAGGGGGGTCTTTTTTCTTGTTGCGTGTTCGGCATTTACACCCACTCGCTCTTTGGCTTTTTTTTACTCTCGAAACGGCGCATCACGGAACCATTACGTCGAATGCGATTTCGACGTCGTATGACCATTTCCTTTGTTCCTCTTTCTTTTACTCATCCTCTCTGGTTGATCGGGATCCGTAATGTCTGAATCTCGCGTTTTTGTTAACGGCCTAGTTCTCTCTCTCTCTCTCTCTCTTCACAATCGAGTAGATGAGCGGTGAGGAGGTTCGTTTGTGTGTATGTGTCGTGTGTCGTGTACTTGCTGCATCTTGGATACAGGACGACTGTTTATGGTTTCTTTCTCTCTTCTTTTCTTTCTTTTCTGTTATTCCTTTCTCTTCGCGTCCCGTGGCAAGGGAAGGAAAGAAAGGAAAAGAAGAGAAAAGAAAACAGACCATGGGATTGACCTGTTGAAGAGAGAGGGGCTTGTTACACGTGTTGCTAGTTTTATGATACCCCATATCCCACTCCCCCATACATGCAATGTCCATCTCTCGTCCCCCACAAATTGAATCCTGGTTTGGCGTCGGAAGAATCAGAACAGGCACGGTACAGATGCGCATATATTTACGTATGGACGTATGGACGTATGTATGTATGTACGTATGTATATAGTCGATCTGAAACGTATACGTATATAAATCTATCCATGCATGAATGTGCGGTTGAGGATTGAAGAGGTGCACGTGACAATGTCATAGACGTGAGGGACTCATTCACGTGATGATAATGATGATGATATGCACGTGACATTTCCATCCAAGTAACGACGAGTTGTATAAGAGAACAAATCATTTACGTGAGAAGGACCTTGAACATTAGAAACGACCCACAGACAATCTTTCACATGATGGCTTGAACTTTTGCATGATTACAACTTGCACACAGGAACCACCACCAACAACAACAACAACACATTACATACATGCACGGTCAGTCTCTAGCTGATTTTATACAGAGGGAAAAGTGGATTTAGTTATTCTCCCCATGAGTTGTATATATTCTACTCTCAAACACAGTCTATTTTGATTACAGGGAAAAAAAAGAAAGACCCCTTCCCATCATGGACCCATGATGCGTCTAATGCGATGCAAGTAATACGACGTTGTTACCATCAATCAGTCAGTCAATCAATCAATCAGTCGTCATCCATGTGGAACAAAAATACCCAATTAAACCCGATGAGGAACGAAAAGGGAGAGAAGAAAAAAAAGCCGACCCTTGCATGTTATCTGTACAAGAAAGTTGCAGACCATCATAATGAGGATTGCGATATGCACAAGAAGGAGGGGAGGGAAAAAAAAAAGAGTGACAGAATAAGGCAAGGTCAGATTGAAATTGGTCTAAGCCCAGAAACCTAGGAGAGCCATCAAGCCAGCACCCAGCGTCATGAGGGCAAAAGCCTTGAGTGTCCTGCTAACAGGTCCGTTCTGCATGTAAGGGCTGAACATGAATTCGTGAGCCATGAGCTCCACCAGACCGGTGTAGATGAGGATACCAGCACTGATAGAGTCGAAGATGCCGTTGGAGAGAAGCGTAGTACGCGACCCGGGGGCAAAAGACTGGCGAGCACCTAGACCGATGGCGATGGCGATGGGTGTCGAGAGGCCGTAACCAAAAGCCAACAGGTACGGTGTCCAGCGCTTGGATTTTGGCCAGGGCACCATGGCGAGACGGGCGCCGAGACCGAGACCCTCGAACATTTGGTGGAAAACTAGCACAATGTAGAGGGTGATGAACTCGTCTCCGGCCACAGCAAGCGTCAGACCGATGAAGATGGAGTGGAAGATGACACCAAACTCGAGAATGAAGACGGCAGTAAGTTGGGCGGCGTATTCAGCTGGTGCGGAAATGTGAAGCTTTGTGCCAGACTTGTCCTCGTCAATAGCAGTGTGTTCGCGCTCGTGGCCGAGATGGTCTTCGCCACGCATGTTGGGGTTGTTCCTGGCGCCGGTTTCGAGGTCCTCTCCCTTCATTCCTTCGACGCTGCTGCTGTCGGTCTTGGCTACGGGCGCTGCATGAGAGTGGCTGGCGTCATGAGAGTGATCGTCACCGTCACCAAACTTGGCGTAGCGCATTGTCATGAGCTCAAGGAAGAACATGAGGAAGATGGTCATCAGGGCGATACCCTCTGGCCATGGGTACTTTTTGATGACACCCGTTAGGCATTCGTCGCCCAGTGCCTCGTTTGCCGGAGCAAGAAGATGGATGAAGGCGGTTGTGATGATGACACCTGATCCGAAATACTTTGCGGCGAAAAAGACCCAGTTTGGTACAAGCTTATGGCGCCTACGCTTTGCGAAGACGGGGAATACAGCACCTGTGCGTCGTTAGTACACGATCATCAGGGTAGTGCGTTTGCTGTACTACTTACCAAAACTAGATGCCACCAATATCACGAAAATGGATGATATGCGGACTCCCATGCGGCCATCGTAGTCGTTACTGCTGGAGCATACGACGGGCTCTTCCGCCTCTGCACTCTGGCGAAGCACAAGACGTGCGACCTCAAGGGCTGTAGCCATTTTGGATGACGAGAGTAGACGTAGGCAAACAGTCGAGCGAAAAAGAAACCCTCACTCCAGGAGTTCTGAGTATTGGTTGATGTGTTCCCGGATGTTTGGTAACTATGCAGCAAAGAGTATGCAGAGTCGAGTGGGGCGTTTGAAGATGCAAAAGGCTTGTGAAAGGCTTGGTACAAGCTAGGTTGGTTTCTTCTACAACCTTGGGTGAACAGGAGCACTATATAGGGATCTTCAAAGATGGCCAAGCACCGTGATGGCGAGTTGAAATGTTCTTGGTAAAGCTTGTCAAGGCTTTGCGGCGCAAGTTGAAGGCAGAGGAGGCGTGGGATAGGCCCAGTATGGAGTACCATGATGGAGCGCTAAGCACGGGTTTTCACTCACACATGGAAACAGTCAGCTAGTAGCGTGGGGTGCGGCTTCCAAGGGCGAGATGGATGCGATGGATGAAGATGGGGTAGGGTTTGAGTAAAGCCATGGTGGTGTTGTGCTATGGCAGCACGGCATGTGCGACAATGGTATAGCAGCACGGCATGTGCAACAGTGGTATAGAAGCCGCAAGCAGTGGGCGGCGAGTCGGTGGTCGGTAGTCGGCAGCGGCAGACTTAGTCAGCGGCTCGGAGCTGGCGACCATTTGGTCGACTATCGGAGATTGAAGACGGCCGCTTGTAAGTAGTGAAGAGGTTCAGAATGAAGAGTTTGCGTGTCCGTCAAATGTCACCGACCATTTTGGGGGCTTCCACCGAGCCACAGGCGCGTCAACACGGGCGCGACATGCAACCTATCCGTATCCGTCCGTACAAAAGTCTCCGCTGCTTCCTGGAGGAGCAAAAGGTGAACGAGGATGGGGGGTTCGGATGTAGACGGCGGTCTGAAAATTACGCCCAGGATTTACAATCACGTGGGGGGCGAGAGAGAGAGAAGATGCATGCCTACAGTATTGCCCGCGTGTGGCCAAAACGACTTGCTTTTCTTTTCTGGCTTTTCCCGGAAGCTGTCGGACTCTTGGAGGCCGGTGGAAAATGTATGCGCTGCACATGTGCTGTGACGGGCGAGGATCCATTGGTTGAGCACTTGCTAAACTGCTTGTAGGTATACCATCGCCCATGCACATCGGACCGTGCTCGGCTCTACGGCAGCTGGAGGGTTGTCTTGTAAGGTGGTGTCTTGCGCATCACACCACCGTGAGGGGAAAGCAGGTGTGCACCAAGGTGCGACATGGTGTTGGGGTATGTACTTACTTGGTGGTACATTGCCTTGCAAGGACTTGGCCGCAGCCAGATTTTGGAATCGAGGCGATCGCAAGCCCAAGTCCACCCACACTGAGACGGCCACCAGTGCGCTGAGGACAGGCGGGATCGAAAAGCTTCCAGCCATCGACCGAGGATGAAACCGGTTTGCTGAGGAAAGCTGCTGCAGTGCACGCCCTCGCGACCGATGGGTTGTCTATGTTGTGGGGTACATGCCTGCGCGCTTGGCGCAGGCGGGCGACCAAAGCGCGATGAAGGCGGCCGATGTACCAGCAGCTTCAATCCTCTCCGCACCGTGGCGCCACGCGTTCAATGTCTCGACCAGGCGGTATTGTGCACCAGATTGAAGGCATTGACAGGCTCCCTGCTGCAACCCGTACCAGCCGTACTGCGGTACTTGGACAAGCTGCCAATCCAGCGGCCGCCAGCTCGAGGTTCGCTGATCACACATCCCTGCTCACACTCGCGGCAGGAGCGGGAGCCAATCACGGCCCACTGTCGTGAGGGGCTATGACGTCTCGATTCCCCTTCTGTACAGCTCTTGCCGCAGCTCCAACAGGTGACCGCATAGCTGCCTAGCTTCTCCTCTTTATAACTCCGCCTCGTCTCACTCCTCTCTCCCATTCCACTGTCAATCCCATCAGCTTTCTCCTTCAGCACATAGTCTTGCTGCCAAGGTCCCCATCCCTCCACCACAACACAAACACCCGCAATCATGATTGTCGACCAGTTCGAGGACGTCCTGAGGAAGTCGGACATGTTCCCGCTGCCAACCGCCTCGGCCTCGCACTCGCCCGTGGCGCCCATCCCCACGGTTGTGCCTGGCAACAAGCCCATCTATGAGGTCGCCAGCGACTCGGGCACAAAGACCCTATGGGTCGTCTTCGTCATCATGTTGGTTGCGTCTGCCGGCTTCACCGTCATGTCATGGAGGGTCCCCTTGGTATGTCCACACCTGCAGCTATCGGGAGCTGTCAACCGTCTAACTCCCCACAGAACAAGCGCCTCTACCATGTCATCACCACCGTCATTACCCTGACTGCCGCTCTCTCCTACTTCGCCATGGCCACCGGTCACGGTGTTGCCCTGAACAAGATTGTCGAGCGCGAGCAGCACGACCATGTTCCCGACACCTTCACCACCACCTACCGCGAGGTGTACTGGGCCCGTTACGTCGACTGGAGCATCACCACTCCTCTCCTGCTCCTCGATCTCGGTCTGCTTGCTGGCATGTCTGGTGGACACATGATCATGATGATCATCGCTGATATCATCATGGTGCTTACCGGTCTGTTTGCTGGCTTTGGCTCCGACGAGACTCCTCAGAAGTGGGGCTGGTACACCTTCTCGTGCATTGCCTTCCTCTTTGTCTTCTGGCACCTTGGCATCAACGGTGGTGCCAACGCTAGGGCCAAGGGCGACAAGCTCCGCACTCTCTTCACCTCCATCGCCGCCTACACTCTCATTCTCTGGACTGCCTACCCCATGTAAGTTTGCTTTCTACTTTCCAAGACCCACATATGCTAATCATTCTTCAGTGTCTGGGGTATTGCCGACGGTGCTCGCAAGGTCAGCGTTGACTCTGAGATCATTGCCTACGCCATCCTCGATGTCCTTGCCAAGGCTGGTTTCGGTGCCTGGCTCCTTGTTGCCCACGCCAACCTCCGCGAGAGCGATGTTGAGCTTAACGGCTTCTGGGCCAACGGCCTTAGCCGCGAGGGTGCCATCCGCATTGGTGAGGATGACGGCGCGTAAAGCGCGTCATCACATGACATCACGGTACCGCAAGTCGGTTAGAGATAACCATGGTTCGCCCTACGTACTAGGGACCTGAACTATTGAATACGAAGGAAAAAGGATGGAACTAGCGGGCTTACATGCATTTCGTACTGTCTTTCTTGACAGCGTTATGATTAGTTTTTTTTATGAATGGAGTTGGAGGTCTGTGAATAGTTATGAAGTTGGACGTCACTCGATGAGGTCGGCCCGTAGTTAATGTATTGATGTCAGGCAAATCCCATCAAGGCGCATTGATCAGCCCGTGTCTGTGTTTCCATCTTATTCCTCGTATTTGCCACACCGTATCCCAACGCTTCCGTCCAGTGGTCCACATTCCTCCCGTTCCAACACGGTCGTTCATACGGTCGTAAGCGGGGATGGTTGTGATCTTCTCCCTTGCCTGTGGGTATATATATATAGCCACAAGGTTGGTAGGTCTTCACGATACACCCCCCGTTCAACCCATCAGTCCTTTCTTTGCATTGCATCTGACAAAGTTTTTAATTCATTGTTCAACAATCCCACAAATCAATCATGTCTTCTACATTCATCAAGCTTGTGCTCGCAACGCTCTTGGCACAAGGGTAAGTCTCACCGCCAATGCTGTGAACCTTGCTGACAAGGATGCAGCGTTCTTGCACTTGACAGAGTTGTGTACACTCCTCCACCGCCTGCGCCTACTGCAGGCCCCAATTGCACGGTTACCGTCTACGATATCCCATCGAATAACATCGACTGCACGTTTTTCCAGGAAACGACTACATCGACCTTCTACACCGAGTGCCACGGATGTGCGCTGGTGACGCAAGGGCTCGGCCTCGGCCTCGTAAGTGTTTACACCTGCACCAAAACGAAGATACACTAACATGACATAGCCATGCCGAGCTGTTACCACCATATCTGGTACTGCAACCAAGAATGTGACATCTTGTTCGCCGACACCGACACCGACACCAACGCCGACTGGAGATTGTGATGAACCTGATACGGATGCGAATGGCATCATCGTAGACGTAGATGTCAAAGTTGATATTGGCGGGGGTGGTGAGGGTCTTTAGCTGGAAATCCATGGGGTTGAGAGGCTTTTGGACTGGGACGTGTTTTGTATACAGGAAGATAGTAATTGTAACATGATGTTTGTACATGAAGAAAAATGGGAATCTTTGATATTCCACAATAAGCTCAGCAGTGTAGCAGTGCTACAAAATCTTCGAGTGCAAATACCAAATACCGTGTACCCTGTGAGTTGTACCGTACCTTTTATTAGCCACTTTATTGGAAACACTGAAGAGCCGTGCAATCTCCTTCAGCCCTTTGACCGAGGCGAGGCATGAAACTGAGGTAAGCTTGCACCCGCCAATGCAATGTTATGCATGTCGGCTCCGATCATGTCGCGCATGGACTATGTGAATGAGCAAACGACGTGGCGTGATGCAAACGTCGCCCGTGAGGAGCAGACATCATTCATGACGACGGGTGAGGAGCACGAGATCAAACAGCGGCCTGACTGTGTGTGTTGGGTGTTGGGTGTCGGTTGCTCGATCGACATGAGGTGATGACGCGCCCTGGTTGGGGGCTGGCGTTAGCTGTTGCCATGATATGCAGGGATCAGCGCAGGCAGCTGCCCCGCAACCAAGACAGTTCGCAACAAAGCGACAAAGCAACCTCTCCTCTCTCGTCTCATCTCATCATCTCACGTTGAAGCTGCCCTTAAGTACTGCGGAAGCTGCGCCTTTGATTGCAAATACCTGCCATCACACTACACACTACACACAACCCACCAAATAACCGCCAACAAGACACTCACCATGGCCGACGAGAACACTGTCATTGTCGACGAGACCCCCATCTCGCCCGTGCGCTCCCTTGACCGCCGCAACAGTCTGGAGAAGCATTTGCAGCACCGCCCGGAGCCGCAAGATCTCAAAAACCGACACATTCTGCTCGACACTACTACAGCCCCGTATGCTTCCCCACATGTGCCCCAGAAGCTAGTGTAGCCCGCAGCTAACCCCGGACCTTGCTTACAGAGCTCTCCAAGCCAAAGCCCTCGAACTGGAGCGCCAACGCGCAACCGACAACCTCAAAAAGGGCCTCAATGCCCGCCCCGAGCGTGCCGAGCTCATCGACCGAAACATTCTCCCAAAGTCGACGGCCGCACCCGCGCTGCAAGGTCACCAGAAGGAGCTCGATATGCACATGAGGGCCGACAGCCTGGAGAAGGGTCTGCAGCATAGGCCGAGTCCAGAGGAGCTGGTCAAGAAGGGCATCTTGGATGCCGACGAGAATCCTGTAAAGGAGGACTAAGCATGTGCTGTGCAACTAGAGGGTGGCAGGCTGTCTGAGGAATCTCGTTTCAAAATAAGCATATGGCGTTTGACGGATCTCCTTGTAACAATTGGAAAATGGAGTAGAGCTTCATTCTGTATGTATGGCTAACGTTTACATGAGCACACAAGTACACATTATCTTGCAAGTCTGATGTGCTGACCGTTTTGATGTTTCCTCACATGATACTATGCAAAGCACATTGCGAAGCCATGACGTACATGTGCAAAGAGTGGCATGAAATGAAGCCTTTGCTTGATCACAAAGTCATACATACTAATGCTAACCAACAGAACTCTCGTCTCTTATGAGGGCGGTTAGCGGACGACCTTCTCCTCGTGCACAACGTTGGCCTGCTTGTCATCCGCATCCAGCTCCGACACATGACCGTGGACGTTGCGCTCACCATCAGCCTCCATATTCTTGACCATCTCGGTGACACCGAAAAGGTCGTCCATCCTCTCAAGAGACAAACCCTTGGTCTCAGGAATGAAGAACCAAACGAAGAAGAACATGGCGGCACAGAAAGAGCCATAGGTGAGGAAAGTACTGTTGAGAGTTAGTAAATGAAGTGATTTCTGGTATTGTGAAAAAGAAAAAGAAAACATACCCGTAACCGCCCTTGCCCATGGTAGCCATCATGTTAGGTGTTGCCCTCGCCACCACGAAGTTGAACAACCACTGTACTGCCGCGGCAATGGCAACATTGAGCGATCTCAGTCTCGCCGCCGGAATCTCAGAAACGTAGATCCAGCACACGGGACCCCATCCAAACTGGAAGAAGCAAGCGAAGAGGAAGACGCAAACAAGGGCGAAGTAGCCTGCTGGGGGTACGGGCTGGCCCACGACAGGCGGGTCAACACGCATGTAGATGCCAATGTAGTACATGGCGAGTGCCTGGGCGATGGATGTCCAGAGCAGTGAGCGACGACGACCAAGTGAGTCGGCGGCGAAGATGAGAAAGGCGAGGCAACCAGTCATTTTGACGATGCCGTAGATGCCAGTTGCGAAGAGTTTGTTGGTGTTTCCCTTTAGTCCGAGTGCCGAGAAGATTTGAGGGGCATAGTAGTTGACTTGACAGTGTCAGTATTCCAGTCCCAAGCGTAAGTTTGTATAACTCGACAAGAAGAAACTTACTAGCATTCGTGCCCGTCATCTGCTGACAGATCATCAACGCAATCGAAATCAGTGCCCTCTTCCTGTTTCCAGGAATGGTAAACATCTCCTTCAACAAATCCTTGATCGTAGCTCCCGCCACAAGCATCCTCTCATGCTCGAGCTGATCAGCAATATCCTTGATCTCATCCTGCACATAGGAATGGCTGATTGGCAGATTGCGAATCCGAGCAAGCACACTCGTCGCCTCCTCCCACTTATCCTGCTTTGCCAGAAAGCGCGGTGACTCCTTATTCAACGCCATGCAGCCGACCAGCAGCACAGCCGGCAACGCCTGCATAGCCAACGGCACAATGTACACTTGGGCGCTACCGGACAAATGCAACAAAGACCCGTAGTTTACCCAAAAAGCAAGACACGTACCCGTTGCGATGAACAATTGGTACAGTCCTGTAAGACCGCCTCTGATACCGCGCGGGCTGTTTTCAGAAATGTAGAGCGGGACGACCATTGAGGCGCCGCCGACGCCGACGCCGGCAACGAAGCGGCCAATGTACATTGCCTCGAGTGCACCCATGGCCACGGCTTGGATTATACAGCCGACGATTGTGATGAGGCCGGAGAGTTGGAGCGCGACTTTACGGCCCCAGCGGTCAGAGGCCCAGGAGGCGAGGAAGCAGCCGATGAAGCAGCCGGCTTGCAGGGTGGAAGCGATGTTTGCGTTTAGGTTTGCTTTGCCGACTTTGTCGAGCGTGTCTATGTGGTATTTTCTGTGCAAAGCGGGCATGTGTGAGTTTGACGTCTCAAATAGTATACAACCGAAGAAAGGGGATGATGGAGCAAAACGTACTTTTGGAACTCTGGCAGTTCCAACACACCGCCAATGGTTCCAATGTCGAAACCGAATAACATGCCGCCGAAGCAGGCGGAACCTGCCATGGCAAAGGCGCGCCAGCCGTAGATTTCATGGGGGTCGGATTTGATCGAGTCGTTTTTTACAATCATGCGGATGAAGCGCGCACCTGCCGATGGGGACGACATGATGGGCGATGTTGCTTCCACTCAATTGAGGCAGATGGGGGACAACGATATATATCTATACAACCGTATTGTCTTGGTTAGTCCCTTGATCCACGATGAGATCTGTATTGTCAATCTATATAGCTGTCAGTGAACTGCTTGGCGTCATGTACAGTAGGTCCGATTAAGAATCATACCCGTGGCCCGCCCCTATAAGACGAAGAAAACAGAAAGAAGGACCGAGTGTGAGATCTGTTGGAGATGTATAGCTATGCTGACTCACTCTCAACGTAACTCTCTGTATCCCACACCAAGAAAAGGCCGGTACAAGAAAAATACCAGCTGGGAGGATGTTCAAACATGAATGAAGAACCCAAGACGGCAATCTATATAAACCCCTCCCTTCAAGCATCACAGCAGCGGTAGCGTTGGCGGCCCATGCGCAACGCCAGCCTAATCATTAACACTACTTAGCCCGGATATGTTCCCAATTCTCAAAGCCAAGCCCGAGGAATTCTGAACTAAATCCTCTTCTCCCGCCCCAAACCCCAGTCAGTCCCTCCCAACCCCAGGCTAGGTAGGTAGTGTACAGTAGTCACCCCAGAAAAACCCCAGACTTGTCAAACCCACACCCGCAATTTCCCTCCACATGTCGGTTACACACAACCCACGGGATCCACCAAACCCACTCACGCCTTTTCCCCAGACCCACAACCTCGTTATCATAGTCCGCCAGACCGAGAAATCGTGAATTGTGATGGCGAAAAAAAAAGCTTAACAATGGCCCCCCTTGGCAACAATGGCGGAAATCAAGCACTCAGATTGACGGACGGGGGTGATGGTAGAAAGGCCGTCTTGGAAGAACTGTTGTGGTGCCAAGCTCACTCCGCTGCCCGTAGCTACTTTTTCCGTCCAATGGGCAGGTTGTGCGCGGGGCTTTGTTCAGAGCGAGGCATGTTCGCCAAGACAGTGCCAAGGTATCGTGTTCCCGTCTCCCAGTGTCGGCGTTTATCTGCGTTGCCGCGCTACATACATGTGGGATAAAGGGCGGGCTGGGGGGTTAAGGTAGGTAGGTAAGCTTCTTTTTTCTTTCCTAGCCGCGCTGGCTAAGTTAGCGGGCTGGGCTGACTGCAGGACAGGACCCACACTTGACTTTCTGTCTAGGGAGAGAGAGAGGTGGGGTTAGGACTGCCCGACTGTCTCGGACCATCTGTCCCCCGTCCCCCCGCATACAATCAAAAGTGGCGCTACGGTTGTTTGGGGGAGCAATTTATCCGCGTATTAGACGTTTGGTGCTAGGTGCCGATTGCTGCCCCGCGATCCACGCGTGCACGTGTGATGGGTTGGGGGCGTGTTTGTAGTGAGAATGGGGAGTAGAATCGGCCGGATGGAACCGTGTTCGGACGTTCTTTTTAGGAGACGTGGGGTCCATACATACGAAGACGTTAGATCGGGTGGTGTTTTCAGGCAGAATGCAGAGCATGCCGGATGCGAAGAGAGAGGTAGGGTACTAGTCGGGTCGTGGTAATGTTGGGGCGATTATTTTCCGACGTGGTAAGACGACATCTAACCTACTACAACGGTTTTGTTACTCTGGAGTTACAAATTGCCATACAGACTATACCAGCACCAGGAGCTGGGCTCGATACAGTCAACGGTGTAATTCATACCGAGAGAATAACCAAGCCTTGTTTCCACGTCTCCACACTCGATTCGTTCGCTCCTGCCCGTTCTCCCGTCTTGGAATCCTTCTAGGCTCCTGGGCATTCTCACACCTCATCGATCCGACATATCAGAACCATCGAAACAGCGTTCCAGACAATACTTTTTTTTTCAGCCACTCGATAAAAACGGAATCGCTTCTATCTAGTCTGAGAGGCAGGGAAGAAAAAAATGACTGCCACAACAGCAAACACCAATCGGGCATTCCCCCACCACCCCTTCTCCACAAATCCATTCAAAACCCGTGACGACGCCGTCGCAGCCGTAGCATCACTACTCGACCCCCTCATCCCCGGCTTCTCCCCGCAAAACGCTTTGATAAAGGTAGGCAGCACGGGCACGCGGTTTGACGAAACGGGCGCTCAAGTCGAGGGCTTTGCTCGCCCGCTATGGGGTCTTGCGCCGCTGTTGGCGGGCGGCAGCACCTATGCTTCTACGGACAAGTTTGTCCAAGGACTGATTTCTGGGACGGATCCCGAGAGCCCGGAGTTTTGGGGGTACATGGAGGATACGGATCAGAGGATGGTGGAGACGTGTCCGATTGGGTTTACGTTGGCGGTTGCGAATGGCGCGTTTTGGGACCCGTTGACTGAGCGGCAGAAAAAGAATGTCGAGACTTGGTTGGGGAGTATGAATGATAAGAAGATGCCGGATACGAATTGGTATGTTGATTTTGTTTGTTTGTGACCTTGTGCTGCTTGGTTGTTGTTTTACTCATGATTCTGATAGGCTTTGGTTCCGTGTCTTTGCCAACCTGGGTCTGCAGAGAAATGGGGCGAAATGGTCAAAGGAACAGCTTGAAAAAGATATCAAACAGCTCAATACTTATTACCGCGGTGATGGCTGGTCAAACGATGGTCCTGATACGTACCGCCAGATGGACTACTACTCTGGTTCGTTTGCTATCCAGTATCTACAACTGCTATATTCGAAACTTGCTGCAGACATCGACCCAGAACAAGCAGAGGAGTACAAGAAGCGGGCACGCATGTACGCTCTCGACTTTGTACACTACTTTGACCCCGAAGGCCGAGCCATCACCTTTGGTCGCTCACTGACGTACCGCTGGGCAATGGTAGCCTTCTGGGGCGCCATCGCCTACGCCGACCTCGAGCTACCCGCACCCCTCACCTGGGGCGTAGTCAAAGGAATCTGGCTACGCAACCTACGCTGGTGGACAACCCAACACGACATCTTCCAGTCCAACGGCATGCTCACAGTCGGGTACTCATACCCCAACTACTACCTCGCGGAGAACTACAACTCACCCCAGTCCCCCTACTGGTGCATGCTCGCCTTTGCCTGTCTCGCAGTCCCTGAAACTCACCCTTTCTGGTCCTCAAAAGAAGAACCCCACCCCTTCGCCAACACACGCGTCGTCCGCCCTTTACCGCACCCCCGCCAAATCGTCTGTCGATCCGGCGGCCACACCTTCCTCCTCTCCAGCGGCCAATCCTGCCACTACGCCATCAAGAACAGCAACGCAAAATACGGAAAGTTCGCCTACAGCGCCGCCTTTGCCTACTCCGTCTCCACCGGCTACCAGGAACTCGAGCAATTCGTCCCAGAGTCTCAACTCGCCTTCTCCGACGACGGCGGTGAGCTCTGGAAAATGCGACGTGCGCTCAACGGCGACAGTCAGATTGAAACACGCGATGGCGTGCCGGTTCTGGTGTCGAGTATGAAACCCTGGGCTGATGTTGAGGTGACGACGTACTTGGTCCCCCCACACGAGGAGACGCCGAATTGGCATTTGCGTGTCCATCGTGTGACAAGCGGGAGGGATCTCAAGAGTGCAGAGGGCGCGTGGGCGGTTTACGGGGCGAGGGAGTCTGACGGTAGATTGCTGACTGAGTGGAACGGTACGCTGCGTGTGCTCGATACCTCGATTCCTGAAGGCGGCAAGTCGGACTCCGTATCTGCGTTTGCCGCGTCGCCGCGTACGGGCGCGGTGGGCATCGTGGATGTTTACCAAAAGGAACGGCAGGGCAGTGTTATTTTGTCGGATGCGAATAGTAATTTGGTCGAGAGTAGGACTGTGTTGCCGATTGTGCAGAAGGATATCAAGAAGGGGGAGACGACGTGGTTTGTTACTGCAGTGTTTGCTGTGCCGGCTAGTAAGGAGGGGTGGAGGGAGAGCTGGAAGGAGGGGTGGGAGAAGAGGCCGAGTGTGCCTGGGTGGGTTACGAGTATGATTGAAGGATGAAGGGTATAGATAAGTGATATCGATGCTTAATAGCATATTTTAAAAACGCTGTATTATTGTGCGCTTGAGTTTATAGTGAGTTGGCTGTTAGATGATGCTGATGTTGATTAGATATGCGATGATAGTACTACCAGCTCGATATTCTAGTATCGATAGCTGAGTTTCTGAGAAACCGGGTGCTGCAACTACTTTCCTCGTCTAACGTGGCGTAAGAGTCAGACTTATCTACCAGTCTTCCAAGCCAAAATCTCCTAATAACGTTCCCCATCCGATCATAAGTACATGTTCATGAATATAAGAACCATTTCTCGACCCCAAGATCAAGTGCAAGAGCCTGGCCCGGGATGCAAGTTCGTACTACCAACATTGTTCGAGTTGCCCGGCTCCGCTTCCCTGCTATCTCTTTGACCATGCCCGGGCAGTTGCCAGATATGAGCGACATCCTGGGACCAAAGCAAAGGCGACGCTTTCCTTTTCTGAGGCCTGTATCGGTATATTGGCCTGTTGCCAGTGGAAAAAAGGAGTGTATTAGTGAGAAGGGTGTTGGTGTCGGGAGTTACCAGTTTATCCACGTACACTACTGTATGTTAGTAGGTGAAGCTTTCTGATGTGTTATGTTTCTCTACATCCGGAAGTTAGCGTACCTGCTGTAGCCATTGCCTGGATAGAGGTACATGGTCGACCGTCTCCTATGACTCCGTAGAATGGCAGTTTACTGATGTCGCCCTCTAGCAGCTCGCTATCGCGAAGGCCCTGGTTGCCTGGTTCGTCGTGGCTGGAGTTGATAAGGCTCTTGGGTTCGAAACATGAGTTTGAGGCATGTTGTGGGGCGTGACTAAGAGCAAAAGAAGATTCTTCAACCTTGGAGGAGTCGTTGTCGGTGGGCAGCTCAAAGGTTCGGCTGATAGCCGGACTGATCTCCCGACTTCCATAAGCACTGTCTGGAAATGGCAAGAGAAAACAGTTTTCGGATAAAATAGAAGCAAGGTGTTTGGCTTGAAGGATATCGGTTTCCTCCATCAGTAGGGAGCGCGGACGAGATGATGGGGGAATGGTTGGGCGGGACTGCATTGTGGAGAGCGTGCACTAATAGAGGCTCTGAGATGTACTAATCTAGCTAGAAGCTTTATGAGGAGATTCTCAGAAGTGATTAAACGTATACCAAGAACATTTAGCCAAATGTTTGTGGGGTGCAAGTGCGAGGTTTCGTGGTCAGTTTGATGCGGGGTGAAGTAAAAACGAATCAGAAAAGAATGTAACAGGTCGAAGAGTGGACACTTAGTTGCACTACAGGAAGAAACGAGCTTTGTAACGCCATAGATTTCCCAGAATCGCGTAAGAGTATGTAAGATGCAGGATGAGTTGTAGTTCTCAGATGTCGCCTATAGCTAAAAGGGCCCACGCATTCTTGATGTGCTAATTAGTAGCACACGATGAGTCTGATCACTCTCATGTAATGATTACTTTTACATGTCTCTTCATGCCCTAGGGTCTTGTACTGTTCCTGTACGTACCATGGTGTTGTCCGTTGCCAAGCTAAGACTCTAGCGCAGTGACACTAGCATAGCTGTAAGGAGCTCAATCATGTAGACGTAAACATGTTTGCTTCCAATAATAGGGGCTACGTTCCTCATTTGCCTGCCGGGACGTTTGCAGAGAGGGGAAAGAAAGAGGATAAGAGGTCAGCAGGAGGGCCCGTAGCGCCTGACTAGGCGCTACGACATTGCCCCACCAAAACCAGTCGCATTCCAATCGTGCAACCTCAAGACTCACAAGCGCCGTCTCCGACCCATAACCAGCGCCGCTTATCGCTACAAGATACTTATTAAATTACCAGTCCTCCCTCACTCTGCTCAGCACATCACCAAAACGGCGTCATCAGCCCCAGCCCCCGACAGCGCTCGATCAAATTCCCCTCTCCGCATCGCCAGCCAACTCACGACTGCCTCGGCCATACTCTGGGACCCCAAATTCACTTCACGAGCGCCCCCGGGCAGCCTCAAACCAGTACACGCAGGTACACTTGTCGCTCCGCAGCGCACCGACTCGTCCATTAGCGTCCGCAATCTCGGTGACGGCCACACTGTGCCCATTGTGCCCACCATGGACAACCGCAGACACCCCAGCTCCTTCCAGCAGCTGGAGAAGCTTGGAGAGGGGACATATGCTACTGTAAGCACACATGAAATATCCTAAGAAAGACATATTAATTCTTGCAGGTCTTCAAGGGCCGCAACCGCCAGACGGGCGAGCTGGTAGCCCTCAAGGAAATACACCTCGACTCGGAGGAAGGCACGCCCTCGACAGCCATCCGTGAGATCTCGCTCATGAAGGAGCTACGCCATGAGAACATTGTCTTGCTACACGATGTCATACATACCGAGAACAAGCTCATGCTAGTCTTTGAATTCATGGACAAGGACCTAAAGAGATACATGGACTCGCGGGGTGACCGGGGCGCTCTGGATCCTGCCACAATCAAGTCATTCATGTATCAGCTGCTCAAGGGCATCGCCTTCTGCCACGAGGCCCGCGTCCTCCACCGCGACCTGAAACCTCAGAATCTTCTGATCAACAACCGCGGCCAGCTGAAATTGGCCGATTTTGGTCTCGCTCGCGCTTTTGGAATCCCTGTCAATACCTTTTCAAATGAGGTCGTAACGCTGTGGTATCGTGCACCAGATGTGTTGCTGGGAAGTCGCACCTATAACACTAGTATCGACATTTGGTCTGCAGGCTGCATCATGGCTGAGATGTACACTGGCCGGCCCCTCTTTCCAGGGACCACAAACGAGGATCAAGTACAGAAAATCTTTAGGCTGATGGGTACACCGTCCGAGCGATCTTGGCCAGGCATATCGCAACTGCCAGAGTACAAGAACAACTTTCCTGTCTACCATACCCAGGATCTGCGCCTTATACTACCACAGGTCGACCAGGTCGGTCTCAACCTGCTCAACAGCATGCTTCAGCTTCGTCCAGAGATGCGCATTTCCGCCGCAAATGCTCTGTTGCATCCCTGGTTCAACGACCTACCACAGCGACAACAGGAAGTTGCCCAAATGCAGGCACAAGCCCATGCTCAAGCACAGCAAGCCCAGATGGGAGGCTATCAAGTTCCTCAAAACGCGTACTAGAGGCCCGGCGTAGATAGTGACACACAGCAAGATTTTTTATTCCCCCCTAATGAGCGACCCCAACTTATGCCCGTTTATCAAGTATCGCGAGAACCATTTGCCTTCCAAGGCAATATTTTTGGCTGGGATGGGTCAAATTATATTCCAATACAGCTCGAGGACTTGATCGGGACCATGATAGGACTGTGGGCAGACGGCATCCGTTTTACTCGTGACGGCCATTCTTGGAAGGTATCGGAGGATCAAGCACCCCAACGTCCGTTTATACATCAAGGGGTTTTATATGCATGGAATGGTGTAACGTTTGTTGAACGTCAGTATGCACATGAGGCTCCTAGAGCCAGTAATGAAGCATCCGCAAGTATGTCATCTGACACCATGGCTTTAAACTGGCTTTGGTAATTTATACTAAGGTTTTGGGTTCTTGAATCTTTGACCTTGTTCTCTGTTTCTTCTCGAGGTGAAATCGCGTTCCTAGATTATCTCGTCTAATATACATGAATGGATTTCTGCATCAAACCTTATGCCTATCTTTAATAGACCAGCATACTTGTTCGATTCTATCCTGTTGGGTCAAATCATGGAATGATACCCCGTTCTGAGCTCTCAAAAATGGCGGTATAACTGATGTGTTATCCCGCTCACTATACCAGTCTTCATTCAATTCTATTGTTGACAAGCAAAGAAGGTCTTCCGCTGCCCTGAACAATGAATGGTAGGGTGAAGTACTGTTCCAGCATTTCCAATCTTAGCTGGAGTTATTAATAGGTATTCTTAGCGGCGTCTCCTGTTTCTTGAGTCGCTGGCATATCGTACACAAACGAGGCATGCAAGTACTAATTTCCCTCGTGTAGCTTAGATTATCATGTTGAAATCTTGCGATAGAACAGAAACTTCTCGTCTCTTCCATCCGCAGCATAGATGTTTTGTAACAAAATGCACCCATCTTCTATTAGATACACACAAAGAATATTCCCAAATGCAACATTTTCATCGTCCTACCACAAGTCTTGCACACCCGCCTTTTAGCCTGTGAAACGTAAAAACAAACCACCATGTCTTTCAAACTCTACATGTACGCCCCCCCCCCAAGTCCTAAGTATCTTCTAAGATGATAAACACCGCTTATAGTGACACTGTCGCTATACTATCCATATAGCTTCTTATAACCTACATATTGACTGTACTCTCTGCAGCCTATATCCAACGGATTTTCGGTACGGTTAAACAGCATCGGTTCGACATATGCAGGGTTACCGTTAGGGTACACAAAGTAACGTGGACGTATTTTGTCTTACAACCTTTTTTCCATACGTCATTTTATACCGCAAGCACGCCATCTAGTTCAACACGTGGAAAGACGCACGTGGCTCTCACGCCCCCGGAGAAAGAAGAGAGACGCCAAGTCCATGAAACCACACGGTTACCTACCTACCTAGAGATACAGTATCCGAAATCTCTCTATTCTCCGAATCATGAGTGAGCGCAAGACATCAGGAAAAACTTAAAAAAACAAACTTCATCCTCGCCAAGTACCAATCCCAACTCCTTATTCCGCTTTTGCAAGAAACCGGATCCAACGGCAACTAGGCAGCATCCGCATGAACGATGCAAGCCACAGCTCCATCAAAGCGGGTCCCCTGTTTCCTAACCCGCCTTGCTCGGGGGGGGTCCTTGCGTACAGCAAGCACATGCACACGACGACGAAAAAAGATGTGTGTATAATACCGGTACAAACGGCACAAAATCAGTCTATACTTGCACATGCGCGGGATAAACAATTTCAATGTATGTGGGAAGGTTTCAAGGCCACCCGCCCCCTACAAAGTAAGAGTTTCTTTTTGGCATTGACAAAGAGTCATTGCAAAGTGTATCAGGAAGGTGTTTTGTCGAACGGGTGGGTTTGGACAGGGTGTAATAATCGATAGGGCAGGTTGAACGACAGATATAAAGGCGTGGGGGTGAGTTTTACGTTTGGAAGGATTTTGGAAGGATTTTGGAGGGATTCTAGTGGCTGGGGCTGATGGATGGGCTGATGGAGTTGGAATGGGATGGGAAGACGAGGGGAAATGAAAGAGGATGACAGAAGGGAGATGGGGGACTGCATGTTAGTCAAAGGTGCGCGTTAGTAACATGTTTGTTGATGTATATTCTGCTTAGAAAGACCGACAGACGGAGCAAGCCCAACCTCAAAGTTAGTTCCCAAAGTAAACATACCTACGCATGACGTTACGGAGTTCCGTAGGTACATCAACGCCACAGCAAAGCGGACATTGTTTCGGTACCAAGACGGACAAGTAACGGTGTCCGCCGGCGGACTTGGATGCCGCGCGTGAAGACGGTACATGATAAAGGTAGTTGTATTAATTTATTTTCTCCGGCCTGCGATAGCTCCCTAGGGTGTAGACGCTTGCATTTGCCCACGCGTTGAGCCGTACTCTAAACCTATTCGCTAGCGTATACGCTAAGCTTGGATAGAAATCGAGAAAGGTAGAAATATTAATATTTTATAGTTAACGTAGGTGCATGCTTCGCGTGCTAGCATACTTCGCGTGCCACCTAAAACTACTAAGAAAATTAAAAATAATAGAGGTCTAGATCTAGAGATCTACTTAATAGAATTCTCTAAAAACTTTAAATAAAAGCTATACTTATATAAATAATAGTATTCTAGAGTTATAGAATACTAGCCTTAATAAAGAAGAAGTTATTAAGATAAAGCTCTCTTATATAGGCTACCTTTTAGTATCTCTATAACTAAACTAGCTAAAGCTTAGTATTTTAGATTTTTAGTAGTTATAGCTCTAATAGTTATCTATTAAATTTTTAGAAAATTCTATTAAATAGATTTCTAGATCTAGACCTCTATTATTTTTAATTTTCTTAGTAATTTTAGGTGGCACGCGAAGTATGCTAGCACGCGAAGCATGCACCTACGTTACCTCTTATTAGTATAATACCTTGTTATGGATTTCTTTAAAGTTCTACCTTGCGGCACTTCTGGCCTACCCCGGTCGCGACATTATCAGCATTGTACGCCTGGCAGTACCCATAAGGAGCTTGAGGATTTTTATGATTGCATCTTGTCTAGGGAAAACTATGTTAGAAGCTCCGTTATAATTATTTTAGAATACCTTCGCTAGGTGTAGCGTTAAAGTGACTTACTGAAGCAATGTCATAGTAACAGAGTTGCCCCGGCATGCATTGTGCGTGGATGCCGAGGGCGAGGCCTATGATAATAGCAACTTTAGAGAATAGCATTTTTTTTTTATAAAAAAATTCAAGTAAATGTGCGTTTATTTGTGTGTGAGTGTGGTAGTAGAGTATTTGCTATAGGCGAGGTATTTATACCCTTCTCTATTAGCCTATGTCACGACTAGGCAGCCGGTGGGCAGCGTTCATGGCCGGCCAGCCATATGTATACGACGCATGCGTAGTCGACAGTCAATCCGAGGACAAAAAAATAATAATGCAGGGTCGGCTCTTTCCCACCGATCAGACTAGGTTCGTATTCCACACCGCCATCGCTTGGACGAGATCCGGCTCAGTGCATGCATGTGCATGTGCCATGTGCATGTGCGGTCATCTGGGGGAGGCCAAGACTGGATCATGATGGGTGCCGGCCTTTTGTTTTTGCTAACCTGTGCATCGATAAGGCCCTGGAGCCGATGGCATCCGCCGCCTTCCCGCAGCTCCGGAACCTGATTGTGGGAGACGACCGTCGTCGGCGTCCCACAGGTTGTGTGGTCACACCGACCACTATCGGTACGCAGCTGCTATGGGTAGATCCTTCGCGCCAACTCCATGTGCAACAAGCAATGCGGCGGAAATAAGCGAACCGTTGGTGCTACCATTGTAGACTGCAGCTGGTGGTGGTGGTGGTGTGTGGTGTACCGTAGTGCGTGTTGACCAAAATGTCTCCGCGGTTGACGAGATAACCTGGTAAGCGTGGGAAGATTGGCTGGCTTGCCACCATGGTAACCTTACCCGGCGGGATGGATTGCGTGGCCGCCACCACCACACTTGTTGATAGATAAATTGAGTCAAATATCCCCGAGTCAGATACAGTAGTAGTGTATGCGTGGTAACCCAGCTGCGCCAGTTTGACGAGTGAAGATCGCGCGACTTGATTTCATCCATTCTGGCCATGATTGGGTCAAGACCAATGATTGCCAAAACAAAGGCGCAGTTGCGATGATCAATACGATATGCTGTCAGCCGTCCAGCTCACAACTGGGGTCATGAGCACCACGACAACCGCGTGTACCAAGTCCAGCCTTGCCCAGCAGCGCGCGCTCAAGTCTGTGACGAAATGGTGTAACAATGCATGCACCTCGTAACCACACGGAGTCGTCCGTGGCCAAGTCCGTAAGCAGCCCCAAGCGATTCTGGGCAACATCTGCAGATGCACAATGGCGTGCAGCCGGATGGAAGGTCATACAGTTAGTTAGTTGATGGCCAAAACAAAAGAAGAAGAAGGAGAAGAAGAATCAACTTGTCATCGTCCCTTGGCCGAGATTCTTACCGCATATGCTACTGACTAGGAAGGTGGTCCTCTGCATGAGCACCTTGTCCAGTGCTTTCTCTTTTTATAGACGCATGTCGGATAGCTGATCTTCACTGCCACATGAAGCAGGGCCCGCAGAAACCATGGCAAAACGCGTCCGAACCAGCGCAAGGCACGGCGACTCCGCCATCACGTCGCGATTGCATCCTTAGTCTTCCCGGTGGGTGCTTGCAGCTCGTTTCTTCTCTGAGCGCCTAGAGTACGGTACGGCATTGGTATCAGTATACGGTATACTCCACATTTTGCATTGGCGCGCACATCCCACCCATGGCGCGTGACGCTACCCCCTACTCGCTCTCCCTCTCTCCCTATTCTATTCTATTCTACCTACGTATACACTTGTGAAAAGGAAATCCAATGATTTGTGCATGCGCCTCATCTTACCAATGAGAATTTACGGGGTTGCCGACTGAATACCAACCGGTTGATACATGTGCCGCGCTTTGGGGACAGACACGAGCAAGTGCGGTATTGCTACCCGCCTATGAAATCGAGGCAGCGTCGCTAAACTTATCTACATGTAGCTTAGGCCGGTTCGCTCACTGCTTTGGGCCGTAGCGTGGGTTGTGTCGAGTCGAGCTTCCAAAGTGACGTGCGTCTTGGGGGAAGGGGGGGGGGAAGAGGGGGAGAGGATTACCGCCCGCCGCTGACGTTCACAGCAGACTACAAACTAAATGCGAGTTTGAGACACATGTTGACACAAAGTCGACTGCAGGGAAGGGAAAATAGGCCCATTTCGAGACCCAGCCACCGGTTCCTGATCACTCGGCTTGCTCGGCTCTGGCTTACCGGCGGAGTGCGAAACGTAGCGTCGTTGGAGAGTCGGTCCGAAGACAACAGGAAAAAAAAAAACGGCACGCGGAGAGAGACAGAGAGAGAGAGACGAGAGGAAGCATTGACGGGATGTGATGGAAGGAACCGCGACATGGTATGGCATGAGTGCGTATATTCGCCACTTTGCTACAAGAGGAGTAGAGGATTAGAGTTTTGGTCAACGGAATGCAGCACGTGCGGCGAGCGTTGGAGTGTCATCGACCAACTTCGGGCTGCTACGCGAACGCTGTAATTGCACCTGGTCTGAGCAATGCCTCATGCTTGAATGGCGAGTCTGGCGTCTCAGAACACACACCGTGCATGCACCATCTGTCACAACGCTTCGCAAACCTAACGTTGTATGAGCAAGTAACATACGTCAAGTCGCCTGAGGTGTCGCGCAAGCCCCCCCCCTCTTCCCGACACACGGGGAAGCACTGCCACCGGAAGATAGTGGTTGAGAGAGGCAAGGAGAACAGAGGGAGAGAGTTATTGAACCACATGGTAGCGCGTCTACGCGGCCTGCCATGGATTCTTGGCCCTGAACCCATCACCAACTAACTACCCACTTGCCTACCCAAGTACCTCCAACCAACGGCAAACAGTGGAGTCAGTCGCAGCCAACTCCAAGAACGAAGAAAAAAAAAGCCTCCAAGGCGGACCGCCCGGTACCAGGCTGCATATCCTCTCCAAAAATCCAAGCCTTTTTCTCCCACGAGGCTGACCCGTGTGTCCGTGAGATCCCCAGGGTCCCCATTAACGCCTCCCAACGCCAGAACCGCGACATGGTTCCTTTCCTCCCCCCCCCCCCCCTCCCCCTACCCTACCCTACCCTACCCTAACCTACCTTAACCTACCCTTACCTCCCCGCCCGCCTGTCAGTGATCCCTTCGGAGGAAACTTTTGCGAAATGTAGCTAAATAAACGCTCCGACGTGTAGACGGGCCGACCCCAGAGATAAAGCTTGAGCGCCTTCTTAACGTGAATCGCGTGATTGGTGCCCAGGACGTCTTTGACAGCCCTGTTTCTTGAGGCCCAATCGACACGGGTGAGCGCCATGCATGTGTCTGTGGGTGGGTGGGTGTGTGTGTGTGTACATACACGGTAGATGCGGATGTGTGCGTGTGTGTGTGCGTGCGTGCGTGCGGGCGGCAATGTGGCAGAGACGTGGGAAAGTTCCAAGCAAGTCGCGTGGCAACGATCACCGTACTACGACGTGTTTCGTAACTTGGACATGGAAGACGTGTCTTTGCTAGTATGCCTGATATTGCGCTGCTTCATTATGCCTATCATGTCTCGCCAGTTCGCCCACTTTCATGCACATGCCTCCTCGATTGTCAGTGACAACACCCGTCCTTCTTTTCCTTCTTGGAACGCGTGTACATTCTTGCTAAATTGCTAGGCTTACTGGCTAATCTTCCTTGAATCATGTTCAATGTGTTCTAACGCGGCTCCAGTCGTATGGATCGGATCTTTCGGATCGCGATCATTGCCTCTATATGTTCTTCGGCTACCTCCGAACCCTCGTGCTTTTAATCACTTTTGCTAACTAGCATGGCCCATAAGCACGCTTACTTTTACGAGGGCCCGGAGCACTGTTAGCCGTGACGGATTTACAACCCTGCACTGTCAGAACCAGATCTTTACAAGTCAGCCGCCTAGTTCCGCCCGCTCAACCATGTCGCCCCCCCCTCCCTCCCAAGAAATCCCACCATCCAGTGCCTGCCGCATGGGCTTGGTTTCGTAATCCTCGAGATCGAGAATGACGTCCGTGCCACGGTCAGAGTGATCTGGCGCATGGATAGCCCTTGATGCATGACCTGCAAAAGGCAACCCGATGCAACGATTTACCCATGGAACATAGCTTCTTCCACCTCGTATGACCACCCGGCTTCTTAGTGCTTCGCATAAGCTCCCTCCCGCACGTGCAACGACATCTTCTAGTCCATGCGACCGGAGGAACTACCGGAAGATTTTCCTTCGCTGCCTTTAGAACGGTGCGCGTGCATGACTCGTTCCCTTCCAATACTGGACCCTGACCAACTGACGCATTCGGGTATTTGTGACAGGGCTGTTGAACGTCGTCCATGTTCAACCGTTTAACGTGCTCCCGTTAACGCTTAAGTCACTGTGATGCTTCTGCATGCTATCTTCGATACGAATGATGAACTTGTTCAATGGTAGAAAAAACTATACCCTTGCTACCCAATTTCTAGAAAAGCCCACTACCAGGACTGGGAAAAAAACTCTGCGCCTTGTGTGTAAAAACGTGTGTGCCCGCTCTTTCGTGTACCCAGCTCTAGTGCTTGTACATCATCGGATCTACAGGGTAGTTTTGAATAGAAAATCTCGGGTCGTATGCTGTTGGGTTCACGCCCATGTGGTGACTCTGCATGTGGCCATGTGACGTGGGAAGTTGCATAGCCGAGTGCCCTACTATTTGCGACCGTGACTGCGACAAGGGTGTCTCGTAAGGACCGGGTGTTGTTGAGTTGCTTCTAGGACCAGAGCTAGAAGAGTGCGTTGTGCTTTGTTGTGAAGTGTCATACAGGGATAGATCTCCTACGTGGGTGGTAGGTGCGGAGATCATGGATTGCTGAGTCGTATTGAAAGGAAGTTGGGCGCCAGTCTGGGCAGCGATTCGGCGAATCAGGTCGTTTGTGGGATACGAGGGTGAGCTGGAAGCGGGACTTGCCGAGAAATCGTCGGCGACATTCGAGGGGAGCGTCCCCGAACCACTAGCATTAAGGCCGAGCGTCGATGTGGAAACCGTCTGGGGGAGGTTCAGTGATCGGGGAAGCGGAAGATTTGGCAGCACTTCGTTGAGCTTTGACAGAAGCAGGGGAAGATATCTAGATTGTCCGCCGCGAAGTGTCGATATGAGGGTGAGGAAGCGCGATACGTAGTCGCGGGGACCCAAGGCGAATTGATCCGGCGAGAAGGTTGTGCAAGCGACGACATCCGTTAGACAACAAGCTATGTCGAACAACTTTTCGATCTGCAAGCGCTGTTAGCTAATGTTTGACGTGACAGTCATGGTAAAACGTCGCATGGGTGGATGGTGCAGGGGTTGACGAGGGGAGCTAGGCTAGTCAGGGCGTGGACGTCAGAGATAGACGTTGGCTAGTGGGGCCCTAGTGAGATCGAAATATAACAGGGATTATTGCATCGAAGGATGGAGGGGCTCCCGGCGGGGAGGACACTCCAACCATTGAGCTTTTTTTGTTGGTGATGAGGAATGGAAAACAATTAAACTAAAAGAATCATGTACTACTCACCAGGCCGACTCCGTGCACCTCCATGGCTTGTTGGGAAAACTGGTGTGAGATGGTGAGGAGGTCTCGTGATATCTCGATTGGGTATTTGAACGTAAGCGGAGGGTCGTTGGTGACGCTGCTGACAAGGCCCTGGCTGACGCTAAGCTGCCACGCCTGTGACCTTAGCCACTGTTGGGTTATGCGAATCTGGACTTCCTGCGCTTCGGTGCATTCGAAATAGGCTGGGACGGCTTCTGAGAGCTGTGTTTGGACCTGCGCAATCCATGCAGCGCTTGCATGTGTATTGTGCACTCTGTTCCAAAGATTGATGAAATTGTCGTCGATAATCTTGAACATGTTGATCATGAGCTCAAGACCAACGGCAATTGGTCGATCCGAGGGTACCTCGTCTAGAGATGGTGTGTGTATGGTTGGATGCAGGGTAATGGGGCGCCGTTTGTGCAGAGCGTAAGTTCTAGCAATTGTTAGTTTGTTTAAAAAAAACAATAATAACAATAATAATAATAAGAGTAACAATAATAAATCGTTTAAGCGCGTTCCTGCAGAGACTGGAATTGTGTAGAAAATGATGAAAAAAACAATATAAAAAAACCCACCTTTCGGCTATAAAGAGTAGCCAGTATAGGACTCGTTTTCGTGACACGTCGAGCGGGTCGTGTTTGTACGTCTCCTCGTCATGCATGCCTAGCAATTGTGCTTGTGTGGTAGCTTCGCGAAGATAGGTCCATGCCGTGTTCTCGCGCGCCAATCCAAAGTAGCAGCCGTGATAAAAATACGAGGTCAGGACACTTATGTGGGTTGGGTTCTCGCGGTGGTCGTAGCCTTGTCGTACGCGGACGGATTCCTCGAGCAAAACATGGCCAATGCCCACATTAGACATGTGAGCCATTTCCTGGCGGGGGAGGACATTAACGTGGGGTTTGTGGTTGCCCTGAATCATGACGTAGGCGCACAGAGCGACAATCATGCAGTATGCCTCGGTGGAGCGGTCCATGCCAACAGCGGCTTCCTGAGCTCTTTGGCGGTGCAAGACGGGCTCTGTGGGGTAGACATTGTTGAAGAAGTACTCGATGCAGCTCTCGACTAGGGCGGGAGGCAGGAGGCCCTGAGTGCGAGCAAAAGTCGAGGGAAGGGAGCGTCCGTCGTATCCAAGGTCGGTGGGGAAGCCAGCGGCTAGCTGGGCGTTGCGTTGTGTCTCGCGAAGTTCAGAGAGGACTTTGGCACGGCTGCCCTTGGGGCCCTTTTTCTGAGGGATGGCATTGTATGTGCATGCAAGACCGGCGGAGACGCAGTTCTTGCAGGGCGCAGTGCCTTCTCCGATACACTTTACTTTTCTACGGTGACAACTGCAAGAGAGAGAGAGTGTGAGTGATGATGTTGTCTCGCCGTGGACATGGACGAGGAGGGAGGGGACCGACGAGAACGTACCTGTCGCAAGCCCGCTTGACCGGAGCAGTCGTGGTAGGATTGGAAGCCATTGAGAGAAGAGGTGGCTAGTGTGGGACGTCTCGTCATCTACTTGATGAGGGATGCAGTCGCCGAGCGGATCCGCAGGTTCCTATTAGTACAACAAACATGTTGCGCCTGCATTCGGGGAGATATCTTTGAAGGTTCCTTGTGTCATTGTGCTTGAATGAACGCTCATTCGCACTTGGTTAACCTGGACGACTGGAAAGCCCAAGCGTCCAAAGTGCATATTAGACTCAACTAGTTAGCATCACAGGGCCATCCAGGATGGGTCTGGTGGATTGCGAGTCCAATCGCCTAGCATGGAGAGGCGGCCATGGTCCCTGGTTCCACGGCTGGGGAAAGAGTGTGCAGGGCAGGGCGTCGGAAGCCGGTCAAACGCTCACCACACGGTCGCAAGCCCTGGGGCTTAGGCCGTCTACTAGGCTAGACCTTGGTTGAAGAAACATCCTAGCCTGACCGCTGGACATGGTACAGCCATGGCACGGTCTGTTCCTGCCACAGCGACGGGAGCTTCATGTTAGTGTCACTTTAGGGCGAGCTGTAACTAGCCGACATTGCCCCGTTGGGCAACTAACCCGCCATGGGTGTCCCCAGGCCCAGCTTCGCATCGACGCCTGGAAGAAATCTATGGGAGAGTCCTGGTGTGTGAATACGATGGCGGTGGCCCAGGGGAAATGAGGGGAGGCAGACGTGTGGTACGTGTGGTGCCTTGGAATGGGCTCGTGGTTTGTCGCCTCAGCTGTCTCAGTCTAGCGCAGGCTGCGGGGGGGGGGGGGGTGAGAGAGGGGAGGGAGGGAGGGGGGGCCGGCTGCTGCGCTGTGTGTGCCTTGACAGGAAACATGGTCTGAAGTTTAGACTGACCGCCTCCCCAGTCTCGAGGCCGGAATGCGATACTGCTTGGGCAGCGCCCACGTATGCTGCGAAAACGGGGCAATGGCGCCGAGTGCGTGTCCTGCCATGTCCTGCCATGTCCATGCCCTCTGCCTCCAATTGTCGAGCCAATGTATGTCGAGTTGGTGTCGAGCCAAGTGGTGGCAGTATGGGCCGGTGCTTGCCGGCCACAGTCGTCATTCGTCATTCGTCATCCTACCCAACACTTTGCCCGCCCGCGCGCGCCCATGCACAATTGGCCCAGCAGCACCCAGCCACCAGCCATCATCATCAGCCAGCAACAAGCCATGGACCGTCATACGTAGTAGTAGTAGCAGCAGCAGCAGCCAGATTGATTTGATTTGATTCCGTGTCAGAGACGAGGTAGCTCCAGCGAGGCGCAGCGTCGATTACCGCAGTTCGGATTCGATTTCGAATTCGGCCAAGTCTACTCCTAATGGGCGCGCATCGGGCGGGTCTGCATAGGCTCGTCCAAGTCGGAGGAGGCAAGGCGAGGCGTCGTTCGGTTCATAGATAGAGTCGCCATGTCTCTGCAACGGGTCTGCAAACTCAAGACTTCCCCTCGCCACCTTGCAGCGACACCCTTATGACTTATATCCTCTTCCCTAAAGGGCCTTTTGCGGACTCCACTGTCGGAACCATGGCCCTTCAAGCTTCCGAGATGCTGCCGGCAGCGATCAAAAATGGTTCAACAGCGTCGAGACCGCGAATAAGAGAGGCTGGACCTTTCTCCAAAGTAGTCTTGCCATCCGCCCGAACTGGCCGCGCTAGACGTCATTGCCCATGAAGCTTTCCACGCCGCCAATGGACGCGTGTGAAGCAGTCCTGAGTCTGCTGCGACTGTACATGTGTAAGTAAAAGGCGATGGTGTTGAGGCTTTTCCTGTACGTAGATCCGGGGAACAGGCAATATGTACCTCCTTTGTCCATGCTCCGCTAGCGTGCAGCACCAGTGGTAAGATTCGTGATCCTTGGCATGCCTCCGCGGAGCTTGAGCTAGACAACAACCGTTTAAGAACCTTCGGCTGTAGTGTAGCGCCTGTAGCTCCAGCACCCCCCTCAATCGTCCCTCATAAAGTACAATAGCTCAAGCATGCCCTGTATGCTCCAGACAAAAGACTACCCCACGGTCCTTTTGTACCGAGGCCGAGTCATGCATCATGAGAAGAATGCTTCACTAAAACATGTACGCCCCCACCATGAGCATGTCATGTTACGCAATATCAGTACCATGTCTCGCTTTCTTCCATGTCTTACGACAGAGGTACAGCCAAAAATTGCCATAAGAGCCCTAGTGGATTCAGCCTTCTCCACTTGCATGTTTGTCAGCAAGACAATGACTTCTTCCTTTATCGTGCAAAGTTGGAAGTGATTAATCAAGGGCGAATAAGGAAGGAAGGCAGGAAGGCAGGAAGGCAGGAAGGAAGGAAGGTAAGAAAGAAAATAAAATGTTCAATCCGAAACTTGTTCAAGAAAACAAAAGGCAGCGTCATGTGTCAAAGGTCAGAAAGGAAGGGCGTCAGTTTATAACATTATCCGCAAGATTGAAAAAAAGACACACAGCCATGGATCTGATGTAATTATGACATCAGCCACACGACCCGGCAAAACCATTGCCAATCCTCACAGCTTCATAGTTAGTATACCCCACAGTAAACACACAATACAACAACATCCCTGCGCTAACACAGATTTATACACACTATCTCATTCTATCTACTCCCCTGCACGGCGAGATAACGCTCAGTCTTTACATCGCTAACGCGGCACCCAGAACGCCAGTAAATGCAATTCGCATACACACCCCGTCATACCTTTTACCTTCGTGGACTTTCATTAAGAGAACTCGACACGACTGCCTCCCCCTAGCCTGGCCTGCTTGGCCTGCGCTCTTTCTGCTCTCCGTCTACGCCTGTTGGAATCGTAGTTACTAAGATCCGTTTCCGTGCCGTTGAACTGAGTACCAGGAGGACTGCTCAATACCGTATCCGCTGCTGCTGGGATCGGCGGAGGCGGGAAAAGAGTTTGGCCCGGAGCTGCATTCTGCCCTTGGTTGAACACTGGAGGAGGGCCTGGCGGAGGCGGCGGAACACCCGCTTGCTGTCCCATCTCCTCTGCTTGTGCTCGTTCCATGGCCTCGGTCCTGCGCCAGCGCTCCCCTCCGCCAGCGCTAAGAGAGCTCACACTTCCGGCACGGTTCTTGTTCTTACGTTCTCTTCTCCTTGCCTCTCGTTCGGCTGCTGCTTCTTCCTCGTTCAGTCGTCGCAGCGTTACATGTCGACCATCGTTGTGCATCTTTACTTTTACTGAAACAGGAGGAGATGCCACATCGTCTCTGCTACCTCGACGCTCTTTCTTGGAAGGTGATCCCATGGACGTAACTGTCGCTGCCGCCGCGGTTCCAGCAGGTATAATTGGTCGGTCTCCAGTGCGACGGCGGCTGTGGTGACGGCCTCCAGGTGAGTCATAGGCTTCCGATCCAGAATCCGACAAGACGCTGTACACGCCCGCTCGAGGGGGACGTCCGCCAGGGTTGATCGAGGGAGTGAGAGTAGAGTCCATGGGGAGAGGGCGCGCCACAGATGGTGTGATACCCGTCATATCGCTCTCGGAAAGTATCGTGGATGGTGGTCTGTTGCCTTTACGAGGTGCTCCGTCGCCAGTGTACTTTTTGCGACGTTGGCTATTCATACGAGCAACGCGTTCCTCTTCGAGATCTTGCTGTCGCATTTCTTCCACATGGTCGTCTTCCTTCTTCTTACTGCGTCTGCTGAGCGAGTGCTTGAGAAAGCCGAACACACCAAGCGTGGCGACTCCGTCCTTTAGTCCATACGAATGGTCCCTAGGCCTCATTTCCGTCTCCTCGCTGAGGCTCGTTCGGCTATCGAAAGAGTCGATCGATCCGCCGCTCCTAGTCGGGCGATGGCCGCGTCCTATGGAGCTTTCGGTCAATCCTGATGCTTGGGGATTGTCGCGACGCCAGTCATCTCGACGATTCGCTGGAGATTCAGGAGCTCTTCCCTCTTCGAGCCTGGAGATGTCGGTCTGAGTAACTTCGGATGGGCCTAGTGGACGGCTGTAGCTAAAGTCGCTTCCAGTCTCAGTCGGAGGGCGTTTTGGCTTGCGACTGAAGAGCTTTTTCATGGCGAAGATACCTCCAGCTGCGGCTCCAGCTCCCAGGAGGCGGTCTCTCCACGTGTGCCCCTTTTGGCGATTACCACCGTACTTTTCGTCGCTCAGGTAAGACTCGGTGAACTCTGATTCGTTAACACGAGATTGGGAATCCGGTCGAGAACTAATCACGGTTCCACCACGTCTGCTGCGGCTCATACTTCGCGATTGTCTTCGTGGTCCCAACCCTGCCAGGCCAGCTCCTGCTGCGCTTGCAGTTGCAACTCGTCTCATCCCGGTCCTCCGAGTACTGTAGGTACGGTCTGTTACGTAGGTGCTGCGATCGTCAAAGTCCAGCTCGGGCTGGTTCCTGTACGAAAGGACAAAGTAAAGGATGAAGAGAATGAAGGTCCAAACAGCAAAGAGTATGAACAAGGCCAGTGGTGAGCCATACAAAGTTAGGCCGAGGGGAACCTGAGCGAAGCCGAGCAGTGCAATGGTTCGTCCTAGCCATTGATGAATCTACAAATGTCAGTGGATTTGGGTGATTGTTGATGCTGGGTACATACCATGAGCTTGAGGGGGATCTTGAAGCGCTCCTTGCCCTTTTCTAGCCTATGAATGACGGAACCGCCAAGCGCCTGTACCATGACCAGAGTGTAGAGCGCAACACCAATGCCATGATGAGGATTTGTGAGTGACCTCTCGAGCCCAACAGCTAGAAAGCAGCAGACGATTGCCGCAGTTGATAGAAGCACGGCGAGTACCTGCAGCCAAATATGGAACTTCAATGCTGTGTGCGGATTCCGATGGTAGAAGCGGGCCATGAAAATGGCTGCAGGTATTATGAAGAGAAAGGTTATGCCTGCTAGCACCCCATGAGCAGTGATGAGGGCCTTGTAGCTAACCATGCTGCGAAAGCGATTGCCCATGCCTAAACAGTTAGCGTCTTCGTAGAAAGCAGTGGTATCGTATTCGTACCATTGTATCGCATTGTCTCAAAGTTGGGGCCTTGCAGATTGGGCAACAGGAAAGTGTTGCGCTGCGAGTCCCATGTCCCATCTCCGACATACATGGTGTCTGACGAGTAGACACTCGACCCCGGGGCAGAGAGGCCTTTGGACATTGTTCGTTTCGCGACTTGGTCGCGTACTCGTAGTCAAGTCGTAGTAGTGGTCGCGTAAGTCGTTTGATGGAGAATGTGACGTAAGACTCGCTATAACAAAGCAAACGGACAGCGATGAACAAGAAACAGAAACTCGTGACGTCGTGATAGGCGTAAGAATAGCGAGAGTAAGCCTCGCACTGTCAAAATATGCTTGTTGGGGCGACAATGACGTGGTAGCAGTCTGAGCGTGTCCGGTTGGACAGCTCGCGGAGGTGGGGGAACGTCAGCTCCTGTCGTTGAAGCCTTCAACGTCCTTTGTGCAAAAAGAGGCCGTGAGTTGTACAGTTTGCGGGAGTCTTCTCGGAGGAGCTGCAGATGTCATGGAGCCTCGAAAGCGGTAGCCAACGCAACTAGCTCGGCGTGGATCCACCGGCAACCAGTGTTTATCGCACTTTTGGCCGGGCAACGTAATCGATAGGTCCGTGGCGGTGAGTAGTGCGTTTCAGCCAATCACAACCAGCCTCGTCCCAGCCCCCAGCCCGCCTAAAACTCTGTTTCGGGCTTGTCGAGATTATTCCTGGTTTTTAGAGCCCAATTAGCTCGTCATTGCTCTATCCCGAGGCTGAGAGATGCGTTGTTAATTAATGAGGCGAGCGGCTACTAACACCTAGCTACCGGTACTTACACCGCAGGGCTCGGTTCAACGTTCGCAGGCTGCCGCGACCGATCAAGCAGATCAAGCGGATCAAGCAGATCAAGCAAAAAATAAAGCTCCCATTGTACGCACTGCAACGTAGTGCCATCTGTGTATCATGTCAGAAATCTTGGTCCGTTGCCGTCCCATAGCGCCGCCAAAACCATGCCCCAGCCACCGCTCGTGTAAACCACGTCACCCCTCTACGGTACGTCCAGCATGTCCCTTAGCGCCTTCTCGGATGCTCTCAGCCACCTGCCTCTTTCCTCTAATTCATCGCCAATACCACCTCCCTCCTCCTTTCTTCTCTGCGCCTCTTTGGCTGCTGCCACTGTCCCCTGTTTTTGCGTCTCAAGTGGCCTCAGTTCACGCTCCAGCTTCTCCACGTCTCTGCTGCGATTTGGCACAGCCGCTTGGAGACTTGCTATTTGCGCATTCAGGGCTGCAAGCTCGGCCTCCCGCTCGCTGAGCACTCGCTGGGTTTCAGGCAGCGGAAGTGCAAGCTCAGCCTTCTTGGACACGGGCGTTTGCTCCTTCTTGAGCTGCTCTATGCTCGCTTCCAGGCCCGCCATCTCCGTCGGAAGCGACTCAAGCTGTTGGGTGCGTAGTTGTAGACCCTCGTAGCGTTTCGCGAGCTCTTTCCCCTTGTCCTCCAGCTGCTTCAGTATCTCGGCTACTTCCAATTTGCGCTCCTTGAGGTCTGCCTTCAACCCTAATATCTCCTTCTCCTTCTCCTCGTTCTCCGACGCATCGACTAGGCGGGGTGGGTTTTCTGTGATGCTTCGCAGGAACTTCTCTTTGGTGACTTGTTCGACGTAGCTAAAGCGGAGCTTGCTAAACAATTCCTGTCACATGCTTGTCAGGCGTCTGTCTATGCTTCCAAGGCTTATACGTCATACCTACCTTGTAATGTAGCAAATCGGCTTCAAGGGCTGCGGGGTGAGTATCTCCATTCTGCTCGCTGTCCTCGGATGCTGCTGAATTGCGCTTATTCGCAGCTTGTGGAACGTCTTTTGGTGACAATGTTTCTGCAATAGCCAAAAGTTTCAAGGATTGCGATTGCTGTAACTGTTCGAGTGCCGACGCCGGTGTAGGCGTTGCAGACTTGCGTTTGGGTGCCATTCTGTGTCTTTATTGATATGTCGAGGTATTCAGCTTTTGTTTTGGTACACTCGCGACTGCCCGCATCCGCGCGTGCCAAGTATCAACTCCGCGGCTATTACCATATGTGGCCTAGTGAATGATATCACATGGCCCTGCATCCCCTTCACTCCAAAGCTCCCGAGTTTAGACTCAGCCCTTGTGCACATTCCTAACAACCCACAACACAGTCAGCCATGGCAAATAATATAGAAGACGATGCATATATCGCAGATTTACTAAAGCAAGACGCGAAGAAGGCAGCAAAGAAATAAGAACTCGTAGGCATTGATGCCTTCAACCCGAGGAGGTGCGTTGCAAAACATCTGTACCCGCTATGTCCTTCCACGAGCGTCCAAGGTACACCGACGCTCAATCACCTTGGTTCTTATGCTGATGCGCCACAGAATGAACTCACGCGCGCCGAAGCCGAACAAAAACTTCTTGCGACACATCATCCGTCAGACCGATAGTCATAATGCCGCACTTCTTGCAAAGGAGGCCGAGGAATCGCGTGCTCGACTCCAGAAGATGAACCGCGAGCGAAATGGCGAGGGAAAATCTGGACAAGACGAGGGACGATTGACCCCAGTACCAGCCCATGATGACTCACGCGAGACGCATTCGAGCAAACGGCGCCATCATAGAGACGATGGTGATAGACACGGGAAAAGAGCCAGACAAGGAGAAAGGGAGAGCTCCAGGGATGCGCCAGTTCGCAGACATCGTGATAGGAGTAGGGACAGGCAACGTCCTAAAAAGAGTTATGATAGTGGAGAAGAAGATTCTTCTTCTCGAAAGAAGCGCCGGCGATCGCGATCACCTCACGATAGAACGCATAGGCATGAAGAAAAGAACAAAGAAGGTCGAAGGTCTCGAAAGAGTGAACATGAAGAGCGCAAAGACCGTAGACACAGACACAGATCATATTCGAGAACACGTTCGCGATCCCAATCATCGACACCGCGATCTGACAGACACGATAGACGACGCAAACACAGGGACCGGAGTCTATGTCCGCGAGGCGATTCAAAAAGCACAAGGCGAAAGCGGGATTCACACAAAGACCCCTCGAGTTCCAAACGCCGAGCTGCCTCGCCAGCATCCGACTCAGATCCCCTTGAAGCCATCCTCGGGCCACTGCCACCCCCTCATGAACCTACAGTACGCTCCAAAGGCCGCGGTGCCTTTAAACCGAACTCCATGGGTATCGAATCACGCTTCTCTTCCACATATGACCCAAAGACAGATGTGCGGGCAAACTCTGACGTTGAAGACGACTGGGGCGATGCTCTGGAAGCATTACGCGATCGCGCACGCTGGCAACAACAAGGCGCTGAACGACTCAAGGCTGCGGGCTTCACGAACGATCAAGTCAAGAAGTGGGAGAAGGGTGATCTTCAGAACGAGGAGGATGTAGTGTGGAGTAGAAAGGGTCAGGCGAGGGAGTGGGACAGAGGAAAAATCGTAGATGAAGATGGGGATATTAAATTGAAAGCTGATTTTGGGCGGTTGAAGTAATGTGCTACCATGGACAGGCACTATAGTAGTGTGTCACAACAAGTAAAACTGTTTGGCAGAGTAGCTTAAAAAATTAGACTTGGGCAGTAACTCAAGGATCATACAACAATTTCTACCATAAATCCAGCACCCTATCAATACCGTGAACATCTACACAACTCATCCCTTTTACTCCCAAGACCTCCCCAACAACCTCACCCCCCCCCCCCCCCCCCCCCCCCCCGACCCGCTCTCTAACTCATCATCCTCGAACAAAAACTCCCCCGCGCACCCTACCCTCCTCCCTACTCTCCAAACTCGCACTACCGTCTGCAAAATCCGAAGCAGGGCGAAGCGGACGCCGGGGAATAGTCATAGGTTTCCGAGACTGCCGGGCTGGCGACAGAGACAGAGGCAAAGGCTGTGTAGTGCGGTGGTAGGTAGCTTATGGTTTGTAGATAGCAGTGGGGTGTAGGGTTTCGAGTTCAATTGGTGGATGAACGGCGGCGGCGGCGGTGGTGGTGGTGGTGTATGCGGGATACAGTGTTGTTTGCTGGGGCGGTAGATTGTCAAACGCTTTCGTTTGCATAGACTCGTTGAGTGTACCGCTTGGCCACTTGGCTTTGTCGTAGAGAGGGGGGTTGGTTGTGGTGCTTGGTACGTGCTGTAGGGTGGCGTCGCCTGGATGCTCGAGGCCAAGTGGTCCGCTGATTCTGAGGGGGCGGGGAGTAGGCTTGGTTTCGGATTTGTTGGCCGTGGAGTTGCTGTTGTTGCGCTTGTTGGTGAAGGAAAGGATTAGGAGGGCGAGGACGAGGGTGGCTATTACGGCGCTGATGGCTATGGAGGCGGGTTCAATGGTTGTCTCGTGGGCGTGGGCGGAGGGGAGGAGAAGTGGAGGAGGGGAAATGGTAAAGGTTGGAAGGGGGTCTGTAGATGCAGATGACATGTTGAGGTCCGAAAATGGAGTTGGGTTGATCTTGGAATGAAGTAATTGATTCTTGTGTATGTATAGGCTGGTTAATTATAAGGTTCATGAAGATTCAAATATGTATGTACTGCAATCGCTCAAAACAAACGCCGGTATCATGTTCACATGCAAGCTCTTCGTAGTTCGTTTACTTCGTAGAGCCGACCTTCTCCTGCAGCGTCTTCGTCTCCTCATCCGTCTTTGCGCTTCCCTGCCTCCTCCTCAACTCAGACATCGATATCGGGGGCTTCGCTTTTCGAACCTTTTCGTCCGATGAGCTCATCCTACGCATCTCAGATTCCAATGTCGCGGCTAGTCTCTGTAACAGCCATTGGGGCTCTGATTGGTTGCCCATGAGTGGACTACGTATACCGAGCCAGCTCCACGCGAGCTTCTTGCCATCGTCGGCAGTGCCGATATCAGGTGTGCTTCCGTCGTCATGATGTGTATAGGCTTTGGGCTTCCGGTGATTCGAGCTGTCGCGTTCGTCTTGGCCAATCAATCGCAGGTAGTACTCCCACTCGTGATATTTGTACTGTTTTGGTGGTGTGGTTTCGGCGTCTTGCATTACATGACGGACCTCCTTCGCTAGGACAAAGTGGTAGAAGCGAATGTCGCGTTCCAGAAAGTCACCATGCTCTTCTGCCTCTTCGGCCTTCCCTAGCTCCTCCTCTTCGATATAGCTTGCTAGACGGTCTTGCATATGATTTTTGTTCGAACCCGAAGTCCCATCTTGAAGACCGGACTTCTGCTCATGGTCGAATTTACCAGTCTTGATTCTCGTCCAGCCGACCTTAAGTGCGGCGCTGAGTCCTTCTTCATCCGGCAAAACAGTAAGCGAGCCCACCCAAATTGTGAAATCTTTGAAACCCTTGATAACCGTATTACCCATGTTAGAGATGAGGATTGTGAGAGTTGGGACCGCGAGTAGACTCCAGAATACCATAAAAGCCTTTCCGGCATTGCTCTCGACAACGTAGTCTCCATATCCGATTGTCAAGAGCGACACATAGGCATAGTACAGCGCCAAAAAGTAGGTAAAGCCTTGTGGCTTCTCCGAGTACATGAAGACCAACGCTCCTAGGAACCAGAGCAGAAGTGCCGCTGCGGTTGACAATGCCAAAGCTGTGTATCTCCGCTTCCTCTCCGATAACTCTTGTACTCGTCGCATTATAGTAAACTCTTTTTCTCGTCTCTGAGACTCTGTTAGTCCTTTGGTCGAAAAGTCAATCTTCTCAAAAATTGAAACACGTATTGTATGCGTGTCGTCGTCGACTGATTGCAAGACCTTTTGCCTCTTGATCTCCATGAATCTAGCAGCCATCTTCTCTTTCCCATGTTCCAGGATGAGCGAGCGGATCGACCCGATGACTAAACCAACGGTCACAAGTCCACCAATAGCATATGGTATAAGTAAAGAGCGACCTGTATGGGTCTTTGGTACAAAATCTCCTCCAAACCCGATCGTGAGCAGAGTGAAGTTGGCCCAAAAAACGGCATCTAGGAAGTTCCAGTCTTCCACGTAGGAAAACACTAAAGCTCCAACAAGTAGGTAAACCATAAAGGCAATGGTCTGTAGCATCAGTGTCCGCTGGCTAGCCGTGAGTCGAAATTCTCTTGCGTAATGTCCCTTATATGCTCCAAAAGCGGTGAAAGCCATAAGCGAGGCGATAATGAAGTATATGCCGGCAGCTATGATGGCATAATAGAAGGCTTGGCTCAGAGCATGTTCTGACATGGGCTCGATCCGAAATACGGGCGACGAGGCTACACCAACAAGTGCCATCAGAAGAAAGCCAGCCAGGTAAAACCCAATGATAGTAATGGGCTGCGCGATAGCAAAAGATAGCCGCCTCGACATATTGAGAAGCAGGCTGATGTTGGCGGATAGTGCGAACACGAGAGAGACGGAATTGACCGCGATAAGCCATCTTGGATCCTCGATCTTTGTTCCGTGTCCCTCGTCGGCTCCAAAAGGGATGTAAACCCTCCATTTCTCAACCAGTGCACATATAGAAAACGCGTTCGCCATGGGCCCAAAGGTACCTGCTATGAGCGGACTTGCTGTGGACGCAAACCACCATTGACTGAGGCCGTTAGCGTGCGTAAAACGGAGCTACGTCACTGAAGTACATAACTTGGATCCAGATACTGTCGTTCCTCCCGCTCCGCCTGCTCCTCCTCAGCCTGCATATTATTCTCGACATCTTGGGCCGCCTCCTGCGCAGGCTCGTCAAGGCCGGGGTCGTTCATGGTACGTTGAGTATTGCAATCTCCAGAAAGAACGATACGCAGTGCATGTTGGTAAAAGGAAGAAAGGAAAAAGAACTTCCCCGGGAATTCTCTATTAGTGAGGTGTGCACGAGGCGCGTGCATGTGCGATAGCAAGTTATGCGGCCTGACGCGTGATACAACAAACAACAAGGGGATGACGTAGGTGCCGACGGCTATCTCGCTAATCTGAAAAAGCCACCAATTTCCAGTCTCTCATTTTTCACACGCCACAACAATAAATCGAGTGTAGAGATATGAGCCCCAAGCAATTGATGTTGTGGTAGAGTAAAGCGGGACTAATGCAAGTCGGTCCGATATTGGCGGGTAGGGTATCTTAGGACGTCTTGATGCTTGAACTATCTCAAAGAAAGAACTCAGCGCATCGGACCCGTCTATCGAAATTCCACCAAGATGTTTTTCCATGCTTTTATTTACCTCATTGCTGGTCTTCCCAAGACCTTTTCTAGATACACACCCGTGGAAGCACAGAGTAGGTACACATGTGCCGTTTCTCTGCACTGCTTTAGATCCTCTGTCCAGGCTTTTCTCCGGTGTACCGAGGTAGATATTTAGCAGTACATATCCCAATACTGGGTAAGTTTGGTTGCCATGGACGAGGCGTCACTTCGAAAGAAGAGTCATGATAGGGAGTGAGATCACCTGCGATCGCGAAGTTGGTACGTCGCTGTAGTCGTCCGAAGTGGTTTGAGAGCGGTGTTTAAGTTTACCGATAGGTCTATGCATGAGTTGACCATGTACCGCTGAGCAAGTTGGTCGAAACGCACCTTGCGCAGAGTTGGCTGACATCTGACGGGCCAACAGTACCGGTAAAGTCTCCGATGACCGTCACCAAAGACATGCTCGGTACGTATCTCATCACCGGATGCTCGCGGCTCATCACGATAATCATGGAGCAGATAAGACCATTCTCGCCTACGAGTCACAGGTTATTGGATAACTACATCCTCGTGGATATTGTGCGTGAATAACGGAAGGCAACCGTTAATTTTGGTCATCTGTAGTTGCTGTTATTTTTGTTGTAAGATACCTTTTAGCTTTCCATGTTTTCTGTCTGTGTATCAATCTCATGAGTAAATCGCCGTGCTGTGGATCGAGGAACTTGCTTATCGCCAGGTCCTTTGAAATCTAGATTTCAGTTCGATAGAGAAGAGCTGTTCATTCAATAGGAACGTAATCCGTTGGTCACACCGGAGAAATGATACAACTGAGGAGTATATGGTAAATAGCTGGTGAAACTGCAGTATGAAGCCAGTACCTACAGGAAGATGATCAATCTCCAGCTCTTGGAACGATAATTCCAAACATGTACCAGCTCTACGGCATCCAGACCGGTGCTACTTGACCGACGTCGACATCGTTTTGACAGCTTGTAAGGTTGAGTGCATAGCCAAGTCAGCTTCCTTGAGACCCCGATCTCACCGCTCGTACGTCGCCCAGTACAGTACGTCTTACACCAAACACCTCATAAGTCTGAACTCTATGAATATTCAATTGGATCACACATCGGTAACATATTACCTCTCTCAGAGCTTATCAATTACGGGGACACAAGAATATATAGATGTATTTTAGGGAGGCTGGATGTGCATGGGAGCATGTGTCACTGGCCAGGCATGTAAGTCTTCCCTGAGAATCAGTCCGGATTAGGTTTGTGAACGATGACGGAAAATGCAGGTCAAGCAAATGAAATGGCAAAGATCTGCACACTGATGACCTTGTGTTTCTTCAGAATGGTCCGATAAAACACACGTTTTTGGTCTTACGTCAGTTAATTGTGGGCCTTCACATCGAAACCTTCCTCGTCATTCCTTGACTCCCGTCGTAAGGTTTCGAGGGCTACAATGAATCTTTTCCACTTCACTTTTCTCAATTCACTGGTATCCTTATTGGTTACTCTCCGATGAGCCACCGAAAGTGCTGCCGAAATAGGGCATTTAGATGTCACTAAATGCCACAAATGCTAAAGGTGAGAGGCCGAAAGCAGGCAAAGCCAACTGTTTGGTAATCAAAGTCAGCACTAGGCTAAAATCCGTGCCCGTAGATCACCCCGTGTTAAATATTTGAACTAATCCATTACTAAGCTACCTAGGATAGGTAATAATCTTATATACATCTTATCTACCTAGCCCCTATTTCTTATACACGTACCTACCTTAATTTCTAATACTCCCTCTTAAGGAAGGCGTATAAGTAATAGTATATATACTAGTACTCTCTCTTACCTCCCCCTTACTCTAGTTATTACTACCTTTTTAGTAGTAGGCCTTTATAGCTTAGTAACTAAGTAGAGGGTAGTATTTTTTCTACCTCTTTAGGAATCTAGCGTAGTCTAATACTATAGTAGAAAGTTTTAAAGAGCTATTTTACTAGCGGCTTTATAAAGCTATTTACTAAGTTTTCTTTTCTACTTACCTACTCTATATAAACTAACCCCTCCTTAACTTTTTCTATATAAAGTAATATAAATATCTATATACTTAGTTCTAATATAAAATATTAGGTTCTTTACTAATACTAGTACTCTTTTATTATTACTAAGATTTTTACTAGCTCTAACGCTTTAGCTATTAGATTTAGTAAACTTAGAAGTTCTCTTAACTATATAGCTTCTTTTATAGCTCTAATTCTATAATATATTTAGCCTTATAGCTTAATAGAGTAATTATTACTTAATATTTTAAGCTCTAACTAATTACTATACTATTAGAAGAAAGATATAACTACTTATTAATCTATAGTTACTATCTTTCTCTAGTTGATATTAGTATAGCTAAGTAGTCTACTATTAAGTTTAAGTTAATTTTAAGCTTTATATTAAAGTGCTCTAAGATACCTTAATGTTATTTTATAGCTTTTAGTACTTTTTAGATAGATAGCTATAAACTAGCTAGAGAATACTATATATACTATATTTCGCCTAGTATATAGCATAAAGTATATAAGAGACTTAATAGTAACTAATAGTAATACTTTTCTTAAAGTTCTATAGTTATAATATTAGGCTTTAATACTAGTTTATTACTATTAGTATAGGCTTTATATTTATATTAGTTAACTAGAATAAAGTTATAGATAACTTATTAGATATAGGCCCCTTAGGAGAGTCTAAGCTTTAAGTATTAATACTTTTTATTTATTTTTAGCTAATCTTTATACTTAGGTAGTAGGTAGCTTTACCTAAATTAGATAGTTAGAACTAGCTACTTAGCTCCCCCTTAAGCTATAAAATAGTACTCTAGTATTAGTAGAAAATAAGTAGATTATTAATAAAATAGTAATAATAATACCTTTTACTTATTACTAAAGACGCTATAGTCTTTTAGTAAAGACTTAAAGCCTAAGTTCTATAGAGCTTTCTTAAGCGTAGTATACTAAATTTATAGAGCTTATTTAAGGCTATAGAGGGCCTTACGTAGATAGTATACCTTACCTAGGTATTAGTTACGCAGGTTTAGAGAAAGTTTAATAAAGACCTTAGTATTAATTACTCTATAAAGAAAAGCTATTTTTATATCTATTTATTTAATATACTAGCCCTTTAAGTATATTAGTATAAATAGTACTTTATAGCTTATAGACTTTATAACTAAGGCGAAGGTTTTATTAAAGTTTACTCTATACTCTTACTTAAAACCTTAAACTACCTACTATAATTTATAGCGGACTAGCTTACTATTAGCATCTATCTTAATTTTATAGATATATTACTAGTTAAGAGCGAAGTACTATAAGAAAGACTTATAGCGTCTACTAGATCTTAGGTATAGTTATCTATAAGAGACTATAAGAGGCTACGCTTAGAGAGCTATTATATAGGTATACTAGAGTTATATTTAATAGAGAAGAGAACTATAAGCTATCTCATACTAAAGGTTATTTAGAGAGCGGCTTAGAATAACTTTCTACTTATAGACTATATAAATAGTCTAAGCGTTATTTAGACGTAAGTAGTTAATTTATACGTCTAGCACGTAACTAAGATATTATTAAGTATTTACTAACTAGGCTCTAGCCTATTATAATACTTCCCTTCTCTTCTCTCTTAGAGGGTCTTTTAGTAAAAACCTTCTAGTAAGCGTTCCTTCTTATTCTAAGTATCTTTTATATAGGCCTCTTATTAATCTAGAGCTTCTATTTCTTTTAGTAATTCTACTAGCTAAAGATCTATTAAGGCGTATCTAACCTATTTTACTTTATAGTAAAGGCGCTAACTATATTCTTAGCGTTTTTACTTTTTACTTATAATCTCCTTTATAAACTATTTATTCTTATTACCTACTATAATAGTAGTAGCTAATAGTTATTTTATACCTAGCTTAGTAGAGAGTCTAAGTTAATAAAGCGTAGTTTATTAATATAAAAGACTAGGTAGTAGCTTAGAAGGGTATTTAGCTTAACTAAGTAGCTATTAATTACTTTTATTACTATATATTTAGTACTCTTCTAATTAAGCTTTTATAACTAATATCTTATTCTATACTATTTATTAAGCTTTAGCTAAACCTTATCGCTAACTTTATAGTTTTTAGCTTTTTTATAGTATTAATTTATTTACTTCTTTTATTCTACTTAGGTTAGCTATACTAGCTTATACTAAGTAAATATATTAGAACTTAGCTATAATAGTCTTTACTTTCTTATAGTCTAAATATTCTTTAGTAGTATATTTCTTTTAACTTATACTTAGTAGAGCCTTTAACTAGAGAGGGTCTATATTATAACTATATATAAGAAGAATAGGGATACTCTTATTAACGTTATATCTTTTTTATTAATAGCGATCTAAGCTATAGAGTAGTATATAGCTTAGGTATCTTATAACTAGCTAATAAATACTTAGATATATACTTTTTATATACTATTTATTTATTCTATAGCGCTATTAGTCTATAGGTAAAATACTATAGATACTATTAATTAATCTTTAGGACTTTATAAAGGCGTTCCTAAAGTATACTAATAAACTAGCTCCCTTTATCTAATAATTATATTAAGTAACTATAGTAAGCTACTACTTAGCTAAGAAGGCTTAGACTACTATCTTTATCTTAATATTAAGTAGTAGAATAAAGATAGCTCTCTACTTAAGTAATCTATAATAACTATAAAGTAGCTTATACCTTCGCTTATTAGTAGTCTTTTAATAAAGTCTATAGATATCTCTTCTATATCTAATTTAGTATTAGTAGTAGTTTAAGAAATCTTTAGGTACTTCTTACTATAGCTTTATCTCTTATAAACGTTATAGTTCTTTATATAACGTCTATATTATCTAATATACTTAGCTAAAAGAAATCTTAAGTAACTATCTTATAAGTAATCTCTACTAATATCTAGCTAAGAGAGAATTATAGACTTTTTTAATTATTTAGGTATATAGTTTCTTATTATTTAGCACCTATCTTTTACCTTAATATAGTAATTCTCTCTAATTACTAATTATATACTCTAAGATAGAGTATTTTATACTTAAGCTTAGTAGGAATCTTTATTCCTACTCTAGTACTACTTATACTACTTACTAGTACTATTAATTATTTCTTAGAGCTTTTAGCTATAGCTTCTTAAGTTCTAACTAGTCTATACTACTTTTATTAGTAGTAGTATCTTATTAGTCTAACTATTCTTTAGTTAGGCTAAGATAGCTTCTTATTTATCTTATATAAATTCTTACTAATATAATCTAGCTCTTAGTTAAGTTCTCTTTATCTTTACTTACTTTTTTATAGTAGTAAGATATTAGTTTAAAATTTAAATAATACGTTTTATAAGCGTTTATCTCTTATATCTTCTAGTAGATCTTATTCTCTTCTTAAGAGCGTGTTAGCTCTTATATTTTACTTCTTTAGCTAGTATAGTATCTCTATATTAAATTAGCTTAATATATAGCTTAGTAAATTTAATATTTACTTAATATCTTTAGCTTTATAAAGTACTTTAGGTTCTTATAGTTAGTAATTACTTTAAAGCTCTTTACTAAGTAGAGTTTAGCGTTTTATTCTTCTAGATATTATATTATAGCTAGTAGTTTCTTATTATATATCTTATAATTATTTATAGACGTTATTCTTCTTAAGAAGTATGCGTAAGGGCGTAGTATCTCTTCTTTATTATACTAGAATAGCACTCCTTTATTATATAGCTAGAAGAGTTATATTTTAGAACTATATCTTACTTAGAGTTAAATATTGCTAAGATAAGTTTTATTATAAAGATCTCTTTTAGCTTATTAAATATAGCCTACTTATATTTCTTAAGTAAAGCTTATATTACTATTAAATAGGTTAAAAGAGTAGTAATCTTTATAAAGTCTCTAATAAACTTTTAGTAAAAGTTAGTAAACTTAAGAAATAATTATACGCCTTTTACTATCTTAGGTACTTTCTACTCCTTAATAGCTTTAACCTTATCTAGGTCTATAGAGATACCTTTCTCTATATTAATAATAAAACCTAAGTATTTAGTAGATTTTACTTTAAATTCGCATTTTTTAATATCTATATAGAGTCCTGCGCTCTAGAGCTTACTAAGTGTAAGGCAGATATCGGGCATAGAAGGGTAGACTAGTTGGATAACTCTTAGATTTAGAAGTAGAGACAATAGTAGACAACCTCTCTAAGAAGGGAGAGAGTCTACTCTATATAGTAAGAGAAGGAGAGTCTAAGCCTATAGTAGCTAGCGTATATACTAGGCCTAATTAGGACTAGTCTATACGCTAAGCCTATATAGGACTAGTGCGTAAGGAAGAGGGTTCTGTCCTTACACGTGCCCCTCTAAAAAAAAGAACTTAGCCTTATCTCTAAGGCTAGTAATAGTAAAAGGAAGTAACTAAAACTAAAAAAATAGTAAAGACTATAATAAAAAACTATCTAGAAGCTCCTAAAAGTTAGATATAGCTCCTAGAATCCCCTATAGTAGCTATCTTATTAAATCTAGTATTTAGGTTTATATAGGGCTACGCATATCTACGCGATTTACTATATAAAATATAAGTTTCTAACGCTATTTCTAGCTAGGGATCTCCTAACCTATAATATTTAAGTACCTTATATTTCTATATACTATATAGACCTAGTAGGAGTATAACTACTAAATACCTATAGTTAAAATATATTAAGATTATAGCTTATTATTAGGCTTATAGGCGTAGGCTTATAGGCGTAGGCTTATAGGCGTAACTTATAGGCGTAGGCGTAGGCTTATAAGCGTAAAGGTAGCTTATAAGCTTAGGCTTATAGGCGTAGGGAGCCTATAGTATACTAAGCTTAGTAGTATATATTTAGGCGGCTTCTAAGCGTCCCTAAGGTACTTTTTATAGTTACGCTATATATAACTATAAAGTTTTACGCTAAATTATTACTAGAGGGGAAGTTATTAGAGAATTAATTATAATCTTTAAGGAGTAGTTACTAGTTAGCGGGCATAGCTAGGCCTAATAAGTAGAGTTTCTCTAGATAGCGTTAGTAGAATAGAAAAGTATTATAGTAGTCTAAATAGTTCTTAGTATTATACTACTCTACTTTAGGTAATCTATCTATTTAATCTTATATTACTAGTAATTCTTTACGCGTCCTTTAGTGCCTAGTTATATATAATAAACTTATTAACTAGCTATTTAGTATAGCTATCCTCTTTCTTATTATAATTTAAACTTCTACTAGTGTAGGTAGTACTTAATCTAGAAGTCCTTTATTATTAGCGGGTCTAAGTAGACGTAAGTAGAAGATAGGAAATACTCTAGCTAATACTATAGCGTTAGGTAGTTCTAATTTGTATACTTATCTATTATATATAGTACGGGTAATAGTGTATAGTCCTATTTATTAGTAGTTAAGCTTCTTTATCCTGCTAAGGGTACTCTAATTAATTATAGATACCTAGACTTTATTACTTACTTAGTATAGAGGTATAGTGTAGCGAAAAGTATTTACTTATAGAGATTACTTTATTATACCTAGCGTAGCTATTCTTTTAAATAGGTATAAGGTCTATATTAGAGTTTATTATTTTATAGCCTAGATAATTTAGTCTCTAATAGGTTGTAGTAAGTCTATTTTAATATTCTTCTAAGGGTAAATACTACTTTAGGGGTAATAACCTAAGTTAGCAAAAAATAGAGTTATTCTTATACTTAAATTAATAGTATTATTTACTTAGAATTTAGCGATAGGAAGCTAAGCTACTTAGTTATCTTATGCGTAGTTAACAAACTAGCGTAGGAACGTTTTAAGAGATTAGTTTATATATTCTATTTAGCTATTAGTTTCTAAGTAGTATATAGTAATAACTTTCTTTTAATATAGAGCCTCTTATAGAGTTGCTTCTAAAAAGAGGTAATAAAATTAGAGCTATAGTCTAATATATACTAATAAGTAGACTATAGTACTAAAAGATATCTATAAAATAACTAGCTATTTCTACTACTATCTAACCTTATATTAGATAGAAGTAGCAACATTTAGTAAGGCGGTTAACTACTACTAAGATATTTCTATATTCGCGGTTTTTATACTAAGATAGAGAGAGGTCTTAGATATAGTCTACTATTAAGTTACTCTATTAGGAGTATAAAATTAGTAGCGGCTATAAGTATCTATATTTACTATCTTAAGAGGACTTAGTACGCTTATATACCGTATAAGCTTTAGTATATTATAATAGATTATAGTATTCTAGGCTAGTAGCGCTTATATATTAGATATAGCGTTACGCGGGGGCCCTTATAGCCCGTAATCTTATAATTATAGTATAGGTTAAAGATTCTTTAACGTAAATAGGCGTTATTAGAGACGTATAGCCGCGTGCGATCTATAAATAAACGCTAGTTATCTCCTTCGCCTAAAGATATAAGGTCTACTATACTTACGTAGTACCTATTCTTATAGAACTACTTAGAAAGCTTAGAGTTACTAGCGTTAATAGCTATAAACGCTTTAATAGCTATAGAGTTATTTTAGTAAGCTATTATAAGTAGTTCTTTTATAGATCTAAAATCTTATTTTAGAGAGGTAATATTAGGTCTAGTTTACTATTAGGTAGATTAGAATCTAGCTCTAATAGTACTAAAGAGTCTAGATTATATACTAATCTAAAGAGAAATCTGTAGAGACGCCGCTATTTAGGCCGAATTTTATTAGGCTAAGAGTCTAAAGACGTAAATAGTATATAAAGTACTATTTAAATTGCTAGTTATATACCTAGAGAGAGGACTTTAGGACTAAGGATAATCTTTATATCTATAAACTAGGGATCTAAGGGATCTATAGGCTCGTCTTATAAGCGCCTACTAAGGGTGTCTACTTCTCTATTTTATTCCCCTAGGGCGTATAAGATCTTAAAATTAAATTAAGATAAAAAAATAGACTAGTAAGCTTATTAACGCGTAAGTAATTTTAAACTTATAAAGTACTTTAGATTCTTATAGTCTATAATAATACTAACCTAGTAGCTAGAGCCTATAAGCTCTAGTTCCTATTCCTTAAATACCTAAATAATACCTATAAGTTTAAGATTATAAATGTTATAGTTATATTCCGTAGTAGAGTACTTCTTTAAGAAGAAGGCGATAAGTTATAAAATACCTTATACGTTTAGTTATTTTATTACTCTACTATATACCTATTCTAAGGAATCTATAAAAATTAAGATAGGCTTCTCTAGGTTAAAGTGCTATAGTAATATTCTAGCAAAAAGCGTTTTTAATACTTAGAACGCTATATTATAGTTAGAGTCCTATTTTAGCGGCTTATACGTTATATAGGCTTTACCTTAGCTATTTTTATTAGAAATAACTTTTACGTAGATCTACTTTATAAGGGGAAGGGCTATAGTAAAGTAGCTCTTAATAAATTATTAATAGAATCTAGTATAGCTAAGGAACGCTAGTAATTATTTTATAGAGTTTAGTTTATTCTATTCGTAGATAGCTAATACTTTATCTAGATTTATTTTAATTCCCTTATCTATTTAATTATACCTAAGAACTTTACTTTATATAGTAAAATTTAGACTTATAGAGGTTAATATAGAAACCTTAGTCTTTAAGCTAAGACAAAACTTTCTTAATATAGAAAACGTAGGCTAATTTAGATTTAGAGTAGACTAAGATATTATTAAGGTAAGCAGTGTAGAACTAATCTAGGTACTTAAATAAAGCACTATTAATTATACGCTAAAAGGAAGCAGATATATTATAGAGGCTAAATAGTATAACTTTTACTAATATATACTATAGGGGTAGTAAAAGCTATAAGCTATTTAAACTCTAGTTTATATAAATCCTATAGAAAGCGTATATAATATTAAACTTTAAGAAAATAGTAGCCTTATTTAGCTTAGCTAGAGTTTCCTAAAAAAAGAGAATAAGATATTAGTCTTTAACTATAGCCTCGTTTAAGTCCTAGTAATCTATATATACGCGTAAGCTACCTCCTAGTTTAGTAATAATAAGTAGTAAGTTATAGGCTAGAGAGTTATAGCGTTTAATAAAGCTTTTATTTTCTATATCTTTAATATAGAGTCTAATAGCCTCTAGCTACTAGCCTAAGAATAGCCTAGGCTAGTAATTTAGAATTTTAGTATCTAGTTTTAGCTCTATATTATAGTTAAATTTAGAATATTTAGAGAGCTTTCCTATAGTAGCTTTATTAAATATAGGAATATAGCTAGAGTATTCTAGAATAGCTAAAGTATAAGAATTTCTTTAAAAGTAGTTTTTAGAATTCTAGTTAAAACTTCTTAAAATCTTTATCTACTACTACTTATCTAACTCTAGGGCGCTAGTTCCTCTAAAAGTTAAGTAAAATTATATAGAGAGTATAGCTTTAGTATTTTACTATAATCTTAATAACTCTCTAGGATACTCTTTACTTCTAGTAAGCCTAAGAGTATTAGAGGAGGCTTAGAGTTATTACTTTCTATAGTAGGTTTAGTAGGGGTCTTAGGCTCTACTATACTATTAAGATAGATAATAGTTAGAGTAGATCTAGTAAGCTAGTAGTAACTTTAGTAGTAGTATTAGGAAATTTAATTCTCCTATTATAATAGTCTAGGGTTAGCTAGTAGAGTTACCTCTATTAAAAGCCTAGGACTAGGTTAAAAGAGCTATATATATTAACTATATAGGCTACTATACGCTCTAAATAATTATCTAATCTAAGATAGAACTTAACGCGTTTTATAATAGTTTTAACTAGTACCTCTTTATATTCTTTATATATAACTAGTATAGATAGATTAATAACTTTATCGTTTAAACCTATTATAGGAAGTATTAGGAGACGAAATTAGAGTTAGCTCTATTATCTACTAATATATAATATATATAGGGAACGTTATTCTAAGGCCTAATAAAAGAGTAAAATATAAATTATAAGAGATCCTTCTACGTAGGTACTACCTTTATCTAAGCAAAGATATTTCTAAGGAAGATCCTAGCGTTATATAGAGTAAGTTTAGTAAAGAAGTCTACTAGAGCTTTCTTCTAAAGCTAAGTAGAGACCTTAGAGGGTAGCCTAGTCTCTAAAGTTACTCTTCCCTTAATAAGTTAGTACTATAATAGCCTAACTCCTTAATATTATCGTAATCTACCTAGATTTATCTAAGTATATAGTTATATACTAGTTATTCTCTAAGGGCCTAGACTTTAAAGACTTTTTTAACTCTAGATATTCTTATATAAAATATCTAGGCTTACTATAAATATAATACGTAAGTATTTTAGCTATTAGCAGATTCTATAGAGCGCTTTTTAGCGTATATACTATTTCTCTTAAGCGTCCTATACTTTTAGGTTTATAGCTTTCTTCCGCTAGTTTCTAAAGGCGATATAGAGTTATCTAAGAGTAAGAGTAGTTCTATTATTTAGCTAAAAACTCTAGAAGGTCTATAAAGTCTAATTAAGCTACTAGGTCTAAAATAGCGTTAAGTAGACTATAGTAGCCTAGACTATCTCTTATAGTAGATAAAGTAAACGCTATCTTATTATAAAGACGTATAGAAAGCTTACTATAGAGCTTATAAGCCTAGATTATATAGCTAAATTAGAGCTATAAAGCTAAAGCTTCAAATTCTATATAAAAGTAGCTCTAGGCCTTCTTTCTATTTTATATATAGAGTTAGGAAAGTAGAGATAGATTAGGTTATAAATAGTCTTATTTACTATAACTTATAAATTAGAATCCTAAAAACGTTCTAGAGGGTAACTATATACTTAATATCTAATTCATATCTATAGCTAAATTTATTTATTCTATTAGTTAAGATTATTACGGCTAAGCTATTAATAAGAGAGAAGAGACTATTTACTTATAATTCTAGGTACTAAAAGTGCTTACCTTTTAAACGCTAGAACGTAAGTAGCTATATATAAAGCAGTATAGCTTATTAGATCCTAATTTAAATACCTTAGGCTATACTATATTATTATTATTACTTTTAGCGTATATAGAAAGTAACTCTATAGCTTAGAACTATACTATATATAGAGTAGAGATTAGAATAAGTCTCTATTTACTAGAATAGAACTCGTTATTAAGTATCTTTAGAGGCCTAGTAGTATAACTATATACTAAACTCGTTTAGTATAGTCTTATTATAGGGTGCTTTACAGTCTAAGATACGCGTAAGTATAAATAGACCTATTAATTATTTAGAGGGAGTAGCTATAGGTAGTTAGCTAGAGGGTAGAGAACTATCTAAAAGGTAGTCTTTTAGTTCTATATTAGCTTTATTTATAAGAGCTTAATACTTAGCTAGTAGAAGAGTATAGGAACTCTTCTACTATTAAGCTAATTCTACTTAGTAGTTTAGGTCTTTAGTATAGTTATCTACTTACTTATAAGCTATACTAAGAGCTTCTCTAAAGTTCTAGGCGTTATTATATCTCTTTTTCTATACCTAAATTAGATTATAGTATAGCTAGTTAGCTAGGGTGCGTAAAGTAAATAATTATAGTATTAATTTATCTAAGCCTAAAGTTTCTAGAGTTAAGACTATCTAGTTATCTTTCTTATAAAGTAGCTAAAATAGAGTAGTATATAGCTCTTTATTCTATTAGAATAGGTAAGCTAAGAGGTTCTCTATAGTAAACTTATTTATCTATAATAATTAGTAGTTCTCTAGGCTCTATTCGCGTAGTTCTACTACGCGTAGCTTGCCTTTTAAACTAAATAGTTCGTTAGTAGTATTAGAGAAAGTAAATAACTAATCTTTTTTATATAGGGTGTTAGGCTTAGATTCTTTAAAGTCTACTCCTAACTATAATACTAGCTAGGAAGGTACCTTAGACGCTAACTAAGTATTATACTTATATTTATAAGATTTAGGGCTAAGGCGGGAAGTAGGCTTATCTATTCTTATAGTAGAGGAGGTAGTTATAGAAGAAGGTAGAAGTTCTTTAGTAGACTTAGAGAGTACCTTATTAAGAATTCTAGCTAATATCCTAGTAAACTAAAGATTAAAAGGATCTTTATTAACTTTATACAATATATTACGTTTAAAGAAGATTAGAGAGAGTAACCTATATAAAGGTAAGGAGTAGCCTAAACTAAGTATAATTATAGTAAGTATATAGAAGTATTCGCTATCCTAAGGCGAGGTATAAGCCTCTAAGCTAGAGAATAAGTACTTAAAGTAGGTAGTATTTAGCCTAATTACTAGAGGTAAGTAGTATACGCTAAATATCTAGTAGTTTTTTCTAGAGAGTCTATCTCCCTAGAGCGTTTAATCTAAATTTACGTAATATTAGCGCGCTATAGCAAAGAGTAGTAAAAGGCTATATTTCTAAGCTATTGCGTAGTTAAAGGCTATTGCGTAGTAGTTAGCTATCCTCCTAGATAGGGTCTAAATTAAACGCTACTAGCTAAAATCCGCCCTCTTCTTAGAAGAGTCGACCTTTTAGCTACTAAAAGAGTAAAATCTATTACTAGAATTTAGAATTCTAAGCTTCTTTCTTATACAAATAGCGCTTAACTTAGTAAAGAGGTAGTAACTAGAGCGCAATCTATGCAATAACTAAGAGCGCGTAAGAACTACGCGCTTTTATCTAGGCTAGAAGCCTACAGGTAAGCTAATTTAGCTATAAGGTCTACTATTATATAAGGCAGATATTAGGTATAGAAGGGTAGACTAGTTAGATAACTCTTAGATTTAGAAGTAGAGATAATAGTAGATAACCTCTCTAAGAAAGGAGAGAGTCTACTCTATATAGTAAGAGAAGAAGAGTCTAAGCCTATAGTAGCTAGCGTATATACTAGGCCTAATTAGGACTAGTCTATACGCTAAGCCTATATAGGACTAGTGCGTAAAGAAGAGGGTTCTATCCTTACACTAAGAACCTTTTAGATATAGTCTTAGTATTATTATAGGCTACTATTAGTATAGATTAATACGTTATTAAGATATACTAAATAGAACTTATCTAGGTACTCTCTTAATATCTAATTAATATACTACTAGAAGGTACTTAGAGAGTTTATTATACTAAATAAGGTAACTAACTACTTAAATAGACTAAAGTATATTCTAAAAGCTATCTTTATTTATTACTTTTTACTATATAAATCTTATAAAAGATAGTAATAATATCTAGCTTTATAAACTACTTAGCTCTACTTATATTATTAAGTATCTCTTAGATAAGTAGTAAGAAGTATCTATCCTTTCTAGTAATAGCGTTAAGCGCGTAGTAGTTAAATATAATTAGAGTCTTTCTCCTAACTTCTTTATAAATAGAACTAGTAAAGAGGCTAGTAAGCTACTTATATAGATAAATTCTTTTTCTAGGAGAGCTATAAGCTCCCTTTAGAGTACTAATAACTTACCTCTTAATATACTATATAATTGTAAGGACTAGTGCTTACTAGACTAATAGACTAGACTAGGTCTAGTCTAATAGCGCCTAGTAGCTAGCCCTTACTATCTCTACTATATATACTAAGCTAGACTAAGGACTACTACTTAGTTATCCTTCCTTTTTAGGCTGTATTAGCGTAGCGGTCTAGCTCTATATTCTTATACAATAACTAAGTAACCCTAGGTTTAATTCTCGCAAGTTTTGAATTTAGAAAGCCAAGCTCTTTATTATACTTAGGGAAGTCTACTACGTAACAGCCTTCGCCTACGCAACAGCCTTGTATCTCCCTAATAGGTATAGTAAAGTAATCTAGTTATTTACAGCCTATTTAGAGACTTTATTAGATTATATTAGACTATATTAGGTTTAGTGCGTAACCCGCCTAAAGGACTTATAGAGACTTATAAAGACTTAAAGAGACTATTAGGCTTAGATAGTAACTAGACGTTGCTGCTTAAGGCTAGTATATATAACTTAGAGATTTATATTATTACTCTATCTAGAGGACTAGATTATTCTTCTTTAAAGGAAGGGATAGTATAAGGACTAGTGCTTACTAGACTAATAGACTAGACTAGGTCTAGTCTAATAGCGCCTAGTAGCTAGCCCTTACTATCTCTACTATATATACTAAGCTAGACTAAGGACTACTACTTAGTTATCCTTCCCTTTTTAGGCTGTATTAGCGTAGCGGTCTAGCTCTATATTCTTACAATAATAGGCTCTATAGTAGCTATAGCTATTAACTATCTTTTAACTCTAGCTTAATCTTATAGTCTACTTTTAGACCTTAGTATAGAGGAAGTTTTAACGCTTCTTTTAAGTTAAAGAGCTTAAAATAGCTTTAATACTATTTTAGTAGTAGTAATTTTATATCTACTACTTTTTTAGTACTAACGCTTTATTAATATCTATAATAAGGTAGTAAATATCTATACTCTCTTCTTTAGGTCTAGATCTTCTTATAAGACCTATAAATATAGATACGCTTACTTAATATATAGTACTCTAGGTATAATACTTTTATTATACCTTACTTAAATACTTTTTAAGTATATAAATAGGCTTCTTTTTACTAGAGTAATTAAGACGTCTTAGTAGTCTATCTACTCTTTTTAAGACTACTTCTTATCTATACTATTAAGTACGTACGTATAAGTAACCTCTTAGTAGCTATATATATTAAACTTAAATCTAAAGACTTTATCTATCTCTAATATCTTCTTATTAATCTCTTCTATTATTTAAGAGGTAATTAAGAAGCGCTCTAAATAGCTTTAGTAAGTAAATTTTTTACTAACTAATATATAGTATAAATACCTACTATTAATTAATGTAGTAGCGTTATAGATAGAGTTATAATTAAGTATACTATAAAGAGAGAGGTATTATATACTTCTACTAAAATTAGTTCTATTTACTACTTATTTACTAATCTATCTTTTAAGGCTCTAGACTAAGACTTTAGTCTAGAGTTACTTTTTTTCTAAGTTATTTAACTCGCCTTTATCTATATCTTTTAGAGAAATTTTACTATCTAGTAGTAGCTCTCTTTATACTACTTAGTTACTTTAGTACTTTACTTTAGAACTTCTCTTATAATACTTAGATATATATCTTTTTTTACTATAAGCGTAGTACTTAACTTAATTAGCGCTTAGCCTACTAGTTCTTATACTTACTTTACTAGCCTTTATTAGCTTTTAGTCTATTTTCTTAGGTAGTAATAGTATTTAAGTATTCTTTTAGTAGCTTATACTATAGGCGCGCTAAGATATCCTCTCTTAAGACCTACTATTAAGATTAATATAATAGAGGTTATTTAAGATTTAATAGCTTTCTTTATATACTTCTTAAAACTATATTCTTAGAAGTATATAGTATAAGGCGTTAGAGCTCTATACTAAGCCTTTTACTAAATATCTCTTAGAGAATAGACTTACTAAAGTCTTAGCTAGCTTCTATATATAGCTAGTTAAACTTAGAGATATAATTCTAATTAGCTATTAGCTTTACTTTAAGTATTAAAGCTTATTAGAGCTTATTTTAATAGTATATATTAAGAAATTAAGTATCTAGGTATTCCTATAACTCTTTTATAGTACTTAGCTAGTTTTCTAGTAGCTATAGTAAGAGAACCTAGGTTACTTTCTCTTTAGTCTAACTAAAGATATATTGCTTTTTAGTATCTTAAGAGGGGTATAAGTATAAGTTATACTTTAGTTTACCTTTATACTTATATTTCTAACCTAAGTAGTTTAAATAGTCTCTATTAAAATATTCTAAGTTAGAAAGCCTCTTCTTCTATAACCTCTCTAAATAGGTAATTATATTTAGCTAGGTCTTAGGTATATAAGTCTAGAGAGCTAAGCTAAGTTTCTATTATTCTATTATATCTAAATAAGCTATAATAGAGGATAGTAGCTAAACTAGTTAGGCTATTATTACTACTATAGAGTCCTAAGGGACTTTTAGTAGCTTTATAGTAATTCTTTAGCTTTTTTTACTTCCTTTATTTATTTTATAACCTTATTTATTATTAGGGCTATAGTAGCTTCTTTCTACCTATTATTTCTAAGTATCTATATAATCTCTTAGTATATTTAGTTATTAGGTACTCTAGTAAAGTACTTAGCTAAGGCGTATATAGATAGCTTATTAGTATTAAGGTTAGAAAAGTTATCTTTTATTCTAAATAGTAGAGGGCTTCTTATAAGCTTTTACGTCTATAGCCTACTCCTTTATAGTAAGAACTAGTAGGGCTTCTAATTATTCTTTAATTAACTTATATAGGTAATCTCTCTATAGCCTACTTCTCTTAGTAAGAAAATAGTAGGGCTTATTTTTTACTTATTCTCTATAATAAGGCTTTTCTAAATAACTCTTAGTAGTTATTATAAGTTATAACTTTTAAAACTAATTCTTATACTTATAATTCCTCTTAGCTATTTTTTTAGCTAAGTATTATAGCTTATACCTCTTTTATAAAGGACTAATAGGACTTCTAATAATACTTACTCTACTATAGTAAGAAGTTATTACCTATTCTTTAATCTTTAAAGACTAATAGAGTTCTATACTTTTACTTACCTTCTTATAAAGTTTTTATAGGTAGTAGGATTTATACCTAATACTATAAGGTATTAGGTAGAGCTTTCCTAAATAATATTTAGTAATATAGCTTAGAGTCTACTAAGCTAATAATATTTATTTACTCTAGATATCTTATAAGGCTAGTAGCGTGTTAACTAAGTATTCTATAAGGCTATAGTCCTAGGCTAGCTATTCTATAATAGCTTCTACCTACTTATTATCTAAGAGCCTATTATACCTTAAGTAATACTAATCTTATATAGTAAGTTACTCTACTTGTATGTTAAAGTAGTAGTTAAGAGAATTAACGCGCTATAAGTTAATAGAGTCTTATAGTAAGGCTCTATTAATTAGAATTAAATATAAAATAAAGAGCTATGCTTAGAGAGCTATTATATAGGTATACTAGAGTTATATTTAATAAGAAAGAGAACTATAAGCTATCTTATACTAAAGGTTATTTAGAGAGCGGCTTAGAATAACCTTCTACCTATATAATAGGCTAGAGCCTAGTTAGTAAATACTCGATAATATCTCGGTTACGTGCGTAAGACGTATAGATTAACTACTTACGTCCGAATAACGCTTAGACTATCCGCATAGTCTATAAATAGAAGGTTATTTTAAGCTACTCTCTAAATAACCTTTAGTATAAGATAGCTTATAGTTCTCTTCCTTATTAAATATAACTCTAGTATACCTATATAATAGCTCTCTAAGCGTAGCCCCTTATATTTTATATTTAATTCTAATTAATAGAGCTTTACTATAAGACTTTATTAACTTATAGCGCGTTAATTCTCTTAACTACTACTTTAATATATAAGTAAGGTAATCTACTATATAGAATTAGTATTACTTAAAGGTATAATAGGCCTTTAGATAATAAGTAGGTAGAAGCTATTATAAAATAGCTAGCCTAGGACTATAGCTTTATAAGACGCTTAGTTAAATATGTTACTAGCCTTATAAAATATCTAAAGTAAATAAATATTAGTTAGCTTAGTAGACTTTAAGCTATATCGCTAAATATTATTTAGGAAAGCCCTACCTAATACCTTAATAGTACTAAGGTATAAGTCCTACTACCTATAAAAGACTTTATAAGAAGGTAAGTAAAAGTAGTAGAAGCTCTATTAGTCTTTAAAGAATTAAAGAATAGATAATAATCTCTTACTATAGTAGAGTAAGCGTTATTAGAAGTCCTATTAGTTCTTTATAAAAGAGGTATAAGCTATAATACTTAGCTAAAGGAACGGCTAAGAGGAAATTATAAGTATAAGGATTAGTTCTAAAAGTTATAACTTATAATAACTACTAAGAGTTATTTAGAAAAGCCTTATTATAGAGAATAAGTAAGAGATAAGCCTTACTAATTTCTTACTAAGAGGAGTAGGCTATAGAGAGATTACCTATATAAGTTAATTAAAGAATAATTAAAAGCTCTATTAGTCCTTACTATAGAGGAGTAGACTATAGATATAAAAGCTTATAAGAAGCTCTCTACTATTTAGAATAGAAGATAACCTTTCTAATCTTAACGCTAATAAGCTATTTATATATACCTTAGCTAAGTACCTCGCTAGAGTACCTAATAACTAAAATACTAAGAGATTATATAGATACTTAGAAATAATAGGTAAAAGGAAGCTACTATAGCCTAATAATAAATAAGGTTATAAGATAAATAAAGAAAGTAGAAGAAGCTAAAGAATTACTATAGAAGCTACTAAAAGTCCTTTAGGACCTATAGTAGTAATAATAGCTTAACTAGTCTAGCTACTATCTCTTATTATAGCTTATTTAGATGCGATAAAATAATAGGAACTTAGCTTAGCTCTCTAAACTTATATACTTAAGACTTAGCTAGATACGACTACTTATTTAGAGAGGTCGTAGAAGAAGAGGCTTCCTAACCTAGAATGTTTTAATAGAGACTATTTAAACTACCTAGGTTAGAAATATAAGTATAAAGGTAAACTAAAGTATAATTATACTTATACTTCTCTTAAGATACTAAGAAGCGATATATCCTTAGTTAGACTAAAAAGAAAGTAACCTAGGTTCTCTTACTATAGCTACTAGAAAACTAGCTAAGTACTATAAAGAAGTTATAGAAATACTTAGATACTTAATTTCTTAATATATACTATTAAAAATAGGCTCTAAATAAGCTTTAATATCTAAAGTAAGGCTAATAGCTAGTTAGAGATTACGTCTCTAAGTTTAACTAGCTATACGTAGAAGCTAGCTAAGACTTTAGTAAGTCTATTCTCTAAGAGATATTAGTAAAGAGCTTAATATAGAGCTCTAACGCCTTATACTATATACTCTTAAGAATATTAGTTTAAGAAGTATATAGAGGAAGCTATTAAATCTTAGATAATCTCTATTATATTAATCTTAATAGTAGGTTCTAAGAGAGGATATCTTAGCGCGCCTATAGTATAAGCTACTAAAAAGATACTTAGATACTATTACTATCTAAGAAGATAGACTAGAAGCTAATAAAGGCTAGTAAAGTAAGTATAAGAACTAGTAGGCTAAGCGCTAATTAGGTTAAGTACTATACCTATAGTAAAAAAAGATATATATCTAAGTATTATAGGAGGAGTTCTAAAGTAAAGAGCACTAAAGTAAACTAAGTAGTATAAAGAGAGCTACTACTAGATAGTAAAATTTCTCTAAAGAATATAGATAAAGGTAAGTTAGATAACTTAGAAAAAGAGTAGCTCTAGACTAGAGTCTTAGTCTAGAGCCTTAGAAAATAGATTAGTAGATAAGTAGTAAATAGAACTAATTTTAGTAAAAGTATATAAATACCTCTCTCTTTATAGTATACTTAATTATAAACTCTATCTATAACGCTACTATATTAATTAATAGTAGGTATTTATACTACGCGTTAGTTAGTAAAAAATTCGCTCGCTAAAGCTATTTAGAGCGCTTCTTAATTACCTTTTAGATAATAGAAGGGATTAATAGGAAGATATTAGAGATAGATAAGGTCTTTAAGTTTAAGTTTAATATATATAGCTACTAAGAGGTTACTTATACGTACGTACTTAATAGTATAGATAAAAAAGTAGTCTTAGGAAAAGAGTAAATAGACTACTAAGATATCTTAATTACTCTAGTAAAAAGAAGCCTATTTATATACTTAAGAGATTTAAGTAAGTGTAATAAAGGCATTATAACCTAAAGCACTATATATAAGTAAGTGTATCTATATTTATAGGTCTTATAAGGAGATCTAAAGACTTAAAGAAGAGAGTATAGATATTTACTATCTCTATTATAGATATTAATAAGGCGTTAGTACTAAAGAAAGTAGTAAATATAAAGTTACTACTACTAAAATAGTATTAGAGCTATTTAAGCTTTTTAACCTAAAAGAAGCGTTAAAACTTCTCCTATACTAAGGTCTAGAAGTAGACTATAAAATTAAGCTAGAGTTAAAAGATAGTTAATAGCTATAGCTACTATAGGGCCTACTATATAGTATATTAAGAGGCGAGTTACTAGTGCTCTAAAGGGAGCTTATAGCTCTTTTAGAAAAAGAATTTATCTATATAAGTAGCTTACTAGCCTTTTTACTAATTCTATTTATAAAGAAGCTAAAAGGAGGACTCTAATTATATATTAACTACTACGCGCTTAACACTATTACTAGAAAGAATAGATACTCTCTACTACTTATCTAAGAGATACTTAATAATATAAGTAGGGCTAAGTAGTTTATAAAGCTAGATATTATTACCGCCTTCTATAAGATTATATAGTAGAAGATAATAAATAAAAGATAGCTTTTAGAATATACTTAGTCTATTAAGTAGTTAGTTACCTTATTTAGTATAGTAAACTCTCTAAGTACTTTCTAGCGGTATATTAATTAGATATTAAAAGAGTACCTAAACGAGTTCTATTTAGTATATCTTAATAATATATTAATCTACACTAATAGTAGCCTATAATAATACTAGAACTATATCTAAAAGGTTCTTAGTAAGCTCTAAAGCGCAGGACTCTATATAAATAAAGAAATATAAATTAAAGTAAAATCTACTAAGTACTTAGGTTTTATTATTAATATAGAGAAAAGTATCTCTATAGACTTAGATAAGGTTAAAGCTATTAAGAAGTAAGAAGTACCTAAGATAGTAAAAGGCGTATAATTATTTCTTAGGTTTACTAACTTCTACTAAAAGTTTATTAAAGACTTTATAAAGATTACCCCTCTTAACCTATCTAATAGGCGATATAAGCTTTACCTAAGGAAAAGATAAATAGGCTATATTTAATAAGCTAAAGAAGATCTTTATAATAGAACTTATTCTAGTAATATTTACTCTAAGTAAGATATAGTCTTAGAATATAACTCTTCTAGCTACGTAATAGAAAGAGTGCTATCCTAGTATAATAAAGAAGGGATACTACGCCCTTACGCGTACTTCTTAAGAAAGAATAACGCCTATAAATATAACTATAAGATACACGATAAGAAACTACTAGCTATAATATAATACTTAGAGAATAGAACGCTAAACTCTACTTAGTAAAGAGCTTTAAAGTAATTACTAACTATAAAAACTTAAAGTACTTTATAAAGCTAAAGATATTAAGTAAATATTAAATCTACTAAGCTATATTATTAAGTTAATTTAATATAGAGATACTATACTAGCTAAGAAAGTAAAACGTAAGAGCTAACGCGCTCTTAAGAAAAGAATAAGACTTACTAGAAGATATAAGAGATAAACGCTTATAAAAGCGTATATCTAAATCTTAAAACTAATATTCTACTACTAAAGAAGTAAGTAAAGATAAAGAGGACTTAACTAAGAGCTAGGTTATATTAGTAAAGATTTATATAAGATAAATAGAAGCTATTTTAGCCTAACTAAAGAATAGTTAGACTAATAAGACGCTACTACTAATAAGAGTAGTATAGACTAGTTAGAACTTAAAGAGCTATAGCTAGAAGCTTTAAGAAATAATTAATAGTACTAGTAAGTAGTATAAGTAGTACTAGAGTAGGAATAAAGGTTTCTACTAAGCTTAGGTATAAAATACTCTATCTTAGAGTATATAATTAGCGATTAGAGAGAATTACTATATTAAAGTAAAAGATAGGTGCTAAATAATAAGAAACTATATACCTAAATAATTAGAGAAGTCTATAATTCTCTCTTAGCTAGATATCTAGGTAGAGAGATTACCTATAAGATAGTTGCCTAAGATTTCTTCTAGCTAGGTATATTAGATAATATTAGATATTACGTAAAGAACTATAATATTATAGGAGAAAAAGCTATAGTAAGAAAGTACCTAAAAATTCTTAAACTACTACTAATACTAGATTAGATATAGAAAGAGATATCTATAGACTTTATTAAAAGACTACTAATAAGTAGAGGTATAAGCTACCTTATAGTTATTATAGATACTTAAGTAAAGGAGCTATCTTTATTCTACTACCTAATATTAAGATAGAGATAGTAGTCTAAGCCTTCCTTAGCTAAGTAGTAGCTTACTATTAGTTACCTAATATAATTATATTAGATAAAGGGAGCTAGTTTATTAGCGTACTTTAGGAACGCCTTTATAAAGTCTTAAAGATTAATTAATAGTTATCTATAGTATTTTACCTATAGACTAATAGCGCTATAGAATAAATAAATAGTATATAAGAAGTATATATCTAAGCGTTTATTAGCTAGTTATAGAATAACTAGGCTATATACTACTCTATAGCTTAGATTACTATTAATAGAAGAGACGTAATATTAATAAGAGTATCTCTATTCTTCTTATAATATAGTTATAATATAGACTCTCTCTAGTTAAAGGCTCTACTAAGTATAAGTTAAAGAAAATATACTACTAAAGAATATTTAGACTATAAAAAGGTAAAAACTATTATAGCTAAGTTCTAAGATATATTTAACTTAGTATAAGCTAGTATAGCTAAAGCCTAAGTAGAATAAGAGAAGTAAATAAATTAATACTATAAGAGACTAAAAACTATAAAGTTAGTAATAAGGTTTAGCTAAAGCTTAAAATAGTATAGAATAAGATATTAGTTATAAAAGCTTAATTAGAAGAGTACTAAATATATAGTAATAAAAGTAATTAATAGCTACTTAGTTAAGCTAGATACCCTCTAAGCTACTACCTAGTCTTTATATTAATAGACTACGCCTTACTAACTTAGACCCTCTACTAAGCTAAGTAAGATAACTATTAGCTACTACTATTATAAGTAAGTAATAAGAATAAGTAGTTATAGAGGAGATTATAAGTAAAAAGTAAAAATACTAAGAATATAGTTAACGCCTTTACTATAAAGTAAAATAAGTTAGATACGCCTTAATAAATCTTTAGCTAGTAGAATTACTAAAGGAAATAGAAGCTTTAGATTAATAAGAGGCCTATATAAAGAATACTTAGAATAAGAAGAGACGCTTACTAGAAGGTTTTCGCTAAAAAACCCTCTAAGAGAGAGGAGGAGAGGAGTATTATAATAGGCTAGAGCCTAGTTAGTAAATACTTAATAATATCTTAGTTACGTGCGTAAGACGTATAGATTAACTACTTACGTCTAAATAACGCTTAGACTATCTGTATAGTCTATAAGTAGAAGGTTATTCTAAGCTGCTCTCTAAATAACCTTTAGCACGAGATAGCTTATAGTTCTCTTCCCTATTAAATATAACTCTAGTATACCTATATAATAGCTCCCCGAGCGTAGCCTCTTACAACCTATAGACTATATAGATAGTCTAAGCGTTATTTAGACGTAAGTAGTTAATCTATGCGTCTTACGCACGTAACTAAGATATTATCGAGTATTTACTAACTAGGCTCTAGCCTATTACAGAGACTTATATTCTTCTACTATTAACTCTACCTAGAGTTTACTTTATAGGCTATTAATAGCTACTTAGTAGTTTTTTAGTTTAGCTAGATAGAGATAACTTTAATTAAGAAGAGTAAGCTATACCTAATTCTATTACTCTTCTATAGAGCTAAGAAGCGCTATATTTTAAATTATAAAGTTATAGTTAGACCCTACTTATATTTAGCTTAGAGCTTCTTCTAAGCTAATATTATCCCTAGGTAGGTAAAGGTTTAAGGGGATACTCCTACTAGTGTTAATAAGTATCTAGTAGGTAAGGGTTACTAAGTTTAATATAAGGTGCTCTCTATCTAGCTTATAAGTACCTTTATTATTTAGGTCTATTACTAAGGTGCTATTATTATATACTATAATAGGGATAAGTAGTAGTTATTTAGGGTAGGTATCTTTATAAAAGAGTAGGTCTTTTACTAGTTCTACTCTATTATAGTCGCTATTCTATACTTAATATAGGTTCTTAGTAGGCTAATAAAAGATCTAAGAAGGTAGTACCTTTTAGCTCTATTGCTAAGTTTCTTTAGTAGCTTCTATAGGGTTAGCTTTTAGTATTCGTATCTAAGAGCTCTAAGGTAACTAATAAGTAGTAGTATATCTTAGAGGCGCTTATATAGTAAGGCATTCTATAGATTTACTAATATAGATAATAGGTTAATTAGTTATACTACTACCTAAAAGACTTTCCTATAGTAAATCTTAGAGAGCTTAGAGTAGAAGAGGACTACTTAGATATAAAACCTAATAATTCCTATACTACGCTTAATACCCTATCTTATTCTAAGTTATAGAGAGCTATACTTTTCTAAATAATTCTTAAGTTATTATAAAATAGGCTAAGTTCCTTATTTATAAACTCGCTACTATTATTATAGTAGAAGTATCTAATAGTTATTTAGAAAGTAGTTACTACCTAGGTAATAAAGCCTTTAAGCTTTAGTTATATTTTACTTTAGCCTTTATAATATATACTTAGTAGTAGTAAATAATTATTAGTAATTAGAAGACTATAAACTTTATATTAAAAGCTTTATTTATCTATAATAGTAATAGCCTTAGAGAGATTAGTAAAGACCTATTAGAAAGGTTAAGAGGCCTAGTAAGCTAGAGTCTACTTATTTTTATAGATAAGGCCTACGCGTAGGTAGGCTTTATAAGGTATTATAGGCTTCTTAGAGGTTATAATACCTATAGAGTTAAATAGCCTATAAAAATAGAATTCTTTTAGATAGCCTAGGTAAAGATGCTAAGTATAGAGAAAGACTTAGGCGTAGAGTACTATAAGGTTAAAGTAGTTAACCTAAGCTATTATTATTTATATAGTAGTCTTAGTTTTTAGAATATATAGGTCGCGGTCTTTATAAAAGGCTTCTATAAGTAGTTTATTAGTTAAGACCTAAATAATCTATACGCTATACCTATAGGTATAGAATATAATATTAGTTAGCTCCCTTTTCTTAAAAGTAAGGTCCTACTATAAAAAATATTAAAAGAAAGGCTAGAGATAAATATAACTTTAGTAAGTTCTAAGCTCTTATATATAGCCTTCTAGTTATAAAATTTATAATAGATATAGATAGAAGAATAGTACTCTAATATATAATAGGGATATCTCTACCTATACTCTAAAGAAAAGAGCTAGGCGGAGTAGATAGTAGTTCTATAAAGAGCTTCTAGCTACCTATTATATAGCTTATTATACTACTATCTAAGACTAGTTAGTAAAGGTAACTTTCTCTATTACTACTATAAAAATAGTATTAGTCTTAAGTACTACTTTTATAGCTTATTAGTCTATAAAGTCTTTTAAGTAATTATATAAGTAAGTAATCTATACTACTAGAGAGGTTCTCTAAGAGAAGTTTTCTATATCTACTTATCTTTTATAGGGTTCTTTAGCGTTTATAGTAGACGTACCCTATTCTTACTTTAGGCCTTTACTCTTTTTTTCTTACTTACTTTAGTCTTTACTAGTATATTAAGCGTATTTCTCTTTCTATACTAGATAGAAGTAGTAATACTTTTTACTAGAGCCCTAACTACTATTTTTTATATAGATATAGCTAAAGTAATTATAGTAAATATACTATAGTCCCTATTAAAGCCTATTATACGAACGTTTACTAGTAATAGGTAGGTAACTAATATTATAGAGAAGGTATTAACTTTATATTTCTAATATTCTTTATTAATTATATGCTTATAAAGGCGTTAAAGTTCTTTAGTAATTCTAAGTTAATAAGGGCTTTTTTAGTATAGTAAGCTAACTTAATTATTAAATTTTAGACTAAGTTTAGCTAGAAACTATAGGTTAATTATCTATCTAGAGAGGATATAGTAAAGGTCTATAGCTTATAAAGAGTTTAGATTATATTTAACTTATCTTTAAATACTATAATATCTATATATTAGTTAAGGCTTAAGTTTATAAACTACTAAAAAAGAGAAAAAATATAAGTACTTCTTTTAGCCTTATATTATTCTTCTAGTAGTTTAAGGGCTTTAAGTAGCTTAGAGAGGTTAGATATTAATAGTTAAATACCTAGTATTAATAATTATTTAATAAACTCTAGTATAGTAAGTAGTCTTATATACTTAAGAATTTAGAAGGTTATAGCTAGAGAAGACTAGCGAATTATTTAGCTATAGCTACTAATTTAAGAGAGTTAGACTAGTTATATAGTTATAAAGTTCTTTTAGCCTTAGCTAGTCTTTCTAACTTATAATATAGTATACTAGCTTAAAATCTAGCTTATTAGCTATAGTTATAGTTAGTACGCTTATAGCGTTTATAAAAAAGTAGTAGATACTACTATTTATATAAGCGCTTTTAGTTAAGTCTATATAATAGTTAGACTTTATACTAAGGCTACTATTATTAGAGTCGCGCTTTAGCCCTAAGTAGTTATATTTTCTACTAGTAGCCTATTAGTAGGGGGCTTTATAGTTATTATTATTAATATTCTAGCTACTATTATATAGGCGCGTGCTTATTAATTTTATATTTCGCGCGTAGCTTATTAGTAGGCGGTTTTAGGTATATCTATTAATAACTCTAATAAGTTACTATCTAAATTATAAACTAGTACGTAAGAGTTATAGTCTAAAGTATACTATATTATTAGAGTTAAGATTAATATAAACTTTTACTACTTACTTTTTTATCTTTATAGTTATAGATAATTTTTATTTGCGCTTCTTTAGGTCTAGAAGTAGTATAGAGGTTTTATATTATAAAGTTATATATTACTTACTATTATTAATAGGCTTTTTATAAAGCGAGGCTAGTATAATATTATATAGTTATTAAGTTTTTAGCTATATTTTAAAGTTAGTATTAGGAAAATTTAGTAGCTAAGGCCGCTTAAGTTTTCTAGCTTTACACTACTAGTTCTTAATAGTACCTCTTAGTTAGTTATAATATATATTTACCTATTTTCTAATATAAGGACCTAAGATTTACGCTATATTTTAGGTAAGTATTTAGGTTTCTTACTTAGGTTTTCTATAGTAGCCCTACGCCTAACTTATTTAGCTAGTACTACTATAATTAGTCTCTCTAGTACTATACCTAAATAAAGTACTCTATCTCTAGTCTTTAATATATACGCCTTATATATATATTTAGGGTTCTTACTTAGAATTTTTATAAATACTCTATACTTAACTTATTTAGCTCTTTTATTTAGCTATTTTTTTAGTATATTAGAGACTTTACTAGCGCTAGTTATTATACTATTAACTTATTTATTTACTTACTATCTTATAATAGTAGTAGCCTTATTTAGTATAAGCGCCTTAAACGTTATTCTTAGTAGTCTCTATTAGCTTAGCTAAGTACTATAGTAATAATACTTTTTAAGGTATTTTTTTGCTAATCCTAGCTTTTACTAGTAGTTATTACTAAGTACCCTATTTATTAGTTATATTATAGTTCTTCTTTTATAGATTATATATAAATTTCTAATATTTAAATATAGTAACTTAGAAATAACTAGTTAACTATAAACGCTTTAGGAAGCGCTAGGCTTATAACCTATTAAATATTTAAACTAATCTATTACTAAGCTACCTAGGATAGGTAATAATCTTATATACGTCTTATCTACCTAGCCCCTATTTCTTGTGCACGTGCCTACCTTAATTTCCAATACCCCGTGCACGCAAGACACATACGATGCCAATTTTGCGATGACGTACCACAGCCTTTCCCTCCGAATTACATCCGTCGATTGACGTGTTGTGCTGACGACGATGCCATATTTAAAATCATCGCACTCTCCATGTACAAGTCTCTCCCAAGACCGTCTCCTCAAGCTGTTGCCAAAACTCCTGTCAAGTAACTCAATTATCAGACCTTACACACATAAAACACGATGAGGGTCTCGCTACCAATCATTGCCGTCGCTTCTATCTTCGCATGTTCACCTGTCGCTGGGCAGGCTAATCCTAATAAACCAGGCCCTGTATATCATGTACGGTGCTACTGACAGCTTTGTTCACGAAAAGTATTGATACTAACATGCGTAGGGCACAGTCAAGTTTCATCAGAAGGATGATGCCGATCCAGCAGGTGCAAATGTACTGCTTCGTACCTGGTCAGGGTGATTATAGATGTCCTTGCCTTGACCCATACGACAAGGGACCAGCTGGGATGCTTGAGCCCCCTTGGTACAGTAGACGCTCCATGTTCGGTTGGAGGCAACCCTACCATAAACAACTTGAATGGGGTGGCCGATAGCTGCTCTTGAGAGAAATTAAGTAGGTTGGGAAGGCCTGGAACGGCGAAGCGCCTCGAATGATGCAGTCTTGTAAAGAGGTGGGACGGGTGCAGTAGGAAGAGGAATCTATGCAGTGCCGTGGTGTAGCTGTAGTCCAAGACTAAATCAAACAATTGAACGGGGATTGTCTTTCCATTACTTTTCTGAAGTTAGCTGAGACGTCCCAATGTACTTTGGACATTCTGTCAGGTCGAGGCACTTTTGTAGCACAGCGCGTTAGCTCCGATCTCGTGTGAAATGGGCTGACATAAAGCGGAGAAATCGCGTTCGAACGTTCGAACTTCTACATTACTATGTCTACCATTGGATATATATCGAAACTTGCCCGAGACAAGTACCGCAAATATGCCCGTCTTGCAACTTTAGCGTTGTGTCTGGTAATCCATAGACATCATACGTGAGCAATTCCCCACTACAATTTGCTTCGACGCAGCCCTTGGCTCTCCTCCCACACTCAAGCCTTGTCCGAGCCGCAGAAGAACTCTTTTGCAGCTTACTCTTGGGCCCCATAACATCCATGTCTATCTCTACAATGCAGCGTTTCAAGTTCGAGGGGCGCGATTCTGCGACTAGACAGAATTTGGCGATTGCATGGATGTCTTTTGGATTTGCTGGACGTAGTTATAGTGGATTGATTATTCGGGGTGGTGTTGCGGTATTTAGGGAAGACCGAGAGCTAGGGGATTTAGGGGATTGCCTTGACTAGCTTGCAGCTGGCTGGCCCTCTAGGGGGGTTGTATTCGGTTGGTGCTCTAGATGTGGGATACTACAAGCGGTCGAGGGGGGGGGAAGACAACGTACGTTTGGTTATTGGGGGAAAGCGACATGCGGATAGTTAGGGGTTGTGAAAGACACAGTATGATATCGTGCGCGTAGCGTTGGCATTTGATTCACGTTGCGCGTGATCCTAGTAAAATTTGTTGCATTGAAGAAGACTATATGACTACCCCAAGTGTTAAATCATCGAGTTCTCCGTCTTTCCTTTGTCTCCTTGATGAGGTTGAGGTACATAGGCGATGAAATCTACCTAAGCATTCACGCTATAGGGATGTAGCCTTGTATATCGCAGTCTTGCAACTCTTAAAACCAGGCCATTCAACTCGGTGTTCTCATCGCCCGTCTCGACCGATAGGTGTCGGAAACCGTGCGTTTGTAGTTCAGAAAGCCGAGTATAACATTGATGTCCGTTTCAATGTCGTGCTCGATATGAGGTTGTATCAACTGTCGAGATCGTAGTCGCCACTGTCCCTAGCTTTCGTGCAGGGTAGTGCCAGGGGTCCTGAATATACTGTGCTGGTAGATACTCGTTGATGGCCCTCTTGGTCTGCTAGGTATAGACTCTGTTCTCAGTCAGGCGCTATTCCTCCGATCTCACAGATTGCTTCATCGTCGCGGAGGTGGTCTCGAGATAGCATCATTGGGTGGCGCTGTGCAGATTGTCTTCGGGGTCCAGGTAGTGCACGTGAGAGCGCGGTGAGAATTAACCGATGGTTTTTCTATGTTCTAACAACTTAAGCGCTTCTTCAAGCCCCCTCCCACTATCACCCGCAACCACCCTCAACACCTCTGACACGGACTACGCTACCACCAACCTAAGCGGATCTGCAAGTTCTCAATATCTCTTTATATATGTCATGCTTGCTTGCAGATGTTCGACGACCTACTGGCTGGTCTGTCGCGAGCGTGCCTCGAACCGCTCTTCAGATGTCCGAGTACCCTTTAGGCCGTACACCCCACGCTCGCTGCAGTCTGCAACAATTGACACGGCCGAGGACTCGCAGCTCATGCTAGTCTTCGCAATACCGTACTAAGCAGCCAGGGTACTTCTGTTTGTGTGGTCGTAATGGACGTCGCATTGCCCCCGAGCCAGCCAGAGGAGTATCTCATAACACCGAGACACATCAATCTGTTCCAGACTAGACAGGTAAGAGACCCTCGAGGCGCCTGTAGCTTCAGGGAGGAAGCAAACAAGACCTCGGGCTACTCGACCGCGCCATGGCATTACCATCACAGGCATGATGGCGGGGTAGCAGGAGGCGCGCAGCGTCCACAATGCCATTTGTTGATACGGAACCTGAGCAAAGGCCATCTTTCAAACCAATTCATGGCTCCAGACTCTTCTACTTGCAGCGATACTCGCGCCGTGATTCCTAGTTCAAGACCCTTCAACACAACGCACGGTAGGTACCTGGCCAGATGGCAGGTATGAACTTTTATTGACACAAGACCAGATGCCAGTGCCTTACCAATCTGCGCCTGCGGACACGGACCTTGTCACCACCATCGTCAACCCCTTTGTCGACGTCGATCTGTCTGGCTTCGAGCCTACACACGTCACTACGGAAAAGAGGCGGGACGCACAAGTGATGAATGCAGGCCTGGTAGTTGTGAAGAAGAAGATTCCAAGTGCCCCATAGTGAACGAGGATCGGAAGCCACTTCGACACTACGAGTGTCTCCGGGATTTGCGCGCGGATCCCCACCGCTTCAACAACATCCTTGGGGGCTTTGTAGGCCACGAAAAGACCCAGAAAGAGAACAAGGACAAGAAAGGCGAGGACTCGAAGAACAAGAACCAGGGACAGTAGAAGTAAGCCTGTTCTGCTTTGAGTCGTCGAGAACCAATGCTGTTGGATCATCCGAGATATTGGCATCCTTGCAGCCTCGACGTAGATCGACAAAACCGAAAAACTTCCAGCTGAACGAAGCATAACAGGACAATATATGAGATGTAAAATGTCTTCGGGCCACTTACAGTTACCTTGGTAACAATGAATACTACTGCACACTGTCATGTCAGCCTTGACATGTATGTATGCTAACATTCTCGCGCTTTCTAGGCCTTACTTCCGCTTTTAGGGGTCGACGGGTAAGTAGCAATTGCAATGGGCTACTGGCTAACGCAGCGGCGTAGTGTTGATCGGAGAAGCGAAAAGATACACACCCCACAACGAGGAACTTTGCTATTTGAGTCCGCCTTGGGCAGATGGTACTTCAAATGATCAGGTACTCGTCTAAGGAGTGCCTTGCGGTCGTATATGCCAAAAGTACCAACGTTGGATTCGCCGTTGAAGATACAGCTATTCTCTTTCATTATGAGATCTCGGGTCTAGAGGAGTATTGTAGCCGCATATAGGCTGGGTGCCGTATGCTGGTCTAATCCCACCGTCGAGTCAGGGTTGCGCAAGACGTCTTTTTCAGACAAGACTGCTCCGACGTATGTTGCTTGCTCCTACTCCGGTATTGTTGAATGGGCTTGTGGCCCACATTGTGGTCGGCTAAGGTGGCAGTTCCCGTCGCGGTGGACATGGCAAGATTCTTTTTCGGAACGAGCGGAGCCCCAGAAGCGATGGTATAGTAAGAGACATGTACCCGCTTCTTGGAGGGCATATGGTCTGACATGCCCGACACAACGGTCAGCACGTAAACGTCCAGCGCTTTGGTCTCACGGGTTTGCACCGTTTGATGACTCCGTCGACAAATGCAGGATGTCAGTCACTGGGGGCTACATTTAAATATTCCCAGTCCTTCGTGGTCTGTCGCCCAAGTCGCAGTAGCCAACAGTTGCGACGAAGTTATTTGTGAAGGAAATGACAGCCGGGTGCGTCTTTGGGGGGCGTAGGCATATCGTCGCCAACCCTTCTAGGAGCCCACCACTGTCGCGGCATCGATACCTGGTGTCTCGATGGCTTTGTCGTTCATGGCATTCTTTACCCACGTGTACGGAAGCGGGGCGTCTAGGGTTTGTCTGCCTCGATTCGTTCGCGATGCGTATTACTAAGAAGCTGGCCGGAAGCGAGGCGGTGGAGCAGGAGTCCGGTGCTACGATGATGCTATGCGATCTCTCGATGAGTATACGCGTCGTGTGTGTGGCCTTTACCTTTCCCCGTTGTGTGGTAGGTGGGGGGAGGAGGATGATGGAGACATCGTAGGGAAGCTGCGGAGTACACCATTGTCCACCACGCGATGCTCACACTTTGAGCGACAGGGATAGCAACAGCCTCTTGGATCGTTCGGTCTTTATAAAGGACGTTCAGTGAGTCGGTAAGTTGCCAATGAGGCCAGGGTGATGAGCGAAGTTGAGTGGGTAAGCGATGGCGCTCATTCGGCCCGTCATGCATGGTACGCCAGCTCGGTTCCGGCATGGTGGCATCTGTCTGGCGTCTGTCAACGACGACGACTGTCGTAGACGTCTCCATGCTTCTCATCGAAAAGCCATCACCTGCAGTCGATCCTGGACGTCACATGTCCGGGAAAGGATGAAGTTGTCTCAAGCAACCATGGTTACGCGTATTACTTCCGGCTGTTGGAAATAAGAAGCGATATCTATCGTATCGTCACCAGCAACCAAGGTGCGAAGAGCATGCGAGGAAGACCTACATGGATTTGAACATGTAGTGTATGATGTGGCCTCTGGGTGTGCAAGAGCCGGCCAGGATGTCCGTACAGCATGGCCTCGTCACAGCGGGCTTCCCATCGTGCCCATCAGCATTCTCAAATCCATGGTGGTATGGTCAAAGACAAAAGACATTATTTCAACATGAGACAGATGTTAAGAGATATCTTTTGCACCCTATCAACGCTATATGGGGCTTCCCACGGCCGAGATCAATCTCTGAGTGTTCATTCATGCTCATATGATTGAAGACTGTCTAGTCAGTTGCTCAGCTATGTTGCAATACCTAGGTATCATCTCACTCACCTGGATCCTCCTCGGCCTCAAGCAGAAGCTTCTGGCGCCTCACCCATGGCCATGGCTATGGTCAGGGTCTCCCCAAAAGAACGTGCCAAGGAACGCTACTGGGGCGCTCCTGCCTGCCGTCTACATAAACAATAGCTCTCCTGCCCCGCGCTCCTCACCTTGACTCTTTACCTTCGCTTTCCCCTCTCCACTGCACCATCTCTTCCCAAACAAAGTATCTGCTTCACGGTTCCTTCACTCCATCATGTCTGACGCAGGCGCGGCTGACGCCGTTGTCAACCCTGCCGCTGCCCGCAAGGAGCAGATGGCACAGGACCTTGCCAAGGCAAAGGAAGCTGGATGGACTGATCCTGTACCTTTCGAGTACAAGAACACTGCCAGTGGTGCTCCTGTTGAGGATGAGACCCGCGAGAACGTCGCGTGGCTCTCAGATGCAGCCATCTACCAGTGGGACGACGACTTTGGCGATGTTGGTGAGCCCAACCCAGAGTTGGAGAAGATGCTCTTCAGCGATGAGTTCCATCAGCGCGCTGGCCACGCCATCAAGGCGCTTTCATTCGAAGTCACTGTTCAAGGTCCCAACAAGCCCAATCCCGTGCGCAACGTAAGTCGTCATAGCTGCATGTTACTGGCTTCGCTTACTAACAACTGTAGTTTGAGGACGCTGGTCTGCATCCCATTATGCTTGAAAACGTCAAGCTGTGCCAGTACACGTACCCGACGCCCATTCAGTCGTACTGTATCCCTGCTGTCCTGACTGGCCACGACGTCGTCGCTATCGCACAGACTGGTAAGCCTCACTCTGCTCATGCCAAGTAATTCACTCACAATGCTCAGGTTCCGGAAAGACTGCTGCTTTCCTTATCCCTATCCTGTCCAAGCTCATGGGCAAAGCCCGCCAGCTGGCTGCTCCTCGTCCTAACCCGGTCCGATACAACCCTCTGACTGACAAAGTCCGCGCTGAGCCGCTGGTCTTGGTTGTCTGCCCTACGCGAGAGCTTGCCTGCCAGACGTTCGATGAGGCACGTCGTTTGTGCTACCGCACCATGCTGCGTCCTTGCGTTATCTATGGCGGAGCTCCTACAAAGAATCAGCGCGAGCAGCTGGAGATGGGTTGCGATATTCTCATCGCCACCCCCGGTCGACTCATGGATTTCGCCCAGAACGCGAACTTGCTCTCGTTCCGTCGTCTCAAGTAAGTCATACCTCTCTATACCGACATCATCATCGGTAGCTAATAATCCAGGTTCACCATCATCGATGAGGCTGATGAGTTGCTCTCCGGCGGCTGGGAAGACGTCATGGAGAAGATTTTCCAGGGCGGTGGTACGTATACATTCGCAATGGTCATTGTCCTCGCTCTCTGCTAACAACACCTACTTTTAGACACCAACACTGATGCCGATCACACCTATCTCATGTTCTCCGCCACTTTCCCCAAGGAGGCTCGTCGTCTTGCCAAGGAGTACATGGCTGATGACTTCACTCGCATCAAGGTCGGCCGAGTCGGCAGTACCCACGAGAACATCAAGCAGCAAATCATCTGGGTTGAGGAGAGCGCGAAGAACCAGGCGCTTTTTGACCTGATCTTTTCCGAAGGCCCTCAGCGTACACTGGTTTTCACAAACTCCAAGGCAAAGTGTGACATGGTCGACGATTTTCCTCTACAACAAGGCTTTACCTGTTACTTCGATTCACTCGGATCGTACCCAGCGTGAGCGTGAGGATGCTCTGCGCTCCTTCCGTACTGCTCGCTGTCCTATCTTGGTCGCTACTGGCGTCACTGCTCGTGGCCTGGATGTAGCCAACATCAAGCACGTCATCAACTACGATTTGCCTTCGACTATGCATGATGGTATCACCGAGTATATCCATCGCATTGGCCGTACCGCTCGTATTGGCAACGAGGGTAAGGCTACTTCCTTCTTCAACGACCGTAATGAGGATATCGGCGAGGACCTCACAAAGATCCTGTTGGAGTCCAACCAAGCTGTTCCAGAGTTCCTCCAGCAGCACATACCCGAAGACCCTACTAAGATCAACTGGCACGACGGCACCGACGACGAGTCTGATAATGCTCTCGGCGGGGGCTTCGGCGGTGAGGCTGGCGAGGCTGGCGAGGCTGCCGCTGACACCGGCTTTGGTGGTGGTGACACAGGAGGCTTCGGTGGTGGTTTCGGCGATGGTGGTTTCGGCGATGGTGGTTTCGGCGATGGAGGCTTCGGCAATGGAGGCTTCGCTGCTGATTCCACTGACAAGGTGGCTTCCTGGTAGGCTTCTTTGGTCTGTCGCAGTTTTCCCATCTCCCAAAAGGGTTGAGTAGCCTGCTTCATACGTCCAGTGTCTAACGTCTGCACGTCTGCGGCGTTTGATTTGCACTTGGGCTCACGACATGGTACGACATTTCCTTCACAGTGGCTTGGTAGCTTGCATGTAGCTTGCATAGATACTTAATGGCCAACTACACAAAGTTCACAAAGTTCTGTCTGTACTATACCTGATGATGACCATGATTGCTTGTTACCCGTGACGCCTGTAGGTTGCTCTGAGGGACATTAACATCTTCGTTGTACCCTATGAGCTCAAGAAGGCGGTTCCCATATACGGGTTGGTAGGTTTGTATTAGATAAGACGGGAAGGTGTACAGAAATCCAACTTACAGGAGCATTTCATGGCAGCCAGATTTCGTCTTCAACATCATTGCGCTAGACGAATTCCAGTCGTTCCAGAAACAGCGTCTACAAAATAGGAAACACGTGCGCACCACAAGTCCACACAAACTCAACCCATCGATTAGCAGGCAACCTCATTGAAAACAAGCCATTGTATTAGCTCAGCTCAGCCTTGCTGCCTCCTCGGCCACCCCCAGCCTCATTAAACCATACGCACATCACCCCACGTCATTACTACCCTCATTCATTTGCGGCGGAGACAAAAAAAACACTGTCCGTCTGTCTCGCAGCTCACAGGCCACACATGCACGTATGTAACTATGCCCATGCCCATGCCCATGCGAATCCTCATGTTCATGCCCGATAAAACACCATGCTTTCAGAAGAACAAGACAAAGAATCAAACAAAGAGAAGAAACACACACACAACAATTATAATACAACAATCACGCCGTCCTTACGCCTCCTCCTCTCCAGCTCCAGATACAGCGCGAGAATCAAGAGAAAAAAAACAGGAACAACATGCTCGTCGCTGTTACAAAGCAGTGGGGGGTATAAGCGCAACGCAACAACATGCTTTGTCCGTTTTGTTTCGGCTTGTTTCGCAGTAGTGGAGGTAGAGGGTAACATTCGATCGATCGATTACGACAACAACAGCATCGCGGGTATATATAAAATCCATGTTTCAAAATGCCGATTATTACGCTGATGATGCAATGTTTCTTCTTCTTTTCCCTTGTTGGGACCACAATCGACGACGACGGAGACGACGTGAATGAGGATAATGGGGAGAAAGACAACATGACTACTGATATTGGGACGGAGTTGCAAATTTGAATGAAAGCTCTCTCGCGCGACACGCACACACACACACACACACACACACAATTGACAACATAGAAAGACCATGCGAGGGGGCGGCTAACGGCGATCTCTTCCGACGATCCTGTGGGGGGAGGATGTGGGGACCGCGGCATCCCAGTCTCTCGTCATCTTTAATACAAACGTCCTCGACTGGCTTGACTTGCTCTGCTGGGTGAGGTCCGGCTTCTCTCGTCTTCTTCGGGGACATCGCTCAATCTGGTGGGATGGTGGTGTCTCATGCCTACCCACTCGTCGCCGTATCCGTCGCCGCTGTAGTCTGGTGTACCACCGGCGGTGACGTAGCCCTGAGGATGTGAAGGTCCTGCGCTTGAACTGGTTGCATAACCACCCTGTGATGTGGCAGTCGTACCGTAGTGCTGTAGATGCTCGAGTTCGCGCTGCCGGGCCTCTTCTACGTCATACTCGTCTGACATTGGCGATTGCAGTGACCGGAAAGGGATCCTGCGCCCAGCATCATCGCGGATAAAGTGGCCCCTCTCGTCGAGAGCGTACTCGATGTCGGCCTCGGATTCATCTCCTTGAGATGTTACGTAAGACTGTTCATCCTCGGGAACATTGGATTCAGGGTCATTGTGCAAGTACGAGCCGGGCTGCTGATAAAAGGCCTCTGGCTGCGACATGGCTGGTAGCGTCGTGGCTGGCTGTGCCTGTGATCCGTAGTAAGGATACTGTAGAGGAGGCGGAACAAGTGATTGTTCTGTAGCCGAACTAGAACCACCAGGCCGAGACGATGAAGTTGAAGCCGCGCCCGAGGGAACGTAAGCCCCTTGGGCTACGTGTGCAGGAGCTTCAGGGTCTCGGCGAGCATGACGGGTGCTCTCAGTGAAGGGATCTGTACCAGTCGGAGATTGTCCTTCTTCGTATGAGTAGTGTTGCTCGATACCTGAGCCGGTGCTGCTCTGAGCACCAGCATAGCTGTCTTCTCCATGCCCCCTTCCTGAATGACCCATGTTCTGTCCCATAGGTACTACTTGCACTCCGCCAACCAAGGTGGGGTGTCCTTCTCTTAGGGAGAATGTGCGATCACGCTCTTCCTGCTCCCGTCTACCCAGCTCTTCCCAAGCTCGACGCGCTTCCTCCTTGGAGATCTGCAATTCACGCTTCATCTCTGTCACCGCTCGTTCGGCATTCTTCTTCTCGGTGGCCATGCGCTCCATGTTTGCCTCAGCCTCAAGACGCGCCTCATGTGTTCAGTGTTGATTTGTTCTCGGAGTTCCGCCTCACGCTCCTGTGCTCTTTCCTGGTCTTGGCGATGCTCGTAGAACCATCTCTGAAACTTGCGCTCGGATGATGCGCGCAAACGTTGTAATTCAACGACAGCATGAAAAAGATTGGCGCCAGCTGCCGACAAATCAGTGATCTGGCGTGACATTTGCTGGGCCAATGGCTCTCTGCGAACTTCATCGGTGTTTTGCTCGAGCCGCCGTATCCAGTACGAGGTGAGTCCTTCCCAGTGAGAGGACAGAGTTTCCCAACGCTCGAAAGCATGCGGAAAGTTTGAAGTGGTTGACTCCCGAGGTGGGCCAGTGGCTGAGCCGGAGCCTGGCCCAGGCGTGAGACGTGGTGGTGGTGGAGCAGATGAAGGGCCTGTTTGTGCTGAGGCCGTAGCCCCAGAAGGCCTTCTTGCATGCCCTGAACCAGCTGGTCTTCTGCTTTGTTCCGTGGTCGGGACTGCTAGATTCGCCTGTGCAGGTCGAGGTTGCTGCTGTGCTTGAGAGGCAGCCCTAGGCCTTGACTGCGAGGCACCTGTCGTGGTCTCTTGGGCTTCGGATGGTATCGGTCTTTCTGGTTGGCGTGGCACTCCACCAGATGAAGCCGGATATTGTACGTGTTGGTCGCCAGCCCTTTGAGGCCCAGGTTGGGGCTGTCTCTGGGTTCCAGGCTCGATTGTTGGTGCTCCAGCTACACCAGAAACAGCTTGTGCTCTTCTTTCTGCACTAACTCTCCTCCGCTCTTCCTCGGCAGCCTTTCTCTGTTCCTCGACCTCAGCACGTTGCCGTCTGGCATTCATGATCTGCGTCGGTGTGCGTATATTGGAGCGATCGACCTGAGTCACGGGAATTGGACCGCCAGTGGTGCGCGCACCGCCATTGGCCGCGCGGCCGCCCGTGAGATCGGACATGCGGGCGTTTTCTTCGACCAAATCCGGGGTAAATGGATGCGGAAGTCGCAGCCCCTCCTCGAGCACGAAGCGTATGGCCGAAGCGGTGCGTCGGCTGATGCGAAGGGCGGGATGAGGCTCAAAGGGAGGTGTTTCGAAACGAACACGCTGCTGCTGTTGGCTCGGCTCGACAGATCTAGCGCGCTCGAAATTTGGGGTCCGGCGGAGGCTGTTGACTCCACTACCAGTCGAACTCGAGGCTCTCGAGTGGTTGTGTTGTGTGCGGTAGAAGGCTTCTGCTTGCTCCTGGCGTAGCTGGAGGGAGGTGCGATATTCGGGGAACAGCGCTGGGGCGTCACGGTCGTGGTCTCGTGAAGATGGGTCGGAGAAGGGTAATATATTTGCCAACTCGGACTGGCCGCTGGCCGTCAACGTGAAGTCAGGGACTTGCACTCAGGGCTCAATCGCCCTTGCGCCGTCAAGGGGCACCCGCCGGGTTGGACGAGTCACCCAGCGGCTGGTATTCTTGGGAAAGACTAAGCAGCGCGTGACGCGTGCTTATATGGGAATGCACGGGAACTGGCTGGAGAGGATAGTATTAGATACAGAGACAACGGGAGGGCTAGCAGAGGAACCATTGCTGCTGTGCGCCCAGGCGGTTCGCATGGCGTTGAGGTGGTTGGGGAGGTCAAGGGCTGGGAGGTGGCTGGGATGGACTCGACTTACACCTCTCACCGACACTTGAACGAGATGGCCAATGTGCGTATGGGCATGCGCGAGTCGTGAGCACGTATGCGCTGTGTTGTTATGGCGGTGCTAGTTGTCGTCCAATGCCTCGCGTTCTGCTGTCAAGGCCAAAGCAAATGTCACCGGACGGAAGGCACTTGTTCAGCCGCAGCGCGCGGAAGCGCAGCGCCTGCAGAGCGCGATTGGATCAAAAGAGTGACTGTCGAAGTAATGGGAATAGCCTGGGTATGCATTGAAGTTGCGCGGCCGAGCAATGGCGGATGTTTGGTACTCCTGCTCTTTGGGCGCGAACCGGACGCCGTCACCCGGCAAGCAAATGCAACAAACGTTACTTTTTGCTGGTGTGGAGTCGTCCTGGCCGACGTGCAGAGAGCTGCATGCAAGCGAGTGCTATGAGGCAAGGCTTGCGGACATGGAGCTGGTGACGGCTACCATCCATGAACATGCCAGCTCATCGTGCTTGTTTGCTAAGCCTGGCATGGGGGCCAAGGTACAGCGCGATCCGGAAAGCGGAAGAGAAGCGCCGTCATGACGATTCGAACAAGGCAGGGCATCGGAGGAGAACAAGTCAAGCTGCCCGGAGGCCATGTAGTTGGACTTTTGATTTAGTACCGGTACATGGTACATTCCTACCGCACTGCCAAATCATCCTCGTCGTTGCCGTTACCTCATCGCACCTCCCCCCTCCGAACGCGCCTGCCAATCAGCGCCCCATGCCGCCTGCCGCTGTTTCGCCCCGGGTTCGACCAAGGTGCGGCCCGCGCCCACTACGGCACGAGACGTCACAGCATCTGCGCCGCAGACAAGCTGCTGCATCAACTCTACCACGGCTCGCCTTTGATTAAGAACTGTGCCGCCATCACTTAGTCCGTAACAACCAGCACCTTCGTCATGCCGACTCCTGGAGCCTGCATATCTCACATGTACCTAGTCTCGCCTATGCACAAGGCCCGTAGAAAACCCGTACACTAATCGACTACTAGACCAGCTTGTTTCCTTTTGCAAGCTGATGAACGACTAAGCTGCATTGATACCGTGTGTGGTGGTTGGGAGCCCTGCATAATGGCATGTGGTGGTTAGACCAAGGGCTCTCGAAGCAAAGTAGTGTCAACCCCTACACTATTCACATTCACGGCACCGTGGTTAGGGTAAAATTTTGGGCCGTTGATACACTGAAACAGAGTGAGTGGATATGGTAAGTTGAGATGATTAGCTCCATACACAGGCCATCCATCCCCAGATTTCATTCCTGGTATGGGGGTCCTGAATGGAGGCCCAAGCGGAAGATTAAATGCAGCAGGCTCTATTAGAAAGCCCGGGGTGTTAAGGTGCTGGTTAGAGCCGACATGCGTTAACATGAGCAGCTTCAGAGAGAATGAGCAACACTGAAGATATAGAGGAAAAGTAGCGGCGTTCATGTTTCTCTCGATACCCGACTCTTATTCGTGCCATATGGTACGCGGGTATGTCGTATCGGTCATAAAAGTCGTATTAGTCTGGCTCCAACCCATATTGGTTGTATATCAGTTCTTCTAACACTTCCAACACCACCGTATTTAGTCACATAATGTGGAATTGTCAAGAGTAGCTAATTATCCGAGATGGGCCAATCCGTTCTCCGAAGACGCCATATAGTGTCAGCCCGATTGACTATCGCAACCCGAACTAATCTTAAAATGAGCATGCAGATTATCCTTTATGCCGAAGGGGGCTGTGTTGATGTAATCTGGTCAGGTAAAGGGCTGGCCGTGCCCCGGACTGCATCTGAATTGGGACCCACCAAAACCTTCAACATTAACTGCTAATCCATACTTATAGAAGGCTACGAGCTACCATGCCTCACAGGTATCGTTCAAAGTCACTCTGTAGACGTAACGTTGGAATCAATCGACGCTACACCAGGGCACGTGATGCGGGGCTTAGGCACGCTAATGCAGCATGTCGCATTAGCGCATTCGGATTCCGACTAGCTGGATTACTCCTCACGATCTTCACTCCCAACTAACCAAATTCCTGTACTGCATAATTGCGAGGTTGGAACACCACTCGGATCTTGAGATACGTGGAAGTAGAATCCGAAGACATCACAGTTTTAGCTAATTCTTGCAAGGTTTACTCAATAATTTCAGCAACAATTATTTTGGTTGTCAAGTCGTACATTTGCCTAATCTATCTACCAAGGATACCCACCCACGCAAGGCGTACTTTCTGTCCCCAACATCAAATCTCCACGAGTTACTTCATAAAACTACCGACCTTTTCTCGCGTCACTATCCCATACTCAATGTCTCCACAGTCTCGTACATGTACAGCCCTGAACGAAAAGCGCCAAAGAGGCTACTGACGACTAACATCTTGCAAGGAATCATGGACACCGAGAATATTGCGCTGTTCGTGGGATCATGCCTTCTTAGAGGGGAGGTTTGCCGGACTCGTGCTCGCCGGATTCGTGCTCGCCGTAGTGGTTGAAGGGGTTTTTTTGTCCGAATCGGATCCGTGATGAAAGCACGCGGATTTCTGCAGAGACAATTAATATCTGTAGAGCAGTGTGGGAGATTATGGAGTGATTTACGCAAGCAGCCATGCACGACTTACGTTCCCCTTCCAGGACGTGTTTGTTGGCCCAGCAGACCCCATGGCACTGGAAATGTTGTTAGTGGGAGAGATTGATCGAGGCATAGTTGCATGTAGCTTACGCCAAGGGTGCAGAGAAACTTTCCAGTGCCTCCTCGGGGGACGAGTCCAGCCTCAGCCTCAGAACCAACCTCAGTATCAGACTCAGCCTCGATCCCAGTATGGACGGAGCGAGACTCGTAGGGACTTCCGCAACCCAGCTTGCAAATTTTGTTGGCCCCTCCTTGAGTGCGATTATCGCAAGACTGAAGGCAGTGATACTTGCAGACCTTTTTGTCCTCAACCTTCGTACTATCGCAGGTGGCGAAACGACCGACGGAGGGAGACCTAGGGCTAGTGGTTCCTGCTACAACAGCAACAGTGAGAGCGATTGCGATGATGCCGAACCGCATCTTGAATGGTTGGAACGAAATTGGTGCTTGTAGACTGAAAATTTTGGAGGGTAATTCAGAAGTAAGAAGTAGGTATGAGTCGCTGAGTGAGTCCCTGCCTATGATGATGTCAAAATGGGGCATAGGGTCGTTCTTATATATCCTTAAGTTGCTGCAAGGAAGAACAGACCAGGTCGAAACTGCTCGGTAGAGCTTTCGTCACAACTGTTTATGACTGGCAATTGGGCAGCCCCTGTTGGGAAGGAGGGCAGCCCGCATGCTCAGTTTGAGGTTAGTTGTCGTGGTAATAGACGCAGTAGAATTTATCAGTTTGGTACGCCAATAATGATTACCGTGGTACTAGAAAGGAGATAGCAAATATCCGTACGCGCCTGAACGAAACCGATCGCCAATAAATCAACGGCCCGACTAGCATTCCTACCAAGTGGAGTCTTCATCGGCGTTCTTGCAAGCAAGTGAAATCAAAACACGTCGACGTTGAATTAAGCTTGAACCCAAGCGGCGGCTTGTCTCTGATATTATCACAGTTTGCTATCGAGGCCTTAGAATCTACCATCGCTTACATGATATTGACGAGAGCTCTACCGAGCTTTTTCACTCTTACCTTACGGTGAATTCCTTGGCAACGTGGTAACCTGGCCCGCCACATATCCAGGTACTCGGGTATCCTGAGCCCCACTATAAGGACCCATTCTCCGCACATTAGCTCTAGACTAACCCTAACAAGAACCCACATCAAATTGAACGCCGTTAGTACAACTGTCATGTATTTTATCGTCCTGTTCAGATTCTTTCAAAACGGCGGAATCGACATCAACTTCACTCATTACCACTACGCGAAAACAGCTGTCTAAAACATTGGAACTTTATGCTCAGCGTGTTTGAGTACAGCTTTCTATGAAAAACGGGCCGAAAGAAGATAAGAACTGTGCTGGTACAATGGTATCTCAGCAGTCACATATAAGCAACGACATCTCTGGTGAGTAATGCAGAGTTTTGAGTCAATCTTTTGAAATCGTGAGAGGGTGAAGCCCGGGTTGTCTACTTGTAACGTCGGGTTGAGTGCTTAAAGTCTTGTACGTTTTTCACTCAAATCTCAGGAGCCTGAGTGTCTCACGTGTAACTAAATACTCGCGAAAATTATATGTACATACAAGCTGTACTTTTCTGCAGTAGAGAAAGATCAATTGTATCGTGGCTTTGAGCCTGCCGCTTCCAAATTGTTGGAAAAGCACATACTGCGAACTACCTTTGTGGCTGATCGCTCACAATGGTGCCTTGTACTAGTCGACCCGTTGATGAGTGCGTTCCAAATCGGGATAAAACAAGATATGATCCAATCCCTCAAGCCTCAAACACCTACCGATACATTCATGTATCCTGTAATGGCCAAGCACGAGCCCATTGACTCCTCTCCTCTACTGTCTTTGCCATACGGTCCAGAAACTCCTCCCGGCATCGCGACAGTCGCTCCTTGTAGATGCTGTAGTTCTTGTGGTTGACCCAGCCATCCCATGGTTGATGTTCCCCAATCTCGCTCAGGACATCGCGCATAAGCTCTACACTCTTGTTCCAACGTTCTTCAAGCTCTCGCTGCTCAGCTCTATCCTCGGGGGTAAAGGATAGGGGGGCATGGTATGGAGGAGCCGATAATCGTATCCCATTTGTCCTGAAGTTGAATGAGTTTTCCTTGTAGGATCGGCTCTCCATCGCTGAAGATGTTGTCTGCTAGTCCAGTAATCTCACCAGGCAAGGTGTCCTGGAAGCGTAATGCTTCAATGATATCAGGACACCGGAACATCATGTGAATATCGTAGAGCTTGTAGAGGAACTGGGCAACCTGGAGGGCCCTGGCTTGTTTTTTCTGCTCCTCGGTCATATCATTGTAGCCATCGGGCAGTTTTATAGGTTTTAACCCTGCTGGTAACGGGCCTTCAAATTCAATGAGCGGAGGATGGCGTGCTTGGCGGAAGAGCGGAGCAATATTAACCGCTTGCCAGTCGATGATGTTGACAATCTTTGTCGGATTGGAAGGGTCGACAAATATATTGTTGGCGTGCAGGTCCCGATGCCATAGACTTGGCTTGAAAAGTTTAGAATCCTTGGGGAGAATCTTAGTGGCGATTTTGAGATAATCCTGTAGAACACTAATTTTCAGATCTTTCGTTGGACAGTACTGGTTAGGACCATTGAACAATCCTTGTTGACCCGGATACGAGGAGAACTTTTCGATGCACGCTAGCTCTCGGATGGCACATGATCGGATATACGTATCAATTGAAGACCCTGTCATGAATAAGCCTTTGATGGATAAAACCGTCAGTCTGGTGAGCATACATGGTCCTTGACTTGTCTCTATAGAGTCTTTTCCGTCATCGAAGAACGCCCTGCCAGTGGTCGGACCCACTGCAAAACCTTTTGTGTTGTACGCCGAGCTGATACATCCAAGAATCTGATGTGGTATCGTACTAGACAGGTCTTCCGTGTAGTACAAGCTTCCATACATCGGCCAATCGGCAGACGACAAGGTCACCTCGTAATCGACTAAGGCCTTGAGAATTTCATGTTTTTCCTGCCCACGCATGCCATCCCACAGCTTACCCAATTCGATACCTTTACTGCGTTCCATGAGGATGTATTCCGCTTTGACTGGGTTATCTGTCGACGTGCTATAACCATATACCTCAGGCGCTGGTATACCAATAATATTTCGCACCTGTTTCATATCAGCGATTGTCATATTCCAAAAGAGTTGAGAGTCTATACGTAGTCCATGGTAGCCACTTCGCTGGCTGTTGTGAAGTACGGTCGTCCCGCATTCGGATTTGGGAGTTTGGCGATCAACCCTCGGCCGTCGTCCATAGTAAGCAGGAAGACCTTGCTAAAATTACCTTCGGGTACTTTTGTAACGCTCACACAAGAGCGAGCCCCGAGAGCCTGGGTTGAGACATGAACAAGTCCCGACAAGTCGAACTCAACATATCGGCGAGCAAATTGCTTCTCTTCATTCCACAGCCAACGAGCCGTAGTGTACTTGAAAAGCTGCTCTACATCGCAATCCGAAATGGTATGAACCCCATAGGAATCAGTCGCATCTCGTTGAGAAGATGAAGGCGAGTATAGAATTGGCAGAGCTGCTTCCGCACAACTAGATGCTTTGAAGAAGTGTTTGCGGAACCACCCCATTTGGAAAGTGCTTGAAACTGTATAGGACCTCTGAGGTGTGGAAATTCGACGAGCAGTGATCAAGGTACTACGAAGTAACATACCGGATACGATCGTAGATGTCGTTATACAAGAGGAAGAACGTAATATCCGCACAGATTCTGTGTCGAGCAGTGTAGGCGCGTGCCTTAAGAGGGTGGTTGTTCCTTCTGGGTTGAGAAACTAAGCCTGCTCTGGTATAGTCGGTTGAACTGCAATGGTGGACCTTCACTGCACCTCCAGGTTTGTGCGCACAAACACGGCTCTAGGCTGCAGAGCTCCCAAGATGGATTTCGCGGCTGATATTTCTTAGACACATGCTTGCCGCGCTCGCCTTTAAGCTTTACTGTAGACGATAATATTATAGTGCGGTTGTTTGGTCACATACTAAGCTATACTTGGAGGGCGAGCCGGTTCACGGTAAATCAAACGTCATTCGGGTTCATCTGCAAGTCAACTCAAACCCGACGGGCACGACGCTGAAGAAGGCATTTGCCAAGAACCCGCATGCGACTATTTCACACGCCGATGTTGACACTACAAAAGGCGCTACTTAGGAGGGTCTGGTTGACGTGTTTACGCAGTTTGCGGATAACAAATAGAGTCATGGCGGACGACAAGGTGTTCAAGGACAGGCATTCAAGTAAATTGGTGTATTACAGGAGTCCAATATATAGACTGGTGATACGGCGATATCATAGCAATCACATACATGAACATAAAGTTTACTTCATTGAAACTCCTTGCTGTGGCATATACTACCCACACCCACACACCCACCACAGTGCTAATCACCAGCCCTGAAGTGCTACACGCCACCTACTCTACACAAGATACCCCATCCCAAACCATTGTATCCTACAACTCCATCTATGACATCGCCCCTAGCCTAGCAACAACACCTCAGTAGTCTCCAAGCATCATCAACATCACAGCAAATGCACACATATCCGGGAACGTAATCACTTTTCTCCCTCTATCCTACACGCATCCTCCCCCACATGTACCACCGAGTACCTCCCCGACCCATCATCCATCCGTCCATTTCAGTTCCTATGAGGTCATATAAAGACTTACTCACTTTTCTGTGTGTTAGCATCATCAAGGACATCAACGTAAAACATCAAGCAAGCAAGCAATCAGACGCACGCTGGAAGATTCAATTGCAAGAAAATCAAGAAAAAGCAACGCTAAAACCCAGAGCCGGACCACCACTCCAAAGATCTTCTTACCTTATGCTTGAAGCCACCAGTGGTGGGCTTGCTACTGGATGCCTGAGTGCTGACATCGTCAGTGACACTGTCGAAGTCCATGGAAGTCACCTCATCGAAGCTGCTATCGTTGGAAATGACCGACTGCACCGTGGTCGCGCTGTTGATTAGGATAAGACTGGCACCGCAAGCCGAAGATTCGTCGAGTTCGGACAACTTAGGGGAGCTACGGTCTGCTTGTTCGCCAACAGGGGTGGGAAGGTCGGATCCGTGGAGGTCAGAGCCGCGGGTTGATGCCACACTGGTTGAATGACTCATCTTCAGTGAAGCGCCGAGCCCCATGAGTGATTTTGTGTCTTCATCCCGCGCCTTGGCAGCATCGAGGGCGTCGCCCAACTCCTTCATCTGAAGCGACTCCTTGGTGAGACGCACGGGGGAGAAAGGCATATCCGCAGCCGGGGTCGACAGACCAATTTCTTGGGATACCACATCGCCGTCGGTGCCACGCTGATCACCTTGGCCGTCAAAGACTCCTGTCCAGTTTGGCCACTGAATCAAGCAGTGCGACGCGGCATTGTTGACAATCTTGCTCCACTTGTTGAGGGGGGTACGCGGTGTCTTGGGTGCTCGCAGGCCACTGTCGATACAGTTGGATCCGCAAGTGAGTAAGACGATCCGGGAGAGTTCATGCTCGAAGGGAAGGTAGTCGACAACGAAGCCGTCTAGCTTGAGGGCCCTAGTATGGAAATTCAGATATGTTTCAGGTAAGTCTGAACGTCACTTACCAGAGAGGTAGCGGTATAGTCTCATCTAAGCCTGCAGCAATACGTGCCTTGCGCATGCAGAAGTCATCAAGATACTCGCCAGTGCCGAAACAGTAGTGCAGCAGACCTTTGCCTTCAATGCCCCTGTAATATATTAATGAGGAAGTTAAAAAGATTTATGCGCGATAGCTTACTTGTATTCTTTCTCCTTGGAGTCTGCCTTGGGAACTGTCAAACCCACAACATCCTCAGCCGTGTGCCAATGCTTCGAGCGCACGAGCGGGGCAGCAGCCATCTGAAGGTCTACGACGCGCATGCCGTTCTCAGATGTGTTCCTGAATATGGTCTCCCAGACCAACGATTGCATAGAGTCTTGCATGCGCAATAAGCGAAGCTCTTTGAGTTGAGTATACTGTACCAGGGGCTTCATCTCGTTCGAAGCGATGTAAGAGTTGTACTCAATGACTTGGTCATGTTGTACGTCGTGGTGAACCTTGACAGGCTGACCAAGGTCAAGCACGAGTTTCGTGAGTGAAGTGGGAAGCTTCTCCCAGATGACGGGCATGAATGGCAAGCCGGAGATCCAACTTGAACATGTCAACGAAAAAAAAAAACAGTTGCAAAATTTGAACTTACGTTAGTTCCTTGAGAGCGGGCATCTGTTCGACGAGCTTCGCAATTGCATCGCCAGCCTCGCGATGCTCTTTCTCCAAATTGAGGTACTTCGAGTCGTTGTACTCCACGTACACGTCTTTCTCATCTACGGCACGTCCCTTTCCCTTCGACAAAATAGGGTTCCACTCTCCGACAATGTAAAGCTTGGTGATAGGGGATGGCGTGCCATCCGCCTTGAAACGAAAGTGCTCGACAATTTCGGCGACATGCGCTGCGGAACTGACACAGTCACCATCTTTGTCGCAACCGACATCGAGAATGAAGCAGTTCTCGTCAGAGCGATCAGCCTCAAGCTCCGCATTCAGGCTGTAAGCAACAAGCTCCTTGCAAACTGCCATGATAACTGCGAGCGATGTTGTTGAAGTAAGTTGTGGGTATAGTTGGGGCGAAGGTGGGTGAGGTGAGCGCGAACTGGTTGGAGTTCGGGCGGTTTTGTTGTGCCTGCCCTTGAGATTGTGGTGATCCAAATCACACGTGACGCGCGCGATGAGTGTGCGGTGAACGGTGATAATTCCACAAGCGCGTTTGCTGTACACACGAGAGAGAGCGCTCGCAGTGTAGCAACACAAGCAATGACGTAGGCGACCACGGTATGGCCCGTTCGTCGGACATGCTCTCATTTCCCCGGAACATGGCATGACGAACGGCCAAGAAGCTCGAATACTTAATTTGGGTTGCTTGATTGGCTGAGTAGTCAGGGTACACGCACAGTCCTTTCGTAAGGCACGGCCATGACCGGTTCCTCATTCACCTTTCGGGAAGAGAAAGGACGTAGCTTTGGGGAAGCACTATCAAGGGAGGTATTGTGCTGACATTTTTTTGACTTTGTAAACATCGATTGTAAGCACATTGACCTTTTGTGACATACCTCAAGCCATGGCCACCTGAGCAAAGAAAGTGAAAAGAGTATGAGATATCATTCCTAGTCTGGAGCATTGAGGCTGTAAGACGAGATGTTCATCTGCTGCTAGGATACAATAAAGGAACAGGACTTACCTTGTGATCAAGTATGCGACCCATATATCGCTGTTTGGAGAGTTGACCAATGAATAGAATACCTGCGGCTGCGTACCCAGGAAAGTCTATTCGGGCTATTAGTACCTCACATCCAGTAATTCCTAGTCTTACCGATCAGAGAGACATGAGTTTGTATCTTTACATTCAAAATCTACTGTAATAGCACACTAACTATTGGGGGGTTATCATGAAAAACGCAAGCTCAGTCCCGATCCCTTTGGCGCCCGCTACAATGCAAATCGATGCTACCTACAAGGTTAAGGATTGTGACGCCATATTCCTTGATGGATACCCATCTCATTTATCCTCCCTGCACCCCAACTAGCGTCTAGAGCCATCTAAGCCCTGGATGCAAGCATGCGATCCACAAATTGGGTGTAGAAGTTACGCCATTCCTTCTCCTTCTTCGTCCCTTCGAATGAGCCAGCAAGAGTGCGCAAGTACTGTTCCACACCATCGCCACCAACGCCCATGCCGCCAAGATCGGTTTTGAGACGCTCGACGTAAGATTCGCCGACTTTCTTGATAATCTCATGCTGTAGATTGGCAGCCTCATACAAGACTTGTTTTGCCTGCGCGTCTTTGGAGTTGAAACCAGCGGATGCCGGGATGGACCAGGCCAAGGGAGAAAATCTCTCCACCACGTAGTTTTCGAAGCCTGGTAGGGGTGCCTGTGTTGTGTCGTTAGACGTGGGTGCATTGTTTGCACCTGGTCCGACCTTGTCGGGTCCTCCCCAAACCGAGACCATACGAATGAGCACAAAGATGGCGAGACGTGCGGTGGGGTAGTCATGTGTATCGCGAGCAAATGTCTCAATTGACGCGATGACCGGTTCGAAACTGGATTGGTTGGCTAGGGCATATTAGCACTATCACTATTGTATGTGGCAAACTTTATCTTACCATTACTGACGAGCACAGACCCGAGACCGTGGTTCAGAACAACAACAATGAAGTTCAGATACTCCCGGCGGAGTTCAGCAAGCTGAATCTCGTCGTCTGTGCCCGAAGGAATGACTGCTAATGCTGTGAAGATTCGCTGCAAGACTGGACTCATAACGGTATCCAGGATGCCAGCGATTTCCGACTTGAAGGTGAATATGACTTGACCAAGGACCTTTAGGAATGTACTGATTTCGTCCATGGATGAGCTGAGTGACAGCAAGCCCTCAATCCACGAGGGCAGTTGCTGTAGCAAGCGCGAGCCCAGGACAGCAATCATACGCGAGAAAGCAAATCGTGCTGCATGTCGGATTGAGCCAGAGGAGTTGAGGGAATCAACAGCGACGAGAATGGCTTCGGAAGCTTTGACAAATTCATCAGCCACCTCGCTGTGTGGCACAGCACTATTGTTGTTTGAAGGAACCCAGTCAGAATAGCCGCGAGCTAGGGTGCCCAAAGCCATGATGATGTGATGGATCTGAAGTATAGCCCGCTCATCGCCATTCCGCGCTTGGGGCAAGGTTTGTTCCATATCTGTGAATAGCGGACTCATGATCGTCTGTGCGTAGAGCTTCTTGTTCTCTATCGAGACTGTACTAGATGAGGCAATGCAGCCAACTGCCTCGAAGAGAAACAGTTGCGAGTTGAAGAGTGCATCTGCAGATTGATCCTCTTCGTCAGAAGACATTTCGTCCTCTGATGTATCAGGCAATTCAGCCTTGATAGTAAGCAAATCTCCAACCGCCTGGATGATGTCGTAGGAGACGTTGCCTAGTTGTGCTCGCAAGTGCTTCACGAGTCGTTGGAAGAGGTACCAGGATCTTGAGCGGACTTTGATGTGATTACTGTGGGTAAGATTGACAAAGTTCTCCAGAACTTTGGGGATGAGATTAGGGTTCTGCTCGAAGAACTGGTAATATCTGACACAAATCTCCATGTACTGCAGCTGAATGGCCGGATGTGGGTTATTTGCGAGGCCAGAGTCGATCATGCTGTTCATCATGGCAACAAGCTGCTGAGCAGCTGCAGAAGATGGCTCGCGCTTTGCATATAGTCCTTGGTTCCGGATTGCTAGTTCTCCGAACAAGAACATTTCATACAGAGCCAGTTCAAGATCGCGCCAATTTAGCGTCTGGTCGCCTTGTGCGAAGCGCCCAAAGGTTCCGTTGACAACGCGACTAAGCGTCTCTATGTAGTAGGGTTCGTCGATGGCGGTAACTGTTTGTTGCAGGACATGGAGGCGCCTACGTAGATCAAGGAACTCTGCCTCATCCGTTTGGTCACCTTCCTCGCCCCACGTTGCAGTTTCATCGTATTTCATCTTTGCGATGATGGCATCCAAGACAGGCGGCAAAACAGCGGCGTACTGGGGAGGTATCGACCCTGACTTCTTCTGGAGTTTACGGAGAAAGGTGAGGAGGTCAGTAAGCGAGGGGATGACGGTAGAGCAGACCTCGTCGTATTGGTCGGCGAAGAATCGCAGGAGGTACGGGGTGAAAATGCGGATGAGGTCGTCTGCACGCTGCCGGATGTGCTCTTCGACTGACTCGTTTTCCAGAATCTTTACAATGTCGAAGACGATGTTGTTAACAAGCTTCGCAACTGTCTCTGCGAGATCGTTGTCGTAGTTTGGACTGTGGAACTCAGCCAAAGCTGGGCTGGTAATTAGTTGGCCAACGACCTCCGAGAGATTGAGGAAGGTGATGAGCTCAATTTTGTCTGCGGGGCTCATCTTCTTGCCCACAATCTCGGAAAAGGTATCGATGGCCGCATCGCGCACCTTTCCAGCAGCGCTCTCAGGGTCACCGATTCCTTGTTGGCCCGCCATTTCTAGGAAGGTGGTGATCATGGCTTGGTTCACAATCAAGTTGATATCAGTCCAGCTAACCCAGCGTCCTATGGTCCTCAGACACATCTCCACGAGCCCCAGGTCTGTCTCCCGCCACTTTGCGAGAATTTCCTGCCAGGATAATGAAATTTTCTGCGCATCTCGCTGTCGGATGAGATCCTTCAACTCTGTGTTTCTCTTCTTCTCATCCTCTGGCCGCGCTACCAACTGATCGGCAATCTCGTCGTGGACTTGACCGAGCATACGAAGGTACAGGAATGTCGTAGCCGTGTTGACACTGCCGATGGTGGCTTGGTCACCAGCCAGGGCGCGGAAATCGTCGAAGAAGGACTGCCATGAGGAAGGATATAATGCTACAAAGATATAGGTGACAGTCTGCATCAGCTTGTTTTGGATGTGGCTGGTATCTGCGGCTCCACTTCCAGGCATGTAGGACTGGCGGATATGGCTCATGAGCGTGTCCCTGATGTACCCAAGGCTCTGCTCATCCAGCCGGTGTTCCTGGATGGCATTGTTGACGAGATCGAGTGAGGTATGACGGACGAAGTCGGTGGCACGGGGATCGCGTGTAAAGAGAGCGAGAGCGGCTTGCCATGCAGAGCCTTCTGCTCGGAGCTGGTTCAAGTATTCTATGGCCTGGCCGCGCAGTTCCTGGCTCGAAGTCGGGTTCGCCGCGATTTCGATGGCATTTTCGACCTTACAAACAGACCTGTTAGTATCATGGAAAACATGCACGTGAGGATAGAGCTGGAATCTTGCATACCTGGCTCTCCATTTCACTCAAATTCTTGATGTTGGACAGTCAGAGTTGAGTCACAGGTCGACAGTCGGTGTGGTTCAGGCTACGAAGTGCGCATCGGACTTATTTGGGAGAATTAGGTAGTTCGACAGGTGAGTTACCGAGTCATTGACCAAGGTGCGAAAGACTGCATCGTGAAAGCGTTACAGCGGTGAAGGCAGAGGCGGGGCACGAGGGGCTAACGTACGGCGTGTGCAAGGCCTGATTTTTGGAAAGGAAAAAGGGTACGAGCTTTGTTTCTGTTTCTGCGGCGCTGGCTTCTTCACTTGAAAAAAGCAAGAATAAGGCTGCGTTTTTGTCGGGGCGTGATGAGCGAAAACAGCTGTGCAGTGTCTAGAGTGGCAGCGCCAAGTTTCGTTGTGGTGGGATGTCGCGCGCCCAATTTCTTCCGAGTGACACGTGCGCACCGAAATATGTGGCCGATCAGATTACTCGATTACATTATCAGAGGACCCAATGTGAGGACCCATGTGGCCATTTGCACGTGCATGGTCTGTTCATTTCTTTGTTCCTATTTACTTTGAAGTTGCAGCTTCATACAGCTAAACCCGCTCAAAATGCCACTACTCATGCAGTACACTGCAGGAGAAGAAGGAAAAAACGCTGAAATGACTGGGACAAATTTCTAGTCACATATGATAATAAAGTTGATTATTTCTCTATAGTTTCTCTCTGGGTTCCGCACGGCTTCTGTAGTAGTGAGCATATTGATGCTGCAGAAGAGCTGCCCAACTTACTAAGCGCCCAAGTGCTTCGCCGCCCACGCAACATGGTCATCAGCAAAAGTGGCCATGAAGTAGTAGCTATGGTCATAGTCGGGTTGCATGCGGAGCTGAATGCCCTTGTCGTTGCCAGCTTCCTTGGCTGCCTGTACAAAGTTCTCGGGGAGAAGCTGGCCTTGCTTGTAAAAGTTGTCTCCGGTGCCCTAGTGCTGTTAGTAGTATTCTGAACTTACCACTGATGTATACCTACCACATCAATGAGCATCTCCAATGGTCCCTTCCATTGCTTCACGAGCTCTGTTGCATCATGCTCCTTCCACTTTTGCTGTTGGTCCTCTCCAAAGTATCCCTTGAATGCTTTCTGGCCCCAAGGGCAATTGATCGGGTTGGCAATGGGCGCGAATGCTGAAACGGACTTGTACATGCCAGGGTTCTTGAGGAACTAGCAGCGACCGTTAGTATCAACTAATGCGCCATTAACCAAGGGACGTACCAAAGTCAAAGCACCGTGACCGCCCATGCTGTGGCCTGTTATGCTGACTTTGCTAGAGTCGAGCTCCTTGAAAGATGAGAATAGTGCCTCGGGAAGCTCCTTGGTAATGTAAGAGTACATGTTGTAGCCCTTTGACCATGGCTCCTTGGTCGCATCAACGTAGAAACCTGCGCCGGAACCAAAGTCATATGCGTCATCCTCGCCTTCAATCTGAAGACCCCCTAAACGGTGCGTTAGTCTGACAACTCGTGTTGTGTGGCTGAGAATACGCACTTGGCGAAGTATCAGGGTAAACAACAGCAATGCCATGCTGCGCAGCACCATGCTGGAAGAAACCCTTCTCTGAGCAATTGTTTCCGGTACAGGTCAGACCAGACAGGTAAAATAGAACTGGCACCTTGGCACCAGACTTTAGTGCTTGTGGCGGTAGGAACATGTTGAGCTCCATGTCTGTGTTTGTGCTTGAGGACTTGTGCTTCAGCTTGAGAAGCTTGCCCCCAAAGGAGGCGATGGTGCCAGTAGTTTCGAAAGACATGGTGGACAATGTGGTGTAAGTGAAGAAACGCGTAGTAGGATTTCGGAATGCAGACGGCAGTCGCGGGGCGTTTAGAAGTTTTGTAAGCTGTCGCATTGAGTGTGACGTTGTGCCTGGAACTAGTGCGGGGATGAATAGCTATCAAGCTACCCCACCTTCCTCTAACTTTTGGCTCATTCTAGGAATCTTATCCGCGGATCCGCACATGCAACGGAGAAGACTTGGACTTTACGGAAATCGGGTGAGATTCGGACGATATAATTGCACAACCATCTCACAGACTCCTTTCGCCGATGCCCCATGTTTTGGCACCAAATAAAACTCCGAGCCAATGCAATCAAGCAAGCAATTTATATTTCAAGTCAGAAGCTCTTCGCACGTCCAGTCCTCATAAAAGCCATCAGGAAGGTAGCGCCGTACAACGAGGGGAATCTTCTTTTCCTGCAATTCTTTGGCAGCAATCTGGAGGGGATCCGTCATACCCTCTACGTCGATCAACACCGGAGCGTTACCACTGCAGACATGTTAGCCTTTTCGGGGCCTCTAGCTTCGATAAGCGGACAGCGTACCTGATTTGAAGCGCTCTTGTGCCCAGCACACGCGCCTTTTCGTACTTGGTCATGTATGGCGTGGTTGTGCGCTTCTCGTTGGGGACTCTCTTGTCCTTTTCGCTCGTAACTGTATTCTTGGAGGCTTCTTTGGCTGCAGCTGCCGCGTTGGCATCGCCTGACACTACAACATTGTCGTCGTTGGGGTCGGCATTGTCTGGGTCTTCGCCGCCGCCGGGCTGGTCGTCTTCGTCGTCCATCAGATCGGGTTCCGCTTCCTCATCGAACTCGATGGCATGGTCGTCCCCCCTGTGAAGGTTAGAAGATACTCAAAGATATCCTGCCGTTTCCCTAGGTAATGCGCCTAGTCAAAGGAAAAGGGCAGACGTGACGGGTCAACATACATGTCCCCAGCATCACCGCCGTAGTCGTCGCCACCGTAGTCAGACATGATCGCGTAGAATGTGTGAGAAGAAAGGTGCAGCTGCGAGTAAGTCCCGAGTATGCGCGTGAAGGATGATGCTGCGTCGTGTTGTGCCTAATGCGACGGTCAAAGAAAGTTCGCGATCAGAAAGCGCAGGGGTCGGGGCCGACACTAACCAGCTAGGCCGGGAACTCTTGGCATTTGAAAATACAGTGGGTCCCTGGAATTTCGTCAATACCCTCCTCCGCATTGAAGAGTCGCCTTTACTAGAAAACTCGACATTACTGGCATTGCCATGGCACCAAAGCGCAAAGCTACCGACGACTCAGTTTACGTGCCACCAAAAAAGTTTCGTACAGGTTAGCTCACTCTGTGTACTGGACGTCTGCATGAGCTAACATTCTCGGAGGTGCCGCGGACGTCAAGACACCTGACCACGACTACGCCTCGGACGATTCTGGCGACTACAAGGTCAATTACACGGACAATGGCACTCTGAGGGCGGAGAGTGAGGCCCGCCGCCAATGGAACTATGTCTGCCCTACGTGCGCCCAGCGCTTCAACCGACCGTGTCGCCTCGAAATGCACATGCGAAGCCACAACAAGGAACGCCCGTTTGCCTGTACCGAACCGGGATGCGACAAGACGTTTCCGCGCAAAGACCACCTGCAACGTCACCTCAAGAATGCTCATAGCGACCCGGCCACGGAGCGAACCTTCGTATGCGACTGGAACGGGTGTGGGAAGAGCTTCACCTCCAACGGACGGCTACAGAGGCACCGGGAGGTCCACGAGTCCAAGTTCCACTGCACTGAATATCCGCCATGCAACGAAGCTTTCAGGAAGGCCAAGGCGTTGGAGGCACATGTCAAGAGTCAGCACCTAGACATCAAGCCATATGTTTGCGCTCATGTGGATGAGAAAACAGGCGAGAGGTGCACAAGCGGGTTCCAAACCGAGAGTGCTTTGCGACGACACATGGAAAGGGCGCATGTTGATATACAAGAGCAGGGTCACTTTTGCATGCTTTGCATGGCCGCCAATACCGAGGCAAAAACGGCAGCGACCGAGTCTGACGATGCCCTTATCCCGCCATGTTTCGCAACAAAGGAAGAGCTTGAAGCGCACACAACCGAATGCCACCCACCCGTATGCGCCGAGTGTGGACAACGATTCAAGAGCGCATCTACACTCAGGACGCACTTGGAGAACGTGCACGGCGATCCGCAAAACCAACCACAGTACCCTTGCCCAAGACTAGGCTGTGACAGTATCTTCAATCGCAAGCATAACCTCAGTGTACATATCCAGACTGTTCACGACAAACAGTTCAGGTACTCTTGTACGTCGGACGCTCTCAGGAACTCGAAACAGGCAGATCTCAAGGCCTGGAACGGAGACAACGCATGCGGTGCCTCGTTCAAAGCCAAGTCGTCTCTTGACCAACATGTCCGGACACACCATCTTGGCCTTGGTAACCGCAAGGAACTCCGAAAGGCTGCCAAATCGAAGAAGAAGCCAGAGCCATCCATGCTTACGATGCTTACCGGTGTGGGCTACGAACAGGGCCGCGACGTACCTTGCCTGCTCAAGTCATGCGAGTACCGTTTCTACATGGACCGCGATCTACGCCGTCACTTGCGCGCCGAGCACAATATTCCCGAGGACGATATCGAAGAGATGATTCAAGAGAGAGATGCTGTTAGTGGAGGACAATTCTGGATCGGCGGCTTCGACGACTCGATGAACATGTTCGACTCTGCTACGCCCAGCATGCCGGAAACGCCCGCTCCATACTTTACCGAAGGTGCTGCGCTCACATTGCCTTATCCGGATATGAAGAGTAGCGATCTTCCACATTGCTTCTTCGACCAGCAATTCGACCATGTTTCGTTGCTCAACGAAGAAGCGGAGTTGGATATGCAAATGGGGTTGGGCAACTTGCCTCCGCCTATAGATGCACAAGGTGGAGTTCAGTGGGATATGCTTGCGCCAGTTGAGCAGTACAACAGCGACCCCATCCATCGCTAAAAGTGTTTTTTTTTTCGCCTCAGCAGTAGCTGCAGCAGTGGATAATGATGGACGATAGAAAGAAGACAAAAAGCAATGACTAACGTAGCCATGACTGACGACGGACATTTCACACACAAAAGTAGCAAGTAGCAGTAGCAGTAGCACACATAGATACCCCCAAACCTAAAACATCTAATACAAAACCAAACAATCCATCGAATACACACACACAGCACTTCACCAGCTTCCAAAACCCACCCACCACCCCCAACTTACCCAATCCGGCCATTTTCCTCCCTCACCCCACAAAAGAAGAAAAAAGCCAAGCCATGGATGTTAGCAAACATGCGTTCCTCACCATTCATCCCCCAACCTAGCACCATACTAGTACCCTTCCTGCAACCGCGAGTGCGGGGGGGGGGGGAAGGAAGCGGGGGGCAGGGGCGCCCGTCTTTTCCCTCCCAAATCTGACTAATCTGTTACGATTTACGGTCTAGCGAGTGACTTAGTTAGTGGGCGAGTGCAAGCCCCCCAAAAGGAGGAAGAAATTGTCATTATTCTCCGATGGGTGGGTGGGTGGTGGGTCCGTGTGTGTGCGTGTGTGTGGGTGTGGGTGTGCATAACTTTCCCCCGGTGTTGCATAAGTGTGTACGGTACGGTACTGGTACTGGTACATAGTTGTAGCTTGCATAGGGCGAGAAGGCGAGGTGCGGTGGGGTGGGGCGAGAAAGGATGAATGGGATCGGGATGGATGGGTGGATGGGAGAAAGGTGGGGCGGGCAAGGGAGGGGCAGACAGGACACGGCAGGTACGGTACGGTACTTACTTAGGGAGCTAGGCTAAGCTTGAAGTAAAAGTGCCCAGGTGTGTGGCCGTCCGCTTAGGCTGCGCGATAAAGCTTGTGGCTGTGTATGTACATATGGATGGTAATCGGGGGGGAGGCAAGAACTAGTGGTGGGTTGGGTTGGGTTGAATGACGTGCATGTACCAGAGAATGCGCCGTGGAGATGTAGGTTAGGCTAGGGACTAGATAAACTCTATATTACTATATTTGAAATAACGTACCTTGTAATGCCCAACCTTATTGTAAGAGTGACAACAAAAGCTTACTTACGGCAATTTCAAATAACGTACACATTGAATGCTTACTTTGTTCTGTGAGGCAAAAAGAAACCCCCCGGCAGAAGCCATGCCATGCCATGTCATGTCACTTCACGTACAGCAGACAGCGTAGCAGCGAAATCTTCAGGACAGTCATCATTGCACATCTAGACCCCATCTTGAATCCAACTAGATACATGAGAAAGCTGTTATTATTTCCAATACAGAAAGCGAGGGATAGATATACATGTTCATGTCGCCAACCAGCATCATTCGTCATCTTCTTCTTCTTCTCGCACAAGTACAACAAGGGGGGAAGAACAGGAAATATAGCGAGACAAAAGAAATAAGTTCTAGAGTGACGCAACGAGGGGTATATAAAGTCGAACGCACACGCGCACACAACGAAACTACCTTCAATGCAAACGAATGCCGTTTCGCTGTCCATAGTCCGGAAAACGCCACGCTGTAAGACGAGGATGAATGAAGAGGACGAAAAGACGACAACGCGTCTACAGGCGTAGAAATACGACGCGAATGAGGGACGCTCTCTCAGGCGGCTGATACCGCAGTCTCGAGGTACTGGTACAAGGCACTAGCATCGGAAATGGTGATGGCGTGATCGGCTTTGCGAGGCGGCCAGACCTCATGTTCGAGTTTTGCGTCCAGTATCGTGTTTGTTTTGCTCCTCCCAATCTTTCCGCCACATCTCGAACCTTAGGTCCCATCTCTGCAACAATCTCTTTCTTCGTGTTGTAATGAGTCCCTCAAGTCTTTCCGACTCTTGCTTGTATTCTGCTTCTTTTGCTAAAATCTCCTTTTCATAGTCGGCATCCAGTTTCTCCAGCTCTGCTTCCTGTGCTTCCAACCTTCGCTCCATATCCACCTCTTGTCTTGCACGCAACACATTGATTGCACTCGCATGCTTCCTTGGAAGTTCTCGTTGTGTTGTTTTTTGCCGCTCCAGCTTCTTCAAGTCTTCCTCCGACACAGTGTGTGCGTGGTCTTGCTCCTCTCTGGCACCCATGCAATAAGCCTCGATGTACTTTAGCGCTGTGCCTACGTTCTGTGCTTCCTGGGCGTGAGCTTTGATCATGTCATGTTCGGCAAGAAGCTGGCGTTCCTCTAAACGTTCAAGATCCTCGGTGTGCTACAACGCGTTAGGCAGAGGTAATGCGGATGTCTGGCCTGGGATACATACCTGCTCAATCAGTTCTTCTTTCATGACATCGTGTCGGGCCTTCAACCGCTGCAGTGTGGTCTGGTGGTGTGCTTCGAGCGCTTTTCGTTGGTTGCACTCAAAGGTCGATACATTTTCAAATTGCTCCGTTTGCTGAGTCTTGAAGCTTTTGAAAGCTTCGTTTGCTAGTGCTGCTTCGATGTTGATTGGCGCATGTCTAGTACGCTTAGATGGCGGGTTGTCTGCTACAATATCGCCTTTGGTCAGGTTTGGCAGCCCTACTGCTGGTATTCCAGCTTCGCAATAACCAGAGTCGCGGAATGTAGGCGTGGCAGGCGATGGAACCTCTTCCTTCTCGGAGACATCCGTCTCCTTTGTGAGAACAATGTCCAACACAGACGGTGGTAGTGGGTTTCCACAGCAATTTGGCACAAGATGTGTGGCACTCTTAGCGCCACCCTTTGTGGCTTCCAACATATGTCCGCGCACACTGTAGGCGGACAAGGAATGGCCGCATTCTAGCTTTGCGTCCCGGGACTTGCTGCGGTGTCGGCGGTGTGTGACGTCGGCGGTGCAAGTATTACTATCGTCCTTGGTGAGACATGATGGTAACCTACTGGCAACTGCATACCTTGTGTCTTTGCGGAAGATGTTGAAAATGGCCGAGCTGCGCTTTTTGCGTGGTCGCGGCTGGCGTTGCGATGCCGAGAGAGAGACGGCAGAAGGGTCGGCGGCTGGGCCGATACCAGGCCCAGGACATGGAGTGGCTTGTTGGTGCTTCTCCACGGGCCGTGCAGGCCGTGAGCGTGAAAGTGATCGAGTGAGCATCTTGGCCGACAGGCGGTCGCTAGGACAGAGGTGGTCTCTGGAAGTACGGGAAGGCGCAGAGGTGAGGCTGGTGGACTGTGTCTCGTGCGAATGTATGGATTTTGAGCTCCTCTCATCGCTGTCCAACGTCATGGACGAAGTGGCGCGAGCAATGGTCTTTGGGGCCGGCACGAAGCGATCAGGGTCGGCGATGCCAGATTCACTAGCCAGCAGCACTAAGTCGGCGTCGAGCTGATCCTCCGTCTCATTGACGGGCAGATGCAGCGCTTCGGCAAGATAGACGGCATCGTCGAAGATGGGCGCCGTGCTGAGGGCGACGGACGGGTCCCATTGCTGGTCTGGCATTGCGCCGGAGCGCGCATGCATGTGGGCGAGGGTGATGGCAGGAAGATGCCCTACCGAGACATGCGGGCGGTGCACGTCGTGTCTACTCGGGCAGAGACCGACAGCAGTCTATGTCGATGGGGAGCTGTGATGGCCAGCACACAAGTTTGGGCGGCCAGCGGAGAGGTGCAGGCGGATCAGGCGTCGAGGCGTCTAGGCATAGGCGTACTTGGGTGTGGGGGGTTCAAGACATTAGGAAGGAGGCACTAGCCAGCCCATCTCCTCGCCAGGCCTACTTTTTGATCATCTGCTCGTCGAGGCTTGCAAGCATCCGAACTCTTGTGCTTGAACGCGATACCATTCGCCCAGCGCCAATGTGTTTACGACCTTCCTCTGCTAGCTCTTGATTGCGTCAGCGGATACTGCACCATGGCTTCGAAACATGCCTCTGCACCTCAGCAACCACCGCTGTTTGCACCCTGCCCCAGTGAAACAGACGCAAATCTCCGGCTGGCGTCACGTCGTCCTTGTCGTCATGTCGCACATGCTCCATGGGCCTGGCTCTCTCATGGCAATGGGGCAAATGTGTTGGCCATGTTCAATCGCCAATAAGGCCAACCCCGGCCTAAAGCGGCACCTAGCACATACTATCTAAGTACAGTCCACTTGGTACCGCTATATCAACTTACCACATCTGTCACCTGTAATCATCGGCCTGTGGCGCCGCCCGACTGCACCGTTGGCATCTCAGACCAAACCTTCGGTCGCCGTCCCGCAGCTTTTCGATACCGAACACGACGCCTTGTTTCCAGAGACTGGGCAGCTTACGCCGGGAAGGCCCTTGCATTGCTGATGATATCTCCGCGACGGTGGTGACACAGTCGATAGCCTAGCTTCATCAAGCACCCGTCTCGACACGGAAAACGGCACGGCCTGGTACCGTTCCATGGTCGACCACCAAACCCATCTTCGCCCAAGCTCCGAGTCGGCCAAGGAGCACCTTGCAGACAAACAGACTTTATGTCATGGCCTCGTTCCTAAACCTACAGTACTCGTACCTGTTTGGAAACATTTGTCAACGTCAAGGCACGGCTCCTAGATTCGCGGCCGTGCATGCAGTATCACGGGCCTAAGCGATATGTACGGTAGGTTATAGGTACATATGCAGCCAAGATGCACGTAAGGATACACACTCCACTACGCCCAAAAGCTTTTTCCGGCACTGCTTGCGAACTTGCCAGTAAAAGTAGACACTTCACTCCGCATGGCCTTGAGGTTTACCATTGCACTTCGCATCTAGATATTCATTAATAAGCCAGGTCTAACCATTACCTAAACCCTATACCTAGGTACAACGCACCAGTTACGGTCTGAACGGACAGAGCAACAGGTGTGATTGAGTTGAGGAGAATATGTCTTTGTACGTCATGTGTGTCCGGGATGAGACAGAAGGTGATGAGCCATGGTACCTAGGACTATGTTGTACAAATACAGTCAACATGCACGTAAAGATGACTACGTACAGACCCTACTGTAACATCTAAAAGCATTCCTAGGACATTCATTGCATTGGCATGTGAAAGAGTTTAAAAAAAAAGCCTCGAGGCTAGCTCGTTAGGTATAAGTTAAGTCTTGTGTAGGTATAGAGCCAAAACACACGCAACGAAAGTATGGATACAAGATGGGGAAGATGAATAAATACTACAGCACATTATGCAACAATTGCTCTGCCAGAAACCTATGCTGGAACTGAGCTTGTAAAAGATATTTCCTTGTACCCCGAACGCCGAGTCATGCGGTGAATACATACGAAAAAAAGGGTGGCGGTTAACCAGAAATAAGGACCCACAGTAGGAAAACTGTCATGGGTTAGTACCATGTCAAGTCATGGAGGATCAGGGGATACGTACATATCATCAGTACACCAAACATCTTTGCAACGAGCCACCTGTTGCCCTGGACGCGACTCCAGTACTTCATCAACTCACGCTGGGCGCCCTCTACATTGTCCACAACGTCCTCGGTGTTTGCGTCTATACGCTGGATCTGCTCCCCTTGTTCCGACACCATTTGAGCGAGCTGGCTGAAGATACCTCCCAGTTCTTGAATGGTAGATTCTATCGACTCAATTGCCTGTCCTCGCTGTTGGATATAGGCGTTCTGGGGCTGGGCCTCTTCCATGAGCAGCAGCTGGGCGTCTGATTGCGGACCACCCCGCGTCAGCGCTGAGGACCCTGAAGGTTCGAGCGAGAGCAGATCCTGCTGCACTGCGCTTGTGTTTCTGCCGAATCCTCCTGGTGACCGTCCTCGCTGCGGTGTCTGGTACAGCGGGGAGTCGGTGCGGCTAGGGTCCAGGTTGCTGTGGGATTGCTGGGCAGCCGTCGAGAGAAACTGCTCTGTCCGCGAGCGTGATGCCTGCATGTTCTTGGTGCGCACCTCCAATACGTCTTTGAAGTTTGTTCCCACATTCTGCAGCTTGTCTTTCAAGAGTATGACGACATTGCTGTTGTGCTCTCCCTCCTGGTCCACGCCCGGCTTTGACTTTGGATGTTGCTTAGCATTCATCTGCTGTAGCGACTGCACCTGGCTAGACAGTGCCGTCATGTCCTGCTTGATGACAAACGTGAGCTCATCGAACTCGACGGGCCGATCATCGAATAGCGTCTTGCGCTTGGCCAGTTGCGAGAGGCGCTCTAGTTTCTGCATGGTGCTTGCCACACCTCGCGCAACTTCTGCAGCATTGCGCGCAAACTCTGAGCGTTGACGCTGGGGACTAGCGCTCGCCTGTGTCTTCTCTTGTGCCGTGAGGAGCGACTGCCGTTGCGCGCCCGTCTTGGACTGCGCCTGCCGCCGCTGGGCCTGCGCGAGGATAGAGCGGAACTCATCCGTACGGTCCTGTATCGAGACGGCCATGGTGGTGATGTATGTGGGTGGATGTGAGCGTGTGTTGTTGTGACCCGGAAATCTGTCCGTTCCGGGGGGGCGTGGGGGGGAGGGCGTGGCAGTGATGCGATTGCAGCGCGCGTCGTTATTCACAGCGGGGTCTATCGGGTATCCGGCGTCAATTGTGTGCAGATATATGCAAGTCTATGTCGTCGTGCGTCGTGTTTTGTGCTTCTGGGGGGGTTCAGGCCGAGACGTGAAATTATGTTCGTGTAAAAGGGTTGGAGCGCGGCCGGGGTGAATGGATTGGGGGAACGTGGTTAGTTCTCAGAGCGGCCCATGTCTCAGGCTGAGTGCTGTGCTGCGCCACACCTGCCTTGGGACGGAACAAAGCTGTGGCGCTGGTCTCGTCCTAGCCGTGAAGCCGTGCGGAGAAGCAAGTGAAATACTTCAGACCTCTCACTCGCTCACTGTTCCCGCCATCCTCACCGTAGATTAGTCGTGTTGGTGTCGTCTTTGTCCTCGATTGGGTCGTGCTCTTCACAGGCGCAGCAGGTGACGTACGTCGGTCTTCCCGCGAAGCTTGAACACGAGTCGTCCCTCCCGGCTTACTCCAGCCACGCTTCCTACCCAACCCATTCGTCGCTGCATCTGCGCACTACCGACAGTAGCATTGTCCCAGACATATCATCTGCCGGCACTCGCTCTTTGCTTCTTCTTTTATGCGCAGTAGAATATAGCAGCATTTGGGCTTGGTCCCGCGGAGCGCTGTGAGAGAGAGAGATAGAGAGTCGTCGTCGTGCGCATACCCAACCCACATATCAAGTCTACGGCAACATGTCTGGCCCTTTCCGCTTCAACCAGGAAGAAGCCCGGTCGCCGCTGTAGGTTACACTTCTTGACGTAGTTTGCCGTGGGCTGACCCTACAACTAGCGACCGGAGCGCCTCTCCTTTCACCTCCGGCCAACCCGTGTCCTTCAAGACCAATGTTAATCGCTCCAAGACGAAGAAATGGGTGCAAGCAAAGAAGAACGCCTACGATGGCGATGATTGGGGTGAATATGACGAGTATGATGAATATGGCGTCAATCGGGAGCCAGAGCAGCAGGCCCAGACACCAGCACAGCGATACTACGCACAGCGCACCGAGCAGCCGTCGCGGAGCTTTACTGATCCCTCTCAGCAGGCGCCCCTCCCCAGAGGCCGACGAAATTCCTTTGAACATGGAGAGGAACAGCGTGCCTTTTCTTCGACTATACCGTCTGCGCATCCGGGACATGCGCCGCTTCATGTAGAGACCCAGGGACATGCAAGCAGCAGCAGTAACAACCAAGGTCGCGATGATAATGACACCAGGAGTGACTTCAGCCCGTCTGCCTTGCCACCGCCGCTGCAGACGCGTATCTCACAGGTCCCTGCTGACTTTAATACGACCGCCAATACCCAATTCCCTCCACGGAAGAGCAGCATAGGCGCAGGAGCGTCCCCAATTGCTACTTCCCCACGATCACGCAAAGGCAGCCAGACTGACAAGCCGCTGCCTCTTGTTAGACCAGCGGACATATACAAGCGCCACCAGGAAGAGCAGACACGCGCATCGTTGGACTCAGGGCGGCCAAGTATTGATTCTCTCACTTCCCCGCTACCCCACGATGCAGCATCACCACACGACGACGGCAAGTCGTTGCAGCCCATGGAAACAGTCGCGGAGCGCAAGAGTGAGTACTTGCCCGATTTTGATGCTGCATCTCTGCCAGCAGATAAGCAAGCAGATAAACCACCATCCCAACAGCCGGATGACGAGGGTTTGCGCTCTGTTGTTGACCAAGCATTCACTCGCACTGATGAATCACGCTCGGTTCCGCCAACGCCCATATCAAACGATTCGGGCTCGGACTTGTTGCGAAGCAATACTGGTAGTACCTCTGGAATTAGTCCAATCATGAGTCGCGTACCCAGCTCTGCAACGTCAGCACTGAAAGCCCGCAACCAGGCCGAAGGTAGTACACCCGCAATTGCAGAAGAGCCTAGCGAGGCGACGACACCTGTTACCCAGCCAACGTCCGCGATCGCCATTGAACCTATGCACCGCGTTCTGCGAAAACCCTCACCTGGCCACTCTCGCAACTTTTCAAGCTCATCAACCCCCCGCAGTGGTCTAGCTACCCCGACACGTGGCGACAGTCCGGCCCGGTCACCAGTCCTGACGCCCAGCGAAGACGTACCGGAACCAGTATCCGCCCTGGTTACAACGGAAAGCAACGAATCGTCTGAAGCAATGGAGGGTGGTCTCAAAGGCCCATCTGCTGCGTATGCTGCCCGTGAGGCAGATATTGCCACTGCCGCAAGAAAGGGCTCCGATGCTGGAGCTTCCGAGTTGGGCGCAGCAGAGCGTCAGTCACAGAACACCTTTTTGGATTCGCACAATGCGCAATCTCCCATCGAAGACGTTCTACCACGCGATCGCTCAGAGTCGCCAAGCAAAGGTCGTGTACAGGCATTAGCTGGCAAATTCGGAGAGGTCGCCTCTTCGAGACGTGGGTCCACACAGTCGATCCGTTCAAGAAACAGCGTTCAATCGTGGGAACGAAGTCGTGACAACTCTCGTTCAGCGTCACCAACGAAAGCTAGCCATAGCAAGCCCAGTAGTCCTGTTAAAGAGTTTCGCCCCCATCTTCCTGGACAGTGGGAATCATACGCTACCACGGCCATGACACCATCAGAACACGGAGAGCAGGAGCGAGAGTTGAACCGCTCGAGCAACGATCTGACATCTCTCGATAAGCCTGACCTCACACCCACAACGCCCAAGCAGTCAGTTGCTGGAATCACTAACACAGAGACTGACACATCTGACCCGATCTCTGCGCTCAAAGACGTCGGGGCTGCGACTGTGGGTGCAGATGAAAGCACATTAGACAGTCAACAGGAGAAGAAACGCAGTCTATATCTACCCAGGCCCCTCAGCTACCGCACATTGAACTCTTCTCCAAGCGCCCCGCCAAGTCCTCCCGCCAAGGATGCGCCAGAGTCTGAATTTCTACCACCTGCGCCATTGGAAGACAAGCCCTCGCAAACTCTCAACAACCAACCGCAACGGCCAACTCTTGATCCTCAATTAAGCACTGAGCCGTCAGCCGAGGACGAAGAAAGTGACCGTCTACGGAAAGAGATTGTCGCGAGTCTCAGCCCGTTCGGGACCTCGGAATCCCTGGCAAATGAAGCCAACCGTAGCTCACTCCAAGCAGGCAGTCCTGGGACCAACCGCGCTAGTTCTATACTGCCCAGTGAGTACGAAACGTACTGGGCATCGGAAGATCGCGCTTCTCGGCAGTCATTTCAGGACGCCGAGGGCAACGCCCAGGGTGAATTACCAGCAGCAACTGTCACCTTTCTTCCACAGTCGGATGAACCAACGAAACCCGTCATAAACAGTCGCTTTAGTTGGGAAGTAAGCAACCCGCAGCTGCCAGCGCCAAATGAGCAAGCTCAAAATGCAACCAAAACACCCTCCCCCGCGATGGAACGGGGTCCAGAACTGGAACATGAGTCACACCCTGAAGGGATTCCCGACTCATACTTTGGGCCAGGTCATGCGCTCGCAGTCATCAAGCCTGAGCCTGTCGCCGAACCTAATAGACCGGCGCCTTCTCCGCCTGTAGACCCTATACCCGTGGCGCCCAGCCCCACTAGAGAGCAGACACATTCGCCTGGACTTCACGTTGTCAATACCGAATTCAATCAAGAAGCCGTGGATATACCTCCACGTCTTAGCGCGGATGACCGTCAACCCAAGGAGTCCAGCCTTGGTGAAAAACAACAACCTTCAGAACAGTCTGCGGACGTATCCCCTCTCGAAGCACCCAAGACTCCAACCGTGACACAGGAGGTTTCGGCAAAGTCGCCAGCCTCGGACAAGCCTCTAGGCGCTCGTGAGATTGCAACATTGAATTCAGCGTCGGAGCGAATTGAAACCTACAACAAGACACGCGACTATTGGGCGACAGCTGATCATGGGCTTGGCAGTTGGTTGGCTTCTACTCTCGAAGCACACCCCGAGCTAGCCACTCAGACGTACCCAGTGCAGCGAGTGCCTACGTCGTCGACACGGCATAGACACACTGGCTCTCTTCTGTTTGGGAAACTTGCCGGTTCTAGCAGCAACGATGTGGGGGCTGAACAGCATGCGAGTGTCAGCGCACCTGTCCCAACTTCTCCTGCCGCTGCGGCGCCGTCTAGCTCAGGATTCGGCGGGCGAATTGCCAACCAGCAAATGCAACTCAAGGGCAAGGATCTGCTCCATACCGCTAATGTACTGAGCGGAAAGGGCATGACCAGCGCCAAGGGCTTCTTTGCTAAAGGCAAGAGCCGGTTTGGCCGCGAAAAGGTAGACAAATGATTTCCTCTCTCTCTCTTTGTATGGCACAATGTAGGATTGCTCCAAAGACTCTTTTGCGGGCGGATGGACTACGGCGTGTGATAGGGCGGGCTCGTATGGAATTCGAATGTGGCGTTTTGACCTGCTTTGGGCGTTTTCATTCTTTTCCAATTTACGGCCGTATCCTCGCTTGTAGCTCCATAACGATCTCAATGTAATGTCAAGGCTAAATTCCAAGTCGTCCGACGTCACACTACTATATATTGCATAGCTGATGTGATGCCTGATGTAGGCTATTTCGCATACTCGAACGGAGTCGGCGCCTGCCTCTCGCAATGTTTCGGAAGAACCTGAAGTGGTGGTGAAGAGGTCAAGAGCGTCGACAGGGCTGGCGGCAACGTTGATGCGCTCAGCAACGCAGAAGGAAAGTGAGAGAGCGAGCCCAGGCGAGGAAAAGAAAAAGCGCCGTTTCTCCCTCTCTTCCCAGTTCCGCCGCGCTAGTCGATCCAGGAGCAGGCCAAGTAGTGTTGCGTTGCCCAACAATATTCCGTTTGGCTTTGGCACGACACCCAAACCATCACCGCCCCGCGAACTCGATGGGTTTTTGCTGGGTGATGATGGGGGAAACTCGTTCCACAACGCTCCAGACTCGTGGGATAAGGCGCCGGGTGTGCCACCAACGGCATTGAACTCCTACTTCAGTGCCACTACACCGCCACGCCTCAACTCGGCTGAATCACGCTTGGGAATACTGCCGTCACCAGCAAAGAGTGCGTTTTCAAACCCGGATAAGGATGCGGAACAGCACGTGCCTCCCGTACCTGCTATTCCAGATGAGGTTGCGATCAGGCATTACCGGCGCAGATCCAGTCAGGATAGTGCTAGCCATCGAATGCTGCAATCTGTTATTCGGTATGCGACGCCCCCAGTTCCTAGTAGACATTCAACGCCATCAGCAGTAGCTGGAGACATCAAGATGGCTCAGTATACACCAGTGTTTGATACAGAATCAGGCGCACAGGAGAAGATGCAGGATGGTGGTTTTCTGTTCGGATTCGCTGATGAGACGCCGAACGAGGTAAGAGATGATGATGATGATGATGATGACGATCTGCCACCAAAGTTGCATCACAATGCTCCTTCGGCCTCTGCATATCAACGTAAATCAAGCTACAAGTACACCAAGACCAAGGAGCACATGGACGTGAGCGATGATGATAGCGACGAAGAGTCTCTACGTGGGAAGGATATGTCTACGTTACCACGGCCGGACGCGGGGCAAAGGGCCGACAGCATCAGTCCGGTACTAGCCCCTTTCGAAGCAGAGCTCAAAGAAGCCTCGAAGATCAACCTTGGGCCAAGACAGGATGACAGTGATGGCGTTACCTCGACAGTGGACAAGGACGCGGACGCAGACGCAGAACGTGCTCTCAGTCCGGTCTGGTTCACCAAAAGTGAGTTGCAACTCAGCAGGTTGGCTGTCAAGGACGCCGCCCGGAAGCATGCATCGCTACCAACACGAGCCATGTCTTCTTTGAAAGGGAGTATCGAAGATGCAGGTGATGTGCTGGATGTGGTGGTGGGCTCAACGGGTTTTGGCGAGATTGCAACCCCAGCCCAGCAGCAGCTCGAACGGGACGGCGAGACTTCGCTTAACCCTGGTCGAGCGGGGGGCAGTGTTGCTGCTGACAGCGGCACCTCGCAGACGCGCCGCGTCTCCGTGTCGCCCATCCATCAAGTAGGGGACGTAGCCAATTCTTCTGTTGCATCATGGAATCGCGTTGAGATCGCTGTTCAACCGCACGCCGGTGCAGAGAGACTGGAAGAGATGAGAGATGATAGCAGCCTCGTCGCGCCTTTCGCCCACGTTCCGCGCATTGTCCAAAGTAGCCCCGGAACCCCCAAGGCTACAGAATCGCATGCCGACAATGTCCAGAACCCAATGTCAAATGGCCAATTCCGGGACCAGGCTAGTTCTCCAGACTTGAGACTGCAGGCCCAGCAGTTGCACGTCTCCAACTCTGCCATGTCCGCCCCGGAAAGGCCGAAGTCCATTCTCTCGCAGATATCTGCCATGGTTTCCGACGAGGGCAGCGCTCCGTATTCTCAAGCCTCCACAGGGAGATCCACTCCATCCACCATTCGTCGAATGCAACCTGAATCATCCATGAAGCCGTCAACGGCTCCAGCACAGATTCCAGAGGAGAGTCCGACGCGGCATACCCACCACCCGGCAAATGACCAAGAAGACGACTATGATCTCTATGCAGATCACAACGGAGTGGTAAAAGATGTGAGAGATGAACGTGGCCGGCCGTTGCGAATTGCACATTCTCAAGCGTCCGCTTCAGCTGAGCAGCCGCAGCCAATCAAGTCAGCCACGCCAAATACACGCACTACACCAGAGCCACGAGAAGAGGAACGACAGAGATTCAGCTTTGAGCGTCCCGTGAGCTTCATCTCAGACGCTGACGACCAATATGACAAGCCCCAGGATCATATCAATCCATCACACGAAGGGAAAGTACCTGATGAGCGTCAAAGTCACGTGCAGCACCCTTACCATGCACGTCAGTCAGAGATGGTATATTTTACGAATCCACCGACACACACGGATCTATTGCCAAAACATGCCAGACCGACACCAGGCTCGGGCCAGCCCAGGAATATTCTCAGGGCTGTCAAATCAATCGATCCGATTAATAAAACCATCCACGCTAATCCTTCTCGGCAGCCTGGCGAACCGGACTCCCAAACAGGACCATCTAAAAGGTCTGATGCCAATGAACGACTACAAGAGAACGGTCAGGCCTCGAACAGAAGCTGGCATAATGCACAGGGACGACGGACAGCTTCAGGGCCGCCAGGTCCTCGGAGTTCTATGGATTTCCCACAGGATCTAGGACAAGACCAAGCACCGAGGAATCAATACGAGTCTCATCAGCGGATGATGCAGCAGCAAGCACAGAATTATCGATCTCGGGCTGCTTCCACCCAACTGCCTGTTCAGGAAATCCCGCAACCACTCGAGAAACCTTCAGCTAAACCCGGGCTATCGTCAATGTTCAAGGGTCTTGGCGCAAAGGCTCAAGCGAGTTCAAATCATCATTCAGTCTCGAGAAATATGTCTAATCCGGGTATGAAGTCACTTCCAGCGGCTCCTAGCGGCCTTTCGTCGGCCACCGATGGAGTTTCACGTCAAAATCAAGATTTCGTGAATAGGAAGATGGAGCAGCCAAGGTCGTTTGAGCCTCCCATGCGCCCAGGCATGGTACAGCAGTCATCCCCCAACGGCATCCAGTCCCAGCAACCTCCAATCACATCAAACACTGACACTCAGCCCCGTCGACCGTTTACAGCCGGAGCACCGGAAACCGGCAAAAAGAAGAGATTTTCTGGTCTAGGCGCGCTATTTGGTCGAGGCGTTGCAGCGGGTGACGGACTGACTGCCAAGTTCAAGCTATCAAAAGAGGAAAAGAAAGCACAAAAGGCTCGGCAGAGCTCGCCTGCGCCTCCAGCAGTGGTCCCAGCTCCTCAATGGGCCCATCAGCAACAGTCGCACAAGCCACCACAGTCTGGGCTGGCATATTGTCCTCCTGGGCAGCTCCCGCCTCATACTGTACAGAGTGTACAACCTATCGGGCCAGGATATGTCTCCACACAGAGTGCTGAGAATCAGTATGCGCAGCGGTCACTGCAGCAGTCGCAACAGACACAGCCACCCCGACTGTCAATGACGAGTGCGCGTCCAGAGGAGGGCTCTGCATTCTTCACAACAAAACAATTGGCAGAGGAACACCGAGCTAGACAAAGGAGTCTGCAGTCCGGCCAGACTGATGGTCATGAAAACTGTGGTAGGCAACCGTTATCCAATGAACAAGGCGCCTACGCTGCTTCTCTAGCCGCACGACAAGCAGAACATGATAGACAGCAGTGGTCATTGCGACAGCAAGAATTGTATCAAGAGTCACGAACGGAACAGTTCCAACCACCGCATCATAGGCAGCCAAGTGGGCAAGGGCAGAGCATCTACGGCGATTCTCGACATATGCAACAGCAAGCACATCAGAGCTCTCCGGACTACCTGGTCCACCAAGCCAGGCTAGCACAACAGCAACAGATGCAGCGAGAACAGGGACAGCCCGTGTATGATCGTGGTGAAGTACCGCTGAACGGTGACTTCCAAAATCCACACCCTCAACAGATGCAGGACCAGGTGCAGCGACAGCATTCTTCTCCACCGCCGACTCACGACAATACTTCTAGGTCAAACACCCGCAACCCTTACGAAGACCAAGTTCCTATCTCCCCACCGGCTACTTTTCCTATAGTAGAACCCAAGTATGAAGCGCCCCCAATACCTGCTGCATACGGCCACGTATCTGGTGCATTTGTGTCTCCTTTGGATCGACCGTACCTACCTCAACGTGATTCCGGAATGCATGTCTCACGTGATGAGTTTGGCCGGCATTATTCGGATCCCCGGATGCCACCAATCTCACCGCAAGTTTCTGCACAATCCCATCCTCCAAACCTTCGTACGCATTCAGATGCCAGTACTGTGTCTGTTGTATCACCAATCTCTAACTCTCCCGGGATGCCGAGCTCTCCACCGGGACCAGGAGGGCAACGGGCCCAGAAGCCGAGGATGAGCAGCATCTCCGAAGTGCATCAACAAGATCGGCCATGGCATCTCAACTTCCCAGTAGGAACTACAGAACAAGATATTGTCCGAGCACGTCAAGATCAGTACATGCAAGCGCGTTTCACCGCTCAACAACAGCAGCAAGCTGAGAGGACCGCCGGATCGCCATCGCCACGCCCTTTGACGCCCACGTCTGCGCCTCCACATGTTCAAGTACACGGTGGCGGGTTCAGAGAAGTATTGCCCCGTAGTTCGCCGCAAACTCGAGTGTCGTCGCCCAATCTTCGTGGAGAGTCTCTAACAGTTCGTCGTTTCCCAACGCCTATGCAGCCTACGCCTGTGCATTCAGGAGAATCTCTACAGTATCCAGAGCATCCACCGCCTATGTTTTCCGACCCAGGCAGAGTAGTCGGATCTGTGAATTCGAATTCAGACCTGTATCCTCCACCTCCACCGCCGAAGATACCGCATAGCCCTATGGGACCTACATTTCCAAACACGATGTCGCCATCGATAGACGGGCAACAGCACGTTCATCGCCACTCTTTTCCAGATCACGAGTATAGAACGTCGCCCCACAATATACCGCAATATGACGAAGAAGTGCCAGAGGAAGCCCCTCCTTCATACGATGGCCCTGGAGTGCGCAATGACGGTTTGGATAAAAATAGACCGGAAGTACCTCGGCCGCCTAATATTAGAACGGACATGGACGTTGAAGCTCGCCGACACTCAGACACTAGACGACGCCAAGCTTCCATTGGAATCCTACAACATCCGCAACCAGCATCAATGGCTGCATCGCCCCAGCGTACAGAAGCAGACATGGGCGCTGATTCACTCCGTCTCCAGCTTTCTCGCCAAGAACATCTCATACACATGGCACGATTACAGCGCGAACAACAGCAATGGGAGGTTCGTCAACGCGAAAGGCGGGAACGTGAGGCTGCAAGGGCAAGAGCAAGGGAGCTTGAGCGTAGCGTTTCCGGTGGCGGCCAGGTTGGCAGTCTCCGCAGTGTCGGTAGTTCTTCCAACGGAGGCGCGCCTGGCTGGGAGAGACGCGGTAGTCATGGTAGGCAGGTGTTTGAGTTGCCGGCTGAAGAGGATGATGAACCGACTATGAAAGCTACCAGCTACCCTGGACAGGAATGGATCCCTCCCATGTGGGATGTCGACTGAAACCCAATCTACTGTTTTCTTTGTTTTAATTTTCCTTTGGGGCTTCATCTTGAAAATATGCCACATCGTTTCCTTTGCAGCTTATTACTTTTAACGCTCAACTATTCGGCCTTGCGCATGTTCAGGTTCTCTTCACTTGCGTGGAAATTTTGGATACCCCCCACGATACCATTTCCTTGCGTACACGTCATCCAAACATGTTCATTTCTTCGTCTTTATTCTCCATGTACATTTGACTCAGATATTTGTCTGTATACGGATCGTTTCATAGTGTATTATCACGTCTATAGTCGTTTTATTTGGAAGCGATCTTGAATACCCCAAGCGATTGCGTACCTGCACTCTTAGGTGTACCCGAGTTATCCCGCTATATCTATCAATACTTTTTGCTGGTCAAAACACTCAAGTTTGAGGCTTTCCTTTCGTCCTCTTGTGAAGGGCGCCAGGGTTTGGATATCAAGCTGGATTTCTCCCAGCATTCAACCGTCTCTAGTCCCCCGGCGGCGCGCCGGCTTCTACAATCCCCATCTAACAGTCCCTCGTTACGGTGTCGCGATCCAAGAGTATATCGAACCTAGATCAAATATATCACTGTACGCGTTGAATACTAATAGACTAATTTCTTTATAGCGCTGTCCCCGTTTTTTTTTCACATAAGTTGTTATGTATGGGCACACGGCGTCATGTCACCACCGAACAAGCCTACGACTCCCAACTTTTGTCCACATTTACATTGCATTGCAGCGCTAAACTCGATCTTTATCTCAAAATAACTCACATAGTCCCATCAGCACAAAAGTACAAGAATACACCTTAAGTATACCCCCTTGACAAAATTCACTGTGCAAGTATACACACTGGAGTTTAGCCCCAGCTTTCTCAGCATACCATGAGGTCGAGAAGGAGAAGCATGGGGGGTAGATGGTTGTCGAGTAGATGACAACGACGACATATATCAGATCTATTATGATGAATCTTCCATAACCCTCAATGTTTCAGAGTGCATTATATTGCTTTGAATGGTTCGATGTAATATCCTGAGCGTGTCTTCTTGTTGTAGAACGAAAAGTTTTGATATTTAACTAGTACAAGATTTACACAACACACATACAAACCAAATCCTCCAGACTTATCGTTCCTTCTTCCGTATAACATCCCTGTGCACCTGCTTCATTTTCGTATCATGGATGATGACGCCCAAAATACCCGCGTTGACCAAAAAGAAGAAGAGGCTAGAATACCAGAGACCCGGTAGAAAGGTCGAGATGCCATTGAACTCGAGCTGGAACCCTTGCTGTAGCCGGCTACCTGTCCGACGACCCAGAAGACGAGCGCTGAGATGCCGATAGGAGCCGATTGCAAAAGTGTTGAGTTGGGGAGGTAGTATGGAAGGAACATCATGTACCAGAGGAAGTACTGCAGAAGAGGTTAGCATATTTGAGAGGTACGTAGAGATGGCGTATGGCTTACCTGGCTTGTGCAGACCTTGTTGAAAGTGACAAACGCAAAGGTTTGCGCTAGCATTGTGCTTGGGAGGTCCTTCTTGGATAATACGAGCGGGATGAACACAGCACTGAGAAGCAGCTGTGGAAGAAATGCCAGACGCGCTAGGTCGAATGAAGGCGCACTTTGTTGATCCGGTGCAGGATAGTGAACCGTTTTGTCCCCTGGTGAGGAGTTGTAGTAAAGCAGTGTGTTGTAGGGCGAGAAGTTGTGCCGATGATCGCTGCGAATCAAGTGGTAGAAGTAGCTATGTTCGAGAAATGGCCATCCATACATGGCATACATGGCAATGTTCAAAGCCATGAAGGTGACAAGACTGTACATTGCCAAATATATTCTCTGTGCGTTCAGAAAAGACCAGATTTGTCCGAATATCGTCTTGCGAGGGTCTGACCTGCCCGTTCCGGTCTTGGGGCTGTCGAGAAACCAGACAATGGAAACAGCGTAGATGAATGGGTAGATCTTGAAATGAACTGCAAATCCAAGTAGAAACCCGGCGAGTGGTATCCGCTTCGCTAATACAGCCCACAGCAGTGCTGTCACAAAGACACCAAGTAGTCCTTCGGAGCTCCCTCTCGTACTGATGGTGGCTACCATGGGATTCAACAGCCATATGCTGGCAAATTTCAAAGCCCGCTCATTATTCATCTTCTTGTATTCTTTCAAAATGCGGAACATCATCCATCCGGCAGCTACGTCACCAATAGCAAACAAAATCTTCCCGAAAGAAAACCAGAATGGGCCAGACCAGACCGTAGGATAGATGAGCCATGCTAAGAGAGGCGTATACCGATACGTGTCTCTTGCATAAGGCGGTTGGGCGCGTGATATGTAGCGCGCAGCATCGGTGAATACATAATAATCGATATCTGTATACTTCATCGGCGAATTTGCATCTTGCCAGAGTCCGTAGATGAGGAAGATGGCACGGAGGATGATGGATGTTGTAAAGACCAAGGGCGGACTGCTGAAAAAGGAGGAAAGAGCCATGCTGTCATGGATGAATGCAGGATACCTGCGTGCTCAAAACGACGCTAGCAACAGAGAAGTGCCGACAGAAAGAATGAACGGAGAACCGAGGGACTCCGGATGGTAGCTCAGATTGGCAGACGATGGCAGCTTCACCTAGGTACAGTAAGAGCAGCCGAATGAGCCTAGTCCGTAAGCGGGATAGTTAGTTTCCACGTGCGGACATGCTAGCGGGCAATCGCTGCGTTTGCTTGACGTCGTCTATAAGACACCATCAAGGCAGATCAATGGGGCTTAAGAGACCTAGAGACGGAGCAATGGCAGAAGAGAAGCCGGAGCAATCGACATCGGCCTTTGGGGCGATGTTCGATGGTTTCCGCTCAGAGCTGGATCAACATCACGATCGCCGAGAACGAATCATCAAAGCATCACGCGACATCACCGCGGCGAGCAAGAAGATGTAACATACATCAATCGAATTTCAGTTACATACTAACAGCTAGTAGTATCTTCACCCTCCAGAGGTGGGACAAGTCCCATGGCTCCATCCACAACATCATCTAACCTGACTAGGGTCCGCACTGTCGGTCAAGCATTCCCTCCATGGGTGGCCAAGAAGAATGCCGAATACTGGGATATCATCGAGGACCGATACAAGAACATTGCTGCAGATGTACAAGGGCTCAACGCGTATCGATACTCGCATAATATCACAGGTGGCAATCAAGAGTTCATGGAGGCGCTCAGCTTCCAGTACTACCTGGAAACGCAATCACTCATTTCTTATGATGAAGTCAAGTCGAGGATCGCTGCTATGAGCGGTGAAGCTGGGCCGATTCCCTTCACGCCAGAAGACTATATACTAGGCGTTTGCGACATGACTGGCGAGCTGATGCGCTTCTCGGTCACAAGCATGGCTACTAGCGGAAAGCTCCCAGCCGGAACACCGGTCGAGTCAAACAAGAGGCTCAAGCAAGATAATGATCAAGATGAGCATGGAGATAGGATGGACATTGACGAGCAAACACCTGCTACAACCGACACACAAAAGCCACGGACAGTCCTGGACGACCTGAGGGCGATTCGTCTACAGCTCGAGATGTTTGATGTGCCAGGTGGGTCCAAGTTTGCGTCTGAACTGGAGACAAAGAAGATGCCGGTTATGCGAGAGTGTGTAGACAAGGTGGAGAAGGGGCTCTATGGACTTACAGTGCGTGGCAACGAGAGGCCAAAGGGATGGATCCCGGACATGGGCAGTGCTAAAGTTGAAGTGGAGAGCTACTGAGCATGTGGGAGGCTGTCACATATTTAGCTACATGCTTTTGATAGCCAGCAGTGAAAGTAACCAACGATTAGTGCACGGCCACAAGACTACACCAGCCACCTTGAGGCTTCTGTGAGACGTGTACATTGTATATGCCTAAACTTATGCCGCCAAGGACACACAGTATACGCCGCCAGACTAATCATCTGCTGTATACATTCACGTCTGCGCCACAGTGGCTACATTGCGCCCCCACTTGGCGTGAGCACCTCATCAATGGTTCGGTGATGCGGGCCCGAACTTCACTTGCCCAACCTCACAGACACACCCGCGACTACGATGCTCTGCGTCATGCTCACCTCTTCACCCGCTCCCGCGCTGCCACGAACCAGCGCAAATAGAATGCGCACGCCCTGAAACACTGCGCCGATACCTTGGGATTGCTCTGACGACTGCGACCAACAACCCGCACTTAGACGTGCTCAAGCCGCGGCCCCGTCGCTCACAACCCGAACCCTTCGCTTTCTACAGCGGCGCACGTCACTACATTCAATCGCTGGCATCCACTGACGCCCGCTGCAAGGCGAAACCACAGCCATGCGTCGCAGCACCTTTCCGTCGCGGCCTGTCAAGCCCGACATCGCCGTGCGCGCACCCGAACCGCCGAAGCGCAAGGTATTCAACTGCATCGTTGACGACACCGCCCTGATCGCTGGCGTCAAGAAGAGCACGCGCGATGGCATCCGCAAGTGGATCTTGCAAGACGCCATACGCCTATTTGTACCGCTGCATAGTAGGCTATAGTATCGCAGCTTCCTAGCTCCCATACTAACATTGCGATAAGCACTCACTCAGCTCCATCGCCTTAAGAACGGCACTGAGCGCATCAACGCCGATGCACGTGAAGCCGTCAAGTGGCTTGACGACGTCACTTCCAACGAAGCCGCAAGCCGCGTCCAGCTCGAAGGCGTCGACGAGGCATACACTACATGGGCAGAAGTAGAGCAGTTCCTGCTACCTGAGACATTGCTCTCCATGGAAGATAGCGAGTCAGACGATGATGAATACCACGAGGATCTCGAGAGCTCCTTCAACGCTCTCGACATGTCTGATGAGACATCCATGAGCTCTACGCACAGCTTCGAGCATGTCTCAAAGACGCCCGGGTCGCCACAGTCGTTCTCGAGCAAGTACTCGAAGCCTGCCGAGGGCATCACACCCACGGACCCCACCATCATGATGAATGAGTCTCCTAGCCGCACCGCTCGCAACAGTAACGAGATCAGCCGCGCCGACAAGTCGACCAAGGGTGCTGTGCCTGTCTACTTCCAACCTCTCTTCAACCATATCTTGTGGCGCATCAACCAGGAGGGAAACCCTGACGCAGCCCTGGAGTCTTTCATCCTCCTCACCAATGATCCCACAAAGCAAGCGATTGCCCAAAAGTTTGGCATCCGCGCCAAGCGCCTGGAGCAGCTCCGGGATGCTGTCGCCCGTGAAGACCGCGAGTACAAGAATCATCTGACCATTCACAAGATCGAGGTCGAAGCAACTGCTGCCAAGACCAACACCCCAATCGTACCCAAAGCAGTAGAGCGACCCAAGTCTAGCCCCGTGAACGAGATCAAGCAGGAGGAGAACTCCGACGACGAGGATGAAGTGCTATTCAAGCGCGCCCCACGAGGCCCGGCAGCTACCACCTCCAACAACCAGCGCGTCTTTGACCCCAACGACTTTGCACGCACGAATCAGCACCAGCCTGTTCGCGGTGGACGTGGTGGACATATGACCCCTCGAGGTCGCGGTGGACCAGCTTTCCGAGGCCGTGGCAACTTTGCACCACGCGGCGCATACGTTCCTTCAGGTCAGGCTTTCCGAGCGCCGCCGGTCCCTCGCCATGACCCGAACGCACCCCTCGATCCCAATTCATTCTCTCGTCCTGCCCCCAAGGTGGGCCCAGTCCGCGGCGGCAACCGACGCAAGTTGTGGGAACCGAATTAGGCATCCGGTGACAAGCGTCAACAGAGACGCACTGATTAAACTCTTAACTACCATGGTCGTCCCAACCGGAACGCGGGACACTGAAGAATGATCGAGACATGACGGCATCAATCAGCACATTGGAGGCTTGAGTCGGGACAGGCGCTGTAATGCTACAGTCTGCACCATCCAAAGGTCCTCGACAGCTGAAACCGTCTGGTCAGAAATTCTCGAACACTGGTATGTTGGAGCCGCGTGGCCCTGCTGTCTGTCCACGTTCGGTCAACCTCCCAACTGTCGCTACATCTGTGGCTGCTAATTCAGGTTCGACCGACACACGCACACACAAACACTCTCTTAAATGGTACACAGTACCTTTTCTTCGAGGGCATTTCTCTCTTACATTGTTTTTGCTTAATTTCTTCTTGCCTTGATCAAATTGTACGGAAAATTGGGATCGTCTCATTACTTATAATGAGGAGCTGCGTTGCCAAAAATAAGCCTCGATTCTTTGCCTTGTTGTTCCTTTTGTTGACAACTACTGTCACTTCAGTATCTACAAGATGGAGCAGAATACTACAGCAAAGGGGCAACATTAGGTTGCACACGTTTTATCCATAGTTGTTGAGCAACAGAAATAACATATATGCGTCTTTGCTTTTGGAAATATGTTGCACTCTTTGTGAAGTTTAACTTTGTCCGAAGCCTGTCATGTCAACTGATCTGACTAAACACTCTACAAGCAATGTAGTATGCGAACCAGAATATGAAAGAGGAAAAAAAAGTAATGAAACAATCAGAGCAATTACAACTCCCTCTCCCCCCTCAACAACCTCCCAAATGCCCCACCCTTTTTCCTCTTCAACTCTGCAAAACCCCCTTGCTCAACCACCCTTCCCTTATCCAGCATAATAACATGTTCTGCAATCGCCATCATCTCCCTCGCATGCGTGATGATAACCACCGTCATTTGTTTCCGCGGCTGTTTCCCTTGCTGTCGCCCTTGTCTCTGTTGTTCTCTCACAACCTTGACATCCCACTCTTTATCAGTACCGTCGACATCATGTGTAGGAGTACCATGTCTGAAATCATCCCACACGCCACCAGCCCTTGACCGCGGAGACAACGGCGGTGAACGCGGCGATGTAGACCCAGCCCCATCAGAAGAAGAGGAAGAAGCTACAAGTCTACGAATTGTATCCCTCACCACTCCCGCACTGACCCCGTCAAGTGCACTAGTCGCCTCATCCAGCACCAAAATATCAGGGTTCCGCACCAATGCCCTCGCAATAGAAAGACGCTGTGCCTGGCCGCCCGATAGGCCCGTACCGCCCTCGCCAACAAGCGTGTTGTAGCCTTGGGGTAAACTGTTGATGAAATCCTCTACACCTGCTGCTTCAGCCGCGGCGCGGATGGATTCAATGCTTGCTTCGGGCAGGGAGGGAGAGAGCCCGTAAGCGATGTTTTGAGCGATTGTTCCGGGGAACAGGACGGGGGTTTGGGAGACGATTGCGATGTGGGAACGGAGTGATGTGGTGTGGAGGATTTTGATGTCGTGGGACGAGATGAACATGCCGCCGACGGTTGCAGGATCTGTTTGGTATAGTTTGAGGAGCAAAGAAGCGATTGTTGATTTTCCCGAACCAGAAGATCCGACGATAGCGGTGCAGCTACCACGAGGGATGGAAAAAGAGACGTCGTGGAGGACCTGTACGTCTGGGCGTGTGGGGTATGAGAAGTTTACGTTGTTGAGAGTGATATCGCCGGCAGATTGGATCTGGATTGTTCCGTGGAGTTCGTGGGAGTCGGTGGGGAGTCTGGAGAGGCGGAGGAGGCGGGTCCCGGCTTCGCGGGAGATGTTGATCTGGGTGAAGTAGTGGGCCATGTAGCTGACGTGGTTGACACTGAGCATGAGGACGAGGAAACATTGCATGACGGAGTCGACGGTGTATTCATTGCGGGCGATGAGGAGGCCGCCGTACCAGAAGAGGAGTATGGCGACGAAGATTGAGCCGGTGAAGGTGAGGCCGAATATGGAACCAGAGTATAAGGCTCGTTTGATGCCGACGTTGACGGCTTTCGTTGTTGCGTCGTTGTACTTCTTTCTAAAGTGCTCTTCCAATACGAGACAGCGGACTGTTCGGATATTGATGAATGCTTCGTGAAGGACCTCACCGACCTTGTCGTCTGCTTCGTTTGCTAATCTCTCCCACCGACTGCTGATCATGTTGTAGCCTTTTGTAATGACAAAGAGTACTGGGCCCGTAGCCAAAGCTACAAGCGCCAGCTTCCATGATATCACCATGCTCCATGTGATTGAGACCAATATCATGACAATGATCACCACGAACACACACGCAAAACGCCCGGGCAGGTTGCGTGCTTCCTCAGCAAAGTGATCCAATGTCTCTGCCAGTCTTGAAATGCTGTTCTCTTCTTTATCGAAGAATTCGGGGGGTTGCATGAGAATACGACGCATGGCTTCCGTCTTGAGTGACAGAGCCCATGCCTGTGCCACTGTGGTCTGAGAAGAAGAACATGAGGTAGCTTGCAATACCATCGATGACAGCGATGCCCAAAATTGCCAGTGCATAGTTGCGGGACTCTTCGCCCCTCCTACTTGATCCGTAGAAGGTATTGAGGAGAGTTTCGCAAACACCCACGCGAATAAAGGTGTAGCTGCAGAGTGAACAATCGCGCAGAGAAAAGCTCCGATGAGAAGAAGACGCAATCTCCAACGTACAGCAGGCCATACCGACATGAATATTTCTTTCATGGGAAGAGAGTCTGTAGAATTCTCCTGCTTTTCGGCACGCCCACGATGTAACAGCTTTGCTTTTGACAAGAGCTTATTCTTGCCAGAGCGCTTTTTCGGAATATTTGAACGGACTTGTGAAGAGTCTCGGGCCGCTTGTAGTCGAGGATGTTGCCCGTAGTGAGAGACAGGCCGACTGGACAGCATAGAAACTGGTCGTGAGCCATACTCTTTCTTTGAGTAGGACAGGCGTTGCTCTGGGTATGAGTTTGACAAACGCAACGAGGCCCTAGAGCTCGGTCTTGAGCCATAATATTTTGATAGAAAGGTACTTGGAGCAGATGTGGGCATGCCTGGAAGCGGTCTCAAGCCTGACATAGCCGGGGGTGCCTTGAATGCATCTTGGTCCGCAGCGAATGAGTTACGCACCGACTGCCGACCCCTTTCTTCTTCTTCTTGGTGCATCAACAGTCAAGATCGATACTAGATCTGCCGGTGCATTCCTTGCATAAGACGCCCGAATTCCAATGATAGGTTCCAGAGCCGACTGCCCAAAGAGAATGGCAGACATTGGACGATGCATTGCAGATCTTTGAACAGTCCATGGCTCATCGTAAAGCGATATAATCTCATCGGCATCGTCTCTACCATAAGAGTCGTCGGAATCATTATCGCCTTCCTCATCAGGCTCCTCTTGAGAGTCAAGAAAAGCTTGGAAAGCCCCGACCTGAGATGCAAGCTCTTTTCGGTATCCCTCTTGTACCACCCGGGCATTTTCCATCAAGTATAAGAAGTCGGGGGGTTGGATCTGCAAGATGTCGTGGGTGATGATGATTGTGGTTTTTCCCTTTCGCCATGTTCGTATAGCTTCGAGGATTTCCGCTCTTGTGACATAATCAAGCGCACTGGTTGACTCGTCCAGGATCAATACAGGTGAGTTGCGTATTTTTGCTCTAGCCAAAGCCATTCTTTGCTTCTGCCCACCGCTCAAAGAACTACCATTCATGCCAAGGTTTGTATCTAGGCCATCTGGTAGTCCTTCCACAACTGACTCCAACATGGCAAATTTGACAGCGCTGCTTAGTTCGTCCATGTCAATTGTATCATCAAGCTTTCCTAGTGCGAGGTTTCGTCGGATAGTGTCGTTGAACAGTACACTGTGCTGCTCCACAAGTGTAACATTCTGTCGAAGCCAGTGAACGTCCAAATTCTCAAGTGGAACACTATCCAGAAGTATCTGACCAGAAGACGGCCGATAGAAGCGCACAAGAAGCTGACCCAATGTACTCTTTCCTGAACCGCTCTTCCCAATCACAAACGTAGTCTCTCCTGCTGGGATGAAAAGCGAGGCGTCGCGGATTGCGACTTCGTCGGCTCGAGAGGGGTATGAGAAGGTTACGTGCTTGAATTCAATGTCACCTGGACATCGTGAAGGCTTTATATGGCCTTGGGACTCGAGCTGGCAGTCACTTGTCGATATTTGCTTCATTAGCATCATCAGTTTTCCACCCGCTGTCTTGCCCTTGTGGAGTACGATCAGCTGGGGCATGAGTGACGTAACGCCGGACATTGCCATGAGTGCTGCCCAGAAAGTCGTAAGAACTTTACCAGCATCGCTTGCTCCAGTATCGATTATATGGCTTCCATACCAGAAACCCTGAACAAATACGCTGACGGTGAAGAACTGCATGATGCCAATTTGTATGGAACGGAGGTTGGCGACGCGTCGGTACAGCCCTGCAGCGATAGAGACTATCTTGGTAAAGACTTGGAGTTCATGTCGCTCCCCGTTGAAGCACTTGACCGTCTCAATGTTCGATAATGCAGTCGTTATGTACTTCAAAGCAAATTCAAGCTTTTCGCCATGTTCGCGTACTCGCACAGAAAGTCGATTTGAAACCAATGATTGGACCAGATATAGTAGCGGGATAGTGCACAGGATGATGAGTGTCAGGTCCCAAGAGTAGTAGAAGGCTACACCAAGAGCGGCGAAGCCTTGAACAAGGGCCTGGAAAGCCTCACCAAAAGGCGCTGATACAGATAGCTGCAAGTCGCGAATGTGCCTATGGTTGCTTAGTAATGTGGCTAGAAGTTGTTGTAGGATCACGTCTTACATCTGGACTGTAGGAAGAAACGCAGCAATGCCGGCTTCTCTCATATCAAACCATGTCATGTCCTTTTTCATCAGGGCGTCGAAAATTCTGTTGCGAGCACTTCTCGCCTGGAGCTCGCCGAATGTAAGGAAGAAAAAAAAGTAGAAGCTGTTCGCGAGCCAAGTGACGGTTGTGATTCCAGTAAGTATCATACAAAACCTAGTGATACTGCTCATGAGCTTGTCACTGTCAGAGTTGCCGGCGCCGTAGTTTGTGTATTCACGAAATATGAGACCGTAAATGATGGCAAATATTGGCATCGAGAGGGCTGCGATAGATGCAGCTGCGATACCGCCGAGTATTATAGGTACATGCTGTCTTGTGGTAAACCCAAATAACGCTTTCCAGCCCACCTGGGACATGTATGCTCGTTCGTCATCGGCCTGGGTTGCTGTCTTTTCGTGAACCAGCGTCACGTTGGAACCGGGTATAGTCGACATGTTGGCAGCTCGAGTGCCGCACTACGACGAAGAAACGGAGATTATGGAACTGACGGTTATGAAAACGATGTAGCTACAATATGAGGTGAAGGTCAAATTAGGACGTTACCCAATAAGGACTAGTGCGTGTCTGCAACGTGCGTAGGGTTGTATTCTCGAACACCTGCTTTCATCGCTTACCTTGTTCGCCCTTAATATTGTTCTCTCAGCCACCAATGGAGATCTCGGCAAACGCCCCATATTTGCATTTACTCGGTCGAACATTTGAGGTTGTATGACGAAACGTCCTGCGAGGACATGGACTTTGAAAGTTTTGACACAGTTATGTATGATAATCGTAACAGTCGTGATCGTTATGGGTTGCTTGAAAGAATTGAGCCACACCGTAGAATCACCCCTATTACTTTGTCATTCCAGCACGCTCTATTCTGGTTGCCAAACGGCTGGCTTGCATGATGGCTGTTCACGGATCGGCTCGGCCTTTGTGAACAAAGAACACAAGCTTGCTTGTATGCGGCACACACGGGCGGGCAAGATGTGGCCCGGATATTGACATGCACAAAACTGTTGGCATCCCCTACAAGTCAGATCGGTTGTTGTTTGCATATTTCAGATTCACCACGCAGTGTCTATTTGCCTTGGGCCTTCTCGTAGATCCAGTCGTTTAGACCTTCGCGGTTCCTACGAAAGTCAGTATCGAGCCTTGACTGCAGATATTCCAACTTACCGTGCAATCTCGATGGCATAGAACTGCATTCGTACAGCGAATATAGTGCCCTCTTGATTGTACTCCTCCTTGGGGTTTGCGCGTATCATTGTACCGAAGTTGTAGTCCTCCACTTTATTTTCGTACTCGGCGATGAACTTGCGCCACCGTTCCTTGCCCTCTTTGCTCTTCATCTCGTCCTCGTTCAATGTGGCTGACGCATCAAATTCGGGAAATTCTTTCTTAAGGTGCTCGTAGATTTCGTCGTCGATCTTGGTGAGTCGCAACTTGGTACCGGGCACTTTCTCGAGGATTTTCCAGTATGTTTCCATGTGCTGGACGACTGCGCGACCCTGTTAGATACGTTGCGCATCATGCGACATGCATCGTACCTTTGACTGCGAACTGCTTCTCAATCTACAGAAGCTGTTAGCATGTCTCGCTGTTTCCAACTTCTGCAGCGCAACCTACGTCCTCGAAGTTTTCCGTCTCCTCGGGGTTGATGGGCACGCCTGCTGGTCCGGCTAGAGACATTTTGGCGGTATAAGGAGTTTACTATACTTGGTGTATCCAGGTAAAGCGTGTCGTAATATCGTGGTAGCGCAACGGGAGACAAAAAATCGCAGGAACGTTCCGTCATTGCCCCGCCACACCTTCACCAGGCGGGCGCGGGGCTGATCCAACGCCAAATTTCCATCATGGACTCTCGCCTCGCATGTGACTCTGGCTTGCCAATGTCACCCACCCTACACGTGAGTGCATGTGGAAGTGGAACATGCAGTAAATGTTTGCTAATGTATCTTAGCATGAGTGCACTCGCGTACCGGTGACGGCGCTGGCTTCTTGCGGTGCACTGTTGATTGCTGCAGAAGGCCCCTTTCTACGCTTTTATCTTGCCAAGGACTCGCGATATCTGTCTGCAGTACGCGTCTTCAAAGCGCAAGCAGTACATGGGATATGTGCTCTTGCGCAGGATCAAGCCCATGCCTCTAGACTGGTTATCTGGGGAGGAAAATTGGTCCGGAGCCTGGACATCGACCTTGCGGGTGAATATGGCCAAGAAGGGATGAACTTGTGTTTATCAAACATCGCCAGAGCGTCTGATTGGATTCTTGATCTTGCTCCTCGACCCAAAAGTCTGGAAGACGATAGACAATATGTTACAGGCACGTGTGTCGCTGTCACTGCCCATAATGCATTACTGCAAGTGACAGTCGAGAGCCAAAACCCTGACGCAACTCCTCAGGACGAGTGAGCATTCCATTTAAATTACTGTCCAGAAATTTCGACTAACATTCTGATAATAGCGCTATTCATGTAACCATCTCCAACTTAACTTCAAGTTCTCGGTCCATACTTTACTCAGCACACTTGTTCTGGGAGGGCTTGAACCGAGTTTTAGTTGCTGCTGGTACAGCGTTTGGTGAGATCATATATTGGTCATGGTCGGACGGAGACCTGGATGTGCCTGTATCTCATATCCATCGTGTCTTTCTTGGTCACGAAGGGTCAATCTTTGGTGTGCAGATCTCGGAAGAGCTCCCAACCGAATGTTGCCAAAAGCTGAGGCGGGTAGTTGCAAGCTGCAGCGATGACCGCACTATAAGAATCTGGGATGTGTCTGATGTAAACACTAATTCCACGAGACCAGAATCTGGGCGCGACGATCTGGAAGCCTTGAGAACCCGCCACACTGGCTTCAGCAACGAGGCTTTTGATTCGGAAGAGTTTAACAGCTCAAATTGTCTGGCCATTGGTTGGGGCCATCTCTCCCGGGTCTGGACAGTTCGTTTCCTTGAAGCGTCACCATGTAATGGATCGCTTCTATTGCAATCAGCAGGCGAAGATGCCACAGCAAGAACGTGGGAACTCATACCAAAGTCTAAAGACAACGAAAGCTTTCCATACCAACTGCGAGAACTAGATTGCGCTGCACACCACAGTGGAAAGAATATGTGGTCATCAACCATCTCCAATGACTCTACAGGAGTACAACAGGTCATTGCTGGTGGTGCTGATAGTAAGATCACTGCCACTCCATTGGGTCGTGTACTGCAGGTGCAGAAAAACGCTGGCAATACAATCTCCGAGTACACCGTCCACGATATATTGTCATGGGCACAGTCTGCTGAATCTGGCTTGGAGAACGATACGACATTAGATACCCAAAAGTCCTCTAAGAAAGCAGAATTCTTCAGAAGCTATTGCTTCATAGACGAAACTTCCTTTCTAGTTACTACCAACTCTGGAAAAGTGCTCGTTGGAGCTCTATCTTCAGGTGGCGATTCGACCCAATCTAGCCTTCTATCCAGCTCGACATCCTTGGGTCAGTTAGATGATCTTTCAGGTTATTCTGTCTGCACGAGCGGCCCTCAGGCTGGTGTGGCATTTGTTGCTGGAGCGAACGGTAGCATCTACATGTATCGCAAAAGCGCCGCAACATTGGCAAAAATTCATACTGTGGGCGGAAAAGTCGGACAGGTATTTGCAGCGGGTGTGTCGAATACTAATGATGAGAGAGTAACAGCTTTACTTGTTACATTAGTTGGGCAAGGCGAAGCGCAGATGTTATACCTCGATCCGACATGCAACACGAACGTGTTGCGCGTCGTGAGTATACCGATATCCGATTCATCGACTGGAACTGCAATCACGAGTTTGGCTCATGTGAGGACTGCTGGTCAAAACTTCGTTATTCTTGGATTCCGTCGCGGGTCGATTGCAGTATACCATATTTGTGACAACGAAGGTGGGGCAGGCCAGGCTACGTTGAACAATGTCGTTGAAAACGCACACAATGGCGAAACAGTTACTTCCATTTCATGGTTCGCCTCATCTAACAAGTCAACACAAGGTCAGTTGTTCTCAGTTGGACGAGATGGACGTTTGACTGTACACCACATCGACCTATTCACCAGCTCGGTTGAACTCGTCCACGACCTTGCCCTGCCTTTTGGACCTAACATAGAAGGCCTATACTTCCAAGATGATCGGCTTCTTGTGCACGGCTTTTCAAGCAAAAGATGGTATCTCTACGATGTTACTGCTGAGGAAGAGATCATGAGTATTGATACAGGAGGCGCTCACAGGAGTTGGACATTCCGTGCCCATACATCGTTGGGAGGTATTCTTGTATGGACCAGAGCCTCCAGCATGCATATTTGCAATCAGAAAGGCTCCAACCATACCGTGATACGGTCGGGGGGCCATGGTCGTGAGATCAAAGCGGTCGCAATTTCACCAGAACCCGACCATGGGTCTGAGAACCCCCTTATTGCCACCGGCGCCGAGGATACTGATATCAAGATCTTTCAATATATTGACGGGGAACTCATCTGTCGGAGGACACTTCGGAGGCATACTACGGGTATTCAGCACCTTCAATGGTCAGAGAACGGAGAGTACCTTTGTAGTAGCGGGGGGTGTGAAGAGTGTAAGGCCTATTGAATCTTCCATGGGCTCGATATAGCCACCGTGGTACTCTTTGCTGACTTGTTTACAGTCTACATATGGCGCATCCGGAGGTCACTATCGTCTCCTCTTGATATTGGTGTAGTATGTGAATACATGTACATGCCAGAGAGTGAGCATGCGGACTTGCGAATCATGTCTTTTGACTTTGTTCTCGACGGAACTACACTTGTCATCGCCATGGTATTCTCAGACTCTAGTATCAAGGTGAGTTGTTCTTACACCGCTTCAGACTGTGTAATGTAAGACTGACACCGCCAAGGTCTATCGCTACGATGCTGCGGCTGCTGTAAAATGGCAGCCTCTTGCCAAGGGACTGTACTTTACGTCGTGCCTGACACAATGTACCTTTCTTTCCGCAACCAGGATTTTGACCGCTGGTACAGATGGCCATGCCGTTATATGGCATCTACCCTCAGCGACTAACTCAGCGGTCGAGTTGACTTGGCAACATCCAGCGAGAATACATCAGAACTCATCAAAGGTGATGATATCTCACTCTTTCAGCCCCAATACTACGCTCATTGTGTCCGGTGGGGATGATGGGAGTTTGGCATTCATCTTGGCACGACCTACACCTGCACATGCATCGACGTCACCAGCAGCATCGTACGCTTCACCGCCAATAATTGTAAATCGCGTTCATGCTTCTGCTGTCACTGCATGCGCTATATTGACACACGGATCTCGCGTATTTCTCATCACATCTGGGAACGACGAATGGATCAGACTCTGGGAAATCGCGCTCCAGGAGCCTAGATCTGAGCTCACACCGGAAAGTGCGGAAGAGTCCAAGGATGCATTGCAGATACGGCGGCTGAGAAAAATCAAGACCAACGTTGCGGATGTGTCCAGCATGGCTGTACTAAATGGAAACGACGATATAGCACATGCGAGAGTTCTGGTATGTGGTGTAGGCGTGGAAGTCATACGAGCAGACTGGGCTACAGAGGAGCTTGCGGAAGTCGACGATTAGATATGATAAGATACGATAGGGACCAGAATAGATCCAGGGACTGTTCACCGGTCTGTAAACACAGATCGTCACAAGACTGCCATGTCGGTGTGGGAAGATACGCTATTGGTGCGCTAAGCCGACGTTGCTGGGACAACATGGGCCCAAGTGAGGCTAGTAGCAGTTTGCGCTTTGACAACACAACACGGCACGTCCAGATTTGACCTTGGATCTCATCCTCTGTCACACCCAATCCGACAACCACACACACATAATACCGAACCAGCGAACATTGATATACATCATGGTCGCTACACGTCGCGGTGCCAAACAGGCCCCAGAGGTCACACCTGCACCCTCCAGCACACTCAACGCCCCTCCCAAGCGCGGCGGAAAGAAGAAGGCTGTCGCCGAGGAAGCCGATGCGCCTGCGCCTGTCATCGCCAAACCTACAAAGACTACCGCTGTGAAGCGCAAGACCAAGGCTGAGCCTGAACCTGTCGAGCCGACCGTGGCCAAGAAGACTGTTGCGACAAAGGCAACGCGCACTGCCAAAGTTCAGACGAAAGTAGAACCCGCACCGGTTGCGCCGAAGCGGGCGACACGCGGTCGCAAGGCCGAAGAGCCTACTGTAGAGGAGCCCGAAGTCGTCGAAGAGGCACCCAAGCCTGCAGCTACTCGCACGCGCAAGATCGCAGCAACAAAGAAAGCGCCTGCACCAAAGGTCGCTGAGCCAGCCGTCGTCGAGGCTGTCATCGAGGAGCCGGTCATCACCGAAGAGACCCACGTTGTTGAAGAGGTATCCAAGCCTACGCGTAAAGCACCTGCGAAAAAGGCCACCGTCACCAAGACTACCACCAAGAAAGCCGCCCCTTCGGCCGTTCAAGACACTATTGTTGTCGAACCAGCGAAGCCAACACCTCGTGCGCGCAAGCCCGCAGTACCCAAGGCATCTGAAGCAGCACCCATCGGTGCGGCAAGAGCTACTCGTGGTCGGCATGCGCCTGTCGTCTCAGAAGAGTCACCGCTAAAGGCACCAGCTCGGAAACCAGCAAAGAAGGCCGATGTCACTCCTGTCGCAAAGGCCGAGCCTGAGCAAGTCGAGGAGCCCTTTGCTGAATACCCTACATACCCTACCACACCTTCACATATTGCTGCGCCAATAAGCTCACAAGCGGCCATGGCTGAGCTCCCCAACTACCCCAACACACCATCACATATCGTTACGCCAATGTCCTCACGCGAGGCTCTGGCTGAGCTTCCCAGCTATCCCAACACACCAGCACACATTGTTGCGCCCATTTCATCACAAGAGGCTTTGGCTGAAATGGCTGACTACCCCCAAACACCTGCGCACATCAAGGCCCCCATCTCAAACATGGAAGCCATGGCTGAGATGCCCGACTATCCGAAGACACCCGCACACATCCAGGCAGTTGCTGCTCCAATTGTGGATTCAGGGAGCCCTCAAGATATCGAGATGTCTACTATCGTGGAAGAAGAACCCACTGAGGACCTACCAGCTCCTGCTGAGGTCTCTATGACACCGACAGCAAAAAGCCCAGTAGCTGTCGAGGCTACACCTTACCACGCAGAGACTCTTGATGAAGAGGAGACTGTCGAGCTCCCGGGTACTCCTCCGGCCCAGATCGTCTGGGGCGTCACCGACCAGGAAGCGTTCGAGGAGCTTCCTGAGGAGTACCCAACCACCCCAACCCACATCGCTGCTCCCGTCACCTCCAAGGCAGCAATGGCTGAGCTTCCTGGTTACCCAAAGACCCCAGCTCACATCAATGCGCCAATCACTCCCCGTCGGGCTCTCGCTGAGTTGCCTGACTACCCCACTACACCAAGCCTGGCTCTTGAGGCTGCTATTCAGGAAGAGATCACTGCATCGGTCAAGAAGCAAACACCATCGCCGCGAAGATTCCTCGGCTTCGAGGAACCTAGCGAGATTGCCGACATTAGCGAAGTCACGGAGGTCGGCGAGCTTACTGAGGTCACCGATGCGGTTGCTGTGGAAGCTCCTCAGCGTGAACCGAAGCCGATCATGCAACTGGCACCATTCAAACTCGCACCCTCTTTCTCTGCTCCCGAGCCTGTCTCGCCTAAGAAGTCTGCTCTCCGATCGCCCCAGAAGGCCATGGACACGAAGACACCCAAGAAGTCTGTGGCGTGGACCGATGTCCAAGCCGAGGAGAGTGACCTTTTCCTGTTTGAGGGTATCCTCCAGGGCATGGTCTTCTACGTCGATGTCACACGCAACGGAAGGGAGCAAAACTTCCTATTCCGCGGCCTACTCGAGGATCTCGGTGCCAAGGTAGTCCAGGACATCTCTCACCCATCCCTAAGCCACGTCCTCTTCAAAGACGGAAGTGTCTCAACTCTAGAGAAGTGCCTCACAAGCAAAGGAGCCATCAAGTGCGTCAACGTCGGCTGGGTTCTAGACAGCGAAGCCCAAAAGAAACGCATGGATGAGACGCCCTACCTAGTCGATCTCTCCATCGCAAAACCCGCTTCCCCTCTCCCCACTACAACCACAATGAAACCCTTCACCCCCGCCAAAACCCCCTCTCGCTATGCCCTACCCCCTTCTTCTCAATGCAAAATCCCCAGCACACCCACCAGCTCCGAATTCGACCGCTCCTTTGATGACAACGACAAGGAAAACTGCGACGTCGGTCCCTTCTTCGACAACGACAGAAGTCCTCTTGCTCCCCGCACCGTTCCAAACAAGAAGTCGTCGGCGAGTTCGTCGTTTTTGTTTGCGAGATCAGCGATCAAAACACCGTCGAAGCCGCTGTTCCTTAATGCCGCGACCCCATCGAAACAGATGTTTTCGGCGGTTAAACCCGTTGTGCATGCGTATACTACAGCGAAGAAGAGGCCGGCGGAGGCTTCGAGTTCGTTCTTCAATAGTGCGCTCGGGCCGCCGAAGAAGTTGAGGCTTTTTTAGGTGGGGAGATGGTTGGGTTGTTGTCGCCTCTTTTGGTGTCTGAATGATGTACATGCATTGGTTCGGTTACGGTGTCGGATTGGTGTTTATGATCTTGTCTTTTTTTTTGCACGCACGCAAGAGAGAGAGAGAGAGGTTCAAAGCGGGTGCTGGTGTCGTTTCCTTTCTTTACCTCTTTTTCATCGCTAGGCTTGAGGCTCCCGTCTACCTTACCGTGTTTGCTGCCTCCCCGCAAGGGTGATGGCGCCCGTGGGAGAAGAGGATCCAATATTGCCAGGTGAAGGGGGTTGAGATGGGCGATATTCTGTGCATAGCTTTTGGTCTCTCTTGCTTTGTCTGTTTGTTTTTTTCTGGTTGGCTCGATGGTGTACATGGACGGACGATACTGTAAGATGACAGTGTTCATATTGGCGTTTTTGCATGGCTTACATACTTTCGCTCTCGCTCTCACACACGCTCTCTCCAATGGAGATGACTGTGTATGGATGGATGGGGGGATTGGGGACTGCTGGCGTTGGTTTTGCTTTTTATACACATATCTGTCACGTAGTGCACGAATGACAGTATTCAAGACTTTACTACTTTGCGCTATGCTTAATATGTGCCCTTCAATATGGTATAACTAGCAGCAAGAGACGAAACAACTCCCTCCACCGAGAGAGGGGTACCGCATGTAAGAACAAACTCTTCTATGACCCAATCATGTAAACTGGAGAATACACGTCTACGCCTACGTCTACGTCTACGTCTATATCTACCTACCTTCCAAACCAAACGTCTCACCGCCAACTCCCATCCCTCCTCTAAAACGGCACATCCATATCCCCCCACACTCTCCTCTTCCTTCTCCTTCCCCCCCTCCTCCTCCGCCAACACCTCCTTCACAAACCCCACCAGCGCATTCACAGACGCCTTCTGCGTACTCGGCAAAAAGTGTCCTCCAGGATGATACACCACGTACCGCTCCTCGGTCCTCTCACACGCGGCCACGAGTCTCAAACTGCGTTTCTCCTCCACCACAACATCCTGAGAGCCCAAAAAATGCAACACGGGCGTCTTAATCTTGGGTTCATAAAACGCGCGATAGGGATGTTGCTCCCCTTCTGGTGCAAAACCCGAATATACGACTGCGAACTTCAGCGGCGCGTGGATGGCCGATTCAACGTATCCCGTGTCGTCTTCGAAAGAGGATGGGTACTGCATGCCGCCAGTGGGGTATTGGGCTTCGAATGCGGCGCGGCGGTTAGGTTCGAGGAGCGAGGCTAACATTGCTGCGAGTGCGCCGCCCTGTGAAAATCCTATTACGCCGTCAAAGGGACCTTGGGTGCGTAGTACGCTGGCGACGTGGGCGAGACCTTGTTCGATGCCTGCGTAGGTAAATGGTTCGCCGTCGCCTTTACGCCGCCACCAGGCCCAGGCATCAATTTCCTGCTCCTTCTCTGTGTCATCTTTACCCCCTTCCCCGTCTTTACTCGTTCCGTTGCCTGCGAGGAAGGACTCGTCGGCCGGTGTGAGACGGTGGGGGGCTGTGGGGTAGACGAGATCGATACCGGCGGGAAAGGCTTTTGCGAGTGTTTTTCGGAGGGCCCCAGTTTTGGCTTGGAATAAAGGGCCGGATTGTGTGTAGCCATGGAGCATGAGGATCTTGATTGGGCGCTTGGGGGGTGGTGCCGCGGCCATGGTGCGCCAGTGTGAGCGGATGCTCAGGTTGGTGAGTGTGTAGAGGCGGGGGTCGGCGAGGGCGACGAGGTGGCGAAGGCGCATATACGGTGTTAGAGGGGTTCCAGAGAAAGAGATTGGTCGGAGGAAAGGGTGAGACGAGGTGTGGTGTGGGAATTGGAGGTTGTTGGAAGTTTTGCGAATGCACTTCGGAACAATACCGAACGGCTCGGGATGCCTCATTGCGTCATGAGCTAGCGCGAAGAATGCTCGACATATCAGATTGTATCAAAAGCGAGACAAGATATATCATCTGATTTGGTTGAATATCTATTATACATGCGCAACTTGCGCAGAGCCACCAAAGCTCACCAATATCTAGACTAGTCATGATTCTTTTGCATGTATCGTCATCAATTCGGTACTTCCCCAAGCTATCATATCGCAGACGACATGGCACCAGCTGGTGCGCGGTATTTGGTACATGAGAGCCATCGCGATTCCTATTTCGCCTTTGCCTTGGCCGCCTTGCTCTTATCCACCTTGGTCGGTTGAATGCGCGCCATCATTTCCTCCTTGGTGATGAGATGATCGACGCGCTCAAGTAGACCCAACAAGCTCTTCATGTTACCGCTCCACTCATTCAGCACATCGTCGGCATCCCTTGGCTTGGAAAATGTAACAATGCGGGCGGGTCGGTCGATCTTGGCGTAGATGGTCTTTGCGGACACCAGTTCGCTAATGTTCTTCTCCGTCTCGTCTTCAGTAAGGTCTAGCAGCTCCGTCAAGCGCGGGATCTGGATGCGTGTGTAGTACTTGGCGACGACGCGGACATTGTGCTCAATGACACGCTTTCGGAGATCCTGCCACCTCTGGAATGCCTTGGGGTCGTCTGAGTCGTCCTTTTCCGCGTCAAAGACGTCCGTCTCGGTGAGGTGAGGGCCAAACTGCTTAGCAACCATGGGCCACCTCATCAGCTCGGGTACCGTGAATAGTTTGACTAATTGTGCGTCTTGTGGGATCTGGGAGTTACGCGAGTCGCGCTGGATACGGTGGATGAGGTCGGACTGCTCGTTGTCGTAGGGTGCTAGGATGATGAAGTAGATGACGCGCTGGAGAATCTGCGAATATGTTAGGATAGCCAGATGATGCGCTTGATGATCAACATACCGCACGAAGTTTGTCAGGATCCTCCTCGACAGCTTCAGTGTCCAGCACTTGTCTGTAGTGCTTGCAAACGTCAAGGTACTTGTTGTCGTGTTTGGCCAGAGTAATTTGCTGCTCGTAGTACTTAAGCTTCAGGTCCGTCACATCGTCTTCAGGCTCGATGGGCGGGTCGTCGACGCTTCGGTTCTTCTCCTTCTCCTCGCGCTCCTTCTGGTCCTTTGCAAGCTGCTCAGGCGTCTTCTTTGGCCTCCTTGCGAAGTACCGTGTGCTGATCTTCCTGCTCAGAATACCGGCCTGTGTCCAATCACCTTTCTGTATGCAAAGCGCCACTTGTTGTAGGATGAACTCCGTCTTCTCTCGTCGCGTCATGGACCCAAACGTCTCGACTTGAAGCTCGCAAAGGATATCGGTCGCTGAATCAATGTCACCTTGCTCCTTCTTGATGTTGGAGAGTATGCGGGTTACTCGAGCGCGCTCAACTTCGACGAAGATCTACACATGTCAGCCGCTTCACGCATATTGTGTCCGATATCACATACCTTGCCCTCGGTGACTGTGCGCAGAGTCTCAATGACAGAAAGCTTCGTCTCAAGATTTGGGGTCTCGTCCAAGAAACCCATGACAGTCTGTACCATCTTGGTGGTCGCCTGCTTGAGTTGTCCATGCTTCTTGGAGAGGAGCAGGACCTGCTCGTTCATCAAGTTCCAATCCTTTGCATTCTTTGCTATTGTGACAATGGCGATTATGACTCTGGACGTCGAAGCAAGATCGGAAGCCTGACGAGTCTGCTTCTCAAGCGTGAGGAGCTTATCGATTCCAGCTTGCGGGTTGCTCTAAACAGCCATGTTAGCTATTGCTCCGACCTAAACATCCATCAAACATACAGAGGCCAGCTTCTCCGCCTCAGGAATGGCGACATCGACCTCCTTGGTAAAGTCCTTGTCGGCCTTGAGCACCTCTCCGCTAGACATGGTGGCGGGGTCGTAATGTGCTTCTCCTAAGCGTTTGAGGTATTAAGTCGCTCGCAAACGAAGCAGTGGTGGCGGATTGGCAGCGGGTGCTTGCGAGGTAAAGGTGTTGATGGGGGAAGCGGCGTGTTTGGTCTTGTGTTGCGGCTTCTCAGTGATGTAGCGTAGCGATCCACGGCTTGCGCACTGACCATAACCACTAGCGCTAGGTTGAACCATCCGCCGAAGAGCCTCACAACTCCGGACGTCTATGTCCATCACTCGAATTTCCGGAATGCACGTGTTTGGGGATTTCAACTGGTTCTATTCGTTCAAGTTACATCGCTACAGCTGGCACCGCATCTGTAGCGACCGCAAAAGATATTGCGAGTGACCAGAACGCCAACATTATATATGATGGTGATCTAGGTAGCTACGTTTCCAGACCTCACTCTCTTATACTTTCTTCCGCCGCCCTATTCTGATCCCAAGCCCGCCTGCGGGTTGGTCATCTAACACCACAACCTTGTTCTGTTCGGCGCACAGCGCCTCTTCATCTCTCCCCTCTCTCCCTCTCCATCTTCCTCAAACTCTTCGCGGCCTCGACGGCGAAGCGATGGAGGCAAGAGTGAGATGGCCGGCCTGCTCTCTTCCTCCTCCTCCTTTTCCTTCTCTTCCTCCTCCTTTTCCTTCTCTTCCTCCTCCTCTTCTTCTTCTTCATCGGACCCCACTTCGTCTCCATCCTCGTCTACGTATAGACCACCATTCTTGAAGCTGGTGTCTACCCATTCACCACCCTCTGGGCACGCGTACCGACCTTTCCGGTATGCTCTTGATGAGCGACAGAAGGATCGGGATCGGCGTCCGGTGGGATGTGCGATGTCTGGTGAGAAGGTGACACGCCTGTGAGGTTGTGCCTTTGCACGAGGAGGAGTGGATGGTGGTGTTGAAGGGAAGACTGCCGGTTGGAATGAAGCAGCGATTGGTGAGGAGAGTGGTGGTGTGGATGTGTGCGTGATTGGTTTGATGACGGGCGAGGTTACCGCGTTCTCTTCGACCGAGGCCTTTGGAGATGTTGGGGGAGTGGTTGGAACCTCAGTTGCCTCGTCGGCTCGTGTTTTGGCAGCAGTATTCGACATGATGACGATAACGGTCTGCTTGAGATAACTGACTTGAAGGTATGAGGAGATGAGAGACTTGAGAGTTTAAGAAGTCTCAATGCTTCGCTCGCACCGTCTATATATTGCTACCACGACACACACACTCTCTCTCTCACTCTATTGTAGTCGCAAGAACAATAAGAGTCGATATATCATCCCAGAGTCTGTGCGCAGGCTCACGCTCACTCACCAAACCTGTTGAACAATAACACATTGTATTGACACATTTCTGCAGATACCATTATAAATCGAAAAAGAAAAGGAGTGACAGACGTGTCTGCGTTTGTGGGGTCGTTAGTGTTAGTGTTGGTGAAAGCCTCAGATCGACCTTGAGACAGATCACATTCCCTCGACCTGCTCTCAGACCATGCGCCTCGACTTGAAACTCTCGAGTGAACATTCACTAGACATCAAAGCTTTCCGTTCCCATGTTCGAGTGAATGAATTATATCATCCAGTGAAACATTCTGGCCTTACACGCAATAATGCACCCGCACAAAGTCAAATTTGTCACCTATATCAGACCTCCAGGATACTCTCCCTAGGATCAAACCACAACCCCACAACCACTCCAATCGACCAACCGTGTCGACAACCTCAACCGCCCCGGTGGTGCCGACGCCCCCCTGCTGCGCCTCCTGCTCCACCCCCCGTACGAGCCAGGAGTTTATTCGCAACCATATCCGCACCCACATCGAACCCCCCGATTCCGACGAATGCCGCATCTGCTGGCTCCCCTTCGGCACCATCGACACGCGCGTCTGCGTCCCTGACGTAGCCTGCCAAGTTGTAAATTTCCCCGGATGCTCGCACATCTTCGGCTGGTGCTGCATTCTCAAGACCATCGCCGACGGCGGTACCTGCTGCCCCATGTGCCGGACCGCTTGGTTTGCTGCTAGTTCGGATAGTCCAGCCCATAAACTCAACACGGTTTGCTCATTGGCCTCGCGCGGGTCTCCATTGACTTGATATCAGTGCGATACTACCTCTTTGGCGAACCCGCCCTTGACGCCCAGGTCTCGGATATCATGTGGTCAGTAGTGTGTCAAGCAGGACAGAAGTTCAAACTCATAGCCCAGGTGATGCGCACGGCGAAGATGGTGGATTTGGTCGAGGATCTTGCTGATACACAACCTATTGCCGTCGATCATCGGCTTCATGACCCGTATACTATGCGTCAGGAGCTTTACTACGGGAACGACCCATTTACGTTTCGTAATTGGCAGGTTTCTGAGGGTGTTCTGAATGTGGTGGCATATAAAGGACTGATGTCGAACAATGGGATGCGGTTGCAGGAGGAGCTTAATCGTTTGATTCAGGAGAAGCGCGTGGAGCTCACGATGGGGATGATGAATGAGGAGGAGTTGGTGCAGTTTGCTGAGGATGCTTGGGTGGAGTGGTATTGCGATGAGTCTGTGCGTGTTTTTTCGCGCTTTTTGCTTTGTCTTAAGCTTGAGTTGCTTTTGCATCAGCAGCAGCCGGGAGAGAACGCTACCTGAGTTTCTTGAGAAGATGGGCTGTAGCGTCCCAGGAACACCAGGCGTCAGAGTGACATGAGTTTGTCGCTTTTGCTATAGTGGACTTTTGACGCTTGGTTTGCACGTGTCCGCTCAGGAAAGTCTCTTCAGGGAACTGGCCATAGACTATATCTAGGTTCTCATAGGTAGATATTGCTGGGTGTCTTACTCGGCAGACCTTGATAAAACATACCCTTTACTACTACTACAATGCTCTGCAGGTCCTTGGTTATGTTTTATATTTTCTATTTTTTTTGTGTGTTTTTGAACTTTTGTCTACTGTTTTGGCGCATGATACTCACCCATTCGGTCTGAATAGAATCCGAATTACGTCAGCCGTCAACGCCTACTATACTTTTCGGTTCCTTCCAATAAGAGCAAAACCCTCAAAAAAAACCTCCCCAATACGCCTTCATCCATGTCGGTGCCATCTGTGGCTCCCGGTCGTAAAGCACAAACCTCCGCCTTGCCAATCCAATTTCCGTCAATTTGTCACTTCATTCCACCTCGTTCTCCTATGCTTTTTCCAATCTTTCTTTGCTCTCAACATCTCGCTTCCATACATACGAATCCATAGTAGGTAGTGAAAGGGAAGAAGAGGATGATGAGAGAGATCGCGTTGTGGCTATACCGTGTTCCAGTAGACCACACCCCTCCTGATGTTTTCCAAGGCTTGACTTTTTGTCTACTGTCTCTTCGCTTGTTTCCTGTTTCTCAACGCTCTCTTCGTTCGTTTCGATTTCTGGTTTGGTACGACCAAAGTCCAGGTTCAATAGCTCTCCGTAATGCGTAACACCCGTGTCTGTCTCGACAGTAGCAACTTCAACCTCAAGGCCACGAGCCAAGTCCATAGGCTTCTTGTGTCGATGAGGGATTCCTTGAGTACATTTGGTTGGTAGCTGTCGAATTACTTTGCTTCCAGTGGCTATTTTACCGAGTTCACTCGGGAAAAGCCATGGGAAAGATATCAATGGCATGTGCTCGGGGTCCATGGCTCGCACAGGGGCCTTTTGACCTCCGACAGTTTTTGTGGTGTGACATTCAACCAGTGCTGCCTCCATCTCTTGTGCGGTCACCGTATACATGGCTGCCACAAAAGGTCCTAGAAGAGACCAATCCGAGAGTTCATCGCCAAGTCCCGCGGCAGTACGACACTCACCCCTGTAATGAGCCTTCAGAATGCCAACGGTCCGACCGAATTCTTCGGAAAACTTATAGTCACGACTCTCATGATTGTGTGCTAGTACGAACACAGACCAGGCCTCGAATTCTGTTCGAATTCCATGTTTCGCCATCAACCGTCGTAGGGAATCGTCATATGAGGACTTGATTTCGGCTGCCTTGGCTTTCATCGTCGCATCCAGATCAAATGCATCCAGAACTCGCTTGTCAAATGGATTCTCCCACTGAGGCTTGAAGTCGACCAGCTGAACTTGATCATAAAGCATGCCGAGGATCTTGGTTGAACGATAGATCTTGTACTGGGAGATATGCTTTTTCTCCATAAAATGGGGCCACTTCCTCGGCCTCAGTTCACGATCCATCTCGGCTGGTAGACCACTCTTTGGGAAGTCGACCGCCTTGGAGTGCAGTTCTGCCAAGGCGAGACAGGTCTCGTCATTCACACCATCGGCTCTAAAGTCAGCTTGCGCTAGATGGGCATGTGCGATCTGTCCGAGAGTATCGTTCTTCATATATGTCACGAAGAATTCGCCGATGTCTGCAGCACTGATAGGCCCGTCAATCTCCTCGGGTTTCTCAGGTGTAAAGTCCATAGGTGGCACGTTGATCGTCTTGGGGATTAGAGCGGCATCCCATAGAACCATATAATCGTCGCCATCGAGGTCGCCACCAGAGCACATGTTTGCAAGATCTCGATCTCCGGTTTGGGGCAGAACAACGACATTTTTGAGATGTCGAAGTTCTGGGATGTTCACTGCCCGGACCACGCGAAGATCTCCTGGGTGCAGTGATGGGTTGCGTGCCAGAATACATACGCCTTCAATGATCTTGTAATGCCCTTTCTTGTCGGTATCATCAATCTGTAAGAAGATCTCTGGGAGCGTCGCCAGCTTCTCATCTCTCGTGGCATCGAGTCTGGACTGTGGATCATTCATATGCCCTTTGAGCTTCGCAGTTTCGTCAACGCAACCAAGTACAAAAGCTCCGTCTTCTATAGCAATCCTGGCTTTCTCCTTCAGATTTTTGATTGTGCAAGCCCTCCAGAGCTTGAGTAGAGACATCATGAAGGGGTCTTGAATCTTCATGAAGCCATCCAGCACCATTGCAGCCATTGTCAACGTGCTCTGGTTCATGTCGATGTGCTTTCGAAGTTTCTGGAGCGCAATAATCTCGTCTGTCATGGCAGTCTCATAGTCGTTGACCATCTCTTGTTGCTTCTTGATGATGACATGATCGGGTACACCGAGATGTGACAACACAACGATAATCTGGCGATTGAAGAATGGGGTAGCAAGGGCGGAAGATCGAATGATTTCGAGACCCATAAACTTGGCCTGGAACTTTTGCTGACTTGGTCTGATGTGAACCTCCGTACCGGTGATGTTGAGATCAAGCGCAAGTACTCCTTTGCAACCGCCAAGACGGAACTGGAAGAGTGACGGCGGGTCGTGAAATGCATTCGAGAGTCCTAGTTCTTTTGCAGCCATCTTTGCCACAAAGGGCGATAGTTTTCCTACGCCGTCTGTGAATGTATGCCCGTTACGCTCGATGTCGGGAATAGGTGTTATTTTGACCTTTTCTCTCATTGCTCGCGTGGTGGAGAAACACTGTCCAAGACGGGCACCAAACTTGGCAACAGTCTTGATCTGAGTGAAATCTCCGAGCGACAAACGTATGTCATCAGCTGATTTTGACGAAGTAGGAGCGTAAAAATATGCGCCATGCTCGCGGAACTGTGAGTTGCCAAATGCCAAGAACTCGTAGTACCTCCCAGCGACGACGATACCATGTCTCATTGCACGGCGCACCCTGTCGAAAACTGCCTCAGATTTTCCATTAGGCATGCTACGCAATTGACCTTCGGTTTTCTCGTCAGAGAATTTTACCCTGATGAACCGGTCGCTGTCTGCGGCATACTTTCGGATAATGCGGTTTGAGGTTTCCATCACGGGCGATGCAACATGCATCATAGTTGGAGTGATGACCACCGATCGCTGGAGGGTGCAGTAGCTCGGAATCTTCTTTTCAAGGCTTTTGATACGGATACTGAAGATGTCCATCGGATCGTAGTAGATATGTTGTTTGTCCACTACCTTTTCAAGTAGGCATATAGCACGACGAGAGTCTGAATGAAGCTTTTCAAGGAACTCGCTCGTGATGCTATGTTCCTTTAGATATCCGTTTGATAGGCAAGCCTCCAGTTGATACCGAACCGTAAAATCGAGATTCATCTGGCTGGCGAGAAGGTCGTCAAAGGAAGACTGGTTGGGATTGGGAGTCGATTCGAGATGAGGATGTGTAGTGGAAATCTCCTCCTGCAGGAGCGACCACAGGGGAGACGTAACCTTGGATTTGATGGCGTACTGGTCGATATGCTCGATAGCGACACCATAATCAGCCAGAGCGTCGCTAAAATCCTTGAATTTAGGACCGGTCAAGACTGCTGCGTCAAATTCCAGGCGGTAATTAGTCCATCGGCCTAATTCTCTGGTTAATTGATGATTCTGCTGCCACAGCACGAGGTACTTGCCTATGTCAATGATGGTGGCGTCTTTATGATTCATCAGCGGCAGTTGCTTGAGCTTCTTCTTGTCTTTGGCGGAAACGATATCCGTCTCCCTAAACCACGTGTTCCAGTCGTTCCACGCTTTCTCTTTGTTGGAGAAGCTAGTGTGCGTCCGACCGTCTCCTAGACCCTCACCCTCTTTCTTCTGTACGTAAAACTGTGGTGGTGAATCAAAGGGAATGATCAAGGTTGGTTGGCCAGTGGTCTTGTCATTGACCCTATAGACGTGGGAGAGTAGAGCAATCGGTAGTCGAAAGCGATATTTGCGTACTTCGTTGGAAAGATAAAGTGGGAACTGAATGTCAAGCTCCTTACGGTTCAAATCGAGTCCCATTTGAATACCCTTGGGCGACTGTACTGTGTACATGGATATCATAGTTTGATCTGCAATCCTAGTACCAAACTCGATTGACTTTGCGGGAAGGATGTTGTACTCGAAGTAACGTTTTGCAGTATTGACAGGGCTTGGGACTGTAGTGAGCAGTGATTGGCGTGTCTCATATCGTACGAGTGTGGTACCCAATTGTAGCTGCGGCGGAAGGGTCTTGATCGGGGGTGGACTAACAGTGTTAGATTAGAAACGACACACATAATTAGGCTGTAAACCTACCGGAATACCACATAGGCGTTGTTTATGTGAGCTCCAATCTCAATGTCGATCCTGAAGACGGCGCCAAAGGATGACATTGACTCGTAGATGTCTTTGGTCCAGTAGGCTTTCGGTATGTCCAATATCTTGATCTTTTCTTCTTGGTTATAGAACCAGTGCTGTGGCCCGTCTTTCAAAGTCGGCTTTGGCGAATTGTTCTGGCCACCTGGACTGTACCGCTGGTGAGGATGTCCGTGCCGAGGAGAAGCTTGGTTAGGTAACCTGGATGGGCCCTTGACAGACAGCTTCTTAGTCGGTGAGTCCGAGCTAGTGCTCGACCTTTCAATATAGGTCTCGTTGATGCTATGACCATTGGAGTCGACATACGACTGCTGTTGAGCTGGCGCAGCGAATAGGCCTACTGGTCGAGGAGCTTGGAGAGGCTGGCTAGCTTGGGATGTTGAAGGTATAGAAGGTCGCTTGAAGGTCGGTCGATTAGGATTATGCTGACCATTAGAACTACCAGAGCTGTTGGAGTATGCGCGACTGTTTTGTCCGCCACCACGCGAGCCACCACGGCCGCCTCTATGGTTGCCGCGATGCATGTTACGGCTTCTGGTATACACCTCGCTATTGGAGCTCGTATCTGACCTATCGCTGTATTGCTGTGGTAGCTGAATGAAGGTATGAGGGGATATCTGTCCAAGTTCGGCCAGAGCGGAAACCGTGTTGTTGGAGGTAAAGGTCGAGTCGACAGAGTTGGGGCTGTTGAACACGTCCATGCTTGTTTGTTTGTTTGTCGACGCGCTTTCGTTTGCTCAATTCTGGGGGAATGTCGATAAGCCAAGGTAATGGCGGTATCGTATCGGGAAACCGAGCGTGACTGCCAGTCTGGGAAGGCGTAAATGAGCGGCGTCGGAGCGGTCAGAAATACCGTTCTAGGCCTTGCGACCAGTGACGTGACAACAATAGCCGGGTATTGGTTGGAGGAGATTGGAGTGGGGTGGTTGAACGTTTTGTTTGCTCGCCGTGAAAGCGCAAACGGATGTCCGCTAGATGCCTGCGAGGCCCAAGCCGACTATGGCAAGCGCACTCAGCGTCTTGCGATGGATATTAGCAGATGTCTGAGAAACATTGGGATCGAGAATGGTATTCGCGATGGGAGGTTCAATGATGAGAAGAGAAGAAGAGATCGGGACTAACGGCAATTGTCGGCAGTGCAGCACAGTAGAGAATGTGCGAGTCGGGGCAGGAGGCAGGCGCTTAATCACAAGTGTCAAATCAAGATAGGTAAGAAAGGTACAAGTCAGAGAGCTCTGAGAATAGAAGAAACGAGGTAAAGGTGGTTACGGAAAGGCACATGAGCGAGACACGTACCCGTGGTTCACAGCAAACGGGAAATGCTTGTCAGGAATTAGGAAGATATTAAGCAGTGATTATAGCAGAGATTAACCAAAGTAAAGGTGGGAGTAGAAATAAACATAGTGATAGACATCTGGGTATCGCAGAACCATCTGGCTGTTATACATCATGTATGCAAGTACCCGCACTGTATCAAAATAGCGCATGTGCATCCCGAAACACCTCTCAGCTCTGTATCCTACATGTCAGAATTATGCAAATGTTGCTAATTGGCTTTCGCTCAAAGTTCAGTCATAGTTCCATCGTCGTCTTCCGGTGCCCTCCCAGTGCCCGCTGCATAGCCTGGAGTGAGTGGCGTTCCTGACGTGAAGTCGTCGTCCATCCCAAAGGCTGCTTGTTCATCATCTTGAAGACTACTGCTACGCTGCCTCATCGACTGAGTCCCATCAACACAGCTCTCATCATCCTCATCCGCCATTGCCAAACCAACAGTATGCCGACGATTTGGCGACATTTGCCTCAGAGCTGAGCGCTTGCTTGGCGAGGTTCGGTTCGAAACAGATTTCGACATCAAGTCGGGCTTTCGTGTATAGGGTGTGTGCATCGCCGGTACCTTAAAGGTTGACTGTGGTTTGGGACGCTTGGGAGCCGGACCATCCCCTTGAGAAGAGTACGAGTCTGTAGGCGAAACAAAAGAATCATCGGCGGCCTTGTTCATGGTCGTGTCCGTGAGTACCTGGGGACTTTTTGCAGCTTTTTGCGCTACATCCTGACTGCTTTTGGTTGACTTTCGTCGCCGATGAGTCCTCTCCTCTGTTGGCTGTGGCTGAATAGCGTCTTTGTAGGATCGAGAAGCCGGCCGAACATTCAAGGGCTGCTTCAAATGAGCCAACATCTCTGTATGCCAGGTTCTCAGCGACTCGAGTTCTTCCTCCTGCTCTGTGCAGATCTTTTGGAGCTCTTGTATCCTGAACTTCAATGGTGGAATCGTCTCTCGAAGACGCTGGGCTTCGCCACTAGTCTTTTCGTGTTCAACAGTTTCGTGCTCGATTGCTTGTAGAGCGTTCTGTAGCCGATCCTCAATTTCTTCGCGCTCCTCTTCAGCTTTCATCATCGCAGCCTTCAGACTATTGGCATGCTTGGTTGCCAGGTCTCTGAATCTCTCTTCCGATTCACGTTTAAGTTTTTCGTGACAATCTTGCAATTGGTCCAGTCGTTCGTTCGCATTTCTCAGTTCGGTTTCCTTGTATTCCAAGTCTTGCTGATGTTCGGAAAGCCGCGATTCCAGGCGGGAAATCTCGTCGGCTTGACGGATGGAGTTTTCGCGCTCCTTTTCGAGCAGTTCTTCTGTGTCACAACAGCGCGCTCGGAGGCGTTGGTGCTCCTCGGCGAGGGTATGGTGATCGTTCTCCCACTGTGCTTGGGACACTCTCAACTCACTTATGGTGATGCGTAACGACTCCATCTCGGCATCTCGGTGGCTTTTATCGTCTTCGTACTGGAGAAGTGTTGAGCGGAAGTTGGTCTCTTTCTCAGCGAAATCTTCCTGCGCAGCATTCAGCATGTCTTCCGCCTGCCGGTTTGTTCTCTCCAAGGCCTCTTCCATATCCTGTAATTTAGCGGACATGTCCTCTTTTTCTTCGCACATTCTCCGCTGATCCAGTTCCGCTCGATTTCTGTAATCCTTGGCATCTTCCAGGTCTTTCTCTAGCCCTTCTTGGTAGTGCATATCGTCCTCCCTTTGTTTTGATAATGACTCGATGTCACTGAGAAGCCTCTCAACCTGTCCTTCGAGTCTCTTAGACCTCTCTTCCTCCCTCCGTAGTGGCTCCTCAACCGTGTTGCAGCGTGTTTCAAGATCTTCGCAATATTTGGCTACTTCCCGGGTGAACAGCTCTTTCTGATACCTGCTTTGACTATCCACCACTGAATTGATCCGTTCTTTCCATTCCTGGAGATGCTGGCCTGTATATTGGGTGCTTGCTTGTTGGAATAGCGATATCGAGGATGGAGGGGAGTTCTCCAATGAGTGCGAGCAAGCACTTATGATTGGTGGTAGGTCCTGCTGTTTCTTGATAAGAGCAACGATAAGAGCGTTGGGTAATTTGGGCGCGTCTACATCGGCTGCGAAAGCGACAACAAGTAACGAAGCGATCGTAGTGGCTACTAGCTGACGGTGGAGTGATGCAGCATAAGTACAGCAGCCAGTTGCATGGTCCTTGAAATCAACATGAATAAGACTCCAAGATTTCTCCAATATTGTTTGCGACGATAGTGCGCGCAGTACCTTGTTCCGCAGAGCCTCTTGAGTCGTTGCAGCAGTAGTAAGCTTATCAATTGTATTGACTAGGCTAAACAGCTGACGACAACTTGGCCGCGAAGCACAGGCATCTAATACGCCAATCAGGAGCCTCTGGATACTGCTCTCTTCCATTTGTATCTATCTTGGTTAGCTAGGAATGGGGTACTTGGGGGGATGCACGTACTGCGAAAAGTGGGAGTGATACAGAGAGGAGCTCGGAAGCACTCTCTGGATCTACTATATAATCAAAGTTGGATAGACACTCTTCGTAGCGCTCAACAAGACCTAGTGGCAATCCTCTGGAACCCGAAAGGACAGCATAGAAAGACAAGACCTCCAACACGAGGGGCGAGCTTGTGTCTAGACCTGTAATCTTCTCCGCGAACTTTTTGAACAAAGTACGTGTAGTCTGATCTTGTTTGGCCCAGCTATTCTTGACATCTTGGTCAACAAACTGCAGGACTCGCGAAGCAATGCGTATGATGTCAATCGCGTCATCGTCCGTCGCTCCGTTGTATATTATCTTCATGACGTTGGTACAGACCAGGCTGATGGTCTTGTAAAGATGACCCATTGAGCCAAACAGCTTTTGGCCGGATATTGTCTTCCACTGCTGCTCCAAGCTTTCGGTAGATACCGGCTGTTCATTGGCGTTTGGAGTTTGTATGCTTGTAGCACCCTCGGGATGCTCCATGGCAAACACGATACCGCACACCCATGACAGCAACATAGATGACTCGCCGGGAGCATTAGACTTCAGTATTCCACACAATCCGGCATCGAACTTGCGTCTGACGTCGCTCGGAAGCAGGCTGTGGAGTCCGCGACATGCGCCATTAAGCATGCAGTATACTGACCTCAGCGTGTCCACGCTGGGGGCCTGGATTGCCTTTTGGAATGAATTAAGGAAAAAGCCCTGGGCTTCCGCAGGCAAAAGGATGCCATCTGGTGGCTGACGTGATAAGAGGAGCACGCAGAGTCCAGCGTACTAGGCCATGTAAGTGCCGTGGCTTACCGTGTGGCTGTGTGTACTCACATGTTCAAAATCCGACTTTGATGAATTCGCCTTTTTCAACAAGGCATGAAGCAAGTCCGGTTTTGCAATCAACAGCTCGTCACGGAATTCTGGGGCATAAGCTGAGATGGCGAAGTCAGCCTATGGTGCTCCTGCATGCAGAACAAAGAGCGGTCAATTGCTTACACAGACGATGCAATACATGCAGCGTGTAAGCAGCTTGTTCAAGTGCATCGTAAACTATTGTTGCCAACCTCTTGACATGACATCGTGACCGGTTATAGATGGTTGCCCGGATAGCCGGTATGCTGGTCTGCGCCAGGAGTTTGGAGAGGTTCTGGGAAATGTCGCGTCAGCTCATGTAGGTTGGGATGCATATGCAGCGAGTCATGTGCCAGACGTGGAAAAGCAAACTAGTGATGCGGCACGAACTGGTTGTGCAGGTGGACGGTAAGGGGGTAGGGGGTAGGGGGGCATTACGCACGAATAGCGAGGCGGGATATATACATTGAAGTATCCTGGTAATCTCTGAAGACAAGGCTGCGCTGATGTCCGCCATGACGGATAGGATTGCGTTGAGCTTGTGCCGAGTAGAGCCGGTCGATGGTGGTGCAGTCGCGTCGTTGGACAAGGCGGAAGACGGGTGGAGTTGTTTGCTTGCTTGCTTGCCTTGTCCGTTTCTCTGACAACCGAAGACCGAACGAGGCGCCGGGGATCGCCGACTTCCTCATTGGGCACCCGACCATGAACCAACCACTCATCGACATGTTACGCCCTTTTGTCCAGACAAGACAGCCGCAGTGCCCATGTTGCGAGGCTTGCAGGCGCATGGCGCGTGGCAGCGCATGTCCCCATCTCCGCCTGCATACTTGCCACTATGGCGGCTTTTAGGTGGTGCCTTGGCGGCTAACGGCGGCCTCTTCAAAATACCTGAATCCACCATCCTGATCAAGTACGTACTGTATACTGTGGTATGTTACCCTTGTGCTCACTGCGCCATTTCTCGCCGTGTCTACCGTAGGTGTTTGCCTGCTTGCAGCGCTACCCGCCAAGAGGTGCTGGCGTGGGATGTGACGGATGCCACCCTTACTACAACCCATGCGCGGCTTGTTCCCCCACCTGCACCGATGCATAGGTGAGGAGTACAGTAGGTTTCGTGAGGTAATCGTATCACGCCAACCCGTCAATTCCGCCGCCGCCTGAGTACTGTACTTGGGCGGTTTTTGCACGGCCTCCTACCAGCCTCAACCGTCGCTCTATACCGGTACATGGCTGGCCACCGTCCCTGGCAGACGACGCCTCTTCTGCCGCTCGTCAAAAGAAAGCAAAGATTGCCGGGCTCCTCGCAAAAGATCAAGACCAAGATCAAGATCAAGATCGACAACCTGGTCCCCACGTCGGTAGCCGTTGGGTCCGAGCGAACGCCTCACGCGACTGATCTCGCTCGGCATGTCACCCACCCACCCCCCTCACCCGTCGCCACGAGCCTTCTCGCACCAGCACATTTGCAGCACATTTGCTCATCACTGCCCTGGTCTTCCCCGCAATCACCTTGCGTACGTCCAAGCCCCCTTGCAGGCCATCCTGCACGACTTCGTTTGTTGCGTGAGCCGAACAATTTGATACACAGACATCGGCTTTCTAGTCAGCCTCCCACGCTGTCAGTGGCCCATCCCACAAACTCTACCATGCTGTGTCGTGACTTTACCTGTGCGCCCACCAACGAAGCTCAAAGCCGTACCCGAGTCGCAATCGCGCCAACTGCGTTTAGACTCTAATAATCTCTCCCCGCTCTGCCTGTACCTGGTAGCTTCTAGATCCACAAAATGCGTAGCGCAGCCTTGCAGCTAGTATCCTTCGTCCTTTCCATCACCTTGGCTCCACACTTGCGCCTTGACCTGTCGCCTGCAGAAGTGGACGCCACTCAAACCCTACCCTAGCAGTCCAGCAAATCATTGCAAATTCATCTCTTCTCCATTTCCTCACACATTCCGTCATGTTCCGCCAGCCAGCAGCACGTCTGAGGCAAATAGTCTCGCCTCTGCTCAAGCGGACTGGCACTCGAGCCCGGACTGGAGGCGAGCAGACATTCAAATCCCGACATCTCCAAAGACCTTTCTGGAATTCTGGCCGGGTTCTCCTCTTCTCTGCCGTCACCGGCACCACCACATACTTTTACGGTGCCAACGAAGAGCCTCATCGACTCCCCATGCCATGGCTCAAATCCGCCGGCCCCCAATATGCGTCTAAATATGAGATGGAGAAGGTGAGTTGGTCGACTACATGAACAAGTCCCATAGTTGCATCCAACCCTGACTTACACATGAACAGGCCCTCGTAGAGCTGAGACAGGCGCTAGGAGAGGATGCCATCAGTACGGATGACGAGGATCTGCACAGACACGGGTACTCGGAATGGTCATCCATCAACATCGACCAACTACCAGTAGCAGTAGCATATCCAAAATCTACCCAAGAATGCGCCCAAATCGCAAAGGTTTGCTACAAGTACAAAATACCCATGAGTAAGGTCACAGCACATGATTACCATGCAACAAGCGCTTACCATGTGTAGTTCCCTATTCGGGAGGATCAAGCTTGGAGGCCAACTTCTCTGCCCCCTTTGGTGGCATGAGCATCGACTTCCAATTCATGGACCAGATTATAGCTCTGCACGAAGATGAGTGAGTCGACGATGCGTTTGCTACGTATCACAAGTGGTGGCACTGACGTGGATTCGCAGCATGGACGTTGTTGTTCAGCCTTCCGTACCCTGGATGAGCCTCAATGACCAGATCAAAGACTCTGGTCTATTCTTCCCGGTTGATCCGGGTCCATCGGTACGTACACCTGCTAAAACTTTCCCCAATCGGCTTGCTGTAGGCCCAATGCGGCAGCTCGAACCTTTATTAAGAGACGTGTCAGGCTCGGATTGGAGGCATGGTGGGTACAAGCTGCAGGTAAGAAGAGAACGTTGAGGTTTCGATATCCACGGCTAACCGCGATAGTGGGACCAACGCCGTAAGATACGGTACAATGAAAGATTGGGTCATCAATCTAACCGTGGTGCTTGCTGATGGCACAGTCATCAAGACAAGGCGTCGACCCCGGTATTCAACCTTGTGACCCTTTATACCACTTTACATGTGACTAATCTTTTTCTAGAAAATCATCAGCTGGCTACAACTTGACCAACCTTTTCATTGGCTCCGAGGGAACGCTTGGAATAGTGACGGAGATTACCCTGAAGCTGGCGGTAGTGCCGCAAGAGACGAGCGTCGCAGTCGTGACGTTCCCTACAATACGAGATGCCGCAGCCGCGGCTTCCAGGGTATTGCGAAAAGGAGTGCCTGTGGCCGCCATGGAAATCATGGATGAGGTGCAGATGGGTGTCATTAACAAAGCCGGGTCAACGAACAAGAAATGGAAGGAGCTACCAACCATGTTCTTCAAGTAAGCTGTCAGACATGAGATAGATGCGATAGCACAAGCTAACAGCCGCAAACAGGTTCTCGGGAACCAAGGCAGGGGTATGTTCAGCCCTATGCGTCGCGCATTTACCCGAAGTGGTGCTAACTGCATATTAGGTACAGGAGAATATCGAGATGGTAAAGGAGATCGCCAAGTTACACAAGAGCGGAGATTTCGAATTTGCCGTAAATGCCGAGGAGCAGAAGACACTCTGGTCGGCGCGCAAGGAGTCCCTCTGGAGTATGTTGGCACTCCGCCGCGAAGGCGACGAGGTCTGGTCTACAGATGTCGCAGTTCCGATTTCACGACTACCTGATATCATCGGTATGTAATTGCCCAGCTTGAGGCCGAGGCAAGTTCGCTAACTGCTCTCAGAAATCTCCAAGAAGGAAATGGACGATCTGGGTCTCTTTGCGAGCATTCTAGGCCATATTGGAGATGGCAACTTTCACGAAAGCATCATGTACAACAGCAAAGATCCCAAGGAGCGGGCGGCTGTTGAGAAATGCGTCCACGACATGGTTGACCGCGCGCTTGAGATGGAAGGCACATGTACTGGCGAGCACGGTATCGGTCTGGGCAAGAAGGAATCACTGCAAAAGGAACTTGGCCTGGACACGATCAATGTGATGAGGAACATCAAAGGCGCATTAGACCCGTACTGGCTCATGAACCCGGGTAAGATCATGGACGCTCAGGCTTAGAGGGTCGTGGTTTTGTCATGTCTTTTCTTTTCTTTTTGCGAGTTAATTGAGTAATGAAAAGTCTGGCTTCGCAAAATCAAGACATTTGTTGAAAATGAGCTGCAAATGCGAGGGGCTCCGCGATCGGCGTCGCATTTTCCCCACTCGCGGAACCCCCGCGTCATCCCTAGCCTAAACTTTGAGAACTCGATTGACTCAGTCTTCAGTAGCAGAAACCACAACAATGGAGGCTGAAAAGTTTACGTCGCATACCCGAAACTTTCCCAAGAAGAAGTGCGGTGAGTATGTTGGTCTATGCCGAGGGAAACAGTAGACTAATGCAATTGCAGGTGTGTTGGGCGCAACTGGTTCGGTTGGTCAGCGCTTCATCCTTCTTCTCGCACTACACCCACACTTTGAACTCCACGCTGTCGGAGCCTCAGAACGGTCGGCTGGCAAGAAGTACAAGGATGCGGTCAAGTGGAAGCAGGCGCTGCCCTTTTCCGAGCGCATTGGAGAGTTGGTCGTGAAGAAATGCACACCAGAAGAGTTCAAGGAGTGCGACTTGGTCTTCTCTGGCCTGGACAGCGATGTTGCCGGCGACGTTGGTAGGCACTCACCCCGAGATGCTACAGTTTCCATACTGACATGACCAAGAAATGGCCTTCCTAAAGTCCGAACTCGCCGTCTTTTCAAACGCCAAAAACTACCGCCGCGACCCTCTCGTCCCCCTCGTCGTGCCCACGGTAAACCTCCCCCATCTCGACGTCATCAAGCACCAGCGACAACACCACAAGCTCGAAAAGGGTTTCCTCGTCTGCAACTCAAACTGCGCCGTCATCGGCATCGTCATACCGTTTGCAGCCCTACAGGCGAAATTCGGCCCCGTCGACCAAGTCTCCGTCGTCACAATGCAAGCAGTTTCCGGCGCCGGCTACCCAGGTGTAAGCAGCATGGACATCATCGACAACGTGGTACCGTTCATCTCTGGCGAGGAAGATAAGCTCGAGACCGAGGCGTCCAAGATCCTCGGTGGCGTCAACGACGACGTCACTGGTTTTGTAGATCAGCCCATGAAGGTGTCGGCCGCTTGCAACCGCGTGCCGGTCTTGGATGGACACACGGCTTGTGTGTCGTTGCGCTTCCAGCGACGCCCGCCGCCGAGCGCCGAGGAGGTCAAGCAGGCTATGCGCGAGTATGTGTCTGATGCGCAGAAGCTGGGTTGTCCGTCTGCGCCTGCAAAGGCGATTGTGGTCATGGATGAACCTGATCGGCCGCAGCCGAGGTTGGATAGGGAGACTGATCGCGGGTATGCGGTTAGTGTGGGAAGGATAAGGGAGGATGAAGCGGGTATCTTTGATATCAAGTTTGTTGCGCTCAGCCATAACAGTAAGTCTAACATCATATTCGGGAAACAGGAGATGGTGCTAATTGGTTGTAGCTGTTATCGGGGCGGCGGGATCGTCGATATTGAACGCGGAGGCTGCTGTGTTGAAGGGGTATGCTTAGAAGCTAGAGGAAATGTAAAAGGAGTATGTAATACATGCAGATGTGTGTGTAATACAAGACGTTCTCCAACACCTACATGGACTTGGGCAGCTCCAACCGGGGCACTGTGATGTCCAATATTCCAGGATGAACGGAGCATAAAAACCAACAGTGACATTTTAGGTATTCTCAGAAGGCATGGATTTCTACACAAACGGGGCTAACAAGACGTGACGTTCCCATCAGCTATGGCCAGTTCCCTTTGTAGGGCGCTTCGGTCATTGCTGCCATGAAAGTAAAGGAGATATGGCAGTTACCTACCAGCAGTATGTAACTTTCTACATCCTTTGTCCTACTGTGACCACGCCATACGCATTGATTCGCACGGGCGGGTGCGGCCACGACGTCGGCCATAGGTGTCTACAGAAGTTGATCGTCGCAGGCTACAATGGTGTCGATTTTGCGGCGCAGAGTGGTTTCTAAAGCCGCCGAGCCGGACGATAAGGAGGGGGGCTGTGAAGGAGGCTATGGCAATCAGTTTCAATATGGACGTCAAGGTCGGCGTCACTGAAAGCGGAGAGGACAAGGAGGCTAGAAGCGACTATGGGGCTGTGGGGAGGGGTACGTGGAGGGGTGTTTACATCGGGGAGATGGGGAGGTTGGCAGTGGTCGGCGTTGTGGCGGATGCGGAGAGTACGAAGGAACAGGTGCTGAAGATGGATCCTACGTTTTTTTAATGCCCAAGATGGATTGGGAGATGAGGAACAAGACAGTCCTGGGGGTGTGACTACAACTGTACCACAGGATATTACCAAAAGGAGCCAAGGTTGTTAGGCCACAACTTACAGCGGCATGAAAGAGAGACCATTGAACGCCAAGCAAGGGAGGAATTGCAATCATGGCCTTGCCTCTCTTTACTACCAGGACAGCCTTTGGTTTCAGAAAAAGCATGGACAACGGCGCATACCCATGACGCCACGACGAAACAAGGCGACTGTTCCGCAGCTCGGTATATCATCCGACCCCATGCTCTCTTTCCTGTCACTCTGCGTGGGCAATAGCGTGGCATGCACAGTGACAGCGATCACACATGGAGCCGCATCGATGCAAGTCCGGGAATCCGTAGGCGCTTGCATGTCCGCCGCCGAGTCCGAGACTCGATGCGCTTCATGGCCATCCTTAACGGGATTAAGCTTTGCGCGGCATTTCTTAGCATAGGCAAATGTGCGCACATGGGAAAGTACCAAGGCCGCGCCAAGCGTTTCGCAATACCAGCATGGGAAAAGACGAACCATTTCGCTGGCTATGCAAGTTTTTTTGTTTGGCGCTCCGCCTGGCTGCTTTCACTTTGTTGCTTGAATGTTGCGCCGGTGCCAGACATGGCCGCCGTGTTCGATCACCGCGACGTGAAACGAGCGTGTCTCTCTCTCTGTCTTGTCCTGTCTTTGACGGCATACAGTACATGACAAAAAGGGCGGCAGGGCGGAGAGCGGCGGCCGCGCCGTTCTCGCCGTGGACCATGGCAGCTGACTGGCACGGCTCGCACAGCTCACGCCATGGTTCTCAGGCCATGTACTATTAATGTACTTTTTTTTCTCGCTCTCTTTAAGCCCGGCACGCCTCTTTCAATAAACGCGGTGCCGTTGAACAGGGTAAAGTCGCGTCGAGCTGCAGGGACGCAGCCTGCACCGTGTCTCTGCAGCTGGGGAAACGCGCTACAAAAAGGGCCGAAACACCGTGTTCTAGCCTCAGATACGATGGTATGTACGGAATGCTTCTGTGCTAGCACTCAAAAGGGTTATCGTGGGCGTCTGTGTGCAAGAGTAACGTTTCGCAGTCCGTTGGCGTGCAGTGGGGAGGGAGGCCCCTGTGGTGCGGCGAGGCGAGGCGAGACAAGGCGAGAGCGAGAGCGAAGGATCAAGGCTTTGTTGCTGCTCGCTGAATACGACAAGAGTTGGGCAAGCGTGGGATGCACAGTGGGCATCTAGAGCTCTTAGCTAGGGCCCGCACCGCAGTGCTGGGCTGAGCTGAAGGAATACGAGCAAGGCGCCTTGGAAGCACTCTATTATTCGACACTGACAAGTCGCGACCCGCGGCCCCCTCACAATCTAACCCAAACTCTCCCTCTCCACCACGTATCATGGCCGCACAAGCACCATCAGTCTCCATGCAGCAATGCCGCCGCTGCTACCAGGCCCAAGAACAGCTTATTTCGGCTAAACTATAGCATCAGAAAAGTAAAGGAAAAAAACGCGCGCATGCAATGAATGGTACCGAACCTGACCCTAGTCGGCCTTCCCGCCATCCCAGGTGTTCTGATACACACGTGCAAACCTGGCTCCGGCGCCTTCTGACATACCACCATGTCGTGAGAGGATTTGCGCAAATGCGGCCACTACATATAAGTCCGCCCCGGTCCGCATGCCTTTTGTTCGGGAGTCCCTCGGTTCCCGATCAACTTCCCGCTATCTCATCTCATCTCATCTCGTCTACATATACTATCCAAGCCGCATTGAGCCAATCTTACATAGCCGGTACTACCACACTTTACCCATTTGCACAACCTCGACCACACCCTGCCGTACCCTGTTACCCATAAACTCCAAGGAAGACCCCTCGATCCAACCATAACAGCCTCCCCCGCTTTGAATACGCGGAATTGCCGCTCAAACCCCTCATCTTACATACATAGACGTCCAAGAACGATCATCTGGGTGAGTAGATATCCTGGCCCGCTATTACCACCGAAGGGCGAACGATTTGTACTAACGGTCCGAAACAGAACAAGCTACGCCTACCTTCCCTATCGCCTCGCCTCGCCTCGCCTATCAAACAAACGCCATACGGGCAGTGCTTCACACACTTATATCTCCCGCCTGAGAACCCCAAGTGAGGCGGAAAAGCATCTGGTTCTCCTACACAAATACTCAAATCACGAATCATGCTTGGCAACATACCATCCATGCGATTCGTCGCTACGTCCATCCTGCTCTTCACATCTGCCACTACCGCAGCCCCATCACGAACTCAAACGCAATGTCGATGTGAAATCGTCCAAGAAGCAGCTGCACCTGCTTACACACCCTCTGCCGCGCATTGGTCCCCCAGCAGCTACCCATCACCAAGCCCCAGTGCCGTAGATGTCTGCTCCAGTCTCGCCGTCCAACTCGCGCACTTCCAGCATACCGAGCCGGAACTGTACAATGTATATATGCGACACGGCAAGAAACCAGTGCCAACACACGTACTCATGGCCGGCGCACAAGGCTCAGAAACAGAAAACGCAGTCGCTGCTTCATCGTCACCGCCGCCACCATCAAGACTACAGCATGGCAGGATAAGATGCTCCGCCGCCGCGCCTAAACCAATATCCTCAGACTACCAATCCTCCTTCCTCAGCCTCTGGGCCCTCCAAATCGTCATCGTAGTCGCAATCCTCGCCTGCATCGCAGAAGGCATCCACCTCGGTATCCAACAGTACGTCCCCCTCCATCCTCTTCAACCCCCCTTGCTATCCATGTCCCTCAAACTAACAACCCCCACAGCATCCGCTCCACCTCCACCACCTCCTCCACCCCCACAACTCCCATCTTCGAACGCTCAAACCGCCTCCGCCTCGTAGGCTCCGAACAACGTCTCCTCGCTATACCCACCGGCCCCCACATCACCGACCTCGTCGCCAGCCCCGGCGCAGAAAAAAAACTCCGCGCATACGAATCTACAAAGTACTTTGTTACACGCTATACCAGTGGCCGCAAGGAGTTTATTGCCTACGATGATGATAGTGATGATGAGAGTAATCGTCCTGTCATGTAATGAGAGAAGGCATTTTGGCGCTTCTTCTGTTTTTTGTTTTTTTTTCAGTGCGATATGAGCGTGTGTTTTTAGATGACGATTTTTTTTGGTTGGGACTGGATTGGATGGAACTGTATATACGTACGTCTCTCTGAGCGTCTGTCATGTTACTCCCGGTGGTGGGACTTGTGCAGATGAGATACCTACCGGCCGTAAAGGTGCAGGTTCAAATATTACGAAGTTGATGCATGCATCGTCTTTGCGCTTGTGTATGTGTGTGTGTGTGTGTATGTGTTTGTCTATGATTGATATTGTGGGGTTCAGATTCACGTGGTAGTAGCGTAGTGGAAGTAGAAAACTAGGTATATTGGGGAAAAGATGTTTGATTCGGCATCTCAAGCATCATTTGTTCCTACCAGTGTATAAACGTACGACACCCGAGCTACCAACCCAGCCTAACCACTACCTCCTGAACGTAATCCGCAGCTTGTAGGTTTTATCCCACAAGACGACAAACGACGACCTTTTCAAGATTCCTCCTTGGTCCTGCGAGGGCTTCCATGGTGAGATTTTATTCCCAGCCATGACACCTCTCAGAACAGAAGAGACGCTGTACATCTACTCCTCCACCAATCTGTCTGCTTTCCGACCAACATCCCCACCATACATTCATCTCAGCTCAGCCATGAGTATAGAAATCCGTTACCCATCTCCATCCCTACCAATACCCATGGCACGAGTGAGATACCAGATGGATTTCCATACTCACCATTGCCGTGGGGTCCTGCATACACTGGTACAGACTGGTATGCGCACAAACAACAGATGTAACTCGCGAGTGTTACCCCAACCAAGTTCATCTATGCTGTTTCGCGCACACACTAGCCATGAGGCAGCATGGTAATAGTACACACGTACTAAGTACGTGTGTCTATGTGGAGTCGCGCGAATCCTTCATCCCCGCATTACACCGCAACGCAACGCACAGGTCAAGCGCCGCGCCCCCCCACCCACCTTCTCGCATCTAGCATAAGCCCCCACCTTTTTCTCCATCAAAATCCCCAACCTAGCAGCCCAGCTGCGCCTTATCCCCCCAAGAGCTCCAAGCCTTGAGCCAAGGAAAAAAATTGCTTGGGCTTTTTGTTCCAAGAAAAAAGAGATAAACAGGTTACAGGTTACAGAAACGTGTTTATGCGGTATGCGGTAGCAGGTAAACAGGGAAGGGAAAGGGTGGGGGTATCATGAATGCGAGACGAAATAAACCGGTCAGAACAGACGGCCGATGAAATGCATGGAAAGAAGGAGAAACAAATGTATGCCCAAGCCAGCGCCAGATAAACAACAAGACAAGAAAGGTGAAGAAAGCTATGTACAAACTCACCCAAGCGATATCTCCCCCGGTCCAGTTGAGAAAAGAGGTAAGGGGGCAGGGCAAATCCAAAAGACCAGTGGTGGGCGCAGCAAAGTCGCATGGAAACGAGCGGGTGTGAGTGTCGCTATCGGCTCTGACGACTCTGGTGGTGGCAGCAATCCAACAATTACACACCTACCTCAAGGGAGCATGGGTGTAAATACAAGAGAAGAAGAGTAGAGAAAGAAAAAAGGTTACAAAATACAAAACAGGACGCTGGTGGGGGGAGAGAGGTATCGCTTGGGTAGAGTTATTAATACACTGTTGTCGCATGGAACTAGCAACAAAGTAGTAATGGGACGAGTAAGTGGGTGCTCGGGGTTGTCGCTTTGGGCCACATCTTCGTCGTATAGATGTTGGATATGAGCACAGGGCCTAGTGGTTCCTGGGTTTGTATGGGTCCGGAGAGGTAATCGTGTACAAGTCAATCGTGACAGGTCTCATTTTCGCGCAGCAAAGGTATTAAGCAGGATGGGTGGGGTATCGTTCTATGGGGTAATGGTATGTCGCAAATGGTACGTCGCAGAAGGGTAGGGTATCGTCGCTGTGGCAGAGCATGTCCAGATGGGTGCCAGGGTGGTTATCGCGGTAGGCAAACGGGGTATAAACAGGTTGTCGCTATCGTGGGTTGGGATGGGATGTTGGGTATCGTAGTCGTATTAGGGCGGTTGTCGCGGTAGGCCAGGTAGAATAATTTTCTTCACATCACCGGGATGCTGAACCGAGAAGGTAATGGTCTAGGTGGAAGCCGTAAATTAGAGATCGTAGATCGTGAGTGAAGACCAGGAAACTGGTGTGTGGTCTTCGAGGGATTGATGTCGCTTATGTAAAAAACAGAAAGAGGAATAGAAGTTGCCCCAACGCCGTGGAGAACTAACGTCGTGTCCAGGTAATGTGCGCCAGATTTGAAGCCGATGTTTTAAGTTGTATGGAAGATCGAGTCTTGGTGAAGTGAAGGTATGTGAAGATGGGAAGTGAATGCATGATTGCGAAGATGGGATCACATGATGGTGTGATAACCCTTCTCGTTCATGATGTCGATCCAAAAGGCGTCCTGACCTTCGTCTGATTGTCGCCATGTCTCCTTGATGAGCTGAATCATCGTCCGAAGGGGCTTGTTAGGCAACCTAAGGGCAAACTCTTGAAGACGTCTGATGGCGAATTCTCGAGCGGCGACGACTTCAGCGTCATTGGCGTGAACGTCGAAAAAGTCGACAGAAGAGACAAACTTGAGCTCAGAGGCCGCGACGACAAGCAAAAGCGGCTGGATGCAAAAGGTGCCAGATGAAGAAGGCAAAGATTCCAGAGACCGAATAATATGCATGGCAAGCGAGTTGAGCCAGAGCTTCATGTCGGTATCTTCAAACGGTGTCTCGAAGCGTGGCGTTGGAAACTCAAAGTCCATGTTGTCGGAACCTCGAAACTTGTCGGACCCAAGGCGCTTGCGCAAGATTGAAGGGAAGACGCGGTAAATCTCCCAGGAGTCCAGATAGACGATATGCCTCGGCAATAGTGACAAAGTGTTCCTTGGGAGTGCGCTCGTCACCAGTATCAATGACTTCATTCACTGATGGGTAGTCGACTGCAAGAAGGTCTTCCTCCAATGAAGCAGCATTCTGTAGGTTCTCTTGGCGACGACGCAGGTCCTTGGAAGATTCACGGTCCATTGAGCGTTCCTTGCGGACCAGGCGGCCGACCTCAGCAAAAAGGAAATGTATCATTGGTGCGATGCCTGTCCATGGGTGTGGAACTGTCTTTCCATTGGGGCCTCGCGCAAGAGCACTCTTTCGAGCGGTGACACTAGGTCGCAGTCCTGACTTGGGAGAGAAGCTCATGGCGTCTTCAGTCACAAAGCCCATCAGCATCTCCCAGTGTATCAAAGACTCTTCAAAGAATTGTGCCTCCCGCTCGACCTCTGATCCTCCTGCTCGGCCAAGAAGCTTAGGTAGAATCAAATCTCTTGCGGTAGACAGGTACTCCAGTCCAAGTGCGTTGCTGTCGTGCCAAGAGGTGGTGAGGCCCAGGAGCATGATGCTCAAAAAGGTCTTGGTTGCACTTGTTTTGCCACTCTGGGCAAGCGGAAGCTCCACCTCCAAAGCCTCACGGGCCTTGCGTTGAAGCTCCAAACCAGTCGCCGCCATATTAGGGAATGTATTAGCAAGATGAGCCGCAGCCATGGACTGGATGGCGTAGTTGATAGAAGGCGAGTCCTTGTAGATGCGACCGATGGTAGTTCGGAAAGGGTTGAGAACAGAATCGAAGGAAGAGAATACAGCGCAGACGTCCTTGAAGTAATGCTGGACGAGAAGCGACTCTACATCATCGGTTGATGACGGGTTAGGAGAAGGACTTGGAAGGCGGTACAAGTCGAGAAGCAACGAACGCGAAAGTCTAGGGCTAGACTCTTGGTCTGGTTCCCGGTCCACCACAGACAATGAAGCCGATGTGATGTTTTGTTTCTGTGAGAAGTCATGCATGTCGAATGTGAGCTCATCCAATGACGCCGAGTCGAAGTCAATGCTCTCAAACGAGTCAAAGTTGAAGTCATCGTTGCATATTGGGTTGGTGTCAAACATGATAGGATCCACAGTATTGACGTCTTCCATGAGAAAGGGCTCGTAGTCTCTAGGAGAGTCGCCATCCTCAGTGGACGACTCCTGTGTTGAGGCCGGTTCCTCAAGACTGGGTGGAGATGGAATTGATGACGGTGCCTGTGCGGTAGGAGGTGATTGTGTGGGAGCGGTATTCTTCCGGCCGGCAGGGAGTACAGCAGCCAGTGCCTCGATGCCGCTGGCAACGTTCTGGGGAAGGGTCGATGTGGAGGCAGACGCGACATTGGCCGATCGTGGCTTAGGGGACGTCGACTTTGTTTTGGTAGGCGAGAAGACCTCGTACTTGGTTGACCATTTCAGAGTCTTCTCGTAGCCTGGACATGCGACGTTCCTCTTCTTGCACTGCAAGCAGCCGGGAGCGGTCTCGTCGCACTTGAGCTAGGCACTGGTTAACACGTGCACAAACCATGGTAAAAAGCTTGGTCATCATACCCTCTTGAGTTTGCATCGACCGCATCCGTTCCTGGACTTTGTTTTCTTAGCCTTTAGATCTCTCGCCAAAACCTTGTCTTGAGCCAATGCGGGCATATTGATTGTCAGGGTAGACGCGGTAGACGGGTGAGGTCTGGAAATGTCGAACAACAATGGTGCGAGGACCCCGGTGCAAGTAATAGGACTTAAAATGCGGATCCGTACGATGCGGAGGTGGCCCCTTCAAATGCGCGTGACGGTCGGTGACTGAGCCAACAGTAGCGTCACCTATCGTAACAAGAAGATAGCAGCTGATAAAAATTGATCATGGTACGGTCGATGCAGGACATGTGAGCCTAGATTCCGAACTTCGGCCCTTCCAAATTCAACCGATGTGATCCGTATCATGCATCACCGCGGTGCTGATTGGCTGGCCACCACTTTTGAGTAAGCCATCCCCGCTGCTTAGACCCCTCTATGGGAGGACGCCCGTGCAGCGGAAAAGTTGGACACCTAATCGATAATCGTGCCGCGTCGTCTTATATTATCATTAATAGCGGGCTGCTGGAGGGTAGGCTTGCTGGAAAAGCATCATGAGGATGTTGAGGCTTTGGAGATAAGCAGGTCAACGGCTACCCCACAATCAACCAGATGTGGGACCCAGCAAGTGGATTTGATAGCTGGGTACGGTTAGTGTAGGATTCCGGACTCCACCCGTTAGCATCATGTTGCCTCACGATAGCCTCAGTCCAAGATAAAGCCACGTCTACGCGCATGCCACATGACGATGTCGGAGCATACCCGACCTGTCCAGGCCTGCTCGTGTCAAGTTGTGGGACGCTTACATGACCATCTCAGAGTGTGATAGTTCCCAACAAGACCGCATACAACGTATGCTCTGTGGAGCCGGGTACAGTCCAGCACACACACACACACACACGGAAGACCGAGGGGTTGGCAAGCGCTGATAAAGGAAAATATTGCTATCTCTCTGTGAGCGGCTCTGCTGCGATCGGCCGTTTGCCAACTACGCTACTGCACCACTGGTAAACTCCTGCCCAAGCCTGGCTACCGGGGCCCATGGGCACAAGCCTGGTAGCAGACAGCATCGAGACGAGGCATACATCTAGCCAGCGTACAACTCCGCGCGGCCTCGACGCTGTCAGAAGTTACACGTTACCCCGCAAATTCAGTATACGGCAGACATCACACCGCCGTCACACATTATAATCTGGGGTAAAGCCACAAATCTGGGGACGAAAAAGTACGCGATGTAGTAATGCCAAGCTCGATACCACCCAACTTGGATGACTCGAGTGTGGCGGGGAGAGTGGAGGGGAGCTGGGAAACCCATTCAAGCTCTGAGCCCCGGGGACGACTGGTGAGCCAAGAAGACCCAGTTGGACAAACACCACCGATACTGGTGGGGGTCCTATCGGCTACCGACGGAAAACTCTTCATTTATTACGGAGGCCTCATCCTGGCAATCAGTCTGCAGGACATGTCACTTTGTTGTCACCGAGACGCTGCTTTGGACCGGCGGGGTAAGCTGAGCATAATACTACTGCAATCAAGTCTTCATTGAGGTGTACGCACGTTTACACATCAAGTAATAGTGATAGATGAGATTCCTTGTAAGCCCCAGGCTCTGTTACTCTTCTTGCTCATAACACCCATGTATCCATAATAGAGACACCGCGCTATGCAATACCCAATACCATATCGTAGCCAACACATCGATGAAGCCAAGGCGTCAAGTCGTCATGTAGCAATACCAGGTGAAACAAGTCAATCTGTCGCCCAAGTAATGTTCCCAAAAGACAAAAGAGAAACAAGAGCCGTCATAGACAACGGCATGTCATATCCCAACACCAAACCCAATCCTGTCATTGAAAACCATCGTCACCACTCACAGCACGCTATGCGGCAAGCGGCTCCTCACCGTTGAGCTCTTCGTCCTCAACGGCCTCGTCGACACCAAATCCAGAATCCCATTGGCGCTTGGCAACCTTCTTCTTGCCCTTCTTACCAATCTTGATCTTCTCGCTTGTCTTGGCCACTTTGCCGTTGACGACGCGGTGGAGATCTACGCCTTGGGTCTTCACTTCGACGCGCTTGAGCTTCATCTCCTGGATGGCTCGAAGAGTCTCCTGGTTGCGACGCTTGAGGTCGTCAGCAAGACGCTCGTTCTGCTCCTGGAGTTGTCGTTGAGAAAGGGTCAAGGCATCGATGGTGGCCTGGTTGTCCTCTGTAGTGAGACGGAAGCGCTCCTTCATGTCTTCGATTTGGGCTTCCAGAATGACAATCGTCTCGACACGAGCGTCACCTAGAAGGCGCATCTCGGTGATCTCGTTATTGCGTTCCTCAAGCATCTCTTCGAACTCGGTCGTACGCTTCGCGGATGTGTCTTGCAGGTTCTTGATGGTAGCTTCATTTGACTTGATGACGGCGTTGAGCGAGTTGACTTGATCGTTGTGCGAGCCGACAATGTTGAGCAGTTCGTTTGCCTCATTCTCAACACGCTGCGAGAGTGAGTCGTTTTCTCTGCGGTAGGCCTCGTTCTCGGCCTCTTTCTTTGTGAGGTCGTTCTTGAGAACATCAACCTCGTCCTTGAGAGCGGTCGTGTCCTCTAGATAAGCTCGGTCTCTCTCAGCGATTCGATCCATTAGGTCCTCAATCTCATTTTGCTGCTGCTGCACATGGTTGTTGAGATCCGTGATGTTGGCTTGCAAAGACGTGATGGTAGAATTGGTCGAGTTCTCTAGTGCAGCGTACTTTGTCTTTAGGTCTGCAAGCTGAGAATCAAGGCTCTCGACTTGAACGTCCCGCTCTTGTTCAAGGTCATTGCGAGCTTGTGTCATGTCGGCGAGGTTGTCATCGAGCGTCGCGATTTGGGCTTGCAGGTTTAAGATGTCCTGCTTCAACTGCTCGATGGTGTCCTCTCCAGCCTCGCGAAGTTCAGTCTCGGCCGCGAGCTGATTGTTGAGGTCTTCTTCGCGCTCTTCAGCCTCCTGCTCAAGCTCACTAATAGCTGCCTCCTTTTCCTGTTGAAGTTGGAAGAGCTTGGACCGAAGCTCGTTGGCTTGGAGACCAGTGTTGTGAAGACGGTTGGAGAGTTCTTCGATGCTCGTCTTCGCCTCATCAAGATCGGCCTCTGTCTTTTCGCGCTGAGCACGCTCAGTCGCCAGATTCTCACGGGCGTCGGCAAGCTGTTCTTTGAGCTCAGTGATAGTCTCGTTGAGGTTCTCGATGGTATTGGCATGTTGATAGACCTGCTCGACCTGTTCATCACGGTCCTGCTCAGCATCTTTGCGTGCCACTTCTTCGTCACCCAGACGCCGTGTGAGCGTGGAGATCTCGGTGGTGATGTTGTCTACTTCAGCTTCCATGCGCGTGATGCTCTCTTCCAGCTGTTCGATGTATTCGTTCTTCTGGTCGACATCAGCCTCGGCAGCTAGCCGACCTTCTTGCTCGGCGGCTCGCTCAGCCTCGAGTTCTTCCATGGCGGCGGTATGTTCTTGCTCCATGCGCGCGATCATGTCATGATGTGTAGCTTCGAATTCCGTCGCAGTGGTCGTGACATGGTCAAGGTCCTCGCGATACTTTTCCAGAGCTTCGCGGAGTCGCTGTAGAGAGGTGTCCTTGTTTTGATTATCATGCTCAAGGCCAGCGATCTGGCTATCTTGTTGGTTGAGTTTAATTTCCTGTTCACTAGTCAAGGTCGTCAAAGCAGTGTTGCGCTCTTCAAGATCAAGAATGGCGCGCTGCTTGTCCTCGTTGGTCTCGTCGAGTGTAGAGACGTTCGCCTCCAGCTCCTTCACCCGCTCCTCAGATTCACCCAGCAGATCGAGGACACCTTCATACTGTCGTCGCAGAAGCACTTCAGTCTTCTGAGAATCGTGGAGCATGGTCAGCTTCTCGTTGAGCTCGTAGAAGATACCACTGAAGAGCTCTGGAACCTTGCGGTGGAGCTGCTGGTTTGTAAGGCCAGCAGTGGTGCCTGGGAAAAACTTCTCAGTCTCCGCTCGTAGGTCCTCAAATCCTTGGCGTAGTTTGGTGAGGATGTCGATGGAGGAAGCGCCGGCCTCGACGTAGCGGAGGTTCTGAAGCGCAATGGTTATGACACGCAGCGCACCCTGAGATTCGCCCAGTGTCTTGCTCATCTGCTTCAGTTCCCGCTCATACCGCTCGACAACCTGGTCGTCGATCCTGTCTACTACGACACTCTCGCCTTCCATCAAGCTGTCGCGGTTGAGCTGGGAGAGGGTTGGCAGAGATTCGAGCGTCATTTGGCTCGCAATCTCAAGCGCACGCTCGGTGTATTTGCCGTTGGGCATAGGCTCTATGTCCAGATCTTGCGACAAGTACAACTCGTCAGGGTTTACCATGATAAGGGCATCGTCATCGTCGTCGGAAAGAGCAGCACCGGTGTCGTTGTCATCACCATTGTACAGCGAGGAGGCGCGTAACTCGTCGATTTGCTGCCGAGCCTCGTCTAGCTCAACTTGCAGCTCATCAGCATGTGCGTCGGAGAGGTCAATCTCTCCGAGCCGACGGGCCTCAAGACGGTACTCCAAGTCCCTAATCTTCTCGTCCTGTTCCCGCAGCTGGCGGCGTAGCTCAAGGAACATCTTCTTGTCCTTCTTCTGGTGGTCTTCAAAGCTATTCACCTCCTGACTTAGGTGGCTACGGCGCAGACGGCGACGGGCGCGGTTGTCAAGGACTTGTGTGAGGGGTGCGAACTGGACGTGGTTGGTGTGGTTCTCGTCGATCTCGTCCACACGCTCAATCTGCAGCTGCGCTGGCATCGACATGCGGGCACGGCGCGCGGTGGTGAAGCGGTTACGAGAGGCACCGACACGGTCGAGGTGGGGTGTCAGACCGGGTAGGGGCTGGGTAGATGGGAAACCCATGAGTTCGTCCTCGTCATCGGAGACGGCCACGGGGGGCTCAGAGTGTCGACGGGTGGTTTTGCGTGTCTGCGTCTGCGTCTGCACGTTGATGGTATCGCCAGCCCGCTGTGAGCGCGAGAAGGACTGCTGAATCTCCTCGGCGATCTGGTCCTGGTCCTCATCGTCGTCGACTTCAATCCGCTTCATGCGCTTCGTCTGCGATATCTCTGCAGTGGGCGAGGCGGTGCGCTTGCCCGCCGAACTCATCTCCTCGGAAGGCGTCTGGTGTTTTGACGGCCGGCCGCGCTTGCGTCGTGGAGCGTCGCCGGGACCCTCGTGGTGGTGCTCAGAGGGAAGGCCACTGAGACGCGCCATGGTGGAGTGTGTAAGCGTCGGAACTGTGTCCTGGAGCTGGTCTTTAGCTTCAATTGCGTCTATCAAGTCCCGCACGCGTTCGTTTGCATGCGTAGGAAGCCGGGCTACACACCTGTCCAAAAATGTCTGCAGGGCAAGAGCAAGATGGTCAAATGGTCCGTGATGGGTGCAGGATCTGTCGCAGTCGGAATGCAACCAAGGTGGAGAGTGTGCGCGGGGGTGGTCGAGGCAACTCCAAGTGTCAAATACCCAAAAGGTGGTGGTTGACCGTGTCCCGCCTGTGTGGGTGAAATGGGGTGGTTGGGGGTGGTGGTGGTGGAGGCTAGGTATCTGCTACGTCAAAGCCCGGTATGCGGTGTATCGAGACCAATGAATTTTGATGGTCGAGCTTCCACACTAGCGAAGTGGCAGACTGGCCCGCGGGTGACGTCGACGCGTCTTCACTATCAACAATACCAAAGTACGCGGCGTGAAACAGACTGAATACAGGTTTGTTGCCTGTGGACGGGTAATGCTGCTACTTTCCATGTTGTAAGAGGCGTGCTTCGACGTCACTGTGAACCCTTCGTGAACGCCGCGCGCCAAAGCTCCGGCCAGCTGATCATTCTTGTCTAATTGCGGGCATGGTAGCCCTGTCAGGGGAACGCGTCTGAAATGCGGCACGGTGCTTTTTTTTTACGAGTGACGATATCCACCATCATCTCCCCAGGCAACCCCAGGCAACCCCAGGAATGCGTTTTCGAGTCCAGAAAGTCGTCTTCTTACTTTTTGAGCAAAAAGTCGCTCTTGAAAAACAACCCTTTTGTAGCACTCGCGACACCATACAACCCGCCAATCGGCCATGTAGTCCAGAACTGCCGGTGTGCCCATTCCTGCCACGACTCCCGCTTGTCTGCCCTCATCCCCCCTGCAACGCCCTGGAGATCAACCTTGACTTTGTCGTACACGCTCGGTAGGCTATCAGCATGATACTTCCTCCGCAGCTCCATGTACCTCTTTTCATCGTAGATGTCCCAGAATTCCTGCTCAGTGTAATACGCATGTGCATACAAACACTTCATGCCACCGAGCTCTGTGACTTTTGCTTCAAAGTCGCGGTTCAGCTTGATGAATGCCTGAGCATCGCTCGGACCAATGTCCCAGATGCCCACGTCAAGGAGGATATCATCTTTGATATTGTTTCCTTGAGAGAAACTACGCTCATCAATAGGTGCTGATTTCACTGGGCACAGCCACAGGGGCCAGATACCAGTTCTCTCGTCAGTCCATTTGACAAACTCTTCTGCTGCATTGTATGGAACACCATAGTCCTGAATGATTGTCCGAGATGCCAGACCCGAGCGATGCAACGCATGCACCATGGTCCGGGAATACATCAAAGGATCCAACAGGAAGCGGGTGACACGGTTGAATGGCGTGATGAAGTATTTAAACGCACGCAGTCCGGACCAGAAGACACCCCGGTCATATCTGAAAAGGTACGATTGGGTAGGAATCTCCTCCTTGTATGTCGCTCCGTTGTCCTTGATTCGCTTCAGAATGTCTTCTGCGTGCATGTAGAACCATGGATCTGTTGCCTTGTCGAACCTCTGTAGTATGTGCGTCGATTTGCTGGTTAATCGACCAAGCATGATCACGCCACTGTTCATTGAGTACATGATGCCATCCATGTAGTCGACTGAATCATCTTCTTGGTAGCGTCGAAACTGCTCGACAGCTTCGTTAGTACTCTTGACGGGTATGTACTCCAGCTCTACGTAGTCTTTGGCGTCGATGAGCTCAATCTTGAGTAACGTGATAACACCCAAACTTCCACAGCTTCCGGCTGCTGTAAAGAATAATTCGCGGTGGTGTGCGGCTGATGCCCACACAACCTCGCCGTTGCCCAGAATGAGCTCGATACCTGTGATGGTGCGATCAAAGAGTCCATATCTGTAAGAACTGCTCTCGCCGCTCGTGCCAGCGAATCTGCCATGACTGGTCAGGTGAAGGCCGTGTTGACCGAAGCAGTGTACTGTTGTTCAACTTACCCGCCACCAACCGTAATGTTGGGAAGCTCCATAACGACCTTGGGTAGCAATCCCTTGGCCACCGTAGCCTCCACAAGCTCGTCCATCGGAACGTTCGGCTCCACCAGCACCGTCTTTTCCTGCTCATTGAATTGTAGGACATGGTTGAGCGAGCTAACATCTATGATCTGATTGCGTTCACGGACCGATTTTCGTGTTGATAGTGTGGAGCCGTGATATATGCGGAAGGGCGTCTTTGAGGCACTAAACTGGGCGACTTTCGAGGCGAGAGTCGCTACTGTCGATTTGTGCGTATCCATGTTGGGAGGACGATAATATGGTGGATATGTAACAACAAAGAAGCTTTTGAGAGCATTGATGACGAAGGAATATGAGGTCGGCATACCATTGAAGGATATATAAGCTGCAGGGCTGTGCCAGCTCCACTATCCGTTCGATCCTGCTAAGTCCCTTCCTGCTCCGGGCCAAAAGCCACTCCTGTGCGGGGCAGGAATGATGTGCTTGTACTGCTGCCTGTGGGCTTCCATCTTCATTGCAAATACACGAGGAAGTCTCCAGCATTCGATAAAACTGTTGGCAGTCAGTAATCGACTGCAATGTACGAGAAGAGCATGCACTTCATGTGTCGTGAGCATTGTGCTGTCCATGGCGACCGGAAGTGCGGAAGGGGATCCACTCGCTAAGAGCGTTGACGTTGTGGATGGCCGGCGATCAGGAGCGTTGCCATCTTTTACCACTTTAATTATATACTCGCGTATCACCTCAAGGTGCAATACTCTCAAGGATAGCTGAGAGGTTTGCGCTCACCTCTCCGTTACGCGAATACCCAGCTTTGGCGATTGGACACGGCCATCTTGTGGGGGCAAGTACGGCCGGCTAGCGCGATCTCTCGACAGACATCACGCAGAAGGATCAAGAGGCAAGATAATAACAGGACTCAATAACTGTAGCTTGTCCGACATCAACCTTCAAATGGAGCGCCACAACGCTGCGGTAGAGATAGTACGCGGGCGTATACAGCAGTTTTACCACACGAAGACGGCCTTCCGGGTCTATCACGGCAGTACCAACAGCACCCGCCATGTTGACTTCGACCGAGACGCCATTGTAGACGTCAGCACTCTTAATCACATTGTCTCCATCGATCATGACAAGAGAACCGCATTGGTCGAACCCAATGTTCCTATGGATGCATTAGTCCGGGAAACAATCAAGGCTGGCCTACTTCCACCTGTCGTTATGGAGTTTCCGGGTATCACCGTAGGAGGAGGCTTCGTTGGAACTGCGGGAGAGAGTAGCAGTTTCAAGCATGGTTTCTTCGATAGGACTGTACTAAGTGCCGAAGTGGTGCTTGCTGATGGCACTCTCGTTACGGCTTCCCAGACACAAAACCAAGAACTTTTCGAGGGATTGAGGGGCAGTTTTGGAACACTTGGTGTACTCACAGCAGTTGAGATGCAGCTCATACCCCTGAAAGCGCTGGTTGAAGTTACCTACCATCCGACTTTTTCTTTTGAGAACGCAACGCATAAAATGCAATATCATACAACCGATGAAAAGAACGATTATGTCGACGGTGTTCTCTTCTCCAAAGGCACAGGCGCTATTGTAACAGGTCGACTCGTCCATACGGGGAAAGCACCTCGACTACCAATCCAACGATTTTCCAGGCCTTGGGACGAATGGTTCTGGATACATGCAAAGTCTGTCGCATCGAAAGGCATCGTCACGAAGGAACTTGTACCGATACAAGACTATGTGTTTCGCTACGACCGTGGAGCATTCTGGATGGGCATGTACGCCTACAAACATTTCATGATCCCCTTCACGTGGCTAACACGCGTCTTACTTGACTACTTCATGCACACAAGAATCATGTACCATGCGCTACATGCTTCGGGTTACACGGATCGATACATCATCCACGACATATCCTTCCCATCCGAAAATGCTGCCCCTTTCCTGGAATATGCCGATCAGGCTTTCGGCTTGTACCCCATTTGGCTCTGTCCGTTACGTCATGATGGTAGAAGCTCAATGGGACATCCGAAACCCTTCGGTGGCCTAGTCGGTGGAAAGCATATCAGTGCATACGACGGTGACTACATTAGCATTGGTTTATGGGGGCCCTATCCTTCTAATGAAACAGAATATGTGCGCGCAAACCGTGAAATTGAGGCCAAGATGCGCGAACTCGGGGGATTAAAGTGGTTATACTCTCGCGTCTTCTATACTCAAGACGAATGGTGGAACGTCTACGACAAGCGCAAATATGAAGAACTTCGCAGCAAGTACGATGCGACATCTTTGCCAACGTTATGGGATAAAGTCAAGGATCGCGGTAGGAATGAGGAGTTTGGACCAGGGTTGAAGGGCTTGCTGAAGAGGCTCATAAAGAGCAATGCTTTCTTATCAGGCTTGTATGGTGTATACAAGGCTGTCAAGGGTGAGGACTATGTTCTCAAGAAGAAGGCGTCTTGAGTGAGGTTTCTCGACCTTGGTTGTGTGTGCGTGCGGAGAACATGATGTCAGTAGTAGTCGATATCTTCGTGGAACAATGTGAAAATATCTAGAACGCGCATACCCACTGGAATATCGCCCCATCTGGAGATTCTAGATGCCAGCGGAGATGTTGGGTCGCTTTTTTCCGTGGCATCAAGTGTAGGAACATGACGCTACCCAAGTAGTGTATTTTGCCACTTCCCAAATTCCAAATTCTAGATGACAAGCGGAAATTAATGATCGACCACCAAAAAAACAAACGCACAACGGTACTCAATCGCGTCGTTTCGGAGCTTGATGCGAATATCTTGTTATTACTACCTGTGCCCAGGAGTCACATGGTTACGTCATACCTCGAGCTTCCTTCCTAACCACCTGCAGCCACAATGCGTCTTTGTCTCTCCCTCGAGATCTTCAATTCTAGTACGATTGACTTGTTGAAAACACAAATAAGGGAGACAATCATAAGGAACCCTCTACGCTTTGGAAAAAAAGCTGTAAAGCTACTGCAACAATGCATGGGCCACCCGTCTGCCAGCAAAGTTACGGTGCGGCGAAAGTTCCTACTCTCCCCATACGTTTATCATCAACACTAACGTATAGAAGGGTGGTTAATCAGGATGTTCCTGCATCGAGTAGCTTTCGTCTGTGACGCGCGATTTGCTAATATACTCGGTAGTTGACGCTAGATACAGTCTTTGGGCTGTCATCCAGCACCTAAGCAAGCCCACCATGCCATGCACCTGTCCACTAGTGAGACTAGAGCGCACCAGCCTTGCAATAGTATGGTATCTTATGTCACAATACAGTACCACCCTCTCGGATGGCATTGTCCCGGTATTTGGATTAAGATGTTGATCGACTATGGGGATTTGTTCGTCAGCCTGCAAGGAGACTAGTAGCTAATCATTAGTCACATAGAGTGAGTGCAGGTAAGCAAGTGAGATAAGGTATGTACCCTTTCCAAAACGATGGTCTAGAGAGACCTGCAGGGGCACAGTCGAGCTAATGATCCTGTCACTTCCATTATAAATTGCGAACCTCCAGCGACTATCGGAGCAGCCACGGACCACACCTAGCCCGGGTTGAACTTATCGAAACTATCCATCGAACCAGCCCAATTTGGAGCATTGCAACGATAACGCTGCCTGGCTCTAGCTTAATTCTCCCAGCTTTACTTATCCCAACCACGAGCCACAATAGGTACATTCTCGTTCTCAAGTAAGCATGAGATTCTTTGAAGCATTACTACCTCTCGCCCTAGCTGGCATTACCACCGCCAAAAACTGCCAAAATCTTATTATTCCGGTAACCATTGCCTCAAGGCAAGGTTTATTCAAGCTTGTGCCGGTCGAAGGCAACATCGACATAGCCTCGTTTGTAGCCAAATTCAACAGAGTCGGGGTAAACTACACGCAAGAGCTTCTCCAGGGATATCAAACATTGGAAGGCTCCTACAATATCTCAGCCCGGTACTGCAAGCCACATCATGGCAGCAGTGATACCATCCAGCTTCTGTCCCATGGTATTGGATTTGATAAGACCTATTGGGACCTGGAGTACGACAATTACGCTTATAGCTACGTGAATACCGCTCTCGAAGCAGGCTATAGCACGCTCGCCATTGACCGACTGGGCATTGGACTGTCGTCTCACGGAGACCCAATCAACGAGTACGTACCCTTTCGGAGCGAATTGTATGCGAGCGACTACTAATTACTGTTTACGCATACAGGATCCAGGCTCAATCTGAAGTCGAAGCCCTCAATGCAGTGACTCTAATGTTGCGCAACGGCAAAGTCCCAGGAATCGGTCGACCATACAAAAAGGTCGTCCATGTTGGCCACTCGTTTGGCTCGGTGCAGACATTCTGGCTTTCTTCTCTCTACCCTAACAATACGGACGGTATAATTCTCACTGGATTTGGCGGGACTTCGCAATATCTCTCATATGTCATCGCCGGCTGGAATCTGCACAGTGCTCGCCTCAACCAGCCTCTGCGCCTCGGCAATGCCTCGAGACACGGCTTTCAAGCCGAAGTGGCAAAAGGAATCATCGAAAGCTTCAAGGTTGCATTGAAGGTCTCTGGTGTACATCTCAGTTCAAACGAGTTGTGGAATGTGCTTGCGACTACTGAGGTGATGGACTTGGTCAACGGTTATAATACGACCGACGTCTCGTACAACTATCCCAGTGGTTACATAGCCTCTTCCGACCTTACTTCCCTACAATATGCATTCCTATATCCTGGTCACTACGATATCGGCTTAGCCGTCGAGGCCGAGAGAACAAAACACCCTCTCACCATTGGCGAGCTCTTGACAATTGGAAGTGGACCTAAATCGTCATGCTTCACTGGACCGGTCCTTGTTGTCACTGGTGAGAACGACGTACCATTCTGTGGAGGCAACTGTTACGCCGGAATCAATGGTACCGGTTTATCCAACCTCGCCGAGGGTGCCAAACAAGCATTCCGTTCCGCTTCGGTTTTCAAGTCACACATTCAGCCCATGACTGGCCATGGCAATAACTTCCATTTCAACGCTACGGCTGGCTACAAGGTCATGCACGACTTCTTAGCTGATAATGGTCTTGCCGCGCATTAGGCTTGTATGGCTCTACCGTCCTTGTAATTTCTTTCCTTCCTGTATAAAATCGTACTAGGCTAGTTTAGGGAAAACAAAAACTCTTCCATCAGTCCCCAGCATCCTTGTGTGAAAGTGCTATTGCTATGGATTAAGTGCTTACTCATTGTGCTTAAATTTCGCGTAATAGGGAACCGAGGCCGGTTGTCACAGTCTGTACCTCCCAACATCGTCTTCGCTCCACATGAACTTTTAAATCTGCCGAGAACATGAACAATCGCTGACTGACCGGTATTCTTCTATTACATTGGCCCGATTATCAAAGGCCCAATGAAAGCAAGTGCGACAGCAATGCATACGCCACGTTAACGCCACGCGAAAATCTTCAGGATGTCGCAATTTCCAAGCCCTGACTAACACGACCTAACCATCCATGCGCCAAGCACGCCGTGTAGCGGGTAAGAGTCTGGACAACGGAAATGCTGATGAGTAAGAAAGGACGTTGCTGACTTGCATCGCAAGCGCCGGGTTACTGAGTACCTAGGTAACATCCGAAGTCGCGTCAGCCACCGGCGAGGTCTAAGCATAGGGAAGTGAGTAGGCTGTTGCAGGTGCGACTCCTTTGTCGTTATTTCGGCATCGATTATCAAGCTCTTAATCAGGAAGACACGTGGGTGGACTGGGACGCATATACTGCTCCACCTCATGTCCACACCGACTAGACGTATGTACTATCATTCCTTGTCATGCGCCTAGCCCAGCAGTGTGCATATGGAACTGGGGAATGCTATGACTAGGGTGTTAGTCATGCTTTTGGTATCGTGGTAGAAGGTAGGAGAATCTACTCCATTAGGTCAGTTGTAGGGTTGGTGATGGTTCGCCTTAGAAGCCATGGAGATATCGTTGGGGATACCATTGTACCCGCACGATGCTAATGAGCCAAGAGATGGGCTTGCATGCTACCGAAAAGGACGTGCAGGCCCAGTAGACGGACATTGTGCTATCGTGGAAGAGAAAAGATGCAGAAAACCCGAAGGCCCGGGCAGGTATAAAGAGGGCTTTGTGCTGCGTTGATGAAGATATCACCCCATCATCGAACAACTTCAATCTCTTCGAGTTCTTTAGAGAATACCAGTCTCTGCACCTCAATTTCCAAGATGAAGTTCGGATCGAGCATTGCCCTTGTGGCACTTACGCTTTTCAATGCTGTTCGCGGTGACGGTGAGTTTGGTTGACATGGAATAGGTTCCAGTCACTGACATAGTTAGCTGTCCCCTGGGAGCGTATTGACAAGAACGATGCCGTAAGTTATTCTTCCGTGTATTGTCAAAGCTCTGGGCTGATGTTTAGTAGCTGCTCCTCATCCTCGACTTGCAAGTCGGTCTCTTCCAGGTAGCCCGTGACTGGGACCCTAGCCTCTACAAGCAAAACATCATGGCCCACGCCTCTCTGGGCAAGATCTTCGACCTGCCCGTCATCATGACCACCTCTGCCGACGTTGGTCCCAACGGTCCCCTTCCCAAGGAGATGCTCGAAATGTACCCCAACGCCCCTCTCATTCGCCGCCAAGGCGAGGTCAGGTAAGCCTTACATGTACCCCCAACCTATTCCCTACCCACTCTAACACCCCAACCCTAGCGCCTGGGACAACGCCGAATTCAGAGACGCAGTCAAAGCCACAGGTAAAAAGCAAATCATCGTCGCGGGCATAACAACAGACGTCTGCACCGCCTTCCTCGCCCTCGCCCTCCGCGCCGAAGGTTACTCTGTCTTCGCAAACGTCGAGGGCTCAGGCACCTACACCGAGCTCGTCCGTGATACGGCAAACGCCCGTATGCAGCAGGCGGGCGTGCAGCTGGTATCTCTCTTCTCCATTGTTTGCGACTTGATGAGGGATTGGCGCAACACTCCTGGTGCCAAGGAGGTACTGCCGTATCTCGATACCTATCTCCCGGTTTATGGCATGTTGGCTAGGCACCATGCGGCTGCTGTTGAGAATGGGACGATTATCCCGGGTGAGATTGGGTTGATTACTTCGGCCAATGGGACGTTGGAGATTTGAGTGTTACCCTAGGTACCTGTAGATTTTCCGGTTGACTGGGACATGTAGTGGGGTGGAGGACGGATGGGCTTGAGGGGTGTTTGTAATTGCTAGTCATAATATCTTTATTTTGGCGGATTGCAAATGGTGGGAGGTTGAGGGGTGTGATAGATGGGGTGTAAGTGGTTGGGTTTAGATGATTCTAGAGATCTTCAATGTACTCAAATTCAATGCTTTCAAACACATTCACATTCGCTATAGAGCTCAAACTCGCAATCTTGTCGCGTTATGGATGTGTTTGCGAGACCAAACTTCGAGTTCACCTGACCATGTTCTTGATGTGGAGGGATGTTCACCCGATTCAAATTCCAGTCCATCTAGTGTACCAGCAACCATGCGCAGTAACTGTCTCTATGCTCTGTCATGTTCCAATGATATTACTAAACACCTGCTTTTGCTTTTGCATTTTCTGCTCTGCTGCAAGGCTATTGGTGCTCAAAATGGGAGGGATGCAGCGGGGCTTTTGATAGAACGCTAAACCTTTTCAAGACTCGGCTAGCACACGGCGCTAGCGACGAATATTGAACTCTTCTGAGAGACCACCACTTTTGCTTTCGACAGGACCTCCGACAACCTCGACGACTAACCTCACACACATCAGTCAAAATGGCGCGTGGACCCGTCAAGCACCAGAAGCGCCTCAGCGCGCCCAACCACTGGCTCCTGGACAAGCTGTCCGGTATGCACGACTCTTCTAATGGCGGTCGCAATGGACCTGGCAAGATGGAAAACTGACATGTTTAGGTGCCTACGCTCCCAAGGCCTCCCCCGGTCCTCACAAGCTCCGCGACTCCCTCCCGCTCGTCATCTTCCTCCGTAACCGCTTGAAGTATGCGCTCAACGCCCGTGAGGTCAATGCCATCCTCATGCAGCGCCTCGTCAAGGTTGACGGCAAGGTCCGCACTGACTCCACCTTCCCCTCGGGATTGATGGACGTCATCTCCATTGAGAAGACTGGCGAGAACTTCCGCCTCATCTACGACACCAAGGGCCGTTTCACCGTCCACAGGATAACAGACGAGGAGGCACAATACAAGCTCGGCAAGGTCAAGCGTGTTCAGCTCGGCAAGGGCGGAATTCCCTACTTGGTTACGCACGATGCGCGAACGTAAGTTCCCGCTCTATCAGCCGTTGGACCATAGTTTGGGCTAGGTGTTTGAGGGCAACCTCTTTCACCAGGCATACGACCAGGGTCTGGCTATGTCAGAATTGCTGCTAAAATTTTACGTGTAGGATCCGCTACCCCGACCCAGCCATCAAGGTCAACGACACCGTCAAGGTCGACCTCACCACTGGCAAGATCAGCGACTTCATCAAGTTCGACACTGGTGTCATTGTCATGGTCACTGGTGGTCGTAACATGGGTCGTGTTGGTGTCATCACCCACCGTGAGCGTCACGATGGAGGCTTCAACATTGTCCACATCAAGGACGCTGTTGACAACGAGTTCACCACTCGTGAGTCCAACGTCATGTAAGTTGAGACGACTGCTGGTCTGTGATGAGCGTGAAAACTAACATGCATCAGCATCATCGGAAAGGAGAAGCCATGGATCTCGCTGCCCAAGGGTAAGGGTGTCAAGCTCTCGATTGCTGAGGAGCGTGACCGCCGCAGGGCGTACGCCATCGCCGGCCACTAAAGGTGGTGGCGGGCGTAGATGTAGGCTAGCATATGAAGTATCCATGAGTTCATGAGCATCGGTGCGGACAGGACTCGATCCAAAAATAGGCGTTCGTGATGACTTGTGGGGAGGTTGATCGGTCTGGAGTATCTGCGTACCATACGAATACCATGTGAGAAGGGAACCGAGAATCAAGCAAATAAACACTTTACTTCAGCCATGGTCGTGATTGTAGTTGTTTGGTGTTGGGGTGAAATTCAGGGTCACGGATAATCTCCAGGGTTGATGCAAGATTTGAGGTGACGGCGACAGAGGAGTATTTACAGGTTCACAGGCGACGAAGGAAGCAATGCGTGACACAGTGGCATGTGCGCAGCAGCGTCCAAAGCCCATGGGTTGGTTGGACAGTGGAGAGGGGTTTATAGCGAATGGGCTCTAGGCGAGCAAGCTTGCTTCCGACAGCAGGAGAAAAGAGAGGGCGGCGCCCGTATTTGGCTAAACGCGGTGCTATAGGTGGTGGCGTTTTACGGTGCTTTACGGGCCAATCCGGAATGGATGACCGGGTAGTTGCTGGGGTCGGTAAGTACCTGATACGACGGGGCTTTTTCTCAGGTACCTCGTTTCGATGTGCGATAAGGCATTGCAGTGTCGGGATGGGGGGAGGGTGATTTGGAACTACTTGGAACATTTGCAGAGCGCACAGCGGGTGGGTGAGGGGATGGTGTTTGGGAGCTCTGGGCTCTCTGAGCTGCCTCAGGACTAGGTTGTCAGCAAATATAGAGGCTCTGCGCGTTTCAGGAGCATCGTAGATCGGCCTAGGGCCGTGCTTGTTGGCGAAATGAGACATGACGAACCGGGGAATGAGAGAAAAAAAAAGGCAGGCGAGCGCAGTCGCAGGCTGGAGGGGGTATCGTCAGACAGCGACTTGTTCGTCGCGTCTTCCAGCTCGGGGCGCGACAGTTTAGACACAGTTTAGACACAGCTTAGACATGCGCGTCAACGGCTCGCCAACATCCCGCATCCCAAGTCCGTCTTCTGCAGCTAGCAGGCATACTTGATCCTTCGCTTGCGCTCCTCTTTTTGCCATTTCACACCATTGGCTGTTTTGCTGTGCGTCCGCTCGTTACCGTCGCTCCTTTCGCAAGTTTGCGAGTGCTTGATTCTTGGTTCTTGCACTTGGGAATCTCCAGCCCTCTCCGCCTCCGCCTGCGCCTAGTTACCACCTCAACCACGCTTCCCCGCAGCCACGAAGCCACGCAGTCAGCACCTACCGCCTTCCCGCCGCTGTGTGCGCCGCCTCGCATGTGCCAGTATCACTGTCGCTGTCGCTGTCGCTGAGGTATCAATGCTACAACAGGCATCACCCGCTCAACCTCACTCGTCACTCGTTTCACCTCCCCGAGACGGCGCCTTAGCCTCGTTTGCGACTGCGCCCGTCCGCGACTCGGCATAGCATTCACACCCGCCCAACCGAGTCCACCGTTACTATCAACCACCATATCGCCGAGTCTCGACTGCCGACTTCTGGCGAGCCGGACTACAGTCGTAGACTCCGATATACTTTGCCAACATGCTGCGCCCGGCTACCCCCCTATCGATACTATTCTTCGCCGCCTTTGTGCTCCTGCTATTGTCGACACTATCCACTCCTCTTATCAAGAGCATTCCTCTCGCTACCTATCGCGGCATCCACTTTGGCGTCTTGGGCTACTGCGAAGATGGCGAGTCAGCCTGTCAAGGGCCCATGGTGGGCTACAACACTGGTATGTATTGCTGCTATGTAGACGCTGACAATGCTGACGGTTTCGCACAGAAAAGTTGTTTGCAGACGAAAAGAACTCCGACTTCTCGCTGCCCTCGGCCCAGCGACATGCCCTCTCCTCGATCCTCATCGTCCACCCCGTCGCTGCCCTCATGACGCTCATTTGCTTCGGCCTTTCCGTCGCCGCCCACTTCCATTCGCCAGCCCATTCGCCGCGCTACCTTCTCGCTCTGCTCATCTTCACCTTCCCGACCCTCCTGGTCTCGCTACTGGCTTTCCTCGTCGACATCTTGTTGTTTGTTCCCCATGTGGGTTGGGGTGGATGGATTGTTCTGGGCGCTACTGTCATTATTGTCGCAAGCGGGATTGTAACATGCGCTATGAGGCGCACATTGGTCAGCCGCAAGGCAAGGAAGAGGCGCATCGCTGAGAACGACGAGATGAACGGCCAGACCTACTACGCCAACCGCGCCCAAGCAACACTAAGCACAGAGTACCCCAAAGCCGAGTCGCCGCCTCCATGCCCTACCGAACCAATGGACTTTGGTTCCAAGCCAAGTGAAAACGCTGCCTACTTCGACTCGTCCAAGCCCTCACCACCTGAAGACACGCTACCCTTGAACCAACGCAATCCCTCGCTGAAGACAGTTAGCAGTGCCGGAGGAGCTAGCTCGGACAATGTAAACTCGTTGAACCGCGGTCCTTCCGGTCGGAGGGCACCAGTAGACCAATATGGCAATGCCATTCCACCCATGCCGATGCCCAACGATGGCTACGCCATGATGAATGGCGCACCGCGCGGCAGAGGAGGTCCATACCGGGGCCGAGGAGGGCCTCCACGAGGTGGACCTGGCATGTACGGTCCTCCAAGGGGAGGAGGATATGGACCACCAAGAGGAGGTATGCGCGGACCGCCGCCGCCAGGTTGGAACGGCGGTGGACGTGGTGGAAGACCTCCGAATGGTCCTCCCATGCAAGGCCCACCGATGGGTCGAGGCGCTCCTCCTCCGGGATACAACAATTCAAACTTCTACAGCCAAGCACCACCGCCGCGCGACCAATCACCATATGGAAGAGACCCACCACCTGGCCCACCAGGTCCAATGCCACAAGAGATAGGTCAGGCAATTGAGATGGATAACCGCTCAGGCACACCTCATGCTGCGGGTAACTATGGACTGAGGGAAAGCGACGGCGATGTTGCGGGTATGCTCGCTCTTCAACAGGGTGGATTCCCCGCTGGTGCACCTCAAAGGCGGCAAGATAACGGCTTGATGAGCCCGACCAGTGACTATGGAGATGAGTAAGTTTCCCACGGTGCCTGTTCAATTCTCCAAATTCTAACATTGTACAGTCAAGAGCAATTCCGACGATCACCTCAGCCGCAACAGTCACAGCAGCAGCCGCAACAGCCGCAACAACCACAACAACAGCAGCCGTACATGCCGGTGCGAGCAGCGTGGAATCAGCAACAAAACTCATCCGACCAATCCCTCAGCACCCCAAATAGCAACAGTCGTGGCTTGTCTCCGATTATGGATTCGCCTGTCGAACTGCCCGCTCAACTATCAAAAGTTAGGCCAGACCGTAGCTCGGACTACTACGAAGACGTAGATCCCAGATTCGCAGAACCTATACACACACAACCTCCACCACCACTACCCAATTCGCTTAGGCCCGGCGGCTTCGCACCACCCAACCCGCAATTTCTTTCCACAAACAATTTGAGTGACAATAGTCTTCCACGCAACAGCTCTTACGACGATCTCCCAGATGGATCGCGTTCGCCTGCCGCAAGTGAAGCATCACATTTCACCTCTGTTTCACAACGGCCTGTAAACCCAAACTGGCGGCCTGAAATGGGTGCTGCAGCCGGCCAATTCGCCCCCTTCCCCGGTCAGCAACGGAGACCCATGCGTCCCGAAGATGTAATTTTAGAGGCCAACGCCGCAAACCCAGACTTTATGATACCAGGCGCTGGGCGCGGAAGGGGACGAGGCGGGGGTGCAAGAGGCAGGGGAAGAGGCGGTGCCATGATGATGCCTCCTACTATGATGGGTGCGGCCCCGTCGAGATACCCGGGCGCGAGTGCCATGTAGGGATGGCAATGTGTGTGAGCATTCACGACCACCAGCACCACTACAAGAAATTCCGAAAGCAAGAAGAAGAAGAAGACAGAAAGGCAAAAAAACGTCCAAACCATTTCATTTCGCTTTATTTTTCGGTGTACGTGTGTGTCTGTGTTTGCAAAGCTCGTCTCATGTTATCCCATCTCGCATCGCATCGTCTCGTACGATTTATTTATTTCCTTCCTTCATCCTTCTTCTTCCTTCCGTCTCGACTTGCCCGTTCCTGTCTCGCAAGCTGTTCGTGTGGGGGTCCGACCGATCAAGATCAGACACTTGTCGTTTCTCGGCCGTTGTAACGCATGAATAATCCCCCACCCCTCCCTCCCCACACAATACAGGGCGGCCCGCACCATGGGCTTGCGCATCTAGTACTGCCTCTCTTTGCAAACCACGTGTTTCGGACGTTGTTGTTGCTAGGGTGGTGGATGGTGGATAGCGTGCTTGGTGTGTGTGTGTGTGTGTGAGCTTCTCCCACCTCCTTCTTCCTTTCTTCTTTCTTTCTTTCTGAGCTGAGTATGATTTCTACGTTTTTGGTGCTTGGTCTGCAACCAATCGCCCCCCTTTTTTTTGGGACCTCTTTGCTATGGGAGGGGGGGTTTCATGTAAGCATGGCGCGTATACCCACTTGTTTTGTTGGGTTTACCGATGTCCTTTTTTTTTTATTATCTCTTGGGTGAGGAATTTGGCATGGTTTGGAGATGTATAGTACACAGATAATTTCTAGTCCTGAGAGAGAGAGAGAGAGACGGTTACGTGTGTGTGTGTGTGTAAGAGAAAGAAGGGCTCAGAGCGCAAAAACTGTGTTCTATGACATCGATTTCTTTTCCCCATACTGCTTGTGTTTTAGCAGCATTTTTCCTTTTTTTTCTTTTCTGCCCTTGCCTCCCCTCATTCTTGCTACGTTTCTTGGCTTCACTCTGTTGGACTGGGCGGACGGGTATACAACAACAGGAAGGAAAGATCGAGTCCTCCACCTCGACCGCTCGTAGTCCTGATCCCGATGGGTACTGCACCACCCACATTTTCCCCCGTTCAACAACATCTCCTTTACGACTCCCCCTTGACAGGCTCGAGCGCTTTCATACCTTTTGTTTTTCTCTTTTCCCTTTCTGTACCACGCTATCCCACTGTACCAGTACGCTCTTGTAAGGAGGAACAAATGAACGGTTTTTTTTTTACACATATGCACATACGGAGACGAAGGTGGCTATTTGCCGGTTTAATGGGATGGAGGGAGAGGAGGACGATGCAATACAGTTCCTGTTGTTGTCGGTGTTGCTGTTGGTGTCGTATCAGATCTAGGTAGATTATGGGAACCATTTGTGAGAGGTGGGCATGGATGTTTGTTGAATTTTCGATCTTGTTGTAGTATTGTTGTAGTAAACTTGTATGTTTTGCTTTATTGTTGTTGTTGTTGATGTTGCTTTGTGAACTTGAACTTGTAAGATATCTACTCGTAATTCATCACTGGGTTTACTATAGGTGTCATTATGGCACGGATGAGAAAATGGTACTGAGATAGAGCAGTGGGGTCTTTCTTCCGCTAATCTAATCATAAAAAATCAAACCGTTTATCGGAGTATGGGGAAACGCGGATATCGAGACGGCAAGGAGTGTAAGCAAGGAAACGCATTTAGTGTGTGGTGGAGGCCTCGTGTCTGAGAGAGGGAGGAGGGAGATGATTGAATGTGGTAGATGGGAGGACTGCTATTGTGGGATTGCGGACATGTGTACCATGTCCAAAGGTCTACACCATACATGAATCAAGCTCATTCATGTAGGACTATGAGAGAAAGAGAGAAAGCTAGGAATAGTACAAAAGCTCATTCACAACGCCTTCATTGTGACTTCTCAACTCTTTGGCAGATGTAACAAATCCTTCAAAGCACGATACTCCTTCCATAGAGCTTCCACCTCCACCCTCAACACCCTATTATCTTCCCTCAAACCCGCCATATCAATCACAGCCGGAGTTCTATCATCCATCGGACCATCTCCAGCCTGTAGGGAATTGAAAAACACCACCCCGCTCGGCGGAGAAGTCGTCAGCGGTGAATTCAGACTGGATTGCTGCTGTGGTGCCAAATACCCCATCTCACCGTCGGCCGCGTTGGCGTCTTTGGGAAACCCCGATATAGACCGCGAGTATGCACTGCTGGTGGAACGGGGTCTGAGCGGCTGTGAAGCGACTGTTATCAGGGTGGAGCTTTTGGCGTCTTGATCGGTTCGGTTGCGTACTAAGATGCTTTGGGCTCGCCGGGAGTCGAGATACGCGTGTATGGTATCTCCTGTGGGCGAGAAAGAGGATTTAGATGTGGTGTTTATGTCGTACTGTGAGGTATCTGGCATTAGGTACGAGTGGGTATTGACGGGTGCGTCTTGGTGTATCTTCGAGGCGAGTACGATGCCTACAGACTGATGGGGAATGGATCTGGTACTTAGAGCTGAGTATTGGCTGTCACTTCTGTGCTCTGACTCTTCTGCAGGACCATGTTCGTTTAGTTGAGGGATAGAGCGTGAGTATGAACTACTTGGTACGTTGAAAGGTGGTGGTGTTTCCTCGGCGATCCTCACATGACGTTGGGGAGCTATATGTTTTATCACTCGTTTACCCAAGGTAGAAATGCCACTAGGCGATTCTCTAGTTGAAGAGTGCTTCATGATACTGGACAGCGGAGCGCGGTAGATGCTACCAGGTGTATTCGCTGCGTGAGGCGAGGTTATAGGACTTGTGGTATTCACCCTGTTTCGTTGCCGCGCTGGAAGTTTAGTGGTCTTCCGTCTCGATCGCCGTGCGTTCGGAGTGAACCACTCGGATTCTAAGTATTCCGAGTCTTCAGACGAGCTCAGTGATATCTCAAGAGCAGAGAACCTCGGCAAACGAGATGCTTTCTGCACTTCGTACCTTTGTGGCTCTATTCGCGCTTCTGAAATCGGGGGTTCCGGCTGGAATAATTGTAGCGGGAGAAATTGATGCGATGTATAATCCCCAGGCGCGTTGAACGTTTCTGCAGATACACTCGGTCTGGAGAATATTTGCTTTGGTCTCTTGCTCAACCCTTCTACTTGTGGTGGAGAGCCTCTTAACACATGCGAAGACTTGATACCCGGAATATCTGGCTTTTGGTATGGGTAATCGTTGAAGGATAGGTCACGCGGTTGCTGGTCAAGATGCAGTTGCCGATTGATCGCTTGTTTTAGTGGCGATATGTTCCTTTTAACGGTACCAGTTTCTCCACCCGAGGATACCGAAAACCCTCTAGTCGCATTATCTCCCACGTTGTAAGATCCTGGTGCCCAGGAGGGTGAGAGGTCTGAAAGAATTGATGGCGGGGGCACGTCGCCTACCCATTCGACAGCTGTGATGGGTGAATCTAGGACTACCTCGTGTATTAGTAGACCGAGTATATTGAACACTAGGACTTTCCCGGCAAGTGTACCGACTGCAATAAGGATCTCGAGTCCATATCTCTGCCCTTGATCTTCTGTAGCGTCACCAGTTACTAGCATCTTCATCTCTTTTGCATCCTGTGTGTAATTTTGATCCTTTGCACACACTGACAAGCAAGTAGCGGGGCCAAAAACATGCTACGTCCGGACGACTTTTCCTCCCCTTTGAAAATCGACAAGTCGACATTGTCCATCGTGCCTAATGCTGACAACGCGCGACTTGTAGCCTGGAATAAACTCCACTGTCATCAGCCCACCCATGGCTGCCTTGTGTAGCTTCCTGAGAACTCCGACTCGAACAGGTTGTAATCGGAAGGGCCACATCTGATGCGTATCGCCCTCTCCACAGCGTTCCTGGAGTGAGGGAAGCAAGACCCGATACATTGCCAATGTTCCGTCTTGGAAACCCAGGACAAAATTCGTGTACGGTGGTTGGATTTGGCCGGTGAGTTTCTGAAATGCTGCACAGCTGACGGCAGAATGAGCATCCGTCAGGCGAAAGTCCAAAGGCGCGCTGCACTCATATCTTCGATCTTGGAGGTATATAGTTGGCGGTTCTGGTGAGGTTGAAAGAAGAATAGTGCCATTGCCAGATATCGCAATTGTGTTGGGCGGAGACGGATGCGATGGCATAGGGGATAAAAGCTCCTTTGTAGGGATGGAGTACGCCTGGACTGAACAACTTAGTGTAGTCGTAAAGTACAGAATGCGCGAGTTGGGGGAGAACAATAGGAGACGTGGTTCGCCCTATCCCGTCAGTATGTAGAACTTCTTGTAACCAATCGTACTATACATCACCACTCTTCAGTTTGTACTTTCTGTTCTTGCCTCGTGTTTCATCGTGGAGTAAGACGATCTGGCCGTCTGCTACAGCGAAAACGCCACATTTGTCTTTTGAAGCTCGTGCATTCACGATACTATCAAGCGTCTGACATTCAAACATCGTCCTGTCAGCGAGCTGCGACTGCAGGTGAATAGAGTTTGGCGTGACGATAAACAAGCTTCGATCAGCCAACGGGTGCTGTATGGTCGCCATGTTGAGTTCGGAGTAATAGGAAGTTCAATGCGATGACGCTGTAGATGGAGAATATACCATAGGGCGAAGATGCAGGGTTTTTCTGCTCGACACCTGAAGGGGCAAGCCCGGAATGCACTAGGTCAGCACGTGGTGGTCGAGGCAAGAGCAATGGAAACACAAGCTGAGGTAATGCCTGTGTTCGTTAGCTGCTCTTGTTGGGCACGTATGCCTACACGCCCCACTTGGTTGTTGATAACTGAAAATGCATTTTCGAAGGCCTGAATATTTTGCTAAAATCCAACATCTACCATTTACTTCAATTTCGCGTACTGCTTGCCCCATTTTTCTGCAATTTCCTCTTCTGTAAACTTTCTTGTCTTGCGCTTCAACATCTCAACCTTCTCATCAAGCGTGAGCTTCATCTGGTCGCCCATTGGTACCAGACAGTTCGCAATGTGCTCATAATTCTTCCTTAGTAGATTGATCGTTAGGAAGAAGTAGTCAATGTTGTAGAACACAATAGCCTGCTCGTCGGAGTACTGCTTCTTCTGTGAAAGAAATGCGGCAGGGTGTTCGCGCCAATGACGAAGTGGGTTAAGGTGATGAGACGTATGATATCCGTCGTTGTAACAGTATCGGTTGCTCTGCCAAAAGGTCAGTTTGCTATACATGATCAAGTGTCATATCTGCCTAATGACTTACAGGTACGTCGATGAGAGTGATGCTTGACCTGAAGTCTGAGTCAGGCTCAACTTCGTCAACGAAAGCATGTTGACCCCAATTGCCAGTCATCAGTGCCAAACGCATGAAAGCGAGGGGGATCAAAAATACAAAGGCCGTCGCGCGAGTATTGACATAGTTGTACATCATGTACAAGAAGACATAGTTGCCGAGCTCGCACGCGCCGGCTTGGAGCGCAAGATTGGGTTTGCGCGTACGCAGAAAGTACATTGGCAACTCGATCCAGATTAGCAAGTAGAAGCGTCCAACATATTGCAGGAAGTCCCAAATACTATCCCTCTGATATCGGATAGTAGATGAGAGATCGTTGGGGCCATTGCCTTCAACATGGTGGTGCTTGACATGGTGATAGTAGTAAGAGTTCCACGTATGTCCCATCATAGGATCAAGAATGTATGGGAAAAGTCGGTCGACAAGGTCATACTTCTTGTTGAGCACACCACGCATGTGGATGTGCTGGTGCTTTAACAGGGTATATGCGCCCATGTAATAGCCCTGCATGACGCAGTGTAGTACGGCGTGCCACCAATGGAAGTTGATGTACAGATACGTGGCTGATGGGACGCTGGTGCAGAAGTAGATCAGTAGATGTGTTATCATGATAACATCTGTCTCGACTCGGACCATGCCCTTAGCCCAGCGGATGTAAGGGTTGATGATGCATTGGCGGAGGATTGGGTTCTTGATGTCAGGCTCATCCACAGAGCTGAAGACACTCGTCTCAAAACTATCAGATTTTGGATCGTTGAGCTTCTTGAGGTAAGCAATCGCTTGCTGCTCCTGGTCTTGGAGATCTGTTGCCAGTTAGCCTTATGGCCCATAGAAAAAGCATCCATGTAGATCTAGTCCCCACTGAGACCAAGATAGAAGGAGTACACAACATGCCTTCTGGTGATGGTGTCACGAATTTGGAGTGTTTGACACCTGAATCATCGGAGTCTTCTGCTGAATCTGTCGTTGAGTCGGTAGTTGTATTCTGATGTAGTTCGTATTCTTTTTTTAGAATATTCAAGACTACACGGTCCGGACCGGTGAGCTCTGCATCGAGAGGAAAAGCTAGTTTGCCCATTCTGCTGGTGGCCTGGCGAGGTTGTTGTGGTGAAAGGGATTGCGGGGCGGAATTGCCGTGCACAGGGATCGCAACGTCAACGACAACTAGTTGCTGGATAGACTGGGAGCCACCACTATAGACGGCTCAGAACGTGAAAGGAGTTTTGAACAAAAGGCGAAAGCGTGATTTACTATGGCCTCGGGCTAGAATACTGCATGTGGGACGCTAGCAGGGTTTAATCATAGCACCTGCTTCATGTCACAGATTCCCAATCACTGTGACGCTCTATCGGAATATCCGCCAATTAACAAGCAGGGACCAAACGAGTGGGTATCGATCGACAAAACCCATTGTGGCGTCAAGTAAGGGTGCACACACAGCCTCCTTTCGCCCATTGGGACTGTGTGGCACACGTCGAGTCATGAATGGCAATGAACCTCTTTTCGAACTAGGTAGTACTACACGCTCTTGGACTAAGATGTAGAGGGAATCCGTGTATAACTGAAAGAATCTAGTTGTTGCTACGAACACCATCTACCACTAGTCCTATGGTCAGCTGCGAACGTGTGAGGCCAAGACGGACAGCGGACAGCGGACGGCAACAGACCCGTTAGCGTAGCCCCTGATGCCTGAGTGGCGACCCTAAGCGCAGATCAGCCTTGCCGTAGAAAAGCCGAACATCGCATTGACCTTTGCGACAATTGGAGAGACGAACTGGAGTGATGGTACGACCCGAAAAGTCGCAAACATGGGAATCGTGTGCGCGAACGCTGAGCGCTTCACTTGGTCTTCTTGATCGCCTGCCCGTCACAATGGCATGCCACACGAGCCTTCCCACCATTTTCTTTTTTCCAAATCATGTAGCCAATTCCCAGCCCCACCATAACCAGGAGGATGGTCAACACCAGAAGCAACATGCCAATAATCACGAGCGAGCCCAAGATCCGGATCAGCTTGTCCACACGGTCTTGGGTCTCGGGTGGTAACACAACGTGCTGCTCGAAAGAGACCATTGTGCTATGGTTGTATTAGTAGTGTGTACAAAACAAATGCTGACGACGATGATAATCACCTCTGAGATGCCTATTGATGTGGATGAATGGAAGTCGGGAAGATGAGGTGATGCTGCGTGACGTGTTGCGAAGGCTGGGACTGGCGAAAGAACTAAGGTAGAAAGCGGGGAAAACACAACAAACACGCAACGACTACTTTCGTTTGTTCTCTCCCCACCAAATCCGCTGCCAACACCAAATTCATCACCTACGGTATCTCCGTAATATATACCACGAGGATATTTAACGGAACGGGTCTGGAGTCTGAACCAGAAATCTCAATTTGCGCTGCATACGAAGAGAACGGCGACGGTGACGATGAAGCCCAGGGAGCAGGCAGCAAGCAATCGCCTGATGACGGTAGCTTTGTGGTCGCTTCCCTTTTATATTCTTAGACAATCTGGTTTGCCAAGTTAACAAAGAACAGAATCTTGGTCAATTGAGAAGGACTTGAGCAGATGCAGCGCCCCGCGTGACCATCATTTTGCTGACGCTTTATCAATATCATAATTCCAGATTCAACAGTGCGGGCGTTCATTCACCCTAGTCAGCTAATGTCGCCAATCGCCATGGTCAACATGAGATTCACCATCGATAGGGCTGGAGCTCTAAGCGAGCACGGACAATCAGTCATCGCGAGTATGATGGCATCAGTACTTGCTCAAGAACTCTTCCGGGCTCTGTGATAATCTTTCTCCAGAACGAAGAAGATTTCAAGAAGAATGGCATCTACATAAGATTCAAGAGCTGGTAAAGGTTATGCGCATCCAATAATACTGAAATATTCGGGCAAAAGAAGAAAAACGTAGTGGTCGGCCTTCCCGAAGCAAATCTTATGGGCCATGCTTTTGATGTGACCTTGTGCTGTGGGATCGACTTACCACACTGCACGACCATCTTCGGTGCGCTATGGCCGCGAGACTAGGTTTCGAAAACCGACCAAGCAGACATGCGGCACTCGCTGTTCCAGCTGTCAGCCTCGCTTGATGCGCATCAATCGACGACTGAGTATATCATTACCCGTTTGAGTAAATTCCAGCCTCGCGTAGTCTAGATTGAAGGTTCTGCGAGTGTTGCAACAACTCTTTCTCATCATGTCTCAGATGTCAGCAAGCCACACCAAGACTTTCCGACACAGGCGCTACACAGTGACATAACAACATGCAGCATGCTGTATTTGGATGGCGCTCCAAGTGTTCGTACGTCAGCGGCTTTGGACGTGGCATCTACTGGTAGGTTGGCTATGAAGGCAACTTGCAGATGACAAAAAGTTTGTTTGTTTGGGCCTTCCATAGGCACGAGTTAGACTCATGTTGCCCGAGAGGTTGTCGCAGATCATCAACATTGGGTCTGCATGCGGTTGCGCATTACGATGATCAAGTTCGTATCCGATCGCGATCTTGCTCGGGCCGTTCCAGTAAGAAATCGTCTTATGGACCGGACGGCTTACTCCCTCGTATAGCCCATCCCATTTGGTCGTAGCTGAACCTGATGCCTCTAGGGAAATTCATCACGCGTGCAGTTAACTCTGCAGACGTTCAGGCTACTTGAATAATGCATAAACGACACCCTGTCAGTCTACAGTGACAGATCCCCTGCCGAGAACGGGCAGCCCGACACGAGTGCTTCAGCTTCAGGTTTGATGGGCGCGCGTTATGACGTGGAGAGTATAAGTATGCCTTGCATACCAAATGCTAGAGCTATCAAACCCTCCACCTGTATCTGTAATTTGCAGTCATCATGTCGCGCGTTAAGATGGATCTGGCTTATGCCATTCTCATGAGCCAATGCACTGAAGGCACCTTTCTCTACACACCAGCAAGCGCTGACAAGTTCCGCCCCGGCGCTTGCGGATACTTCGATGACACCGGACTCTGGGAGGACATTGTAGACCTCTGCGACTACCGAAAACTTGCCCAGAAACACTACAAATGCCCACAAGATCAACTTGTGACGATGCTACAGCCTCCAACATCAAGCACGTGGGAGCCCCTATCAGTAGAAAGAGAGGAAGATAAAGGCTTCAAGGTCAACGCTGGACTTTCTGGCGTGGCCGCCCAAACCCCTATAGATCTAGGATTTGATGCTGGGAGAAAAAGAACATCAGATGCCGGCGCAAGCTTGACGACCTTGTCACCCGTGGAGAATCACAGATTCAATTCCGAGGCTGAAGCAATTCTCATGAAGTGGATGGAAGACAATCGCAAAAATCTGGTCCTCAAACACGGGTCACAAATCGAACAGTATGGAGTATGGATCATTACCCAGACATGGGTAACAGAGAAATGCGAGATATCCATGTGGAACAAGACTGGGAAGAGCGTAGAGGCTGGGACGGAAGTAGGAGCAACGAACATTGGGAAGTTTAAAGCGAATGCTTCGAGTTCGATCAACTCTGGTGTCGACCAGAAGAAGCTATGGGACAAAGTAAGTCTTTCCTTCTCTCCATATGACATTCGATACCAGAGTGAGACTAACGTTAGCAGGAGCCTGGAGGTTATGCCATCTCTTTCAAAGGTCTCTGGTTTAGGCCTACGCGGAATGTTTTCAGCAAGGTACGTTTGCCTTACCACCTGTTTCTAGCGACCATATCAGGACCATCTTCAGAAACACCTCACGCTAACTGGAAACACAGGAGCTGGTGAATAGAGCCCCACGAGATGGGTTCCTCCGTACTGGCCATGTTACATATCTTGAGGTTGATGGGAATGGAGAAACACATCAGGTGACCATGAAACCCGAGACAATTGAGGCGCCGGTGGTGTTTGACGTCGAAACGGTCGGGTAGAAGTACAGGCACGATTCATTTGCGACACTTCAGAGTAAAGAAAAAGCCCTGAATAGCTAGGCCAAAGTTAAATGGACAATGTCGTGTTCTAGGCTACTGAGCGAGTCAAACACGCGCTAACCGTATGGACGTGTGCACAGACCCTAACGCCTCTTTTGGCCGGTTCCACGGCTCTCTCGTTCCCCACAAGCTAACATCGTCTAACACGAAGCACACATCCACTGCACTACCTTAGACAATGGCTGGAAATGAATAGGATCCAGACAAGGATCCAGATGCACGAGCACTGCCGGGTACGAGCCGCCGCCTCACGAGTCAATTCCACCGTTCGACCAATAGCACGACAGAACTGCAATCCGACGGCGGCAAGCTTCGCTACGCGGCAGCCTCTTGATATAGAAAAGATCCAATCGTTTCATTATACTAGGCTCATCCGGAGAAAAAAGGTTATGACCGGATAGCAGCACCTTGTCTAGTTATCCGCATCTGGAATTCTAGGGTTGGCTTTTTGTGATGAGGCACATGATGGATTCCTTGGGAAACCTTTGAGGTGACAGATGAGGATCGTATCTGATTATATGTGGGTACATTGTCGCTCACTGTGTTTTGGCGTTGAGTGCTTTCTCATTATACACTGTCAATCTTTTCATCTTTCCAGTCACTCATTTCCGCTGTGCGGCCAAGTAACCATGTTCTCCTCCTCGTCTCTCGTTATTACCGTGCTATTGAGTGCAATGAAATGCACAGCTGCGCCACTTATTCAGGAGAGAGACTCATCGGTATCCGCACGTGGTCTATTTCCAGGGGGGCTGTTCTCCGGTCCATCATCAGCCGCTGTTGACTCTAACCTCATGAGTCAATTCGAACTGATGGGGCAATACTCAACAGCAGCTTATTGCCCAAACAACTTCAACTCGCCTGGCGATCAAATTGAATGCGCCAGCGGCAACTGTCAGCGGGTGCAAGATGCGGATTCCGTTACTGCAGCGGAGTACAGCCGGTATGTCATCCCACGTGTGCCCCAGGATGAAGGGACGTGCGTCATGTCAAAAATGTAGATTACTGACAGAAACAACAGACAGGAAACATCTACCGACGTGACAGGTTTCGTCGCAGTGGATCACACCAACCAGATCATCGTCGTCTCATTCCGCGGCAGCTCGTCTCTTGACAACTGGCGCACAAACCTGGAATTTGACGTCACCCAGACGAACCTTTGCGACGACTGCACTGCACACAGAGGTTTCTGGCAATCATGGTTAGATGCAAAGGACCGCGTGCAGCCAGCCGTGCAGCAAGCAGCAGCCTCGTTCCCCAAATACAAAATCGCCGTAACAGGCCATTCACTTGGGGCCGCAATCGCAACCCTCGCTGCTGCTACTATGCGTCATGATGGATACACCGTCGCGTTATATAACTTTGGTTCCCCGCGAATCGGAGGAGCCAAAATTAACAACTACATCACGAACCAGCCTGGAGGCAACTACCGCATCACCCACTGGAACGATCCCATCCCGAGACTCCCTCTACTCACCATGGGCTACGTCCACGTCAGCCCGGAGTACTACATCAACAAGCCGAATGGACAGAATGTGCAGGCCAGCGACATCAAAGTGTATGAAGGATCCATGAACCTGAGGGGAAACATGGCATGGCTTTACGTGGACGTTGAAGCCCATCGGTGGTACTTTGACAGCATCTCCACGTGCGGTGCGACACAAAAGACCAAGCGAGGTGGACTGAGGATCAGAGGTGTAGAAGGAGATGCTGAGATAGTAGCTACATTCTAGATAATACGAAAAAAGAATAATCATTAATTAAATATCTCCAACGCAACCAACAACATAGGGTATCATAATAATGCCGTTACCTGACCTGATCTGATCTGATCTGAGACCTACTGCCTACTAGCACTCGACGATATCGTTATCCCTCGCCAACTCATCGCCCGAATGTTCTCTCCAGAGATGGTCCATCAGCAAATTGACTTCTCGACAAACTGTATCCCATTTCCTGAACCTGGCGCAGAGTACGCATGCGAAACCGCCTTGTTCTCTGTGACTCTTGACTACGAAGCGGTTCTTCACTCGGAAGGTTCGGTATATGGCTTTGCGGTAGCGGCTCTCCTTCACTTTGCACTCGTCTGTGATGATCTCCCAGGCTTTGCCAGGCTTCATGTCGATGTTTCTGCGGCAAAACGGGCACTTGTTGTCTCCGCTGATCTTGTAGGTGTCGGCCAAAGGGATGGTTGGGTTGTGTTGGAGATCCTTGGCGTACACGCAGAAGAGGCTGTTACTGTGCGAGAGAGGTGGAGGCGTGGGTTTTGGTTTCGGCTTCGGGGGCAGCTCGATCTTGACTTTCTTCTCTTTTTCCTTCTGCTTCTCTTTCTCTTTCTCTTGAGATTCACTCGAGCAGCTGGAGCTGTTGCTCATGCGTCGCCTTGGCGGGAATGGCTCGGACTTGCGTCGGGAACTGTCGGGTGGAGGGAATGATCCAGGTATATTGAAGATTGGATCTTCTCTCGGCGGAAGTGGCGACAAGATTGGCATCGGCTCCAACATGCGCTGGTACTGCATGTTCAGCGCCGCGATAGAGGCCGCACGCGCCTTCCGAGTTGTCTGAAGGAGGCGGACGAGGTGTGAATGCGAAGATGACGGCGCCATATACGTGCTCAGCAGAAGATCTTGGTGTATACTGAGGAGCGTCTGTTGAAGCTGAATGATCTGCGTCTGCAGCTGTATGTGCGTGGTAGCTATTAAACGTCAGTGCTACACACCTCAAGCGGTGAAAAGTCCATACTATCTCCACGCGCGAAAGGCTCTCCTAGCTTACGATATCCGCGTTCATACTCTGCTCGGACTTGAATAGATGAAGTGCAAACGAGCTCCTCCTCACTATCGCTAAATTCTTCTTCTTTCTTCTTCCGCATACTGAAGCCGGAGTCGCGGCGACTGTGGAAGGGCCTCCGGAAATGATGTTTATCATCTTCGCTGTCGCTGTCTTTCTGCTTGGACTTGGGCTTGAGCTTGCGATAGAGATCTTTGACAGAACCGAAAGAGTCTGTCAAGGTCCGCACAAGCGAGACAACAATGACGATGTCTTCAAGTAGTCCTTTGGCCTACAAGTTTGATCAGTATCTCTCAAAGTGTCCAAACCAGTGAGATGACATACCGATTCGACCGCTTCTTCAGCTTCTTTCTTCATCTTGTTGAGGCGATTATTTGACGGGTATGTAGAATGGGAGTTTTGGTCTGAAGACGAGAGACGAAATGCATAACCACATCTTGCGCCCCCCAAGCCCAGCGGTCAGGCAACCACTTCCACACAAAATCACAAGGAACTCAAGTGCTCAGCTGGGAAGGGCGTATTCACTTTCAATGCATCATGAGTACCTTGTCAGTGTGGCGCGGAGCAGTCCCATGTCTACGCCCCATCACGTGTTGACTGGCATCCGATGACTTCCTTGATTTGTATTGTCCGGAGTGCTAGGCTAGGGCCTGAGGATTAGCTTTTTCATACTACAGGCTTCGATCGACACCCTTCATGACGCGCGAATGTAGCGCGAGGCATCGAAGTTGGCTTTTAGGATCGTCCTCAGTGTTTGCACTTGTTGTTTAGAGCCGATGGATACAAGCGGACATTGAAACGATGTCTAGGTGGACGCCACATGCTCTTTGTCGCGTGCGCAATACTTTCCAAGACATCTCAGCTCAGGACAGTGCCTTCGGTAGTACTCATTGTGCCGACTATAAAACGGCGTTGGGGGTTCAGACGCATCCGGGATGACCTGTCGCTTGACTGGTTCGAGTGGAAGAACATGTCGAGCGACAACAACATGGTCGGTGAAATTCCAGCAGTTGTTGGCCTAGAAGCCTTAGGATGGCGCTTTGGTCCATTCTGAGTGCCAGTGTGCCTTGAGTGGGGAGGGGAGGCGCTCTTTTGAGAATTTGAGTAAGCGCTAAATGATGGGGTCATGCCGGCACGGCTCCTGCCGCCCGTCAACGTGACAACATCACCCGCTCCATGCACCCATCATCCCTCTAAACATAGCCTCAGCAAAGCAAATTTTCATGATTGGAGCGGTACCGCAGATGTGCCGACATGCAGAGCAGTCCCGTCGCTCACATCGCGCACCCAAACTCCCGGGATGGAGTTGGGGCTCGGCGGGCGCTTCGAGTTTCAGCGCAGCAATCGATTCGCTGATAATGCTCCATTGCAGCATCACGTCTGGAAGCGCGCTCCTAACCCAGGGGCTGTCTTAGCGCTATGCTGTGGATTCGCTATTACTGTGCCTCATGAGTGTCATGCAAAAGAAGAGGTGTTCGCTCCTCGCGAACCATCAGCCTCATATGCTTACACCGGTCGTACGCATCGCGTGACGACCCGCATCAGCCATCATGGACACCAACGCCAGCATTAGATCGCAATGGAACCCTTTCCAGCGACATGTCTTGAGCTCAGTGGCGGAAGAGACGACTCCAATGGCTCCGCCCTTGGCACCACCAAAATCGAAGACGTTCGAGACGAGCATAGAGCGTGTGGAAAGCTGGCCTGAGGAAGCAAGGCCATTGAAGAAACATACCTGGTTATCGTATCTATACGGTATCGGGGATTTCATTCTGGTGGTACTGCCTATCTACTTTATTCGTGAGTATATACATGCAATGCTCGTACGCTAAGCAGAGCTAACAATACCTAGTCCTTGGGGTTGCTGCTATTACCCTGAATGGAAACCCCACCAAAGGATCTGATTTTGGAAAGAAAGTGGAATTCGCCATGACTTTGGTTCGCTGCCTCCATAATATGGGGATCGTACCATACTGACCTTAGCGCAGGGTCCTACTATGTTTCCCATCCTCTTCGCCGCGATAAGTGGACGAAGCATGAAGATGATTGCCCGATTTCTTGCAGAAAAAGGCGCAAAGATTAGCGTAGGTTCTTAAGCCTCGTGAATCCCCACAACAACTGACATGTACGCTAGACCCTGGAGCAGCTCATGGCCAGCCAATCCGTCTGGGGGACTTTCGAGATTCAAATGAACATGCAGCGCCTTACACTCGTTGGTATCAATCTTTTGTTCCTCTGGACTCTTTCCCCACTTGGAGGTCAGGCGTCTCTTCGACTCATGGATAGACAGGATCGCGATAGCTTCGTTGATATTAAGTTACGCTACATGACTACTGGTCCCGGTGGAAGTATGTGGGGTCTATCCTCTACCTATAGCGGGAGCGGGAAATATGCCGATGCGGGGGCCCTATACACTGCTGCTTTACTTGCACCCTTGGATACGAAAACAGGCCCGAGAGACTTATGGGGAAACGTCAAAATCCCCAACCTAGAGTACATCAACAAAACCGAGTCGGATGCCGAAGGCTGGATCACGGTCCCTACCATCCAAGAACCGGAGACTTACTCTGCACTCGTTGGGCTACCAGTTGTTGGGCTACCAGCGACAGGCAAGTCAAATTTTACATTGGAATCGACCTATCTCACCGTTGATTGTGGTCGCTTCAATCAAACGCCATACCCAGGGATCAACGACACCAACAGAGCAGATACCGACTTTCCTAAGCTGGACCAACTTGTCCCCGGTCAGGTGTGGCCCAACAAGTCTCGCGCCAATCCCTTTGAACCATCTGAGGGTCTAAAAACGTCCTTCTTCATCGACACCAACCTTGAAACATCATGGGCTCAATCAAACCCTTCGTATGAACCACTCCTAGGACGTCTGGATTCCTTTTTCGGCTACTACAACCAGAGTCGACTTGACAATAAGCTTGCCCAAGAATCGAGGGAGTTTATCTATGCATCAATCTATGCAACCAGCGCAGACGAGGCAAACTTCGGACTTAACATTGGGCGTTGTACGATATCCCAGAACCATGTCGAAGCGATGGTTGAGTGTAACGGAGACCAATGCGCAACTAAGAAAGTCAGAAAGTCACTGACAGACACACGCCCTTCAAGGTACACCCCGTTTGAACATAGTCTCATCATGTCAGGGTTTGCACAGCAGTTTCCCATTGCAGTCACCTTCAACGTCGGATCAAGTCCGACTGAACGCTACCTGGCAAACAGCTCCGCTTTTCCGTTTGTCCAGAAAGCCGGTCAACTGTCACCGGACGTTGTGTATACAAATGTATCTTTAGTCGCCCCAGAGCTCTTCTCCAGAAGATTGAGTTCGGTGATCAACACATATTATCAGCTCACGATACAACCAACGGGATATTTCGGCAGCTTGTCCAGGAACCTATCACTCTATGGACCAGATACTCTCCCTGTTACCGATATCAACAAGTATTTACCGAGCAACATCTCGGCTACAAACACCTCTTTCTTCGATTGGTGGCCAGAGTTCGACAAAAGAGTACAGATTAGTGATTCCCCGTTCATTGGCGCAACCACTACCGCAAGAACGACTACCACCGAACAAATATTCGTCGGGAGCGCTCCATGGATCACACTGCTCATCGTATCTTCTACTGTGATCTTTATCATAGGATTTACTGCAATCATACTTAAGCGGCACACCCTTGGACCTGAGATGTTCGGTTTCGTTACGAGCATGACATATGAGAACCCATGGGTCAAGATCCCGCAAGGTGGAACTATGCTCGATGCTATGGAACGAGCCAGACTCTTGAGAGATGTTGAGGTCCATGTAGCCGACGTACGTGGTGACGAAAATGTTGGCCACATTGCATTTGCAGCGGGCATTCCACTACGGAAGTTAGAACGCGGACGTCTCTACCGCTAGGAAACCCGATCGCCTTCTCCACTTCTTTGGATGTGGCGCAGCATATGGTGGCGCATCTGGTCATAGCGACCATGCCGTTGGTGAACACAGCCTCCGGAAGAAGCGAAGCTGCTTCATGCAAGTCACCATGCATGGATGCACTGAATGCCGGCTGTGGTGGGTCCTTGTGTCAGCACAGGGCCATCTCGGTATTGAACACATGATGGGAATGTGAATGGGACTTTGAGCAAGCGATGCCAGCAGATGGCCATGTCACACCTGCAATATTTGGTGGCGTTATTCCCACTTACAATCTCTAGACATTACGATCAACGATTTGACGATGGACCACAACCAATCCTTTGTGTCCACAACGGGAAACTGTAACAGACCATACGCGGCTTCGAGAGAAATCAAGCTTTGGAAGCCGCCGCGGCAACTCGGATTGTGGACACATCACCGCGACAGCGTAGAAAGAGGAAGTATGTGGCTCACCAATCGGCCACATAGGACAGGGATAGTCAGGTCCGACATGCGACGCAGCATAAAACCGCCAGGGGCCCGGATCTTTTGCCGGCCCGCTAAGCGACACAGCCTCGCCCAATGATGGACCGAATGCAACATCGAAACGAAACTTCAGCTAAGGCCTTGCAGAAGCCTCCCACGTTGAAGCATGGTCATCCTCGAGTCCAGGCAGTCTATGCTGTCACGCTATCCCACCATGGCGGCAACGCATAATGTACCTGCGTAGATTCTAAGGCATCCTGATATTCCCTTGGCTGAGAAGTTCAGCGTACCTGGACCGCCCGTTTCATGCCGTTGACGCTCAAAGATGTGGAGCGATTGCCACACAAGATATAAGAGGAGAAACAGCCTCGCAATATGTTTCCCCATCACACCACACGCTCATTCAGCAGCTTCTACATTCTTTGCATTGCAGTATTTTCTATACGACTAGCCGGGCTAGATCATCACATTCTCTGCACATTTCAGCATTCCAATTTTATCGTTGTACGATACCATTACTACCAAAAACATCATGTCTTTCCGAACAACTATCATGGCCGCGGCGGCTTTGTTCGCTACCGTCAACGCACACGTCAAGATGTCGAACCCTGTCCCTTTCAGCGTTGCCGAGCTCGACACTGCACCGGTCACCCAGGCGGATTACCCCTGCAAGAGCAAACTTGGCTTCAAAGTTTCCAAGGTGAACGAGATGAAGGTTGGAGAGAAGAACACCCTCGCACTTGATGGCAGTGCAGTCCACGGCGGAGGTAGCTGTCAACTATCAGTGACTTTGGACACCGAGCCCACCGTAAACTCAGTGTTCAAGGTCATCATGTCAATGGAGGGCGGTTGCCCCGGTGTGGAATCGAAGGCACTATCTTACGACTTTACGCTTCCCGATAGCATTCCCAACGGCAACGCTACCTTTGCTTGGACCTGGATGTCCAAACTTGCCGGCCAGTCAGAGCTCTACATGAACTGCGCTCCAATCTCAGTCACTGGTGGTGCAAGCGACAAGACCAAGTTCGAAGCGCTCCCTGACATGCTAAAGATCAACATCGACAGTACTTGCAAGTCGGTCCCCAACGCTGCTGTTCAGTTCCCCAACCCTGGTCAGAACGTGCTGAAGGGAGCTACCAACGATGCCAAGCCTCCTATTGGTGACGCCTGTGGTTCGTCTGGTTCTGCCCCTGCCGACCCTCCAGCTGGCGGTGCTCCCTCTGCTGCTCCTACCGCTCCTTCCACTGGTAAACCTTCTGCTGCTCCTTCCCCGCCAGTTGGTGGTGCTCCCTCCGCTACCGTCAGCTCTCCTGCCGCCGGCCGGCCTTCTGCTGCTCCCACCAAGCCAGCTGGCGGCAAGCCATCGCCTCCTCCCTCCAACCCAGGCGGTGGTGTCTTCGCCCCTGGCGCCTCCAGCGGTCCCGCTCTGCCAACATCCACCACGCTCGTCACTGTCACCGCCACACCGACCGCCCCAACTGGAGCCGGCCCCACTGCCCCCGCAGGAGTTTCACCGCCCTCTCCCATCGGTACTGGCACTCCTTCTACTCCTTCCACTCCTTCCTCTCCCTCAGCCGGCGGCGGTTCAGGCACTTGCACTACCAACGGCGCAATCGTGTGCAACGGCGCCACCCAATTCGGTCTCTGCAACAATGGAAACGTGGTCTGGCAAGCTGTTGCTGCTGGCACTACTTGCGTCAACGGGAGCATCACCAAGCGCGCTTACCACGGACGCGTGGCTCGTCCCCGCCGCTCTAGCCGCCGCGTTGTTCCCAACTAAGCGCCACGGGCGCTACACATTCATTCATTCAGTCATTCGCTCTGGAAACCACTTGGATTTCGGAAGAACTTGATGTTTTTGCTGCTGAACTTACTACATTCTCCACGCTCCTTTTTTGAACACTTTTAGCATATCAGGGGACGAAGGTCTGTGACCTACTGGGTTTTCTGTTGTATATACCTTCTTTGTCTTTATTTCTGTTTCTGTTTCTTTTTTTTTGCATCTGCTGGCGTTTTTAGGAGGGGGTTTGTCAACGATATGATTAGTGTATTTACCCCGTACACGCACAAATGTACACGAGTTGGAAATACACACGATTGTTTTACTCTAAAACTTTGTTATGAGGCTGCTTCATGAGTGATGCTGAGGTTTCTTTGATGTGATGTGGTGGTGGTGATGTTGTTTCATATGAAACATGATGGTCTGTATGTCTTACTAACATTCCTATTACCAAGACCGACTTCTTTCTCCACCATACCCTCCCCCTCTATCCACTTTCCTCTACAATCTCTCATCTGTCTCTCTTCAATCCCTCATTTACAACAAGGCCCCCATCTTCCCCTCTTTCCCCTCCACTCTCCCTCCCTCCCCTCCTCTCACCTGAAACACCACACGCCCGACCATCCGCCTCTGAACCCCTCAACAAGCACATCTCAAGCATCATCCCTTCTCTCCTGCCCCCTCTCCTCTCTTCCCGCGTCCGTACCCACACTTTGTACTAAAATAGTTGCTTCTGTACCTGTCTCTTACTCAGCCACACCGGTAGTAGAATAAGTGCGGGGGGGGGGGGGGTTTACCCTGGGCCTATATCTGTTTGCGGGGACTAGGTATCTGAGGGCTTTTTGGCCGTTGGGGGGTGGTCTTGGCGGGCTTATGCACTGGGGTTGGAGGGAGGGCGGAGTAGGAGGAGTGGGGGAGTGTAGTAGTGTAGGGGAAAGGAAAGGGTTATGCGTTGGGTATGTTCTTGTTGTCACGTTGTCATGTAACGTTATCATGGTAGGTAGTAACACTGTGACATGATAAGTATTGTAATTGATTTGTATTAGTATGTGGGGGTATCTTGGTTGTTATGTACAAGTACGACTACTTTCGGGCCGTGGGCTCTTCTCGGGAGGATCATGGTTCCCGTGATGGAAGATTGCGCACGGGTAACGGGCCTTTAGTGTACTGTTTAGATCGCGATTGGTCCAGTGCTTTTATACTAGCTTCATCGCAAGTGCGATTTCCTGGCCCTGGGGGCAGATGGTCCCGTTCCAGACATCCATTTCCGTCATTGCATACTCCTTTAGCGATACTTGGCCGCCGTCGCGGTATCTGTCCGGTCGTTACTAATTGGCAGCTCGACAGGTTGGTGCGAAGAAGCCAGCATTTCAGACGCGATGTTGTCTCTAGTTCGTATTGTTAGTTTATAGGACTTCCCAGGAACAACAGCTTTAGCATGGTTCCTTACCCTGATACTTCAGATTGGTGGTTCTGAGCGTACTTTTCGTGTGGAGGAAAGTAAGCGTCGTTTGTGGGTTCTGCGGGGCTCGCTGAATGACTATCTGCCGGCTTGTAGCCATTCCTGCGGCGGTAGAAGAAGAAGGCAAGGAGGAGAACTAGGGGTATGCCGACACCTAGTCCTACACCTAATCCTACGCCGAGTGCGACGTAGTTGGTAGCATCTCCTTTGGCGGTCGACGCTGCCGCGGTGGTTGAGGAAGCAGTGGCCAATGCGGACGCCGCAGACGTTGATACAATGGCCGTACTCGCCGATGCCGTTGCGGCGTTTGTGCTCGCGGATACGGTCGATGTTGAAGTAGCGGCTTTCGGGGTCGAGGTACGGGTTTGCGTATAGGATTCGAGAATAATGGTCATGGTGTAGACGTCGGCGGGTGCTTGGTTGAAGTTGAATACCTCAAACGGATTCTCACATTCGCAGTCATCGTAACAGCAGTAGGAATCGACGCTGGTTGAGTTGCAGCTGTAGACGGGCGCGCCATTGTCTTCGGTGTCTATATGGCAATGAGTATGGCTTCACAGGCTAGAAGACGCTGAATATACCAAGACATTGTCGCACGCAATTCCCACTCTTCCATGCTTTATCAGTACATGTTCCTCGGTGGAGACGCGCTTTCGCAGGTTCATGAGGATCGGATACACAGAGTCCGTTGGAGAGGCATGCTTGGTTATCGTAGCAACACGATGAGACTAGGGCATTGGGGTTACAGGCCGTGTCCGAGGCGACGACCTTGCCATTCGGAAAGTAGCACGTTGCAATGACAGTCGAGGAGTATGCCAGAAGTGCAGACACAATGGCTGCCACGCGCATAGTGAAGAAGAGTACACGAGTGAGGCCTGAGGAGAAGAGCGACGGCCACGCAGCGGCAGCAGCTAGAGGCACCTACCTTATAGTGGGCTCGCCATGCCCTGTACAGAAAGGCGCCATGGGGATTGCGTCAATCAAAGGGCGCTTCGGAAGATTCCTTGATTGTTGGCAATGTTAATTTGCTGTTTAGGCCACCAGTTCCGACATGTCGATCACAGTGCGGTGCTAGAGCCGCTGCTAGAGTGGACGATTGCATAGGTGTTGGGAAGTTGGAGTTTGGCAGGATTTCAAAGAGAGAATCATGTACGTATGCAATTTCATGAGGACGTTCTTAGGTTGGTGTTTTGGTACCTGACGGTTTGGAAGGAAGCAGATGATGATGCAGACACGCATGAGCCGTGGCGCTAAGCTACCGCCCCGCTGGGTGCGCCTCACGTCGCGTCCATGGAGTTCAGCACATCCGTCCATATTAGTGGCTTGGTCATCAGACTTTCTTGTCGAATGCCGAGAATGCGCAACCATCGGGTGCGAATATCCATAGCCACACGCAATGTCTGAGCCGCGACGGTCGACACGGGCGCGCGCTCGTGAAGAAGCTGCCCCCGCCGTCCCAGACACGCCAAACGAGAAGCCGGCGCGAGGTGCCAAAGCAACACTCAAGCGCAAGCGAGCCAGTATCGCCGTAAGAGAATCAGCACCATCGACACCGGTTGGTGAGGGCGCACCACTCACACCAAGGCAATTGCTGCCTCACCGGATAACTGAAGGCGCGCCACTACCCACCCTCTCGGAACCACAACCTCTCGATCTTCCTTCGAGCGAATGGCAGACGATACAGCAGAGCGGCGTCTTGGACTTGTCGTTTGAGCGGTCCAAGGCGGTATGGCTGTCGGGCGCAAACTTCCGCACCTTTCATAAACACTTCAATCAGCCCAAGAAGCTCGCAGACCGGACGGATGAGGACAAGGCGAAGGCGCAGAGGCAGAAGGAGCTGCTGAAGAACTTTCCCCAGGTGGGTGCGGACAGAGTGGTGGTAAAGCTTGTGATAGAGCCGCATACACTACCTATCAAGCTTTATGGCCCGCGTGAGGTGGGCAAGCCGATGCAGAAGAAGGCACCAACAGCATCACCATATGCCCCATGGCCGAACCACAACCAACCTAATCAACACACCAAATATCACAATGGCCAGCCCATACAACAGAAGACGCAGCCCCGACCGCCACCGCCTCTGCCGAAGCCTGTGCAGGCAGCTCCTCCACCCCAAGCACCTGCAGCACCCGCGCCCGATCCTGTTATCCACATGCTCGCGGCGAGAGCAGGCACAGATCCCGAGTTGAAGGCCGTCATGAAGATTGTGGCGGCAGGCTCAGCAAGCAAGGAGCAGCTCGAGTTCTTCCAGACACATATCAACGAATTGACCAACATCCTCGCGAGACAGAAGGAAGAGAAGATGGCCAAGCTTCCACAACCACCACCACCCACCCCGAAAGCTCCACCGCCGCCTCCTCCGCCGAAGCAGATATCCCATCCTCCGCCCCCACGGCCTGTCCAGCCCCTTCCACAACAAATACAGCCCAACACGCCGAAGCCATACAGCCCGGTTCCCATACAGAGCCAGATGCAGCATGCGCCTCCAGTACAGCAGCCGCATACACCATACGGAAACAGCTACAACAAACCACCTCAGTATCACCCCCAGCACCCAGCCCCGGCCTACACTCCTCCACCGCGGACGACCTATCGCCCACTGGTCTTTAGTTTTGTACATGGCAACGAGGACAAGTTCTACTTCCCTTCCTACAGTTTCATGGAATGGCTGCCCAATGGAACTGGCGCGAAATTGTCGTTCCTTATTACGAAGATGAAACCAAAGCCAGAGCCCGAAGTCAAGCCTCCATCTACACCTGCGCCAAAGCCAGAGGCAGCACCCGTACCTGCGCCAGCACCTACACCTGCACCGAGCAATGCGCCTCAGGCGACACCCGGTGCGCCTACACCGGATGTTATGACACCCACACACAACCCTACCCTCACGCCCATACAGCCCGCCACGTCAGCCCCTCCAACACCTTTCGTTCCACCGAAACCGCCACAGCGCATAGAAGACTTTGACGAGATGAATGAAATAGACAACATCGAATTCTACCAGCCCGTAACTGTCCTCCTCCTCATCGAAAACGACGAAGGCGACGAAATCGCAAGTGCCCTACCACGCTCAGTACGCCCACCACAAGTCGTAGAAAAATACATGAATGCGGTTTTCGACCGGTGCAAGCGCGCAGATGAGACATATCTAGCATTCAGGTTGCCGAGGGATGGTGATGAACCGGTTGAGAAGAAGGCCAAGAGTGGAGAAGCGACACCTGCTGCGACACCGACGGTAGATTTCAACATGGGTGGGTTTGGCGCGGGCATGGCAGCCGTGCTTGAAAAGAAGAAGGCCGGACGGCCTAGGAAGAGTCTGGTTTAGGCATGTTTTCTTGACTGATTACTGTTCTTAGCTTTGGGGTCATGGAAGCTATTGTATTTCTAACAGCTGTGTATGAGTATAAAAGATACCCCCATTTCCATTCATACATGCTATCTGAGTTTTTGTGTTTGTTGTGTCCTCCATGCCTGTGTAATTGATAGGGTGTAGAACCAGACGCCTGGCCGTGGTATCAGTACTCCAAATGCAATAATATTGCGTAGTGACAAACTTCAAACAGAGAATGCATGTATCGTTCCTGCCTACAAAATCACGTTATCATCGCGCACCTCCGATGCCAAGCTCCATCTGGGCACGCTGCGGCCTGCTTATCTGGGCTTAGTCCCACATCCTACCATCTGTCATCCAACTGTCTTTCCCGCAACCAACACACTATCCTACCTGCACGTATCTTTTCTGTTTCGAGAAGCTTACAGAAACAATGGCAAACCTCAAATCTGCCTTTGTGAAAGGATACTGGACGTTTTCCATCCTGGGCATGTTATGGGCGGTTTTCATTGGCGCGCTGATGAATCCGAGTGTGCAGAGATAGTAAGTTGATCTTAGTTTTTAAAGTTCAAAATTTGAGAAGAAAGAGAAAGGAATACAAAGATTAGGAAGAATACAACGGGCAGTGATATTTCGAAAGTTGATTTGCTAATATAACCCTGGTGGGATATAGTGCCCTCTACGCACATAAATTCAACACCAACTTTTGGCATAATGTGACTAATCCAGAGGAATTTGGATTTGCCAGTAAGTTTTACCTCGTTAAACAAGCTGAATATATGACTGATACTTGGAATTCCAGAGGGTCAGGTTCAACCTTTCTGGCTCACAACATTGGACAATGAGCGTCTGTTTTGCTGGCACGTGTTGCCGCTAGATGTCTACCTGGAGAATGAGTTTGAGCTTGCTAGCGCGGCAACAGTGGGGACGACGGTCGAGGGGCTCAAGGGGACCGTTGGGGAGAAGTTGATGAGGAGGGATGCTGAGACTAGGGTTGTTGTGAATTTCCACGGGGTAAGTGTTTCCTTTCTTCTCTCTGCTCTTCACCGTCTTTCTCCGTTCTATCATCTTCATTCTTGTCTCTCTTTCAATTCCATTCTTCTTCTCCTCCTCCGTTTCCTTTCTACTCTTCTCTCTGATGTACAAGATATCTCATCAAGAGCCACCCCAAACCCTGGCGTATTCAACTAACCACCCCAGAACGCCGGCCACATTGCTCAAAACCAACGTCCCTCAACCTACCGCTCAATAACCTCTATACCTAAAACCCACCTTTTAACCTGTTCCTACCGTGGATTCCCCCCCATCCACCCTCTCCCAACCTCCATACCTCCCCACAGAAACCCGGTCTAATAACCGACGCCATAAGCCTCCTCCACTACCTCCAAACCACCCTCTCCCACCCCGCATCCCGCACCGTTCTCCTCGGCCAAAGTCTCGGAACAGCAGTAACATCAGCTGCGGCCCTCTACTTCGCCGACCCACTATCCCCCGCCCTTCCAACCCAAATCACATCACACTCATGGATGAAACCCTCCAAACGAGGCTCCCCAGCCTTTACCGGCATCATCCTCGTCTCCCCCTTCCGCACCCTCCCCCTCTTGCTCCAAACTTACAAAATCGGCGGCTTCTTCCCCATCTTGAAGCCACTAAACGCATACCCCCGCATCGCAAACTACATCACCGCCTCTATAGTCGATACTTGGGATACTGCATCTCGCCTCTCGGCCTTAATCTCTGCTTCCTACACGTCCCCCTCGGCTTCCAAACACGAGGGTTTTCACATCCACATCCTGCACGCGCGAAATGACCAGGATATCACGTTTCGCGAATCAGAAGCCCTGTTTGAACCGCTGCAGACGTGTATGTTGGCGGATGAGTCGGTGTCGATGGAGGAGGAACGGCGAAGTATTCATGGGAGTGAGAGGGTAAAAAGAGGCGCTTTTGCGTACAAAAAGGTGGCGGATGCCAGGGGGGAGCGTGTGTTGGAGTTGGAGATTGTGAGACATGGGGGGCACAATGAGATTAATGGGTGGAGTCAGGTTGGGCTGGCGGTGAGGAGGGCGTTTGAGAGGAAGAGTTTGAGGCCCGGGTTGGATGTGGAGTAGATTATCGATTGGAGGGGGTGCTGGTGTCTGTTGGAGGGGATATCATTTTCTTTTCGTCATAGCCGTATACTACATGTAACAGTACAGTGTTTTGTATACCCACCACATTGTCTCTCATACGCACACACAACACATAAGCGCCCCAAAAATAGTCCATCTATATGCAAGCAAAAGCAAGCCGACCAGCCTATTGCCCCAGCATAGTCCCATAGCCAGTCTCTCACTAAGCATTCTTAGCCGCCTGCTCTTTCTCATGCTTTGCAATCAACTCCCTCTGCAACTGCGGCGGCGCAGGACTATAATGGCTAAACTCCATGCTAAACTCGCCCTTACCCTGCGTACTAGCCCTCAACTGACTACTGAACCCAAACATGCTATTTAGACTACAATCCGCATAAACCGTAAAGTCCTCTGGTCCAATCTCTGTGTCGTTGATAACAGCGTTTCGTTTATTCAACAATCCAACGACGGAGCCTTGGAACTCGTTGGGCGCGGTGATTGTCGTCTTCATGAGGGGTTCGAGGACTTGCGGGGCACCGGCTTTGAAGGCCTTGCGGAAGGCTTGTTGGGTTGCGTTTTTGAAAGCCATTTCGGACGAGTCTACGGCGTGGGTGGCACCGTCGTTTATGACCATGGAGGTACCGAGGACGCGGTGCCCGAGCAAGGGACCTTTTGCCGTGGAAGCCATGAAGCCCTTTTCGCAAGCGAAGAGGAATTTCTCGGAAATGGTGCCACCGGAGATTTGTTGCTCGAACTTGTTTTCGCCTAGGGACTCGCTGGGTTCCATCCAGCCTACCACGCGCGCGTAGTCTCCAGATCCTCCGCTCTGCTTTTTGAGCGTATGGTCGAAGTTTACGCGCTGTGTCATGGTCTCGCGGTACGCGACTTGGGGCTGGCCTGTCTCGCATTCAACGCGGTATTCGCGGCGCATGCGCTCGACGTAAATGTCCAGGTGGAGCTCGCCCATGCCTGAGATGATGGTTTCCTGTGATTCGACATCGGTGTGCACGCGGAAGGTGGGGTCTTCGCGCGTGAAGCGGCTCATGGCTTTGCTGAAGTTTGGGGTGTCTTTGGTGTGCTTTGGTTTGATCGAGAGCGAGATGACGGGTTCGGGGACGAACATGGAAGTCTGAGAGAGAGAGGTTAGCGGAATACAATATTCATCATGCAATGGCTGCTTACCATGGTGTATGCAAGGTTACCGTCAGTAAAGGTATCACCGGACGCGCAGTCGACACCGAACACAGCGCAGATTTCTCCAGCACCGATCTCGGGGATTTCCTCCATGTCATTAGAGTGCATGCGCACAATCTTGGGGATCCTGATCTTCTTGTCTGACCTGGCGTTGAACACGTTCATGCCCTTTCTCAGTGTACCCTGGTATACACGGATATACGTCAACTGTCCGAAACTGCTCTCTTCCAGCTTAAAGGCCAAACCGACGAATGGAAGGGAGTTGTATGAGACCAGTTTAACTGGTGCTTCCGCACGCTTCTTATCCAGGGCCATGTTCTCGACTTCGGAGGGGTTTGGTAGGTAATCACAAACGGCGTCGAGCATAGGTTGTACAGACTTGTCTGCAAGCGCAGAGCCCATCATGACGGGTGTGAACTTGAGCGAAATAGTCGCTCGGCGGATTGCAGCCTTGATCTGGGCTATGGTGGGCTCCTTCTCATCCAAGAAGAGTTCCGCAATCTCATCGTCAACATCTGCCAACTTCTCAATGAGCTCCTGCCTCTTCTCCTTGCATAGCTCAACAATATCCGCGGGTATCTCGTCAGTTTCTCTGATGATTTCGCCCTTGGGTCCTTCGTTGTATATCGCCTTCATCCTGACGAGGTCAACCACACCCAAGAAGCCATCCTCGCGTCCGATTGGCACCTGAAGAGCCGCAGCTGGTATCCGGAGCTTGTGGTTGATCTGCTCGACTGCCTTCCAGGGGTTGGCACCCATTCGGTCCATCTTGTTTACGAAAGATATCCTAGGAATATTGTACCGCCTCATTTGCCTGTCAACAGTGATGGTCTGACTTTGTACGCCACTGACAGCACAGAGAATCATGACGGCTCCGTCAAGGACTCGCAGCGCTCTCTCTACCTCAATCGTAAAGTCGATATGCCCTGGTGTGTCGATCAAGTTGATATGGTATTTTTCCTCTTTTCCTTCGTCATTCTTCTTGATCCAATCGCAGAAAGTCGCCGCAGACTGAATGGTGATACCCTTCTCACGCTCAAGATCCATAGAGTCCATCTTTGCACCCACGGCATCTTTACCCCGCACTTCGTGTATAGCGTTGATTCGGCCAGTGTAAAAGAGTACGCGCTCGGTGGCGGTGGTTTTACCGGAGTCAATGTGCGCTGCGATACCGATATTCCGTACCCTCGACAATCGCTCCCACTCAACCGGGTCTAGGTTCTCGACAATTTTCTCTTGCGTCAGAGTAGAGGGGTCGTCTTTTGCTTGCTCCAATCTAAAATTATCAATCAGCCTTTCAGCATCTTGCTGTTGCTAGGCTAAGTCTCGAGCGGGACGTACACTTTAGCAGCTGTAGACTGCCACCTCCGTTGATTCTGTACCCTCTGACCCTCTATCCATGTGTCAGTCTTGGATCCGTTCGTGTACGGTGTGCGCGACGCCGCAATTGTCGAGAGAGCGCATCGTGACGGTGCCCTCGCAACTGATCGTGCAGAACAGCGAAGACTGCTTGTGGCGAGCGATTGTACCCGCAGAAGAGATTGAACCCTCATCTTGAACACCAGGCAACGACACAAGAAGAAAAAAGAACGAAAGGGCGACGCTCGGGTCCGCTGTCGCTACGATTTGTCGCTTGCCCGCCTGGAAAAAGTTGGGCCATCGGAGTTTCGGGCGGAGGTGCCAGTCACGTGCCAACGCGTTCCAATCTGAAACAAAATGCCGAAAACGTGGACCTCTCAAACAGGCATTGGGGAATGTCTTTGGAGTGAAGAATGGATTATAGTCTACTGGTAATGTCTGCCAAATTTTGCGAGCCCTTCGCTCAGGGACAACTATACACACAATAATCTGTATCCAAATCTTTCCCCCACTCCCATGTCCGTAGGTATCCATCCATGAATGTGGTTGCGCCAAACAATCGCTCCAGAAAATGCTGTCTGAGAAGAGAAGAGAAACTAAAAGAACGTCTCCGTTGAAAATCCCGCCAATAGCCGTATTTTTCGCCCTCGTGGGGTGGCTAATGAATTGTCGTATGTAAAGGTCTAGAATTTAAAACTATGCATCTCATATGACACGGGATATATGAGGCCGTAAGATTTCCATTTACCGCACAGTTTCGGCTTCCGCAGTCGGTGTTTGCAATTCTGCAGTGGCCGGCTCAGTGGACTCCGTGCTTGGCTCCACATCTTGGACTGGAGTGGCTGCCTTGGCCGGTTCCTGTGGTGTCTCTTCGACAGTGGCTCCCTCGGCCGCTTGCTCAGTGGTATCCGACTCCTTGACGGCCTCTCCCTCGGACTTGTGCTCATCTTCAGTCTTGTGTTCGTCATCATGTCCATTGGTCACGGCGTCCTTGACCTTGGCCGCGACTTCTTCCACCTTCTTCTTTCCTTTCTGTAGAGTGCTAGGCTTCGAGCCGGCGGCAGCTTTGCTCGGCGGAGACGCAGGCTTATCCTGCGGCTTCTCATGTGGCTTCTCGTGGGTTTTGCTGGAGCTTGCGGCTGTTGGTCGCATCATGCGCTCGAGGAAACCGCCCTTGGGCGCAGAACTCGTGGTCGAGGTACGTGATTCTGGTCGCTTAGTCGCAGTGGTCGCATTGGGAGCAATTGAAGATCGCGAGGCTTTGGGGGCAGCAATTTTGGTTGCAGGACGAGCCGTGGTGGCTGGCTTCTTCGCAGCTTGTTCTTCTCCATGCTTGGCAGCTGAGGCGGCGGTAGGCGCGGTGAGACGAGAAGGTAGACCGACGGGGCGGGTGGGCGATTTCGGGGCTGGCTTTTTGAAGCCAGTTGGCGAGGTGCTGTAGTGCTGTTAGTGGAGTAAATGGGGGTTAGATGGAATCACACATGCCTTTTACGGGCAGCAGGGGCAGCTGGCTTGGGAGCAGCTGGCTTCTTGGTCTCTGCAACTGGGGCTGCAGCTTTGGGCTTGACAGCAGCACCGCCGGTGGGTGCGGGTGTTGACGATGCAACAGGAGGCCGCAGGGAAGTACGACTGGTCTTCTTGGCTGGGCCTGTTGCCGCTGGGGTTTTCAGGGCCGGGGCCTTGGTGACCGGGGCCTTGCTAGGCTCCTTGGAAGTTGTTGACTTTGCCTGAGATAGCGGCCTTGCTACCTTGGATGGACTGGCCTTTGGAGCAGGCGCAGCGGGTGTAGCCGCCTTGGGCTTCGGGGGAGTCTTGGGTGCTGCCTTGGGCAATGGGCTTTTGGCAGCCGAAATGGGTGCTTTGGCAGCTTTGGTAGTGGAGATGGTGGCGGGCTTCTTGATCTCCTGCTTCTTTGTCGCAGGAGTGCCGTTTGTCTTTGCCTTGGTCGCAGCGGGCTTGGATGTCTCGGTGCTTGAAGCCGAGGGCGCGGGAGTAGAAGCCTCGCCAGTTACTGCGGCTGCGTCGGTGGGAGCTGCGGGCTTCAGGGTGGCCTCTTCTTGGGCGCCAGTCACGGGCTTGTCCGGGTTTTCAGCGGGTTGGGTGGCAGCCGAGCTTTCATCCGAAATGGCAGCTTCGTGCTCAGCAGCAGCTCCGTCTACAGCAGGCTTGTCATGCTCATCTACAGCTTCCTCTGTAGGAACTGCTGGCCTCAGCGCAACATCTTCCTGGGCGCCCGTCGTAGCTTTGTCGGGGTTATCAGCGGGTTGGGCAGCAGCAAGCACGGGCGAAGCTTTCGGGGATGGCTCGCTGGCTTCCTCGACAGCGCTCTCTTGGGTGGGATTGACCTCGTCGATGATAGGGGCAGGCACCTGCACCTCAACCCGGGTGGACGACTCGGGAAAGTCGGAGCCCTTCATGATGGAGCCGAGATTGGGCATGTTGGCAGCGTCGTCTTCGTCGCGGATGGGCGGAGCGGGTATTGAAGATTCGCGCGATTCAACAGCTTGCTCGGGCACAGCTTCGGGCACAGCTACGCTCTGGCGACGCTCTTCCTTTTCCTCGCTGACGGCCTTTTTGAGCTCAGCAAGCTCGTCGGGCTTGTCCTGGCTCACGCGGAAACTTTCTCGTCGGTGTGCGGCAACGCTGTTGGACGGGGTGCCCTTGTCTGGCCAGGTCGGTCGAGGAGTCGCGAGGGGCGCTCGTGGGCGGCGGCTCAACAGGGACGAAGGAGGCGCGTACTCTGGAGCGTGGGCGGTCGCTGCTGTCGGACAGCATAGCTGCGTCTACCGGGGAGCGGCCGCGGGGCTCAGGCGATGCCGACTTTGAGTTCTCAAACATGGCGCGCAGGTTGCGCACGCCGTTCGACATGCTGAATTGGGACGAGGCGATCGTCAGTGTGTTATCAGCAAGGTGGTGTCGAGCAGAGAGCTGGCTGCGGGCCCTAGGTATAGGATACGTGGGAGATGATGGCCGTGGTCTGCGCCTGAAACCAGCCAATTTGTTTATGTACAAGCAGTGACGATGGCGCGACAGGGATATATGACGGTTTCACAAGAATGGTACTTACAACAAAAGCTTGCACGGTCAATTCAACTTCAACTTGGGACGTCTGGCAAGAGGATGAGCTGTGGGATGGTGAGCGAACCCCTGGGGAAGTCGGTGCAGCCAGGAGTCACGTCTCTCCAGGGCTGTCCGGAGCAACCACAGGAACTGCGCCAACCTAAACAATCATAGCTCAGAGTGACGTCTGGCCTGAGCGAGACGGAGCACAGCACAATGCGCGGTGCATAGCTTCGTATAAGCTCCGTTTCGACGCCGGATCCGACGCGACACGACTCATCTAAAATTGCTCATTGGCTCAATGCACTCGAGCTGGCCGAGGAGAGCCCAAACACCAATGCTAAGCTATCGTATTGGCCTCCCATCTCATTCCACCGCTGCCAATTCACTCTCAATCCGTCACAATCGCCTGGCCATCTCGCGGATAAATCACCCAACCCACGCCAATCAGCTGGCGTTTGGGCATAAATCGATGCAATATCCACTTCTCACCCAATCACATGTTTGCCCCTTTGCAACTCCTGGCGCTAGGCTTGCCAATCTGCCCGGTGCAAATGTGTCCATCTCACCTTCACCCATATCCAGTCTCCTCATTCACATCATCACAAGCAAGAAGGCGGGGTTGATAATGCGCACTGCGGGGTTTCTACACCGCAACATGCACATGCCTCGAGCAGCTAGTCAACCCGATCCCCCGTCACCATCGCCTACACTGCAGGGGGAGAAACATGATTAACCAACATTTGTATAATATTGCTGACTTGTCAGACCACCGTGTCCGTCCCACGGCGGTGCCTAGCCAAATGCCAATGCCAGAGCTATGCCATTTTTAAAGAAACAACTGGTTGCCTATTAGCTTTGCACAAGACCCAAATTATGACGATGCCTACAGAATGTCCTAGTCTACATTATGTCCCACCCAGCTCAGTGCCAGACAGCACCCAACCACCGTCTCACATTCGACCCATAACCACTGCCGTAATTGACAGCTGGAGTAGGGCTGGGCGTGGGCCTTCCAGGACGAGGCCGGGTCGGGTACCAAGGGAAGTATGGTGGGTCGACACCATCACCTACCCATGATGGGTATCGGTTAGGACGGCTAGGTCGCGGTCGCGACGATGGTGTAGACGATGGTTGGCCTCCATCCGGGTCTCCATCATCGGGGTTGCCAGTAGGAGTGCCGTCGTCGGGGTTTCCATCAGTAGGTGTAGCTGTCGGAGATCCATCATCAGGGTTGCCATCAGTAGGTGTACCTGTGGGAGATCCATCATCAGGGTTGCCATCGGTCGGGATGCCTGTGGGAGATCCATCATCAGGGTTTCCATCAGTAGGTGTAGCTGTCGGAGATCCATCATCGGGGTTGCCGTCTGTGGGGGTACCCGTAGGACCGCCATCGTCAGGACCGCTTGTCGGGGTTCCACCAGGGTTGCCATCCGTAGGTGTTCCTGTAGGAGTACCATCATCTGGGCCACCTGTCGGGCTTCCATCATCAGGAGATCCATCAGTGGGAGTGCCCGTGGGAGTTGAGCTGGGACTACCATCTGTCGGTGTGCCAGTAGTTGTTCCGTTAGTAGGCTAAAAAACCATCAGTTACACTCTTTCATCATAGAGTTAGACCGCTCTTCTCACCTCAACATAATCAACGTTCAACCAAAGGTCCATGACGTTCTGTCCACCACATAGCTGCGCAGGGTTAAACAAACACGTAGTATTACACTGGGTGCTGAAAATCGGGTCGTGCAAGAAGTTCGTTCCGCAGCGGCAATCGCGACCGAATTCGATACCAAAGTACTTGTACGGCGCATCCGGCACAGCCTCCGAGGGAAATGTACAGAAACTGATTTGATTGTCAGCAAGCCACATTGATGTTTCATGTCCATAAACCCAGTATTCGACGCGTTTGAACATACTCTTTACAGCTTTGGTGTGACATGGTGTCGTTTCTTGATACAAATGGTCCGTTGAAGAGGCGGGTGCCCTGGTTAGGCTGGCCCACCAGAGCGACATCGATGACACATCCGTAGTGTGTGTTGGCTCCGAAATCAGTGGTGGGTGTTACGCTGCCAGGCAGTTGCGGTTCGTTGGGTCCCTATTGTCCTTGTCAGCGGACTGCGACGACGCAGTGACATTATGGTCTCTGCGTTCAAAAGCTCTGCTCTGCAAACATGATTAGAAAGGAAAGGGCATGTGCTAGGGAAAGGGAGTTAGTGACGAGGGAGTTAAGCATCTCGGGAAGTTTGTTATGTAGTCGAAGATGGCGTCGTTCCGATAGGGTGAGGAATGGAATGCGGTACAATTAGGAATGATATGCTGAGCCAAGGCAGGAATGTGATGTGCCAAGCATTCAAGCCGCCCTAAAGTCACCGTCTCAACCTAAGTTATGATACAATAGACATTCCATGCTACATTATAAAGATGGAGACTTATACCGGGCTGGCAGCCTCAGCACAGCTTCCACGCGCCGTACCACACCTCAAGCGCAACTGATCCGATGAACTACCGATCCAGATACCATAATCACCACCAACAGCAGGAATAACCCAGTTCTGAGCCACAACGTCCCAGACACTAAGATCCTTCCGCGTAACTCGCAAGTTCAGTTTTTGACTAGCACCAGCCGCCAATGTGCTCGTCTTCTCAAAGTCTCGGAGCTGAATCACGGGCGTGTCAACTGTGCTCTCGCTGGGGAATTGTACGTAGAGTTGTGCAACTGCCTTGCCTGGGCGGCTACCGGTGTTTGTTACGGTGACGGAAATGTCGTATGCTATGTCGAAGAGTGCGGGGTTGCCTCCTTGTGCACCACCTGCTGGAGGACCAGGCTTTTGTTCGTTGGAATATCCTGCAGGATAGGGGTATGTGCTCGGAGAGTCACCGATCTTCCTGGCGGCATCTGCATCATTCTGGTCCAAGAAGGAGTAGATGTAGCGCAAGAGACGGGGAAAGTTGGCTGGCCAGACTGCTTCTGATGCAGGTGGGATAGCTGTCGAGTACGCGGGTGTTTGGCCCTTTGCAGGGCGCGTTGGCGGTGTTGCTGTGAGAGGAGTCACAGGTGTGATGGTAGCGTCCGAGAAAGAGAATGACGTGTAGCTAAGACCGTGGCCAAAGGCATATTTCGGTGTCACATTGGCTTTGTGGAAGTGACGGTAGTCAATGTAAAGGCCTTCGGTGAATGTGTCCTGAGGCTGTCCAAGCTGGTATCCAACAAGGCCCACAGACTTTGGGTAGTCATCTTCGGACACGGGCAAGGTGTAAGGCAGATGGCCAGAGGGAGAGACATCGCCATAGAGAACTTGCATCAACGAGTTTCCTGCTTCCTGGCCGGGAAGATGAGCGAAGACGACTGCTTTGACGGAAGGCAGGTCGTGCCATTCGTTCATGAGGATGGGGCCAACGGTATGTACCACAACGACAACATTCGAATATTTAGCAGCAACATCCTTGATGAGCTTATCACCGTTGTGCCAAAGGTTCAGGTTAGAAGAAGTGCGATCTCCAGGGTTGTTTTCGACAGTAATGTAGTTCTCTCCAGAATCAGAGGTAACGAAGACAACTGCAGTGTCGTTCGGTGACGGGTTGGAGTTTCCTGGAAATGAGTCGGTGTTGAAAAACTGATAAGTAGCACCTCTGGCCTTGAAACCATCAATGGGAGAATCCATGTACGGGTAGCGAGCGGAGCCGCTTCCCCAGCCCATACCCAAGGTTCCCTTATTGCAGCCTTGGTCGGCGCATGAGTTGATGCCATCCGGATTCTTCTCGGCATCAGTTCCAAAGATCTTGAGGGATGCATTCTTAGTCAATGGTAGGACGCCGCCATCGTTCTTGAGAAGCGTGATCGCATCGCGAGCTACTTCGCGAGCGACCTCGGCGTGGTTACCTTGAACGTCGACGAACTCGTTCACCACTCCCCGTGGCCCGAAGAGTAACCCGGGGTAAAGAGGACCCTCAGCATTCTGCGTGTTGGCGTCAAAGTTGGGTCGAGGGTAATTTTGATCCTGGCCCATCTGGAAGTATGCAGCGAGAACGCGGGTAACAGCATCGTTTACACGGTCTATTGGAACGGAACCATTCAGAACAGAACGTGTCTGCTCATACATCCAGTAAGAAGTTCCAAAAACCAATGGAATGTCGTTCTTGTCTCCTGGCATGGACATATCCAGTCCAGCGAGTGTTGTAGCCACTCCAGAGATTTGAGCCAGCCAGTCGGACATGACAAATCCTTGGAAACCAAGCTCGTCCTTCAACAGGCCGTTTATTATGTAACTGTTCTGTGCGCATGCACTGCCATTAACGGCATTGTAGGCGATCATGACAGAGCCGACACCAGATCGTACACCTGTTCATGGTCTGTCAGTGACAATGCTTTGGCTCACATTTTTCGTCTATCATAGCTTACCTTCTGCAAATGGCCAGAGGTAGAGTTCGTGAAGTGTGCGATCATCCACGTTTGAGGAGTAGCCGGGCTTGAGTAGATTCCACATGCGGTATTCTTCTTGCTCATTCGCAATTAGATGTTTGATCGTAGCGATGACACCGGTGCTTTGGATGCCCTCTATAGTGAGAGCTCCGCCGAAAGCCTGGAGTACCGGGTCGGAGCCAAAGCCCTCCCAGTTTCTACCTCCTCTTGGTTTCCTGCCTAGTGGTCCTACGCTGGGACCGAGGTGGATGTTCACGCCTTTGCCACGGAACTCCTCCCCAATCGCAACACCACGACGTTGCATAAGGTCTTTGTCCCAGGTCGCTCCGACAGTGATTCCCGCTGGGAATGCGGTGTTGTGATCAGTGTTCCGCACACCTAGAGGTCCATCTTGCAAGCAGAGCTGAGGGATGCCCACTCGCAAAGCACTACCCGTGTTTCCTGGGGTATGGTCAGGTATCATGCGATAGTGTATAATACAAATTATACATACCGACGCAGCGCCCCATGAAGATTCCAGTTCCGGCCGTAAGATTGGTCTTTTCAGCAAGGGTCATGTTCGAAACAAGCATGGATGCTTTCCTGTAGCTTTCACTCCAGTCTGCTGTCCATCCTCCGTGTGGGGCTGGAAGGTGTTAGTGTTACATGACTCAACACCAATACAATCGTCTGGAGTTCCAACATACCTGGATAGTATGGTGGCGCGACGAATCCTGCTGGAACAGCATCGCGTTGCTGGATAGCTACCCCCGACACAAGGGCTGAAAAGCCCAACACGAGAAGCGAAGCCATGATAAAGATACAATCCGGGGAAGTAAGTGAACGTCACGCAGAACACAACCTGCGACAACATCTCGAAGGCTCGAACAGGGCTTATGTATATATACAAGGCCTACCTTCCAACCCCGCAAGACCCAACCCACTTGATCACTGCATTTTGCGAAATTAAACACGCGCTAGTCATGGCGTTGTATAACGATAGGCATATGGGGCACACGTGAACGACGGATACAGGTACAAGACCGTAGTGGATCAACACAGTGCTGGGATTATACGTACATGGGCCGGCTAATGATCGGGAATCGGAACGTTCGCGAGGCGGCCGTCAAGGGAGTTCAAATCGGGTAGCGACAAGGTATATACCGGTATTTCCATGTGAAGACGACGAGCATTCGTTTGTATGTACTGTGAATGTTCGAACACATTGCAAGAGTGTCTTGTTCGACTGGGGGTTCAAGTTGCCCTCTCGACTCCCGTTCTGCTGGGATACACTGTTGGAATGCCGTCAGACGGCCTGTGGCTTATGGTTGTCTCCCGTCAACTGTATATGCAGGTAAAACACGCGCAGGTACGCAATGGTGTAAATTACGATGCCTTCTTTGTCAATGCATCCGCCCTCCACACCTCAGCCATGGCGATAAGTACTCCAACGGAATAATATAAGTGGCAGACGAAAGCAGACATTTCAGCCATGTCGATACATTGATATGTTGTACTTCTCGTGTGCCTGAGGTTCGGCCAGTCAATCGGTGGCTTCTGCGGGGTGGACTTGAACGAGGAAAGGGGAACCGCGATGCGATGATCATGTGCAGGAACGAAGCCAGCCTCGGTTGCGCTAGCGCAGAATGTCCTTCCCCTTTCTGCTTCCGCTACACCCATCGAGTATCTTCTCCGCCAACAGCTTGAACCCAGCGCATCTATGATTTCATCTTCAATAACTTCGGCATCATGCAATCATGCGTTTTCAGGGGCCAAGTATCGAAAATATCTTAGCGTAGGTACACTGACCGGGCTGCCGGTCATGATAGAGTAGCAGCCAGCCCCTTCGCTTTTGCTAACCAATGTTGGAGGCATCATCGCCATGAGTGACCCATTTACACCTTGCATTTGCATGCTTGACGCACACTAGTTATTTGAATTTCTTGACGCCGATAATCCCAAGGAAAATACCCTGGCGCGGGGGGATCGAAATCGCCGTTTATCCTATCTGCTCATCAACGAGGCTATTGAAAGATGTCATGTAAGGTTGTGTGTGCAATAGCTCAATGAATGTACAACTTCCGTAAGCACCAACTAAGTTGGTTACCATAACTGACTGTATTCCTGTAACTGTCCAACTCTTCTGCTGTTTGTAACCGTTGCTGGCGTCTTTGCGCACTGGATTGGAAGGATTAGATCAGTCGAAAATGAGTCAAATAACTTCAGGGAAAGACTTGGCTGCCAGAACATGGAAAGGTCAGAGGAAAGGTGAAGATTAAAAGAAGTATGCATGTGTGATTAGATGCGAAGTCTGCATCGTACTTTTCACGGTCAAGATCAAGATCAAGTGAGAAGTGAAGTGAGAAGTGGTGTACTACCTTCCCAAGCGCGTACGCTGAGTTTGGACCAGAAGTTCGCTCAGTCCCTAGTCCACCCCTCAAGATTGTGAACCACAGGGTTCCTGCCACCTCGAGTAATGATCCAGACGACCTCCTCGTCGCTATCGTTGACTTCTTGGTGTTCCGCATATGCAGGTATAAGGGCGAAATCACCAGGGGCTAGCTCTTGTCTTTTGTTACCGTCTGGCCCACTCACTATTGCGCCGTGGCCCTTTGCAGCGTAGACGATTGTGTCTGAGCGAATATTAGATTGGTGTTCCTGTATCATGGCAAGACGTCGAGATGCATAAAACTGTGGGCAGAAATGTGACACAAGACGTACCCTCTTCGCCGTGATGGTGAACTGCCGACGATGTATGAGGTTTCGCAACCATTACTATTCTTGTTAGCAGCTACGGCCTTGGCAGTGTATATTAATCCTACCAGTGCCGCATATTTGATCAGACTTGTCTACGATAGCGGGCATACGAATCATGCCGTCAGTTTGGGGGCCATCGGGCGCTTGAATGTCCGAAGCCTTTTTGACATAAACTTCGCCAGGCATTATGGTGCGTCTATGCGAGTTCTAGAATATTGCAAAAGTGTGGTAGGACGAGAAGAGCTACATCTGTGAATCAATGCGGATCATGACGATTAGCTGATGCGGAAACCCCTCACTGAACACGATGGAGAGATCACGCCCTCGTAGAGAAATCGAGCTAAGCGCAGGATGCCTGCAAGTTCCAATCCATCAGAGAACCTTGGAAGAGAACGATGTTGTTGTTGTCATCGTCGTCGTCGCCAGACTGGTCCTTGCATAGTAGAAGGGAGCGGGAGTATTCATGTGTATTTGGCAAAACAAACCATTCACTTTGTTCTGTCCAGAACACAGAAGTAGCATGTGTGGAGCACTTCTAAATGTCAGCATCACACACTGACATGTGAACGCTTCGGCCCCGCAGGACCATGGGCCGCACACGTGAGTAGCCCAATCCGGCATGCCTCGGCATTTGCATGGATGACGTTTACCTTCAAACAGCAGGTCACCCGCTCAGTCATTGTAGAACCAATTGCAGCAGTCGTAAATCCGCTCACGAGATCACTAGACAGCGGCGGCGGTACCCCAAACACGCCATATGCGCGGCCGACCTTGACCAGCAGGCGGTTTCCCCGGATTACCTTGGCGTGGAGTAGCAACTGGCATGTGAAAAGTACCCGAAACCTACCACGCTTCTTATAACCCCAGGGCACCCTCGGCTTTGTCTTGTGATTAGCGAACCTCATCACCTTGCGTGCCTCATTATCGTGATCATTTCATCCGCGTCTTCACACTTAGAACATCATGGCGAAACGCTTCTCAACCGCAGATGTCGCGTCGCATAAGACGGCGAGCGACCTGTGGATCATTGTAGATGAAGATGTCTACGACCTGACCAACTTCCAGGAGGACCATCCAGGAGGCAAGAAGAGTACGCCAAACCTCATCTCTCAGATCTCACAATTCAGCTGACAATCCAAAGTCCTACAGCGCGTTGCCGGAAAGGACGCGTCAAAGCAGTTCTGGAAGTACCACAACGACAGCATCCTGAAGAAGTACCAGAAGCAACTGCAGGTCGGTTCGCTAGATAGCAAGGCTGCTCCCCCAGCTCCTCCAGCGACCTCTGCGCCCGAAGTCAAGAAGGAGAAGAAGGATGTGGTCAAGCCCGAGGCAAACTCCGGTGTTGTAGCGCCCATGCCTTCGGAGGTCGCTGCTGAGGAGAGCGAGCCATTCGACGCATACGGAGATCTTATTCCATACGCGGACCCGTCATGGTACCAAACAGTATGTCAAGCACATGGACTGTGGACAGAACCGCCTGAGCCTGACTAACACCCACCCTAGTACCACTCCCCCTACTACAACGAGACTCACGTTGCCCTCCGCGACGAAGTCCGCCAATGGGTCGAAGAGAAACTCATGCCCAACGTAACCGACTGGGACGAAGCAAAGAAGGTCCCCGACGAGATCTTCCTCGAAATGGGCGAACGCGGATACCTCGCTGGCATGCTCGGCATTGAATACCCCAAAGACTACACCAACCTGAGAGTCAAGTGCGTGCCACCGGAGAAGTGGGATCATTTCCATGAGATGATCATCACCGATGAGCTGTCGAGAACCGGTAGTGGTGGTCTCGTCTGGGGCTTGATCGGTGGATATGGAATCGGTGGGCCGCCTCTATTCAAGTTCGGCAAGAAGGAGCTTATCCAACGGATTGGCCCGGATCTGCTGAGCGGAAAGAAGAGAATCTGCCTGGCTATCACTGAGCCTGGTAAGTGTCCCTGCATTCAGCGTTCACCAAAACTAGATGCTAACATTCCGTAGATGCCGGTAGCGACGTTGCAAACCTCACCTGCGAGGCCAAGCTCTCCGAAGACGGCAAGCACTACATTGTCAACGGCGAGAAGAAATGGATCACAAACGGTATCTGGTCCGACTACTTCACAACCGCTGTTCGCACTGGCGGCGAAGGCATGAACGGTGTCTCTCTCCTCCTCATCGAGCGCAGCGCCGGTGGCGTATCAACACGAAAGATGGACTGCCAGGGTGTCTGGAGCAGTGGAACAACATATATTACCTTCGAGGACGTCAAGGTCCCCGTCGAAAACGTCATTGGCAAAGTAAACCAGGGCTTCAAGGTCATCATGACGGTAAGCAACAGCCAGCTGTACAAATTTCCCCCCCAAAAATACATACTAATTCCTACCTTAGAACTTCAACCACGAGCGCATCGGCATCATCATCCAATGCCTCCGCTTCGCCCGCGTCTGCTACGAAGAAAGCGTCAAATACGCCCACAAGCGCAAGACGTTCGGCAAGCGCCTCATCGACCACCCCGTCATCCGCCTCAAACTCGCACACATGGCCCGCCAAATCGAAGCCAGCTACAACTGGATGGAGAATCTCATCTTCCAGTGCGAGAAGATGAACGACATGGAAGCCATGCTCAAGCTCGGCGGCGCCATTGCCAGCTTAAAGGCTCAGAGCACAACCACGTTCGAGTTCTGTGCCAGGGAGGCTAGTCAGATTTTCGGTGGCCTGAGTTATAGTCGCGGTGGCCAGGGTGCCAAGGTTGAGAGGCTGTATAGGGATGTTAGGGCTTATGCTATTCCTGGTGGGTCAGAGGAGATTATGCTGGATTTGAGTATTAGGCAGGCGCTTCGGGTGCACAAGGTTTTGGGTATGAAGCTGTAGAATATGTTAGCCGCGGCCTAGGGTTTATGCTCGCTTGTATCAATACACCATGTTCAAACTAAGTTGTGGGTAGGCTCGCAGTGTTTCCATGAGTCTTCTTCGCTCATACGCAGCTTAGATAGAGTGTCACATCATATATGTCGGCAAAGTGTTCGAAACCAGATCTTGTCACGAGAAGACGATTGACCAAAATATGTGTATGCAATAAAAGTATTCGTTCTCATATCCACGAGTCTGCAAGCGACTGTGTTTTCATATCTACATCAGGTATCCTGGTCTTTCGTATCCATATGACAATCCGGGTATTAAAAATCCGCCATGCTCTTCTCTGGCCTTGGCCCTTCCGAAGAAAAAAAATTCTCATCCAAATTCGTGTCCATAGCCAGTATGTTCAAACTCGATCGAAAGTAAATAGTACATGTATGCGTCTGATGACGAGATACTAGACACCATATCGGTGTTGTCATTGATGCTGCCGCTGCCAGGCTTGCGCCATTCTTTGTAGTTTGTAGTAGGTCATGATGCTAGACCGTTTGCCATTTCGCAATGCAAGAATGTCGAGTGAAAGGAAGAAGAAAGCAGAACGAGGGTATAAGGAAATCGACAGTCGCTTGAACGCAGCATAAACGCCAGATAAAACCCACAAAACCAACCACCCATTATGATGATATGTAAGAAAAAGACACAAAAAAAAGTCTCCGGGACTTTTATGGAGCGCAGCTCGGGAGAAACATATCGTGTTCAAACGCTAACGGTGCGTCGGACGCCCACCTCGGGCTTCTGAGCGTAGCCGATAAGGAGCTTGAAGCTTGTACCGCGCTTTTCGCATTCATTGACCAGGGCTTCGTCGCGCCAGATGCTGTTCTGGAGGAGTTTGCCGGAAGCAGCTGCTCCAGGTTCGCCAGCTTCTGGTAGGACGAGTGATTCGTAGCAACGCGAGTACCACCATCGACCAACGCGCGCCACCATGTCAGTAATGCCGTTGTCTGTGGTTTCAGAAGGTGAAGAGACGTTGAGAAGATCGGAGAAAGAAACCTCTGGCTTGGGTCCCTTGGGCTGGGTCAGGATCTTGCTCGCTGTGCTACCCTTCTTCTTATGAGACGATGTCTGAACATCGTCGAGACTGGGAAGTTGGCCGGCGACAGGGACGCCGACAACGCAACGATTGCACTCGACAAATCCTTTGCGACCGATACCTGCCATAACTTCGTCGCTGATGTTGCGGAGAGAAATGTTCTCATCCGCTACCTGCATTCGCATCTTCAGACCGCGGACAGCACGACGCGCCCGGTTGCCCATGTTGACGAGATCCATATCGAGGACGCTGAACTCCAAGTAGCCACCCGGTCGCAGAACGCGCTTAGCTTCTGAGAGGACGAAGCGATGCTCCGAAGAGGGAAGAGCTGTCGGAAAGCGAAGTACGACACATGCGAAGAAATGCATGGGGAACGGGAACGCCTTGCTGAGTGAGGGGTGACAGATGTGACGGTGATTGTTCAGTGTCGACCACGGCTCAGACGCGGTCTCGGGAGACGGCTGATCAGGTCCCATATCATAAACGGTCGCCTCAGGATAGGTAAGTGCACAGTAGTACGACCAATCCTTGCCGAGACCATCGATGACAAGAACGCGGTCTTCTTTGGGATCCTTGAGTTCGAAGTGTACCGGACTGAACAAGACGCGGCCAAACGAAAGCCACTTGCTCGTCATAAGCGCACCGAAACGAAGATTAGCCATGGACATTAGTCCATCTGTTTGATTTTCGGCAATGTCCATGAAGCGTGTATCTCTATATCGAGTCGTGTTGACACTGTCGCGATCTTTGCTTGACCTCGAAGCAACAGTAGCTCCTGATTGTCGCGCACTCTGTGGCAAGGACACTGGAAGACTGGAGCGAGTTGTGCGTTTCGCATCGGACCCTGACGAAAGCCGGGGGCTGACGGGTAAGCTCAGTCTCCCTGTGACCGGGTCAATAACGCTGATTTTTTTCTCACCATAATCCGAGAGAAACTCCGAGAAAGCGACCGAAGATGTGGGGGACTGGGTGGAGTGTAAGACAGCAAGTAGGCGAGAACGACGGAGGTGTAGAGATGGGGTTTCAACCTCCTCATGCTCGTTCTCGGTCCCTGAAGTGTTGCAGAGTGCCTTCGGCCTCAAAGGCATTGGCTCAAGGGACGGGTGGCTCCGCAGACTGTGCTCATCCTCAGCTGACCTGCGCTTATTCTCACCCATCCGAGAAGTGACCGGCGAAAGCACTTCGTCGATGAGGTCATCGTATTCATTCCAGAGCTCGTCATCAGACAGCGGTGCCCCAGCAGTAGGAACGACGGCTGTGCTGGGAGCAGGTGCAAAACTCCAGATACCCGAACTACTCGAGTAGGATACTTCTGAATCTTTGCGTGGCGGGAATTTGAAGAACTCACTGCGGCGGTTGAGCTCGGCATCCATAGGACTGATAGTCGCGATTGCTGATCCGTGTGCTAGGGCATTCAAGCCTTGCAAGACCGGATATGGCTCAACAGGAGCAGCAGTCACAACGACTGAGCCAATAGAATCGAAGGATGTTCGCGGAATGGCCGCTGGGCGAGGTTGATTCGACACGAAGGGACGAGAGAACGATTGAGAAGAGGGGCCGCGGGCCTGACGACGAGTTGATACAACTTGGGGTATCCGGCCTACTTGAGGCAAGCGACTTGGTCGCGGCGGTGGGCTTACCGGTGGGGGTCCAGGTGAAGCAATCTCTTGAGGAAGTTCGAAGTAGCCTTGGTTATGTTCCACATTGGCTGGTTCGGGCTCAGTAGGTTCCTCTTGTTCTGATGATAGTGCTATGAATGGAGACGAAGGTCTGGAGATATCCGTAAATGGTGTTAAGTCTGCCTGTGAATAGCGATCCGTATAGTGGTGTGTTGGTTGAACCCTAGTGTCGATACTCAACTTGCTTTGCTGATGCTGCTGTACTTGTGGCTGTGACTGTGACTGTGTCTCTGGGCGCAAAGAGACCTTGGGCGAAGCCGAACGCACAGACAGCGCGGAGCTAGGCGGCAAGACTGGCTTGGGTGGCAGTAGCATGGATTGCATTCGCTCTCTCCTCCCTGGTTCATCATCCGAAAGGGCGCTCTCCGTTCCCTCGTCAGCTTCCTGCATTAGCTGCTCAATATCGTCCAGTTCAAGCCCGGATTGGTCCATCAACGCATAGTGCGCAACAGAACGAGATGCGACGGTCTTGTTCTCAGGACTGGCTACAGGGGCTACCGGTGTGGCTGCGCGTGGTCCTGCGTGGGCCCTCTGAAAGAAGTTCCATCTCTTGGCCGGCTTCGGGACCTCTTTCTCTGCCTTGCTCTTCTTCGAGGACTTCAGCCAACTGCTCTCCTTAGCCTCAGTGGCCGCCTCGCCTGTGGAGTTCTTACGTATCTTTCCAGAACGACTAGCAGAGGCCGAGTGTTTACCAGGACCTTGAGCGGTTTGTAACGCCTGTGAAGTTCGCTTTGAGGCTACACTAGGCAGAAATGATCGCTTGGTGTCATCATCACTCTCAGATGGCTTCCGTAATCCCGGGGTCATCCTCTTCATGGGAGAAGCTCCACGCGTATTGTCCGGCATCGCGGAGGGTAGCAGTGTTGGGTGACCCTTTTCCAGTGCTGATTGCGACGTGTTGCTTACAGTCTTCTTTAGCTCTAATCCTTGGTTGACAGAGACATCAAGACTAGTGTTACTCTGCATCGGTTCAGGACTGCGTGAAAGCTCAGAGCTGTATCCAGTACCTCGAATAACAACAGGAGCAAGTCGATTCAGGTAAAAGTCGTCCATGTCTCCGCTCGTTGTGCTGGTCATACTGCTTTTGCGAGTCGAGGGTGTCTTGTCCAGACTTTCAGTGGTAGTTCCGGCGCTGGCGGACCGTCCAATGCTGTTGGTACTGACTGAACTTCCACTGCGTCCTCTCACCGCATATCTGCCGTAGCCTTCATGCCCTGTGCCTGCAGCTGGCCCTCTGCGCTGGAGTTTGCTTTCAGACTTCGCAGATGGTATAGGTTCGGTCTTTGTTCGGCGTGTAAAGAATCCAAACCGAGAACTCTTACTTGGACTTGGAGCATGGGTAGGGGCGGGGCTTGGACCTGCACTGGTCCTTCGGGGGTTCCGATCGTGAGTGTCTGGTGCGGATCCGCGTGCTGGTACCCGAGCGACTGCTGGCAAAGCTGAAGCAGGATTTGGCGACGGATTTCGCGAAGATGGTTTGACTGGAACATTGAACTTGGAGCTTGCAGCTGGTGTAGTTCTGGATTCGTTCGATACAGTGCGTCTGTGATGGGATGGGAAGTTTAGCATGTTGCTTTGGATTATTGGTGAAGGGCCTCGGAGTCCTGATAGCTCAGGAGTGCCGTCTCTACTAGGCCTTGAGGGTCTTCTACCCGTTGCTATTGTTGCGGATGATTGATCAGCAAGATGAGCGAATTCAGGAGGCGCCTGTGTGCGTGGCTTCTCTGTCGTATTTGAAATTACTTCCGATGCCCGAGGACTCTGAGGCAGAGTGGCAAGACCTGTCGAAGACTGGTTATCTATGTACTTTGCTCCTTCTGTTACAACGGTGGATGCTGACGACGACGATGTGGAAGACTCTGTAACAGTAGACAGTGTGTGAGGATGACGACTATTGATCTCGTCCGGAGACTTATGCCGGGATACAGGCGGCCTACTTTGCAATGGACTGACTTGTCGTGTCCGGTTCGAAGCTCTTGACAGTGTGGTGCCAGGGGAGTAGGACGACATCGATGTAGGAGTCGATGAGACACTGAAAGGCCCAGGTGACTCTGAATATCGTGTTGAAGGTGTGGTGGAAAGCGCATACTGTGGCATTGGAAGTGGGAGTATATCTGTGGGGCCGATCTCATAGTCGTAAAACGAGTTACCGAAGGAGTCGAGTTGGGACTCGGAGCGAGAAAGGATTGTCGAGGATGACGGTATCGAAATGCCCAAAACGGTGTCGGAGAAAGGGTCTTTGTATCCACCGGGTATACCCTCCATCATTTGCCTGTCATCCTGAGAAGACATGGAATCGTCTCTGATGCGCGTGGCTTGTCGACCACTCGTAACTCCAACACTTGTTTGTTTTCTTCTAAGCACATTCGACCGGGGACTTTCAATGGTAGATGCCGATGACCCTGAGGCAAGGGAAGGTGTACGTATGCTTTGAGGAACTTCAAGCTTAGGTAGTCGGGAAGTCGAGGTTTGTGGTGCTGGTTTTGATCCTGTGACGCTTGGTTGTTGAGGGAACATGGGCGTAGATCTGCTGGTTTTCCTTTGGCGAGAGCTGGCTGCCTGTACAGGCTCTTGTGGACTTATGGGGCCTCTGGAGATTACCTCGTCATCTCTTGACGGCCTTTTCTTTTGCAGCTTAGACTGGCTTGGCGTAGGTAACTGCGATGTGGTTGTGGTAGGAGTGATAGAACGCTGAGGTAACCGAGTGGTGGGCGCTCGGTCCTCCATCCTCCTTGTGGGAGGGTATTGTGACTTATAGGAAGCCATCTCGGGTAACCTTGTGTAGCCCGACTAGATGTACAGCAGAACCCTGTGTGAGGCGAGTAACTCATGAAGGCATGTGCTTGCCCCCCTGTGGGACTCTTGGGATGATAGGTCTGGGCGCGGGGTAACCAGGCAGTCAAGATTCCGGGAAGTCAGCAAAGTCAGCTCGGGAAGGCGTGAAGCGATTCAACGGCGTGGGCGGGTGGTAGCGGGAAGAATTGAAGAAGGGAACTTGGGGTGGCGATTCGGGATTGAAGCAAAAAAGTAAGATTGCAAGTCCATGAATATAAGCGATGTAGCCAAAAGATACATGCAATCTTGCGTATTCGTGCAGATTTTCGGTCAAGACGTCAAGCTCTTTCTCGTATGCCACAAGTATCGGGGGGACCGAAAACTGTAGATCGATGTGGCGCAGTCGGCTTCGCCCGAGATGGGGATGTGCAAGGATACCGCAGTTTTGAACGAAAAACAACCACGACACAACGAGACGGTGAGTGGTGTTATACTCGAACCCCAACGAAAGCTCACGCGTCCCGTCTATTCTTTCCTCAGGGTTGATGTCCTAGCGCGGGGCTTCAACCGTAAGTCGCCTCAGTGGGGCTTTCCCGGACGAGCCGTGTGGAAAGCGGAGGACCAGTGCCGATACTGTTTTCGATGTAGTCCAGTCCTGGGCCCGAGTATAGCCAATTTTGCTTAGCTGAACGTTTGAGATCTGTTGGTTGTTGTGCTTGCGGGGTGCGTAGGCCCGCATATGTATAACATGGCGACCTGCCCATCAAGACGCGCAGACGTGCTCGCAGAGAATGCGCGCCGGCCGCCTTGCAAAGTTGGGCTGGGCCGGCACGGAGACATGCTGGGCTATCACGGGCGCGGGCGCTTGGATAGGCGGGTGGAGGCGTATGGGATGAAGAAAGAGGGCGGCCAGTCGACTTGCTGGATGGCTGTTGTGGGCGCCGATTCGCAGACAAGCCCTGTGCGGCGCCAGCCAAGGGAAGCGCCCAATTGGCTACCAGGCCACCCATCCCCTTCGCTTTACCCACCAACTTCATGCCGTTTCAAAGGCTCAGCAACCCTCATCTGGAGCCTCGTGTTGACTTATCGCCTTTCCAGCCTCGTCCCGTGACAAGGCTGCCGGTCCTGGGAGCTGAGGTCAAGAAACATTAGCGAGACGTGTACATATGGCACAGTCAAGTTGCAACGACACTCGTTTGCCAACCTCAGCCTTCCAGCTCCCTATGTCTCCTTCAGCCTGCCAAAAGCACGCGACTATCAGCCATACTGTCGTTGCAATCCCCATCAGACACGAAAGGCCCGATATCGACCCCAAGCACTCCCTATGCATCCGTCTTGGGCGGGCCAGACATCAATTCGTTGAGAAGCCTTCACTATCAACGGTTGTCCGACTGCTCAATCACGACCCGCAGGGCGACAGGCGGCGGCTTGATCTTCCCATGCAGAAGAGTCATATGTCTCTGAGCGATTTACGCGCAGCACGTCCAGCGGTTCCTGCAACTCGTGCTGCACTTCTCGTGACCACTTTCATGCTCTGACGCAGAGCCTGCATATTTGCTCCTTGGGGTGGAGTCATGGTGTCTCTGCAGCACCGGAAGGCCCGCCCCAAGCCAGCTGAGATGTGGCTGAGTACGTCCACTTTCGGCTTAGTTGCAGCCGCAGTTGAGGCTGAGCACTCCATCTACCTCGCCACAATGACAACGCATCAAAACCTCTACACGTCGCAACTCATTCTGAACATTGCGACTCGGTCTCGTTCTCCATGGCAAAAGAAACGGCCTTACTTCTGGCTTCCAACAGTCTCACCTGCGCACTTCGGACGGAGGAGCAACCAAATTGAACACCTTCCCACCATCCAGGTTGCGCTTAAGCCACCACACTCACTGACCCCTGCTTTGCACGCTCATTCGCTTTGCGTTGATGTGAAAAAACGGGAGCGCGCAGAGCTATTCGATCATGTGACCGCGCCATACTGGATAGAGAAGAGTCTGGTGAAGGGTTGCTACCAATAAGAGCCGGGACTCCCATTTTCATGCCGTCGCTGGCCGCGGCTACAACAGGGGGGCCAGAGCCCTCATCCGCGAATACCAACTACCCACACGCAGACGCAGTACAGACCGTGAACGACTATCTGACATTGCGTTCACCGACTTATAGACGCCGTGTTCGCTTGATCACATGGCCCATCATCTCTCTTAGCTCTCCAAGCAGCTCGAATGTGGCCTAGAAAAGCAACGATCGCACAAGAAGCGGTCTGAAACCCTAGCAAATTGTGCTGATGACCCTTTACATCTAGATTGGACCCATTTCTCTAGTCCGTTGGTGATGTTGGAGCCAAACATCTGCATTTGATAACCGCCGACACAAGGCATCCTAGATGACATACATGGTTGACGTCTGAGTTTGCACCCAAGGGTCCACCACGGACCCATCTTCTACTTTCCAGGGTTCATGCTATGACTGTACCCGCTCAAACGGGAAAGGGAGGAGAAGGGAGGGCGGCACGGCGCGACTACTTCAGTGTCTGCGAATCACCTGCTGCAAACACTTCATAGCCCTATGGGGTGTGGTGGAGTCCGGCCCGCCACGGCCTGAGCACAAAGAAAGTTGTTGCGAGCTCTTCGTGTGGAAATGACGACCTGCGGTCTAGTGTCGTTGAGACAAGCCATGCCATCTTGGCTTTGAAGCCGTCAACACGCACCTTCAGAGCTATAGGGTAGCAGTGAAACGTAACGCCATAAGAACATCTGCCTATGCTAGCTGGCCGCCATGTATCGGGCGTGATGCCTTTTGCAGTCTGCTGTGCGAAGTGGGAGGGCTAAAGCTGCGGCTAACCACTGTCCATATCATCCGGATTACGCACACAGCAAAACGATGACGAAGCGAAGTGTTTGCGTAAACGATATCTTATGATCGCCGCAAGGATGGGCGATTGGAATCCAAGGGTATTCCCTCTACCCAAAGGGCCGGCTGTTGATGTTTCCGGGAGAGATGGCGGTTGTGGCAGTGAACTGAACTATTTACAATCTGCGAGGTTGGGAACACAGGATGAACGACTCCGAAGGAGTGCCTATCCTCGTATGATTATCTTTGATAGTAGCCTGAGCCTACTCTAAATACTATCACGTGCTTGAGTAGACGCCTAGATTGTCTGAGACCAGTCCACGTGATTGCGCGTTAAAACTTTCCTGTAGGTAATACCCGTGGACGCGTCTTCTGCACCAGATACCACCATGTCGAAACAACAAAAGGTTACTGCATACCAGGAGCGCGTTTACACAGCACTCCAACAGATACCCGAAGGTTTTGAATAGATTTCATCCCAGGTACCATGCTGCCTACTAACCTACAGAAGGTCGCGTTACAACCTACGGCGCCATGTCAAAAGCACTGAACAGCTCTCCACGAGCGGTGGGTGGAGCATTACGCGTCAACCCGTTCTGTCCAGAAGTTCCGTGCCATCGCTGTATCGCTAGTACCGGTGTACGTGATCTATTGCTAGGAGGGTCAACAAGTGCTGACAGTAGCAGTTTGTCGGTGGCTACAAGGGCGATTGGGAGAAGGCGCCAAGCGGGCAGAATCAGGATTCAAAATTACAGTTGTTGAAAGAGGAAGGCGTCTCATTCGATGCCAATGGATTTCTCATCGATAAGAAGTTATTATGGGATGATTTCGATCTGCAGAAGTTGAAGTAGAGGTTGTGGCGTAGAAGGGTCAAGGATCGCGAGAGCAGGTGGGGCAAGTCAAAGCGGGGCGATCAATGAGTTTTGTACAAGCAGAAGATGGCAATTGCGACAGCTGCACTTGCTCGTATTTCGACATCACTGACCAAAGTGGTGCAAGGTATGCACTGCGCTTACTAAAAGCCTCCGTACCGCACTTGCACAGATTTGCCACTCAGTACCCATCACTTCCATAAACACTGCGTCGCCTCTCTGAAACTATCAACATCAACATCAACATCACGTATCCTCAACATCGGTTTTCGCAATCATCATGCCGCCGAAAGGAAAAAGCTTCCTTAGGCCGAAGCCGAAGGGAAAAGCGAAGACGCAAGAGCCGCAGACTGAGAACGACTTCCTCGAAGCCGCCGATGAGTTTGAACAAGCAGCAGGGAAATGGCGCGCGGGTGATGCAGTAAAAGCTGCTCGCTTCTTCAACCGAGCAATCGAGGCATATAGTGAGGGGCTGAAGCGGTATCCTCGGTCGTTTGATCTAGCTTACAACAAGTGAGCAGAGGGACCTTTCCAGCGCACAGCAAATACTAATAAGTGACAGAGCCCACCTTCAGTTTGTCATCACAGAAGACGAGCGTATGATCCCTCATTTCGGTAGCAAGACAGCGTTATTGCAAGAAACATTAATCTCGCACCGCTTCGCCAGCTCACTAAACCCAACAAATATCGACATCCTCTTCAACACTGCTCAAGTCCTGGTGTCTTTGGCGGATGCCGGCCTAGAATCGGGCACTCAAGCAGCTACGAAGAAAGACGCTATTCCATTGCTTGAGGAGGCTGTCGAGACCCTTACGGCATGTTTAGAAAGCCAACAGCAACAATACTCGCAGATGCAGGCAGAAATTGCGAAAGCTGAAGCTTCGGGTGAGTATCGTGAGGCCTGGGGAAGCGAGCAACAACAGCCGATTGAAACACAGGAAGAGGACATGGAGACAGATTCGGGAACCTCGGAAGCACCCGGTGATTGGGCTACTGTTGAAGAGCCATTGACACCAGAAGGCATACTTGATACTTGCTCAGTGCAGCTCACGGCTTTGACAACACTACTTGGGCTATATGATCCTACTACGGATCTTCCTAGCATAGAGAAGAGAATACACGATGGAATGGATACGGCTGCGAACAAGATCCCCACTCTAATAGCACTAATCGACAAGTCGCCATCAAAAAAAGAGGTGGATGAGCCGAAAGCTGGTCCGACATTATCAATAGGCTCTTCATCTACAGCGAAAGAAGCTACTACAACGCCCAAAGAAGATGCCATCATTGCAGCTGCCGTGTTCCAATCCAGCGTAGCAGATGTCCAATACCGTTGTGGTGAAACAACATCGACCGAGTACGCCAAAGCTGTCGAGGGAACTTTCAGTAGCCTAATCGAAGGCGCAATAAATACGAAAAGCCCCAATCTCTCAGCCGCGCACACTATCTCGGCATATGGTGACGTGCTCATGGACCTGGCATCCGCGGTCGCGGACGGTGGTCGATACACTATCACATCCCCCACCTTTTTCGCTGATGTCGAAATCCAATGGACTGCTCTCACACAAGCCCAAACTCTCTTCACACGATTGTCATCTGCGCCATATACATCCATTATCCCTCCGTCCAATCTAGCAGATGTCTTCATAGGACGAGGTGATGTGGATCTTTTCCGCTTCCGCATCTCGCTCTTCGAAGGTGTACAGCCAGCCTGGCGGAAAAGTGCTACAACTCTGATTGCGAACGCGGGCGTCTTTTATCGTGGAGCGAGAACCTATGCAGAAAGAGCTGACCGCACTCAATTACGAGGTACTGCTGACGGCAAGGCGATTGTGGCGGATATTCTGAAAGAGGTGGCGAATGGTTCGAAAGAAATCAAGGAGAATTGGAAGGGAAGGAGTACGGATGTGGCCAAGGTTTTGGAACAGATGGTAGAGGAGGGCATAGTGGGAAGAGAGAACGTCGAAGGGGTATACAAGGCGACACTATGACGGGATGAACGGAGTGGCAATGGAGATGGATTAGTCCGGACGTGATTACTCGGCAAAGCAACAAGATTTACAAGGCCGAAGACGAGATTCATGGAACTCAAGCAACTGGTCCTCAAACGGAGGCGGATACCAGGGTACACTGTTGAGTTATAAAATTCCAAAGATAGAAAGGCAGACACAAATTTGATTGCATCTGCACACACTCAGTAACTTAGCTAGAACTATGGCGTACATTTCCGCCTTAAGAGTCTGCTCTACCGAGGCATCCTCCGCCATCGCCTACTATCTATTCGTACATGCTCGCGAGGTCCTCTCCTTTTTTTTTCCCTCTCTCCGTATGCCTCGGCTCCTATGGTTACGACATGATATTCTCCAGCTCAAAGCAGTTTTCATCTCAATCCAGCCAGGCGACGCTCCTGAACCTCAGACAATGCTCTGCTGCCACTCAAGAAAGCAACGAAGCTAACCACCGCGGCCACAGGCAGGGTCTGAAAAAGGTTCCAGCTTGTGTAGTACATGAAGAAGATACCCTCCATAGCCAGTATGGAGCCATAAAAGAGCCCATGCGACACAGGCGCATTGCCCAGCGCCTTGCTCAAGTGGCTAGTATTTGCGCCCAACATAGCCCACACACCAAGCAGCACAGGCAGCGCACCAGCAACGGCGGCCGCGAACACAATGGTTATGATCTTGGGTGGTGACTTGGGGTCTTCGCGGAAGATGTGGTGAATCTCGGATTCGGCGGCGTAGCGGACCGGCTTCTCGGGGATGTTGAGGGGGGCGTTGGAGTCGCGGGTGACGGTAAGGTCAAACACCTTGCTCTTGTAGGGTTTCGAGGAGCCGAAAGACCCGATCACAATAGACGCTGGGATTGGCTTCTCCGAGGTCAAGAATTGGTGGGGTAGGTCTTTGTGAGACTAGGGAAATGTTTAGTTATTGTCTGGTAGCCATTGAGATGTCCCACGTACCAGATCGACCTTGCCCTTCCCACTGTCTTTTACATTGAATACAAAAGACTCTTCCACGCCCGTTGTAGGGTCGGTCAGGGTGAGGAATGCCTGGTGAGGTCGTTTCGCAGTGCTTCCCTCGACAGTCGTGAGGACAAGCTTCAGTGTATCCGATGCGCCTAGAGATACAGATTTCCCCAGCGGCGTCGAAGGACTCAATCTAAGCATCTGTTAGTTTATAATTCACTCTGTACAATCATAAAAGGTAAGCTCACTTGTCCTTTGCAGCTCCGCCTACACCAGCACCTTTAGTCGATACCGACACAGTGGCATCTTCGAAGCTCCAGGAAGAAGCTGCAGACACAATTGCCGCGCTGGACAGCAGAAGCGAAGATACAAAGCTGTGAATGACCCTCATTGTTTACTGATTTGGATAGAGTGAACGGTGGAGCTGACAATGATATGGTGCTCGGAGACAGACGTAAGCGTGTCCTTTGCCAAGACAGGGTCGGCGTTTTCCAACGTAAGACCACCGATGTCATGGCCGCGCTTTCACTCACAAACACCAACGTCTTACTCATTCTGATGGCGCTATGCATTTGTATTTCAAGACTTTTATTTACTTCATTTCATTTCATACTCTACTCAGGGTACAACGCCACACAAAATCTTTCTACTACTGACCCTCCGCCGTGGGATCTTGATCTCATCAGTCTTCCCAATCATCCTCGTACATCTGTGTCTTCCTTGGCCCTATCAACAGGACACGCCACCTCCAACGCCTGTAACAAGAATTGAACCCAATCTACCTCATCTCCCGGAAACATATCCATCCAGACCTTCTCAACAGCATCCAAGGAGTATTGTCCATGGCCTTCCTGCGTACTAAGCACCACGTCATGGTACATCTGCCAAAGCCGGTTATCTCGCATGGAATCCAGTGTCCGGTACATGGCGGATGCCAGACCCGGTTCCGACAAGTAGTAGTTGTTAAAGGTAAATGGTTCGTACATCAGACACTCTAATGCCATCTCCAACGGATCATCTGCAAGCTCTGCGATCGTGAGATCATGCTTCTCCTGTAATTCGCGGAAACGCTGTTGCATCTCCTTGGTCTTTAGTGCCTTTAGAAGCGCATGTTGCACACTTAAACGCCTAAGTAGCTTCATGTGTCCAAGCGGTGGGTACATGTCGCGGTGTTCTTGCTCCTTGTATATAAAGCACCGAGCTGTGTTGTAGTCTGTTTCTCAAAATTTGGCAAGATTCTCAGATGTCATGTGTTTAGTTTGGTCAACGGCGTCGGGGGTTGTGGGGTCCTTTTCTCACCACCATTCTGTTCGGCAGAGCGGGCAACGCTGGTGGAGTGCTCCGCTGGTGTCACGACAGAGCCATATGATGCATGCGGCGCCGAAGATGTGGTTACAGCCTGGGAGGTTGGTTACCGCTACGGCGCTTTCAAGTATTCGTAGTGAGATATTCTCGCTACCGTACGGTAAGTGGCATATAACGCACATGTTCTCGCCTTCTTCTTCAAGAGTGCTTGCTTTGGGTTTAGTAGTGTGGTTTTTCGGAACTGTTGAAATGTTTGGAACGTATCGCACTTCTCACAGCATCTTAGCGTGGTCGCTATTATGGAAAACATCTCTCGCTTTTGCCTTGGCGAGAGCTTTGTGGTGAGGGTAATATCAGGGTTAGTGAGAGAATGGCCTCAGCTATCGACTGTATCGAGCATTCATGTTTACTTGGTCGAAATATTCACACAAAATTACTAGTGTTGGTTCCGTGGATGCTCTGATGAGACTGAACTTTAATAGCGATATTATGGATGTGTTGAGAGCCAATGTCGAAAGCCAATCGAAGTATACCTCATAATCAACGCAATGCCATGATTATCCATCTATCCGGTGAAGATATCAGGCAAAGATGCAATTGCTCGCTTTTTCATACGGTTCTCAATCGCAAGGGGTATTGTGGTGATCTCTGTCCTCGATCATCAGTGGCATCCTTCACAATCGATCAACCAAGGTTGTAGTAAGACCCACTCAAGAAAAAACAAAATTTCGTTTCCAAGGAATCGACGTGCCAACATATTGCATACAGAAGATGCAATGCTACGTCGGATGATTACAGCCGCGAAACTAAGTTTCCAAGCACCTTTCACTCTAAACAGATAGGACCAGGGGACCAAAGCCAGTTGCAACCCTAAGGTACGGCATATCAGGTTTGATCATTCCCCGAGTTTCGCCCCCCCCCCCCCCCCGTTTTAACATGGATTTGGATTGGGTCCATGGTTCCAGGGTAGGCGACTCGGCATTATCGCAAAAGTACCTACGTCTTTGCAGATTGAAAGACGCGACATGCGAGCAACGCGACAGCGTCCAACTCGCCCCGGCTCACGGTTCCGAGCCAGGATAAAGCACACAGAGTGCGCCATCCCTCGCGTGAGGATTGCTTGCATATATGCAATGCAGCTCGCTTCACTCGGTAGTCATCCCCACAGCTGTGGCTTGGAAGGAAGGCAACCACCACAAAAGGAACTTTGAAAGAGAGGGGAAAGACTACCGTAGGCGAACAAGTCAAGTGTGAAACATGCGTCTAATCAAATCTCGGCAGTTTTGTCAGCCCTTTGGAAGGGCTGAGGTGAATGAGACCACTGTGGGCCGGTACTTGGGCAGCAGTACACCTCTCCTTGCATAAGGGACGTGGAGACGGATTTGATGCGGCGCGGCTCGCGTGTTTGGGCCAGCCAATCCTTCTGGAAGATTTCGGTGGTGAGGAAGGAAGGTCGATTAAATGACAAGGGAAACTAGACTCTTAGATCATGGGGAAGCGATGAAATCAGGTCATCTTGAGATGTGACTTTGGCTTGTTTGCATGGGTGTAGGTAGTCGGCGAGGTGTAGGGATCTGCGGGAAGGATCTGAGTAACGTGACTTGGCCTGTCAGTATCCTGAGAGCCAGATTACGGAACCCCCCCCCCTAATGATTTTGAAGAATTTAGAGTGTGAGATCGAGTAGAGAAAGTATGTATGGGAACGTGCCGAGCCTTCCAAGATCCTGTTGGCAAACGTGGTGCATGTTCGTTGGGTACCGTCTCCGACGCGGCGGTCTGATGCTAACCTAAAGATACCTAGATAGCTAGTGTGATAGTTTCTAAATGAGAAGACACAAATTTCCGCACACCATAGTGTTGTGATGAGATGTTTAGCTTGATAGCTGGACTTCAAAGGGGGGGGGTAGCGGGGTAGCGGTTGCGTACGGTTCCTTTGCTCCGATATTCAAATCGTGTAGGAACTAACTTGATCCGGGCATCCATCTTCTTAGAAAGTCTATCCCTTGAAGTTAAAAAAAAGGTAATGGGGAGTGTTGAGCGAAACGAGATGCACCTATTGTCACAGGTTTAAAGAGTTCTTTTCACTATGCCCAAAACACAACGGAGCGCCGAGTGCTGCAGTCCTTTTGCGAATGCGAGTCTTACATGCACCGGCACATATGCGACGTTGATGATTAAGCGATGAGACAAAGCGTTCCATTGTATTGATTCTAAACCAGCGGGTATTGGCAGCTCCTGCGAGGTGGGCACCATTGTCTCGACTAGATTTTGGCATATGCAAGGAGAAATAAGGTATGACGCTAAGACCAAGGGACGAGGGAAGATATGTGAGACATTGCCGGCATCATTTGAGCCTCTTTAGCCAGAAATGGAGAGAGGTTTGCAACTTGGTGTTTCTGCCCATGCAGCCATAAGTTGATTGCTGACTGTGCTGGAATAGAGCCGAACATTGACCGCCGCCAGACTCGATCGTCAATCTACAAGGGTGGTTATGGATCTTCCGAGATGGTCGGCCCTAACACGGCTATTCGGCGGAATTCCACATGAGCGGACGTGTGAAGAATTTGGCGATGTCTTGGTGCATCAGATTTGCGTGATGATCTGCTAGCGTAGATCCATCACTTTGCAGTGTGGATGCATGCGTCGGCGAGTAAACCTTATCGCGACTTAACATTAGAGTTGAGCTACCGCATGTTGGCACATACGACGGAACATACAAGGGCACTCAACCAGGGGTTATCCGGAATTTCTAGGCCCTATTTGTATATAAAATACAGCTTTTTATTCTATAAACGCTGACTAATATGCAGCCCTATGCAGCTAGCATCCATGTCGTTTTTTCAAAGAAACACCAAATTCAATGCTTCAAATTGGAATAACTTAGCACCAAAAAATGCTGTGATAAAATAGAAAAAACAGAGAGAAGAAGAAAACAGGGGGCTTTCGAATAGTATATATAAAGGATAGGCTTGTTGGGCGTAATATTGGGTAATTTTGCATTACAACTTCCTGCATACCCCTGTTATGTTCCGTCGTATGTGAAAACATGCGGTATATGTCAAAGCGAGCAGGCAAACCGTTGTATTACCCATCCTTTGGCGCACCAAATTGAAGAAACCATTGATAAAATGATTTCTACGAAAGCTCTACCCAGCCTTTTCCACGTTACTGCCCTCAGACTGCTATAAATAACCTTTGTGTGTTCGATCAGAAGAGCCTGTGCTTCTCTCTAGGGCTTATCCTGTCCTTTTTTTTCGGCGTCATCGACATCATGATACATCACCACCGAAAACGAGTATATTATTAGTGTTAGGCCCACGCTAATATAGAGCAAAAGAAATCTATAATCCATGCTTGTAAGTTGGGATGACAGCGGCATTTGCGCACTTAGCATGAGCACATTGGAAATTCCGGTCCGTATCTTCGCAGACAAGTGGCTAAGCCTCTACCAAATGTCCACGGGTCGCTCAGATGCTGTCTTTGGTCCGGTTGCGTATGGAGTCATGGGATACGTATTGTCTCAGATGATTACGCACAATGTACCGCGGTACATCCCTAGATACTACTAGTGCTGCGTATATTCCAGCCCTAACTGATCTCGAACTGAAAAGCATCCACAAGAAAAAGACAAACACGAGTATCCATTAACGAGAAGATGTAAACGTTTATCGAGTGCTCTACTAACTTATCCTGAGTCAAACGGCGGAGCTCGTCATGGTGGACAAGGTAAATCTGAATGCGTTACCGTGATGTAGGAGAAGTACATGCTCCGCGTGCAATTTCTGGGAAACAGGAGGTTGTGATCTGGAACTCTAGGATATTGGAAGCGGACTAGATGTTCAAGAGCTGGGCTTAGGGCTGACAATAACAATCTTACCGATGTCATGCAAGTATTGAAATAAAGATAGCGCTTGAGTGCACTGTCGGAGTAACCTTTTTTTTTGCTAATCCATACGAGTTTTAAGTACGTCAGAGAAGCCAAAAAGAAAAGTTGCAAGTAGTGAGCAGTCTGGTGTTCTTGATTCGTCGGAGACTTTACACCTGCCATGAAATTGCACGAAATTCCGATTGGCCGTCCTAGCATGAACGAAAACTAATCAGGAACATTGCAAAGGGTAAGAAGTCATACCTGGTCAACCGGGCGCAGTTGATGAATCATGGACTTTCTAGAACGCGTAAAGATTGCCGTGCGAGCGAGTCGGTGTATCCGAGGTCATTCTTTCCGCAACCTTCCGCCCTTAGCTAGGGCTTGTGACCAGGAGACAGATGGGAGTGGTCAGGCCCCCCTTACAATAACAACCAATGTGAGGTTCCTTCTTGGAATGTTGGGACAGAGGAGGTGTACTAAAAGGCAACAAGCAAGTTAGGTTGCAAATCCACGTAAAATATACCGAATAATATTAGTAGGGTCAAGGAGGAAGTATACTAGTCTTATCTTGGTAAATGTTGGAAAAGTGGAAAGTTTGGCGCAGGTGATTTTCTATCGTTCCCTTGACGTGGTGTGGTACGTTAGGTCCGAAGACATGGGTAGGCGGTGCTTGCTTGTTCAAGGGTCAGGGAAAGATGCTGACTGGCCCAGTAAAAGCCAGGCTGGGATAAGCCGGGTGTTGGAGATCACACCATCTGTATGGAAACATGGTAGTGCTCAGCAGATCAAGCAATCTGCATTTGCGGCCCGATCGGGTAGGGCGTATCGCTGATTATCCAGCCATGGCAGGGGAGTATTGTATGTGGACAGGCATGTTATACGATATCCTATCGGATTAGCCCCGTCAGGTTGGAGTAAAGTTTGCATGGGCAAAGGAGCAAGTAGATCAGCAGGGCATGCAACGCTTTGGGCTTCCTATCAAGCAACTAACGAGCATGTTGGAGACTGCTTTGGGGTATACTTGCATCGACGGTTGCCTACCATAGTACGACCAACGGACAAACGGCGAGTAGTATATTTAGTATTGGCCGTACGGTAGAGACGCGAGCCTAGTCTCGGTCCCATTCAGAACCTCGACACCCAAACAGGAACGGAAGGGGAGGGAAGACAGCTATATAGGGCTTAGGGAATATTACCCCTTATGCTTGAAGTAGCCAAAGATTTCCGATGAGCAGATGACATGTGAAGGCATTTGACTCCGCGATATGTTGTGCATGGCAGGGGTAGGCAACGCCATCTGCCGCTTCTGACTATACAACTGTGGATATAGTCAGAGTCAAGTAACAGATAGATGACGCTCGGGGATCCGAAGACGCACGTGGAAGCCCGCTGAACTCGAAGTATACTTGTGTAACACATGTTGTAAGAGAGGAACTGTAAGTGGTGTTATGCTGACAATGCCCGGCCGCGGATGGGTTTGGCAGGAAAATTTGTCGTGTACGGATATACGCACAGCATCATTAGGGAGCAATGCACAAAGGCGGTGGAGACGTTCAGCTCAAGTTTCAAGATGCTAGGAATGATGTTGAGTCCAAGCGAGGGTCATGTTCTTTCGCGCCATTTGCCGAGGTTGTGCACGAGCACGACCAACACTCAACATGGTGCGGTGCATAATGTGATTAATCGTACGTCGTCAGATATTCAGATGTGGGATGATTTCTTGGGGCTTTAGACCAATATTGAAGGTACACCAGTAACCATACGAGGGTGACCATTTTGATCTGTGTGCTATCGGGGGCAGATGTTCTCGCCCATTGCAATGGCGAATGGAGCACGCCACGGGCTGACGTTATGGACGTTCTCTGATCGTCGGCGATCAGAGCCGATGTCCGTTCCAACCGTGGGCTACTCAATACGGGAATCCAGCCCTGGAGGTGGATGTGAGTGTGACTGTACGTAGAAAAACACCAACAACACGTGATGTAAGCCAACGCGCATGAAGGAAGATTGTAACATGCGAGCCCCGGCACTTGGCAAAGATGTTCCCTCTGTCCGCGCGGTAAGTGTATGAGTAAGTACATGTCGACATACAACCTATCGACATGATGTTCTCTTGTAAACGAAGCTCTGAACAAGCTTCCAGCGTTACGCCAGTGGGCGTTGGAAGGATCGGGATGCCGGGCAGAGCCCGTGCGCAAGCCCGGATCACGGCTTCTATGTATGTAAGCTTCGGCTTCGTGTTTTCCATGTTCCTTCTTTAGTGCATCATCGTCTACATACGTGTTCGTATTACTCGTTTTGATCATGTACTTGGACGGAAGCAGGGCATGGTCATGATTTGGAAATTGGCCCGATGCGTGACTGGATCGAGTGTCGCCGAATACCGGCTAAGTACCCAAGGTTCCATAGCCAGAAAAGCAGCCACATGTGCATGCCACAATGACGTGCGCCACAGGTTACCGTAGGTACTCGGTACTCCTCCGCACTCGGTTCTCGGCATAGGTCGTGGAATGCCACCAAGCTGGTAATGCGCCGGCGGATGTTGGATGACGCAGAAACGCAAAGCATACCGGTACGGAACCCCGAATGGCAAAGTATGTAATGTTAATGTCAAGTAAGGCATGCGAGTCATGATGCGCTTATTTGGTTCCATGCCGTCTGGACTTGCCTTTTGGATGGACATGGCTATATGTTCCGGTAAGCTGGACCACAGGACCACAGACGCTTCACGCGGCTGTATACAGCATGATTAGTTGGTCACCTCTGACGTGACCTGCTCATATCGCAGAGCACCGTCCCCTGAACTATGACCTTGGCCGCGCAACCGACTGTCTGGAGCCGGGAATTCAGTGGGCTGGATGGGCCAACCGATGGCTGAGTTGCATCCATGGCGCCGTGCTGACCACGGTGCTGGTTGCGTGCTACGACGCTTTCGGCACGTAACCCTGGCCATGGCGTTCTTGAGGGTGTTCAGCTTGCGTCCAGAAGCATGCTACTCTGACTATGGCTACTTGTGGCGTATCTGAGCGTCGGCGCGACACTAGACGGCATACCATGTGGTCTTTCAGACTTTGTCCGTCTAGTTGGCAGGGTGCAAGTACGGAACCGCACACGTCTTTCTTCCGTCTCGCAACGTGGCCCAAGGAGGGAGATTTGCGGCCTGCATCTTGCATCGGATCCTTGATGCAGACCGGTACCGCACCTCCGGCTGCGATAAGAGTCATGGGACGGTTCGCAAAAAGCACACATGGGTTGACGGCAGAGACGGAGGGCAGTGTACCCGACGTCGGATGCGAAACTAGGTACATGGACGCAAGACGGACATGTGATGGGGCATGCCCTGGAACCAGGGGCTCTGGGTTGAAGCCCAATGGGCTGAGCTATGCATTTTGCAGAAAGGCAAACGGCGCATTGTCTCCTGAGAGGGTTGCAAATAGCTCATAGCATGCCGACGCCAGTGTTTGGTGGCACAAACCGTGGTGCTGCTGCATGCATGCCGTTACCCCCCACGAGATGCGGGGGACCGTCGCCCTCATGATGAAATGCCGTTACGATGACACGGCAAGTAAGAGCAAGGCAACGTGTTATTGAGTCTATCGAGCTTGTGACGCATGATTTGCAGGTGGGCGTGGGCAGTTATGGCTATTGTGTCAAGTCGGGTATTCGTACCCCCACATTAGCAGTGCTGCAACCCCTCCACACACCGGAGCACGTCCTCAACCAGCACGTTTTGGGGGCGGGAGCCATGGCTCCTGGCTCGCTGGTGGCTGCGTGGCGCAAACACAGTAATCTCGCAACGAGACGAGGCGTTGGCGCAGCCGACGGTGCCGAGACGTTAGTCATGGGAGTGGGTGCGGTATTGTTGGAGTACTATACAGTAGTACGTACTATCTAAGTACAAGAGGGACAGGAAAGGATATGGGACGCGACAGGCGACAGGCGACAGACAGCCAAGGCCACGACACGACACGACATGCTCCTATCGATGGGCTTGACCAGCTGGTGGGTATTGGCGATCGCTGCACTGCAACTGTATGGCGGCTCCCAGTGCGCAAGTCAGCAGCAGTGGTGGCAGGTGGCTCGGATTTTGTGCAGTGGGCTCGGGGAATTTAAATGCGCGAGCGGCACCAATGACGGGCTGCACCGAGCCAAAAATGAGGTGCACAATTCATCTGCATCTCTCACCACTCAGCAGTGAGCACACGCAGCGAGCGGCAAGGCCAGGGGAGAGAGAGAGAAGGGCTGGGGGGGCACATGATGAGACATGGTCGTGCGCATCACACTCTTGCTCTGGCCTGCCCCCGCCCGCTACCGCTGTCTTCACCGGCCCTAACAGCGGTCGAGGACAAGTATGCGAGCCCGCTGCCACGCACGGCTCGCGTTCGCCAGTCAATGAGTGAGGGCCGGCGAGGTGCAGATGCGATGACATGTCCGGACAGTCTCCCGCACGTCAGTGCTGGCTGCTGGGTGCGGGTTGATGGCTGCCATGGCTACTACTACTACCAAGCAAGTAGCTGTTGGCGCTGCAGGGCGCGGCCGCCAGCTGCACTTGCATATCGACTGCATACTGTACTGAGGCTTGTCGCCTTTGGGGCCTTGGGCGTCCTCGACGTCGGCCGGGCGCTGGTGGGCCGCTAGGTGCGCGCTGTTGCGGTGGGGGAGGACATGGATGGGCCAGAGAGGTCAAAGAGTAGTACTTACTCTAGCTGCTAGTACAAGCCAGGCCTCTTCCGCTTCCGCGCATCATCACTGTCGACAGTGCAGTAGCGCGCAACCCATGCGTGCATTGCTTGCCAGCGTATCCTGGCAGCCCACCGCCCACCGCCTAGCGCCAGTGTCGAAGCCGCCGACAAGGCATCACGTACTCGCTGCCCTTTCTCGCGCAACATGGACCAGGCGTGACAGGGGCACATATGCACCCTCGATGCGTTGCTGCTTGGCCAGCGATCCTCCGACTATTACACCGCACATTCTTATAACATACCCGGTCCAGGCGCGCCCACTGCCGACTGCCGTGACTGAACTCTCGAATTTCCATACCCTCGACCACTTGTCCAGCGTCCAGCGCCCAGTTCCCACGACATTACGCCGCAGCTTCATTTCTCGAGCGTCACTCTTGCTCTTGCCTCCTGTTCCTGCAGCCTTGGTCGCTTACTGTCTGTACTCGGAGCATGGCCGTTAGCCCCACACCACCACCACTGTCCTAGGAAACTTGCAATCGCCTCCTCTTTACCTTCAAACACCCTTCTTCCTCCTCAAGTCAAGACTCTTGGGTTGTCTTCCGGGCGACCCAACCAATCTCGTCACACTGGCTACCCAAACTCTCCCCGCTATCCAAGCCCCCCACAGCCATTTCCCCCGTCGCTTTGAGCAGTCGTTGACTCCTCCATACAACAACGACCCAAAGTCAGACCCCCAATGGTCGGCTCAGGGTGGCCAAGGCGGCTCTGACGCTGCCTTTTCCATGTTAAACCACCCGGCAGGAGCATCTCGTTCAGAGCAAACAACCCCACATATGTCGCCAGTTCAATCCTACCCTCCGATGCAGCCACCGTATCGGAGCCCGCGTGAAGGACCGGCAAACCCGCCCCTTTCGCTGCCGCCTCTCCGTCAGCTCTCTCGGACGCCGCCCACTCCTTCTAATCAGAGACACGCAAACTCTTTCGGGGTTCACTCCATGCTCAACCCCCAGGCCGACCTCATCGAACAGCAGCGAGCTCAAAGGCGTAGTGTGTCCCACATGGATTCTCCCTCTCCAGTCGAAACCCAACACTCACAGAGTCTGCCTTCCATCAGTCGACCCAACAGCGTCGACTCAACCCAGTCAACATGCGGAGATCAAAACCCTCCTAGACTCTTCCAGCCTCCTGGAAGGCCGCCAATGCGTCCAATGGCGTCTGAAAAGGGACTCCGGACTCATAGCCTGAGCAGGCTAAACCCTCCTACAGGCACCATCGATGCCCACCAGTCACCCTTCTTGACCGCGAGTACACGCCCGTCCGAAGTCATGACATCACAGCCGGCGCTACCAACTCCCCCAGCAGGAGGCCGAATGCACTACTTCCCACCCACTGCTCCGACCCCCCCACCGAATATGATCCGCACCGACATGCGCCGACCCAGTGTCAACTTTCAGCAATCGGGTAGTGCTAGCCCAATTACACAGTACTCCCCATATAGTCAGCCAGCTTCCGTGGCGTCTAGTCAGTACGATAACCACAGCAACCAAGGACATTACGGGCCTGGACCTGTGCCTACTTCGACACACGATTCACGCCAGGGATCTGTTTCCATGGATAGCGAACGAAACAGCATGATTGCCATGGCTCCTTCGGCTCAAAGCAGCATTCAGCTCATGACGATCAAGAGCCACAACGGACCCCCTCGTCAGATACCCGTCGAGACACAGACGGCGTCCAAGGGTGCCGATGAGAAAAGGAGGCGCAACGCTGGTGCGTCTGCACGGTTCCGCGCCCGGCGCAAGGAAAAGGAACGGGAGGCTTCGATGAGCATTTCCAGACTGGAACAAAATGTCCGCGATTCGACCGAGGATGCCGAGTACTATCGAAGCGAAAGAGACTACTGGCGATCTATCGCAATGCAGGAGCATCCCGAAAGGCACTACGCCCGGCCGCAGTCTCCTCGCTTGAGGCGCCTCTCGGTAGCACCATCACGCGCACCATCGTCTACCACTGGTCATGGATCGGAAGCGTCCTATGATGATTACGAGGACGATAACCGCGAGGAGGAGCGTAATGTCCGAAGGAGGACCAGTAGCTACCATCCAGCGGCTGGACCTCATCAGACCGATGCGTCCACCCCTAGCCACGACGCACATGGTTATCCTGTATCCACTTTCCCACCAGTCAATCACCAGTCAGGACAAAACACTTCGCAACCTCGTCAGAGCCTGCAACATCAACAGGATCAGTCCTCGGGTCTTCAGCAGCCCACGCCAGAAAGACCAGCTTACCGCGATCCTTTTGTCCCAGAAGCCGGTCGCTACGAGCACCGGGCCTGGGCTTCGGAGCAGAACCAAGGCCGAAGACACTAATTTGGCATCGTCACAGCCTGCTGGTTCAGCTCTCTCGCACTCTCTTTACTACATACATCACATCACAAAGCATGCGTCCATGACGGATGTCACATATCTGCAGGGATGGTCGTTTCAAGCTTTTGCAAATTTGCAAGCTTAGTTCTGCGTTATACCCAATGGCTCTTCATCTATGTAACCATTTTTTCTTTTGATTCAACAAGATATAAACTGCATCTAGAGTAACATGCCCTCACGGGCGCTTTCGTCCTGTTCAATGTGGTCAAAAAAATGAGAAGCTCCACTTTCAAACTGCCTTGGTAATAATACTCGTCCATGTCGGTTAATGCCTAAAGGTTCGCACGTCCTTCCCGAAGTGGATGTAACTAAAATTTTGCAGCAGAGCATGGTTCCCACGTTGCGATACGATCACATATGGCGATCACCAGAATCCTACATCGTTCGTTCATGGATGACCGTTGTACAAGCCCTGGTTGATTCTGCATCAGATGATTTTTGGTGAACCTATCTTGGACCGCGCTTCTCCATAAGCGAATACGTCGGCATGTCGAAACTCTAATCTTCCTTCACTCTGCCCTATGGACGGAAATGCCTGCTTGTGGACGGATATGCCTGCTTGCTTGGACCCAATCCGGCCCTTGCGTACCTTGGAAATTCGCAATAATCGAAATTGAATTTCGTGACGCGTAGAAACGGACTAGGCAATCTGGCGGCGACTACGCAGAACCTTAGGATCCGTATCGGGAAATAAACCTGACGAATCAGGCCAAAGGCCAGTCGGGATGCTAGCCAGCGTCCACGGTTGGCTGCTAACTACTTCTGCACCACCAACGGCTTTTACACTCGCGGCAAGCACATGATGCGACTTTGAAATCTCTGCACCGGCACTTGGCGGCTAAGGGAGGAATCTAGCTACGGAAAGTTTGGGCACTATGGGAAAGCGTCGGGCGCTGCCATGGCAGTTGGACTTTACAATATCGACTAGCACATGTCCTCTCGTCGCAGTGCGCGAGGGCAAGTGCCGACCCGAACCATGATGCCCTTTTGCAACGATTGCCGTCCCGCTGACAAGCTCCCAGCAACGCTCATGCATCACGAAAAAAGCATCACCGGGTTTGCCGCGCTACCTTGGGCTGAGTCACGCCTGCGACTATTGCCCCTTTGCATATAGACATGTTTGACACGAATCTCTTGCATACGAGATCTGTGCTAACGCCTTGGAGCACACGTAAAATTCCACCAGGCTGGTTGGTAGCCTCGAGACCGTGGCACTGGAAAGTAGCCAAGGATGATGGCCGGTTAGAATGGAGATACGTGCTCCGCATATCGACCGTCGGAGCTGGTTCCGGCGCGGTCCGTTCGACACGCAACCATGCTGCTCGGCGCATTGGATGGCCCAGGCCGGAACTTTATGTGCGTGATGATAGCACATGTACTGTTGTATATTACCGTGGCTTACTTACTTAGTCGAGCGCTGACCAGCACTCTGTGCCAAACAAAGCCGGCTTGCCAGCTGTCTGCTGCCCGCCGCCCGCTGCCCGCTGCCCCGACTCAAATCCACAAAAGTCCATGTTGGTATTTGGAAGCTTGTCAGAGGTTTCCATGGATGATCATCAAAGAGATCGGCGAGTCTTGGAAATCCTCCGATTGACGATTTCAGGGTGTAGCGTGCTGCTCCAGTAGCTCGACCTCTGCCCCCAAACGGCCCGAATGCCAACGTCGACTGTACTAGGTACCGTCCCAGGGTGCACAGTCTAGCGGTCAACTCCGGGTTGCTTGTCCGCATTTGACTTTTGAGTTCAGCTATCAATGGACCGAGACACGGCAACCTAGGCAGCTTCTGATGACCTTTAGATTACGGAGGACAGATGGAGAATATATCAAGGAAACTATTGCGATGATGACAGGATAGGAAATGCCGCCTCGACACTTTGTCAACCTTTGCGGCACCTGCGACTAGACAGCGTCGCCCGCTTATGGAAAAAAGAAGGTGAGCCCCGGAGCCCTGACGCGTACATGTCGCTATGTTGCAAACTACACTGCTTTGTGAAAATTGCGCATATGCGCCATGTCAGACTTTGCCCCTATAAGCATGCGTTGACTGATTTCTTGGATTGCGACTGGGAGGGAAAGCAGAAAGGCCTATAGATTATTATTGGGCGCTGGGCGCTCGCATCACATGAACATGTCGCAAAGGGCAAGACTGACCACATTTTACAACATGTTTTCCCCACAAAAGCTTTAGCCATAGAGTGCCATGCATCAGAAATGGCCTTGTGTGAACCCTGCACACATTCGCCAAGTCGTGGGCCAATGACGAAGCATACGGCCGTCGAGGCTAGGTGACGTGCCGCTACCTGGATGCACGACATGGCCATGATCTAACCCTCGTCATCGGACCTAAACATGGACCTAACCTTAGACCTACCGTTTCCCCGAGGAAAAACGCATCCAGCAGCTACACCGCCCTTCTACTCCAACTCCAACTCGTCTTGAACCGACGGCAATGGCACGGCGGGCGAAAGAGTAGTGTGTACTGGTACATATCAGCAAGCATTTGGAGTCATCCTGACTCGCGACAACAATGCGACGTGTATGTACAAGGATGGCACACATGAGCAATCTGAGGGCTGCTGCATAAGCTACTACTAGGGTACAACCTGGCACTCCCACGAGCCAGCCGCTTGTCCCGCGATCCTACTTGAAGCCTCCAAACAGGAACATGGTGGAGCCGCTTTATACATGGATGGCTGGCACTGATTGATGATATGCTGCGGCCGGGGAGAAAGGCCCACCCAATGAAGCGGGAGAGGGAGTATGATCACCGTGCACTCATTCACCGTTTACCTTTGGAGCGGGTGACAGGGCTGTAAGACAGTGTGTGTTGCAGCGGATCCGGCTTTGGTTCAGCCTTTTTGGTTGCTGCTTACCCGCTGATACAAGTCCGAGCATTGTTCTTGTTCGTCGGGCCGATGGTCTTCAAAACGGGGATACGAGTGCGAGCCTCCCTTTTGCGAAAGTGTGGTGCCCCGTATCCAACTGCCGCCCGCGTCTTGTTTTTTTCCCGCCTCACCAAGCACAAATAACGGTGCGACAAATCATGTTGGTGCTTCGTGCGTCGCTCGAGGAGTGGTGCCTGCCTGCCTGCCTGCCTGGACACTTTCCTCTGGACGTGGGGATTTTTTTCTCACAGCTGATGTCTTTTGATTTGTATTACCGGTCCTTTGACAGAGTACGTACATGGGGCCGGATCCAAGCTACTGCCGGGAGTACTTTTTTGCTACCCACCATCTCCAACCGATGTCCCACACTCAACACGTGTACCTGTGTCCACACCGCATGTCTCTCCTATTCTGACGCGATGTGATCGAGGTCATGCCTACCTGATTAGATCGGCGGCGCGTGAACGTGTAAAGGTACTTCGGCGACGCCGTTTTGTGCTCCTTCTACTTACGTTTACTGTCACGCGCGCTTCTCCGCCCTGTACGAGATGTGTGTGTGTGTGTGCCTCTCTACTGCACGAGTGTTCAGTTTCGTTATAGTCAATGTCCCCAGAATGTCTCCAGCTTCACCGGATCTGCGCCTGACTCAGCAGCCTTGTTAGATGCAGCCGGGAGGCAGGCACGGCTCGAAGGAAAACAGAATGAAACACATGTCACACTGCAGTCCTGCAAGCCCGATTCGAGGCTCAGCTACATGGTTGGATTTGAATTCCACTAGACTTTAAAACGCCATTTTGTTTGGGAAAAAGAAAAGAAAAGAAAAAAAGGTTCAATACAGTTCATGTGTCTTTGTACAACAGAACCACCGACCGGTGCTCGGCTTCCCCCTTCCCCCCTCCCAGGATATGTCGAGTAACGTGTGAGGCGGGGCAGAGTCCCGCATCCTTCCCTCCAGCCCTTGATTGCATGCATAAGCGTCTGCGCGTCTTCACGGGTTACACTACAGAAGTGTTGAGAGATGAAAGCATCATTTGACTGCAATAAGGACTTGGGCGCCGCTGCGCTGTGCTGCATGTCCTATTGCTTTGAGGTTTTTGCGCCGAGGTGAGTCGCGCTTCCAGTATCGAAACGCCACCTTGGAAGAGGCTACAGACTTTGGTGCTGTACTATGGTTCGACCTAGAGCAACATGGTGCGTCGCAACATGGGAACAGAACAGGACGAGAGTCAGGACCCGCATCGGATCAATCAAAGCGACACGCGAGACTATCCAAGTAGAGAAGTACGGCAAGGGACGTGGGTTTGGGGGATCTCCATCTCCAACCCGCAATGTCAAAAGGCCGACTTGGGTGACAGAAGAATGCGACCTTGGAAGGGCATGACTGCTAAGCAAAGCAGACTAGGCTCTTCTCCGTCTCCAACGCACGGCACCCAAAGAGGCCCGCACATGCCACCCCTCCACCCTTTTTTCTTTTTCTCCCTGATAGACGCCGAACCACGACGCCGGGCCGTCTGCACTCAATCTCCAGCATTATCCCTGCTGGTGCTTGCGTAGGCGACGTGGATATCGCAGCCCAACCATGCACGCCACGCAGCACAACACCGCTCGACCCATGCGTGTCAGCGCGAAACAGGGCCCCTAGGCTACGGCAAAGAAGAAAGATGACGGAAGACCCGCATATCAGATCTAGTCATGTGACGACAAGGCGATCTTGTTAAAACGGGAAACCAACCTGTTAAAACCCTGGCCCTATGCAAAGCACGCACAGGGTCGCGTATCACACACATGGCTGACCCGGACCTCCGTTCATCATCCCCCCCCCCCCCCCCCCCCCCCCCCCCCCGTGTGCCCCCCTTCTCTCTGCGTATCATATAGTCCATGACATCTCACTCGCATCTGAGCGCCAGCCAATGAGGATAAATCCGTGGCACCATTATAGTGCCTCTTTTGGGAAATGCGGAACGTTGTCCACCAATCATACCGCTCCCCACACCATCTTTTTCGATCAAGTACGCCCGCTGCATGGTGGCGTTGTGGACATGTGGTGCCTGCCACACGGCTGACTTCCCTTCCCACGACCAGACCCTTGCACGTACAGGTACCTGTGGTGGTAAGCAAGCCTTTGGGGTAAGTAACTTTGGCACAGAAGGATTGTAGGTTTCGGTGCGTCGTTGGAGCGTTCCGAACCGTTGCTCTGCCGCGCAACCGCTACGCCCGCTGACCGGGCGTTTGTTCGTACCCCACCCCCCCGGCTAACGGCAGAGTATGTAGGCAGAGTGTCGTGACGACTTTTGGTCGTCAACAAGCTCGAGGCGGACAAGGAAGCAGAAGGACTGTGCATGATGACCAGCCGTGGGACTTGTCGCTACCCAAACAACGCAACGTCCTGTGCCTCCGTATGATAAGTATGCCGCAGTGACATCGATTTCATCGTACAATAGGCCAGCACATGCTTCTCTTTCTCATCACCCCACGCATCACAATCACATCATGGGATAACGGGGCCAGGATATACCTGCTTTTGGTGTCTTGTCTTGCCCAAGTCCGAACTGGGCATATACCGGTACGCACCATTCGGCTCGCGTGCATGGCTACACAAGGCCTAGAATAGCCATTATCACGTCATGCAGGGTCCTCTTAGAAACCTGTCTGCAGGATATGTTTGCTTTTTGTGCCCCCCCCCCCCCCTCTCACCCCCATGCTTGCCATGTGGAGATTAAATTGCGTTATACAACTGCAACAGTCTTTTGGGCCTGTGTACCGTACGGTAACAAGTCTGTGCCTCTACCGCATGTGGATACTGGAAGGAGAATGATTACATCACAAACTCCCAAGCGAGGTGTCAACCGTCTATTATATCATTATCATTATTATCAGTCCCTGTCTTCTATCAAGATATCAAGATGCCGTTAAGCAGCGAAAAACAAATCGGATCCCCTCAATGGCCAGGCGCGTCTCAAGCCTCTAGGCGACTCCTCAAGCCACACGCTCGCAAGCAATGTACGACATGCAGACGGCGGCAACTTTGCTCCCAACAGATCTCGCATAACATGCATATCGGCACAACCGCTTAAATCTACTGTGAAACCAGATGTCGATACCCAACAGTCATCCCACTGCCGTGCTCGCGGAGATTGGCGAGATACAGAATCCCGCCGCGGGTGTGACGGCTGACGAGCGGCATGCCGTTATGACTGGCAGCCCGAACCAAGCCGTCATCGGTGTGCCATGCAGTTTCGACATGCGCAAATCCATGTTAGAAATTTCCCATACGGCCGTACCTAGTGGGAAGTGTGCACATGAGCTGATGCTATGATTTCAGATGACCTTCGCGTGCAGCAAAGGCCCAGGCGCGCGGAACAGTTGTACAGGCGCCATTCGTCACGACGGTCTCGAAGCGGAAATCCATGACGCGGAAAGCTGCAGGAGCGGATGCATGAGTGCAGTGTACCGTACTGCGTATATGATAGCGCAATCGCGTGGGGGCTGCCAGACTGGAGTTGGGTGGGCTACACCGGGGCCTCGCCCACTGCATGCTGCATTTGCTCGGGAACGGATGCATGCTGTACAAACGTTACAAGACTGGGAGCACCGCGGAGTTGCTGCGACACGTGGACCGGAGTAAGGCGGCAACGATAAGATAACGCCTTGCTTGTGCTTCATCCACCCCCGACTCCGAACCGCGTGCGCAGAGTGTTGAGTCGTCGCAGCGTCTCAGGCATGTCATTCATGCCGCTTTCGGTCCGCGTCAGTCTGTAAGCCGAGTAGTTCCTGTTTTCCTGGAGGAGGGTGTCGAACAGGGTGAAGTCACCGATGACACACTGGCCGGAACTGAGCACTTCCATGGCGTCACCGTGACCAGACTCGGACGTCGGCAGCAGCGCATCCTGTTCGCTATCGGGATCCAGGCCAATATCTGACATGGTGTCGGTTCGGTGTAGCACGCCCCGCTCCTCGTCGTCGACATCCTGGCCTCGAACCGCATTATCGCTATTCGCTGCTGTCGTTGCTGGTGGTGGCGGGTCTGACGTGGCTCGGTCAGTGGCAGTGGCGTTGGATGTCGTTGCGCCAGCCGATAGTTTCGCCAGCTTCTTCTTCAGCTCTCGCCTCTTGACATGCACCGACACCATGACGAGCTGCAGGAACAGGATGCATACGTCGAGTGCGCCAAGCTTCCACTTGCTGGTAGGCCCCTGTTGGCCGATAAAGTCTATCATCAAGCCACCGTGCAAATAGCCTCTGGTATCCTCGCCGGCCGAGGGCGCCGGATATGTGAGATGCAGGAGAAAATTGACTCCAAACGAAAACAGGAGTAGCGGGAGAAAGGGCTTTGGTTCGTCGGGCGGGCGGGTGACGGTTGCCGTGTCCGGGAGAGGGGTGAGCAGTGTTCCGTGGATGAAGGCCTTGAATGCGAGCCAGAAGAAGGAGCAGCTGTAGACGGGCGTTAGCAGTTGGCTGGAGTCTATGGTGGGTGTGGGCATAGTACTCTAAATGATAGAGAGTGATGAGTTCCAGGTAGACGACCATGTCCAAGTCGCGCAGCAGCTCGCCCAGCATCTGTATTCGCTTCCTCTTCGCATCCAGTCTCGTCTGCTTTGCCTGTTTTTCCTTTTCGCGCTGTTCCTCCTCTTCCAAACGTGCGATCGCATCTTCAAGGTCCGCCAGCTCGGGTAGAGCATCGTCATGGCGTTGTGGAGCTCGAGACGACTCGGCCTCGTCGTTCATGGCGCAGCGAGGGGAGTGTGCCTGTCGCCTCGTCTTTCATTGAAGGCGACTGCGTGGTTTGGTGCGGATAGTGATGCTTGCCCTGGGCTGTCGTTCTTCGCAAAGCTTCTGGTCATGTAGGTCTGCATGCGCGCATCGGGGCTGGAACATCAAGACGGGCCGATGGCCGAAGTGGTGAGATAATCGACACAGCTCCGCATCCTGAAGCCATTCATGAAAGCAACCGCCCCTCTAATAGTCATCTGTGAGGGTTTGTAGAGCCCTTTATTGTGATTTAGACTTAGTCTTTATCGTCACGGTTCGATTTCAGTTGAAACCACTCCAATTGCATCCATCGACGCACGCGACACCTCCGCCACCTGCAGTCGCATAACTACGTCCACCATGTCTTTCGGTGGTCCAAACAGCACACCCCTCCCTTCCTCTTTTGACGAAAATGCGTAGGTTTCCATATGCTCCATCATGACGCAGTCGGTTACACATGTCCAATTCGACTAACTTCTCACCCAGCGACTTTTACAATGAAAACACCATTGACAAAATATGGCGGCGATTCCGGGAAGAGCCGCTCGTACCCCTCGGCTGCGGTCTCACCGTCTGGGCCATTGTCGGCGCAACACGCTCCATGCGCAAAGGCGACCATAAAATGACGAACCTGTACTTCCGCCGCCGTCTCTACGCACAAGCCTTTACCATCGCCGTATTAGTCGCTGGAAACATGTACTGGCAGAAAGACCGCTTGAAGCGCAAAGAGTACGAGAAGCAGGTCGCGCAGAAGGATCGTATGGACAAGAGAGACAGGTGGCTGAGGGAGTTGGAGATGCGAGATGAGGACGACAAGGCATGGAAAGACAGGATGGCGAAGAAGGCGAGGGGTGCAGCGGATGAGGCAGTGGGCGTTACGCAGATGGTCAAGGAGAAGACCAAGGAGCTCAAGGATCAAACCGTGGGGAAGTGAAGAGGTTGAAATGATTATCTGAAGTTAACAAAATAGCTGGAGCTGTGGAGAGTCGGTATCACGACCGGCCTCCATTCGCTGAAGCGGTATGTATTGGTGCATAAACTACACCTTTTCCTACTCACGCTCTTTCATTGTACATAATTTGGGCTTTTTACGAGTATTCAAACTGTCACTACCAAAGTAACTGTTTTGCGATGACGCGACATATGATTTAGGGACTTCGTGAAGGACTAGTAGTCACTTTTAACAGCAAAGCAATCGAATCATGTGTTATCCCCCTGGATTCAAGTACTTGTGCTTCATAACAGTTGAAAGATGTGGTCATAAGAGTGGTGGGCCGACATTCAGGGCTTCTCACTGCAATCGTTTCGTTACATTTTTAGGCTGTACTTTCGGGTAAAGGTCATCTAGAATGCATGGGCCTGCTCTTACAATCACTGGAGGAGACGCTGGAACGCCCACATATTTGGATAGACTAGTCGAGAAAGTTCGAGGTTATAATAAGAGCTGGGAACGCCTGCGAAAGCTATTGGTTTTCTTGTCATCTGTGTAATATCTAGCCTTGAAAGTAACGAATATCATGTCTATTCGTCAGACACATGCTTCCACCAATTCCCATGACCGTCTTGGAAACAGTCCTCTGGGAAATACTTCATATCTCCTACGTTGGCTGGTTCAATTCTCTTCCACTTCTCTTCCGGCTCCTCCGGTTGTGCACCTCCCATATCGTCGCCAGCCACCGCGAAACAAGTTCCTCGTCGCGTCTTTCTTGGAGTCAGTTCTACCTTGTTAAGACGGTCTTCCTCCATTAGTTCATCCACATCTTCAGATGAGGAGGGGGAGGAGGATCCGTCTGCTACGAGGTCGTAGTTCGTATCTCGGAGCGGTCGGATTGGACTTGATTCGATACCTGTAACGTGTTCTACCAGTAAGTGGTCCACACCAGTAAGTGGTCCACACCAGTAAGTGGTCCACGCCACCAAAAATCAGCGCCAAGCTATTTTTCCAAACAGCAATTGTTCAACCACTATGTTCTTAATTGCTGTGAAAGCTATAAGACTATTATTTGCCACTAATTACTTCTTATGAACCTCTTTTTTTACAGCAGAAAACGCTGATTTTGGTGGGGTGGACCACTGACTGGTGTGGACCACTTACTGGTAGAACACGTTATCGGAGCCGAGTCGTACGTTTAGTTCCACATGAGGTGTCTTTGGTCTTGGATATGGTTTATGGAAGGGGCAATCTCTAAATCGCTCTTTGAGGGGAAGCGGGTTTATACGAGGTCTGTGAGTTGGGTTCATTTCCTGGTACTGAACCGAGACATTTTGCTGCCTCCTTCTCCAGTTATCCATGGACAAGGCAGGTATAATATAGTCAGTGCTGGGCTGAGTCCAAGGATAGTTCGATACAGGGCAAGGTGTCTCTGCACGGTTCTCACAGTCAGACAGCTTGAAATTGCGCTTGTTTAGAGTGACCCAGCGGCACTCTAGCCTTGGACATGTCCTATCGGCATCCTCGGGCTTTTTTTGCTCTGGTATAGGTCTATGTAGCTTAAGGATAAAGGGCATGTTAATTATCCTGGCGATAAGTTGGGGTTTTTTTGTGAACCGGAAGATACTAAATAGGGATCGCCTCGATGCTATATATCCACCGTTTTTATATTGAATAGCCTCCTAACGTGATCATGACACAAACGTAGTATGCATCATGTGACTGTGAAATTAGAGAGCAAATCCTCAAACAATATATCTCTGCCTTATTGTTATGTGTTGCTCGCCTGACGAAGTAAACAAACCTTCAGAACCGAAGATAATACATGAATGTCTGTCAATCTGTCCGTTTCAAATTTACCATGTGCGCTACCACCGGGCCTATTCAACGTTTTTATTTCTATTCGTGATAGTAATTTTTTTGTAGTGGAAAAATTAAAAAGAACCGCAAAACATGCTGTTATGATTGTCTCAGCAGTTTGTTTGGGTGTATCGGCGTAGTATATCATTACTCTTAATGTATTTTGTTCTGTTGAGCCCCAGCAATAAACTACCGCCAATGGTCGTCATATCTTAATGATGTACTGTGTTGATATTTTATAGTGCCCGAATGTGATATAGAGGGGTGTACAAAGCAGGCTTCTTCCACAGTGGCGGAGAATAGCAATGCACTAGTATCGTGAGATGAAGTTGACTACCTAGACCCTACTGAGTGCAGACCACTCACAAGCAGAACGAAATCATATCACCTGCTGCTGCGATATTGAGTAGTGTGTCCCGTGCGACAACAAGGACGTTTCGTGCACTTGGATGAAGAGGCCAGATTACCCAGGAACGGGCCGTTATCACAATATCTATGCTACAGCACTCAAATTACTTGTTGCATGCCATCTCATAAGCACACGGGAAGAAGGTATCTGCATCTCGACATTAGCCTGGTTCAACCGGAACAAAGATACAGTGATCCCGTGCAAATAGTCAACGTGCTCTCTCTTGTAGGCGTTGGCGGACCGCTTAGCCGACAGAACGTCGTTATCACCGCCTCATCAAGCGTCTCCTTTACCAACAACGTTTCTCGCTACGCTGCTTGTGTACCCCCTTGAGCCAGTACGCTCCCGCTGAGACGCATAGCTATAGACAGCGCGCGTCCAGGTAACGCATTTGTTGAGCATGCGGAAATGACCTGTCCAGTGTAGGCGGACCGCACAAACGGCAACAACCCTTTCCGCCGCGCAGAGATGTTGGTACGGAAGCAAAACATGAATTCGGAGGCTCCATGATGCAGTGGAATCTCTTCTTCCGTGCCTCCATCCCTCGACAGGTATCCTAGCCTGTTGCAAGAGTGATGTTGATTGGCGCAGTTGCCATCAACCACAATACGCGTCCAAGGTTGCGCACGTGGAACTGGGAGGTCACAGCGAGAGATAAGTCGTGCGAGGCGGGACTATAGCCTCATTGACGGCTCATCGGGACGTCATACGAAAATATGGGAGCGACGCTATCCAAATTGTGGTCCTCAATGAGGGCCGCATTGACATTGACAGGGCCCGCCTCCACCTCGGGAAGGAACAACAATCAGCAACGTCAACAAGCTGACGGTCAACAAAAGGACGCTGAGAGCAGCACCTCTACACCTCAGACAACGTTTAACCCTTCTCCAACAATGCCTGACGTTAAGAAATACGAGATAACAGAGGTATGTGTATCTGTAGTCATTTAGCGTTTGTTTGGGCTGGTATAGAGGGGTACTTCGGATGCCCCGCTGAGGTTATCCGGGCGACAGCAGTGTCAAACAGAGTTTATTTGGCTATGCTTGGCCTATCGCGTGTTAGACGCCACGCATTGGCGCGAAGCTCATCGTTGCTACGTAGAAAAATCCATTTACTAACCATCTCCCAGCCATGGCTCAAGACTCACTGCTCATTGGGCGAAGGCCCATTCTGGGAAGAGGACACCAATACGGTCCGCTTCCTCGATGTTGAGAAGCAAAAGCTATTTCGCGTGGACATGGCCAAAGGGCCATCAAGCCTCAAGACTGTAAAGGAGCAAGACATATCAATGGGGTGCACAGCAGACATTGAGGGCAATCCCAAAGAATTCATCTTCGGCGGCAAATACGGATACGGCATTGCCAACAAGGAGACGGGCGAGTACCGATGGGTCAAGAAAGTATGGTCCGAGGCTGAAATCTCCGAAAACAAGCACAAGAAATTCCGTGGCAACGACGGCGCTGTCGATTCCGCAGGACGCTTCTGGGTGGGCTTCATGTTCGACCCCATGGTCGAGAAGTGGCGAACTGACGGCGCTGTTTTCCGGCTGAACCCCGATATGAGCCTCGACCGTCCAATGAGCAACATTACGATTCCCAATGGCACGACGTGGAACAAGAAGGACGATACCATGTACTTTGCCGACAGCCCCACAAAGACGATTTGGCAGTTTGACTTTGACCCCAAGACTGGGGCTATCAGCAACAAGCGCCCTTACTTTACCATGCCAGAGGACAACCGATACGGGGAGGATGCTGTACCAGATGGTCACTGCATTGATGAGGAGGGTTACATGTGGACCGCTCTTCATGGTGGGCACCATGTAATTCGGATCTCGCCCCAGGGTGAGATCGTTGCTGAAATCAAGGTTCCCACTAGTCAACCCACCTGTCCGTGCTTTGCTGGGGAGGAGCTCTTCATTACTAGCGCCGGTGGCACAGGTGGAGAGAATGGAGGGCCTGTTGATGAGTTTGCGGGTAGCTGTTTCAAGATCAATGTTGGTGTTAGAGGACTAAAGCGATTCAAGTTCAAGGGTGGCGATAAGATCGCAGGAGGCAAGGAGAATGGACAGGTTGTTGGCGAGTAGAATATTTCTGACATTGATGAGAGATATGTCCTATTGGCTGTTGCAACAGGCTGAGATTTAGGCGTGCAGGGAGAATTATTAGACTCTCCATAGCAGAGAATGAACATATTGCATGCATAGTCATGAACCCGGACGCTGTAGGCAGCACCTCAAGAGAAAATGCCCAGTATCAGCAGCCGCCAAATATTGCCTTTGTGAAGGCTGTTGTGTCTGCTAGCGGTGGTGTTTAAGGCTGTATTACCAAACGCCTTCAGCTCATCGACTTGGTGGGACAGACTAGTCTCAGTTCTGGGGCTAAAACCGAAGCTATTTGCAACGTCCCGATGCCACCTCTCCACGATGTTTGGCTCGGCTCGTCGCAAACATGCGGGGAACCAAGGGGAACACCAGTCTTGGCCTTGTTCTTGTTTGCAAATTTCTTCTTTGTGGCTTCACTGTACCACGTTGTGAATATACCAAGTCCTCGTATTCATATACAGAAGTCTTGGGAGCTGAACATTTACACTTCAGGCCCCACTTCCACCGGCGAACAACATGATCTTTTTTTGGAGGGAGGAATGAGGGGTATGGCGTGACGCAGAATAACAGTTGAGCAAGGGGAGAAGGAGGACGATAGCATATAAACTGGAGAGGAGACGGACGGTGATGAAGCATCATCCATCATCTTCAGTGATCAATTCAACAAGCAATATCACAGTAAAGTCAAGTCTGATAACCATCGCACATCTTCAAAATGCTTCACCTCAAGGCCCTCCTTGCTACCCTCCTCCTCACCAGCACCGCCTTTGCTCTTCCCGAGCCTGAGGCTGCTGCCGACGCGCGTGCCGTCGAGAATGTAGTGCGCGATGCTTCAGCCAACGCTGAAGCCGCGGCCGAGCCCGTCAGTCTCGACAAGCGGGCGTGCAAGTGCAACAAAGTGAAGAATGCAGGTCCGTGACAAACCCACCAACATGATGATAAAATTGCGTGGCACGTATGCTCATGTTTGGGGAAAATTTAGGTCTTTATTGCGGCTACTGCTACCTCAGCAACATTGAAAATACGGCCGTCATTAATGGCAAGGACGGAAATGTGTACTGGTGCAACAAGCAAGGTGGATGTGAGGACTTTGGCACGAGGAAGAGTTGTGCAGCCTACAATGGCCCATGTGATGGTAGGGATAGTGGCTAAACATGTCTAGCCCAAAAATACTGGACTGGACTGGACTGGACAGTGGTGATATGGCAAGGTAGACAAGCAACTGGAAATTGTTCACAATGAGAAGTTCCGACCATCATCCAACATGTTGGTTTTTGCTACTTCCTACTGTTTTGCGGTTGGAGTATGTAAAAGTTAGCTATACATTGCGAATACTACTGTGTAGCTTCTTTCTGTTTCCTGGCTTCCTCTTCTTCCGGCGTGCGCGTGGTGAGTTGTAATGCGTGGATGCCACCCTCTTTTGCCAGTTCGTCTTTTACGAGTGCGTTGACCATGCGGTGGCGTGCAACTTGCATTTTGCCTTGGAAGGCTGAGGATGTAATGAAGACACTGGGAGAAGTCAGGGGTGTAGTGTGGAGCAGGGAAGATGATGGGTCTACCGAAAGTGTGTCTCTCGGCTGGTGACACCTTGCATGGCTTTGTGGTGAGCGTGCTTGTGTGAGTCGTTGAAGATTTCAAGAGATGTGGGCTTCAATGCCTCTGTAATCTGTCATCAAGTCAGATGATGTTCTACGCGTGTGTATACTGCAGACCATGCCTTTGAGCGTAGAGCATCTTCCATTGGAGTCATGGACTGGGCCATGGCTGACATGGATCGCGTTCCGGCGAGGCCGGCTTTTCGAAAGAACATTCACGGATGTCTCTTCTTACTAGACGGACAGCCCCTTTGATCAGAACCAATGGGAGAAGTCGACCGTTGTGATGGGAAAGAAGATAGTGCAGCGGCGCCAAACTGCAGGCCGAGGCTAGTGCCAAGGCGGGGGGATCGGAAGGCTTTTCCAAGGGTGGGTTCACGTCATGGTTCCGAAAGCTTGGAGCTGAGCAAGACGAGCCATTGACGCTTTCGTGAAGCTTGAGCGGCGAGAAAAAGCTCTTCTTATGATTTTCAAACGATCACTCGAGCTCGTGGGACTGTTTTCAAACCGAAAACATGCCCCTCTGAGCGAGGCTAGGAAACAATGACACAAACGACTCGGCTGTACAGTAGACCGCAGCATATCAATCCACCGAAGCCACCGTACTACTCCGAAGCCTCGAAGCCTGCATTACCTGCGCTGATCCCGGATTCCCCCCTCTCCCGGGTATCGTACCGCCATGTGGGCGCGGAGTTTCTTCTCTCGCACTCTCTCACGACATAAAATCTCCCTGTTGGCATATAATACGCGTTATTCGCACCACCTTACCTGCGCACCTTTGTCGCTCACCAGAATGGCTTCTACACTACCCCGCCTGCCCATTTTTGAGGCTATCAAGAAGCACGACGCGCAGAGCACCGCTGTCGTCCACTCCCTATCAGGCCGCGCTTTCACGTACGGCGAGCTTGTCAATGATGTCGCTGCCGCAAAGGACAAGTTGCAACGGAATTGTAATGGGCAGAGCGCAGAGGGACAGCGCATCTCGTTTCTGGTAGAAAATGGCTACGACTATGTAGGTGCGCATTCCTCTCGACCTTGTTGTTGTGGATAGCAGCAGTGGAGAGCCGAGCTGATGGATTTCCAGTGACTCTACTGTCTATCCTCGCCGCACATGCAATCGCCGTTCCGCTATCGCCTGCATTCCCCGCCCATGAGCTCCGCTACATCATCGACCAGAGCGAGTCTCTCATGCTCCTCTCCTCCGAAAAATTCCAGAGTCAGGCCGACCTTGTATTGAGTGAGGGCATGGAGACTAAGCCCATAAACTACAAACAAGAGAAGATTATGATGGGCAAGACTGACAACTATGTCACACTGGAAGAGCCCACAAGCGATAAGGGTGGAATGATGCTGTACACTTCTGGCACCACGAACAGACCGAAAGGTGTCCTGTTGCCTCAAGACGTACTGACGGCACAGTCGCGGTCATTGCTGAAAGCGTGGAATTATAGCAGCCAGGATGTGCTGCTCCATGTACTCCCTCTACACCACATCCACGGCACTGTCAATGCGCTGCTCACACCCCTCTTCGCCGGTAGCACCATTGAGTTCCAATTCCCCTTCAACGCTACAGCTGTCTGGGATCGTCTAGCCGCACCGTTCCTCCCCAACCCTGATGCAACAAAGAAGCCCATCACATTCCTCACTGTCGTCCCGACAATATACACACGCTTACTATCGACCCATGCAAGCATCTCGCCCGAACTCCAGGCCGCTAGCAAAACCGCCCTTCACCCTTCCAGCATGCGCCTCAACATCTCAGGATCCGCTGCCCTCCCGACACCCGTCAAGTCTGCTTGGGCCGAGCTTAGTGGTGGAAACGTGGTCCTAGAGCGATACGGCATGACAGAAGTCGGCATGGCACTTTCCTGTGGCCTCGACTTCAAAGATCGCGTCGACGGCTCGGTAGGCTGGCCACTACCGTCGGTAGAAGCCCGCCTCGTGGACACTGAAACCGGAGAGATCATAGAGATTGGCAAGGAGATTGATCCGGCATCCAACCGCGAACGGCAGGGCGAGATCCAGCTCCGCGGACCCACCATCTTCAGAGAATACTGGAAGAACCCCGAAGCCACAATCAAGGAGTTCACAGAAGACACTGACGGCAAAGGAAAATGGTTCAAGACAGGCGACGTTGCTGTTCGCAGAAACGTTCAGGGAGCGGGCAAGAGCGACCAAGCTTGGGCCAAGGGGCCGTTGTACTTCATCCACGGCCGTAAATCAGCTGACATCATCAAGACGGGCGGTGAGAAAGTCTCGGCGCTGGAAATCGAACGCGAAATGTTGTCTCTACCCCAAATCGACGAAGTCGCCGTCGTAGGTCTCCCCTCGGAAGCCTGGGGTCAGAAGGTAGCTGCTGTCGTTGTCCTTTCCGAGCAGGGCAAGACTTGTGGAAAGGGTGGCAAGGCTTGGTCTGCACTCGATATGAGGAGAGCGCTTAAGGAGATACTGGTCAACTACAAGATCCCGCAGGAAATGAAGGTTGTGGAGAGTATCCCAAGGAATGCTATGGGTAAGATTAATAAAAAGCAGCTCGTGATACAGATTTGGGGCGAGCAGCTTCAAGTGCCTTGAGGAAACACTATGTAGGATAGAGTGTTTGTAGAGGGGGGGTTATCTAAAAGTGTTGAATGGTTGGTTTTGTACGGTTATACTTGTAGGCTTAAGAACAGAGACGTGGTAGCTTGCAGATTAATGCACATTTGCAATTCACCATGGCGTTGTCGATTATGAAGGTGGGAATGACTTTGGTCCTGAAGACAACCTGCAGCTGGGACTGCCATGATTGGTCATCAACAAGTGCGATGCAGTAGAAACCGGCGCAGGTAAATCGGTTTAGATTGGGTATTCGAAATCAGTATTAAAAAAGCGTAAGCGATTGCCTTAGGCGGCACCATTCGTGTCATGACTGTTATATCTCGGCATAGTTCATGCCGATACATGACGGCATTTTATTCCATATTCTCACATAGCACATTCGGTTCATCTGTACATTTGATGCACAGATTTAGGCAGCGTGGCCAGACTCGGCGCGGGCAACCGAGTTGTCAACCTTGTTGCGTCGCTCACGGCCCTTTTCAGACCAGGGGAAATGAGCAACGGGAATGACGAAGAAGCTAGGAATGGTTAGCATGTGGGTTCCAGCTGATCATACGAGAATTACCAACCTGTTGGAGCTGTCTGCGAGACCAGCGAGCGCATTGTACCAGGCAGCGAAAGCGGCCATGAGACCGAAAGCACCACCAGCAACAATGCAGTCACTCTGGGGGCCAGCAGCGCTAGCCTGCAGGTAGCCAATTCCGAGTAGGAGGAAGGCCATGTCCAGGGTGAAGAAGAGGAAGAAAAAGGCCACGGTGGATCGGAGAGTGCAGAGCAGCAGGATAAAGGTGAAGATGAACCATCCCATCAGGAACAGGCCGAAAGAGTTGTAAAATTGGCCCGTCTCAGCAAGCGAGGTTTCAATCTCAAAACCACCGGGAGTAAGGACAATGGCAAATGCAATCCAGAAACCACCGTAGGATGAAAGGGCAGTAGCACCGAATGTGTTACCGACGGCCATTTCCCTATTCTCACGTTAGACAATTTGTTTAAACTTTGGTAAAAGTAGCACGTACCACATGCCGGCCAACAGCTGAACGAGACCACCGTAACCATAAGCAAGAGCTACGACAATGTTGGGGCTATGAAGACCACGTGTCTTGACATTGATCAAAGACAGAACAAAAGTGGTCAGGGCGAAAGCCGAAAGACCCAGAGGTGCTGGGTTGGCGAACTTGCGGTTCGGGGGCCTGTAGAGACCAGGTTGGAATTCACCACCAAAAGCCGCGAGGCGAAGATCCGGATCGTTGGTAGCAATATGTGCAAGAGGGTTGCCGCCATAGTCATAGGGCGTCCTTTGCTTGGGCATGCCTGCGCCATTGGTGCCTGCGGCATGGTCGGTCGTGCTGGTTCCCTTTTCGAAACTGGGGCCGCGCTGTCATGACGATTAGAAATTGACCATGTTGTTGATGGAAGCAACCTACCATGGCGTCGTTGTGCTCATGGGCTGTCGCCATTGTGTCTTGTATTTGCTTGACGTGGTGTAGGACCGACTAACTCTCAGAGTTTCAGAGAAGAGTCTGGGGAGAGAGAACTAGTCTGGGGGGGAGCGCGGAGAGATATATGTCCAGACGGCTGCAGGGAAGGGCGCTATCCATGGACAAGGCGCCACGAGCCGTCAGCCCAGAGACGTGACTAAGGGTAAGTAATTAGACGCCAAACAAGTACTAAAGCGAACCAGTCATGGCAGTTGCCCGTAAGGCGCCTCTCCAGGCCGGGTAAAAGGATAGCATGGGTCTCCACTGATGGTCAATGAATTGAGGGCACGGTTAGCCGACGAACAGCTGCACGGTGTGATCGGCACCAACAGTTGCCATGCCGAGGCCGGATGGAGGCCGACAAAGAGGGCATGGCAATTGGCACGCCAGACGATCGACTACTGGGCGTACATAGTATGTGTTGCGCTCAGATGGGGGGCGTCTTTGGTGCTTGCGATGACGCGGGGAATGGGTGATGGCTGCCTCCCAAGACGGCTTACGGGTCGCCCGTTTCAAGCCACAAGCATTACATCATCGCTGCTCATGATCAATGACATGATTGCACCCTTTGCCAAATATTTCGAACACGATCATGGGCGACAAGGAAAAAAAAACACCCATCTCTTCGCGACATCGTATAGCACACGGACCACGGCCCTTGAATTCTGCATGTTGGCCGTAAAACTGCAGGTTTACCCTTGCCGAGTGCGCCCCTGCCAGCAAGGCGTCAACGCTCATATCGCTCGGACAAGTTAGAAGCGCACCCGGCGCCATTAATTCCCTTTCTGTTTCTCCCCATGCTCCATCAGCTGGGATGCCGGATATGGCGGGTGCAACAGGCCATAAAGCACTTCTGTCCCTTCCAGTCCCTTCCAGCTACACCGCTGTGCAGCTGACGGTCCAGGCGCCTTTGTTATGTAGGGAAAATAGAGACGATGCGCCTAGTCCTGATAGAAGCTATTTGCTCCGAGATTGTTGACCTGGTTGCAGAAAAAATCAGTTTGCAGAGTCGTCCGTGGAGCAGCAACGGGAGGATGCATGGGGTTTGGCGGCTAAGCTTTGTCCAAGAGCCTCGGCACCTTCCAACCATATCATGACATAATTCACCTCTTGGCCGCCTCTAGGGACAAGATTGGAAACACTATGTACAGTATACCTTGACCTAGTAACAGACTAAAGATGGGGTTTGACAGGTTGAATCACCCATCCGTTGTGGTGTGAGCAAACTCTAGCGTCGCGTGAGGGTGCTCCCTGATCCTTTGGGGACGCATGGACATGGGGCCGTGTACGCATGCTGGCTGTTGCATATTTCCGGACCAACGGGAAAAGTAATGGATTCAATTCCACCTGCATGTTACCGTCCGTGTCTGTTGCCTGCGCGATAGGCAGGCGTACAGACGTCAACAGTCCTCGACGGGTGTTTTCCCAATGGACCTTGCGTCGTCTCATCAAGACAACGATTGATTATCGTTTCTCAAGAGCCAAAGCACTTGTTTGATATTTATTGGCTTCCATGTTAACGGGACACGCCAACAATAAGTACATACGGTAGGCCTGTAGCTATGTCGTGCGGAACACGGGAGGTGGACGCATGGCGCCATGCCGTAGCAGTTTAGGCTAATACCGCTGTGCAAGCCATCTTCTCACCTTGTATCGTTGTGGCACTACAGCAAGCAATATCTCCTGCATAGCATAGTGTTGAGTGCTTGAAAAGAGCTACAACCTGACAAAGAGTCTGGAAGTCGGTTGATGGTCGCTGCTCTCGTTTGTACAGTATGCGCTGTGATCCATGCCGTTTTGTACACTTTTCGACGTCCCCGGACATATGGGATGATGGAAGTAGGGACCACCCAGGTTGTGGAGAATCGGAATCCGGGGACTCCGCTTCGGTCCCTGCGCAAGAGCGTTTTTAACATTCTACAAGTGCTTCGATACAGCACCGCAACAGGGAAAGCTTCAGCTGTTGGCACTTTCGTCGCGCCACATGGCGTGACAACCTTCTGGTCTTGTCAAAACCCCCACAATATGAAAAACTGCCTTGAAGCATCGCTTTGTCGTCAATACTAATAGAGGACGTCGTAACAAAGACTACCAGGGCAGAAAGGTGGCGTTTCTTGACTCTCTCTCTCCCGGCTTGGTAACAACTTGGCACTTTTCGCTACCGTGGCAGACATGTGGCGAGGAAGGCCCGAAGTAGAAGACGCTTGCCTGGGCATTGTCAACAACAAGTGTTTTCAAAACATGATGTGAATAAACACATACAAGACTGAACCTAGACTTCAAACAATTCTGTTCTCAACACCCCTCGCCTACTGAACCCAGTACGTGTGCAGCAGTTGTATACATGTTAAAAGTCATGCACTTGTGGATTCGAAATTGGTATTCAGTATGTACAGGGTCGTGACGTTGCTCAGCGTTGGAGTCCTAACAGGGGAGAGATGTGTAAATGGCTGAGTTCTTACACAAGGTACTATAAAGGTACTAAACTGCGAGCACTAGCTGGAGCCCCTAGAAAAGACAAGTCTGCATGGCCATTCTGTGAACTGATTGGACTTTTGTCTGGCCCGTGTTGATATTAATAGGAAGTGCTAATGTATAGTAGCGCGTGATGCGATGCAAACAAACTCAGTCCAGAGTATCGTACAAGCTTTGGGACAAACAAAACATGTCATAGTGAACTGGACATGGATTGGATAGAATACAAGGCGCACGGAAGAGTCGGCACCAGTCCGGCTGGCTACGTATTCATAGGTCGATGGCCCTCTAGCGCGGGGAAGTCGTCATCCCGCGCCGAAGCTTAGCTACCTTCCCCCGTCAACATGTTGGCGCGCCTGAACTCGGTGTTTAGGCAACGACATTGAGCAAACAAAGCTCTTGACTTTATCTGTGTGACATCAACTCCATCATATAATAATCCACCTTCAGCTTCAGAAGCCCTTCAATCTAAGCTGCACCGCCGCATCGGCTGCATAGCGATACAGCTCCCCATAGCTCAATATGGCAGACACCACCATCACGTCCCACGAGGACATGACGAGCCTCTCGTACTTTGACAACTCGTCGGGAAAACGTGTCAACACCGATGTCATGCTGATTGAAGCAATCCGCACGCAATACCCGGACCTCGACCTCGTTGTTGCACCCCAGGGCAGGCTCAATCTTCTTGCCTATGCTGCTGCTGGCTTAGCAGACGCGACACCCCTCGAAGATGTCGTCAAAGATCCTGTCTACGGCCCAGGTGTCAAGCTGCGTTCTTACATGCCGCCAGCCAGAAGACTTGACTCTGCTCCTGGCACCATGGTCGAGCGCGTCATATTCGGAAAATACATGTACAAGTGGAAGGACCAGGAGGCTATACTCTATGTCGCAGAGGGACGCGATGGAGCAGGAGCATATCCGACTCCCATTATGCATTACATTCTGTCCAATGCATCACACAAGGTCGACGAGTTGATCAAGAACGCGACCAAGTGGGGATCCGAACTGCACAACGAGGTCTGGGTCTTTGACGGGGGCTACTGGTTGAAGAGCGCTGAGCTATACAACTCGGTACAGAAGAGCTCATGGGACAACGTCATCCTCGACGAGGACATGAAGAAGTCGCTTATTGCTGACGTGGAGAGTTTCTTCGACGGCCAACAGACGTACCAAGACTTGAAGGTGCCGTGGAAGCGTGGTGTCATCTACTACGGTCCCCCAGGCAACGGAAAAACTATTAGCATCAAGGCTATGATGCACAGTCTTTACCAACGCGGTATGAACGGAGACTCTAGACTCGCTGTTCCAACTCTCTACGTTCGTTCGCTGGTCTCTTACGGTGGCCCTGAATACGCCTTGGCGCAAATCTTTGGCAAGGCTCGCGAAGAGGCGCCCTGCTATCTCGTCTTCGAAGATCTGGATTCAATCGTCAATGATCATGTGCGTTCGTACTTCCTCAACGAGGTCGATGGTCTCAAGTCCAATGATGGCATTCTGATGGTAGGTTCAACAAACCACCTTGACAGACTGGACCCAGGTATTGCAAAGAGGCCCAGTCGTTTTGACCGCAAGTATTACTTCTCAGACCCAAACTACGACCAGCGTGTACAGTACTGCAAGTTCTGGCAGGGCAAGCTCAAGGACAACAAGGACATTAGCTTCCCCGATGAGCTTTGTGGAAAGATTGCGGAAATCACGCCCAAGTTCTCCTTTGCTTACCTGCAAGAGGCCTTCATTGCCGCGCTTCTTGCCATTGCCGGGCGCGGTGGTAAGAGCGCAGCGGAAGCCGAGTTTGAAGCGCAGAGGTGGTCTGGTCCTCAAGATCCGATGAAGTCAGCCACTGGCACTCTCCACTCCAACTTTGACAGGGTACTTCGCTTTGGTGATTCGCAAGATGTTGGCTCAGAGCCAGACACAGACCTTGACAAGCTAGAGCTCTGGGTTGAAATAAAAAAGCAGATCAAGATTCTGAAAGAAGAAATGGGTGAAGAGAAGCGCAAGAGCAACGGCGGGTTTGACCATGGGCCGGCAAAGTCGACGCAGTTCAGAGACGAGCTTGATGCAGTTCTCCATGGCCGACAGCAGCGGGGCAGTCGATCTCAACGTCCTTTCTAGGGGTGAAGGATCTGGTGTCAGGCATGCAATGTTGATGATTTACGTTCTAGTCAAGGCGCACAAGGAAGGAAATACATAGTTTTCATGTCTCAATAGCAATTATCTTGAATATGGCTTTATCGGCATGTGGGTCGCGCTCTCTTACCTTGGTGCTACTAATGCCATCGAACTGAAACATGTTCCCACGCACAAATGAGGGCACATTGCAGAGATTATCTTAATCAGGTCCCGAGGGATGTTCTAGATATCGGTGAGACTCGTCATGTTATGATGTCACATGCAACCAGAGCAGCACGTGGGTGAAAGGCGAGGCCGTCATGCCGGACAAAGATGGTTAACTCCGGCCAACCTCAGGCTCATAGGTAACACAGCCCATCTTACCCTCACCCCAACCCAAGACCACCAACAATGTCGCACTTACTTTTCAGAAACGTGCCTTCTTTCCGCAGCGTGGCACAACGCTCAGTCGCCCGCCAGTTTCAAGCCTCGTACCATCGGCAATCATCACCGAAAATGGCTTCTGGTGCAGCATCCATCCGTACCTTACTCCGCCAAACGACGCTTCGCGCAAGTGCGATAGCAGCACACCGCACCTCATACCCAGCCTCGCAGCAGTTCTCGCACCAATCCTACATACAAGACCGCTCACGGTCACCGTCCCCCCCACCTCCATACCAGGCTCGCAACACATCTATTCTTGCTGCGCCAAACCAATGGACGCGCTTCAACACACCTTACAACACCCTCTCTTCAGTCCGCACATTTACCTCGTCACCACGCGCAAAGCTCGCATCCTCGACTTCACAAGCACCGTCCCCATTGTCTCCAGAGTCACAACAAGCCGTCGACGAGGCAATTGAGCAAATACAAGAGTTGTATGGTACGGCCAGGGACGAGTTTGAGATTGCGTCTGAAGAGAGCGAGAAGAACACTACGTATGCGCCTGATGACCGCGCTGCGGCGCGGGAAGAACTGGATCGGTTACTGGAATATTACAATGGTCTTGTTGAGCGAGGGGACAGAGCCGTTGCGGATGAGGTGAAGAGAAGGGTGGGGCAGAGAATACGAGAGTTGGAGAATGCCGTCTTGGCTATGGAAGAGGCTGCTTTGCACGGGGACTAGTTGTTCTGTCGTGGGAAGCTGCGTTGTAAGGTCAGGAGAAGAAGACGCTTTATACATGACTGTGACTATTGCTTAGTGTTCTATTAAGGCATGTCTATACAGGCGGTTTGAAGGCATGATTCAGGTCGGGTCTATATGTATCATAGATACCAACCACTCAGCAAATTGAGAGCAATGTACATTATCGTCCAACGTTACAGTTGACAAAACCGCCGTCACCGAGGTCCCGCCTTGTTTTTTTGCGAAAATGCCCAGCCTCAGCCGCGTCTTGGCCCTCGTGCCCGTGTCGTCCCCGCCATCTTTGTACCTCATCTCCATCTTCTCTCATCTCAATTGCTCCTTCACAGCAAAACTCGTAAGCTCCATTTGTTGCATGCAGCAGCCAACCGCGCATTCGCTCGACCTTTAAGCCTTGTGGGGTCGCGCTATCAAGGGTATTCATTCCCCATCTCCCGCACCAACCACAGCTTCCTCCCCAGCCGAACACGCGGACAGCCAGCCCATTGCTCAATCGGGCAACCAGCCAGCCATGGCTCACAACCACAACCATACGCACAACCATCATTCCGAGACAGCACCCTTGCTCAATCATGCCCACAACTTCCTCCCTCAGCACAACATCCATCCGGACGGCGAAAGCGGCCGCACCGGCTTCCATCCCACCCATTTCCTCACCGTGGCCTGGCGCTCTGGCAGCAATGCAGCAAAATACACAAATCTCCTCTGGCCCCTTGTCCTCGTAGCCTTCATTTTGCATTTCGTCGCCCCCACATGCCGATTGCTGTCTTTATCACGAGTTACATTGGCATGGTTCCCGTGGCCAACTTGTTGGGTTTCGCGGGCCAAGAGTTTGCGAGAAAGATGCCCAAGGTCAGCGGGATTTTGATTGAAACAGCGTTCGGATCAATCGTCGAGATTGTATTGTTTATCGTATTGATTGCGAAACATAAGGGTGGTGATGATGGGGGTTCGAGTGAAGACGGGAATCTGGTGCCTGTTATACAAGCTGCAATTTTGGGGTCTATACTTACCAATTTGCTGTTGTGTTTGGGACTGTGCTTTTTCGTTGGCGGGCTAAGGACCCTCAGTCAGAAGTTCCATGCTTCGGTTAGTGAGGTTGGTTCCGGATTGTTGCTGGTCGCTGGGTTTGGTTTGCTCATCCCGAGTGCGTACTACAGTGCGCTCAAGGGCTCGGCGGTCAAGACGGCACATGGGAAACACGAGTTTACCGAGGAAGTGCTCAAGCATAATGTTTTGAGGATCAGTCAGATCACTTCCATCTTGCTGATGATCGCTTTTGGCATGTAAGTTACGTTGAGAAAGCATGGCTGATGGTCTTGTTGACTAACACGAACATAGCTTCATCTGGTACAACGCCCGGTCCCAACACTCGCTCTTCGACGAAGTCCTCGAAGCCGACGAACACGCAGACCTAGACCACCACCAGGATCTCGCAAAACCCAAGTTCACTTTTACAGAGTGCATCGTTGCACTCGTTCTTTCTCTCGCTCTTGTCACGATGCTGGCCTACTTCCTCGTCGAGCGCATCGAGGATATCGTTGAAGCAGGTGTCCCCGACCAGTTCCTCGGTCTTATCATGATTCCGCTTGTGGAAAAGGCTGCCGAGCATTTGACCGCTATTGATGAGGCATGGGATGGCCAGATTGTACGTAAGCTCTGCCACTGGAAGATGCCGCTGCTAACGTAATCCTTTCAGAACTTCGCCCTCTTCCACTGCATCGGCCCTTCGATCCAAACAGCTCTATTTAACGCTCCACTTGTGGTCCTCGTCGGATGGATCATGGGCAAGGATATGGATCTCAACTTTGAGATTTTCATGGTTGTCTTGCTTGTACTGAGTATTGTTGTTGTGGGCAACTTTTTGAGGGATGGAGAGAGTAATTATCTCGAGGGAGCTATGCTTATCGTAAGTTCTTGACCTCACCACGCGCGTAAGGTTAGTGGAGCGATTTGCTGACAGATTGTGTAGATTGTTTATGTTATTGTGGCTGTGGCAGCGTGGTACTATCCGAACCCTGATGTTGCTACTTCAAATGGCACATGAGGGAGTCGAGTAGTATTAAGGAAAGATATGACGACATGTCGCTACCTCTAGGCAACACTACCACCCAGATTCGAGCAGCATCACAAGTTCAATCGATGTTTGGTAGCGATGTTGTAGGTGACGGCAAGACTTACACTCGACACGTGATGCGGTAATCAAAAGTGTAAGAAAAGCCTGGGTCGGTGGAACCCTGCTATGACTGCGAAGCTTGATGATTCCAAAAGCCTGCTTAGTATATACTAGTGCATATTACATATTGAAATCTCTCAACTATATACATTTCAACGTTTCATACGTCATAACTATTGTCACATGCGCCTTCTTACACAAAACACGTCAACTATAACGCCAACTTGACCAACTCTGGGAAGTCAGGAGTACCAAAACCAGTAATCGGATCCCAACCCTTGGTGACCGGGAAACCCTCAACATTGCATCCATGGCTCGATCCCTTTGTAATATCCGTAAGGCCCTTGTAGCCCTTCTTGTACAACCAAGGGTTCAAGAAGCCCAAAGTAGGCTTTCCCTTTGAAATCAATGCATCATTGACCAAGGTGAAGATACCAGCGGTCAAGGGCGAAGACGCCGAAGTACCGGAGATGGTTCCCTCTGTTCCGTTCCAGAAGTAGGCAAAATACAGACCCTGGGCGGCGAGATCGGGGTATCCGCGACCGGTCTTGTTGTAAAGGCCGTCATACGTGCCGTTAAGCTCCTTGATGTACTTGGGAACAACCTTGTCCTGGTAAGAGGGACGGGAGAAGTAGTTGCTGAATCCACTGCCGCTAGCGTATAGGTCGCGGAATCCGGAAGTCGTGTTGCGGGAAGGTCTGTAAGCGGCTTCTTCGGGCTGGAAGTTCATGGTAGCGCCGACGGTGGTGACGTAGGGGCAAGAGGCCGGAAAGTTGGGGTTGAATTGGTACTTGTTGGTGCCATCGTTGGTGTAGCAGGCGTCTGTACCGCCGATACCGCTGTCACCAGAGGAGAAGAAGAGGGTTGTTCCACGGGCACCGACTTGGGCGAATTGGCGGCATACGCGCTCGGCGTAGGCACGGGGAACGGTTTGCTCGCTGTCGCCGTACGAGGTAGAGATGACATTGGGGATTTTACGCTGGGTCAAAAGCCAGTTTACCCATACGAGGTAGGGCTCGTTTGTGTTTGTGGGCGTGGAAATATCAGGGGTGAAAGGGGGCGAGCCACCGGTTGAGTAAGAGGTGATGGGGGTTTTCCAGCTGATGCCCGCAATGGCCTGGACGTCAAGGTTGGCTTCCCTACTGGTGCCCTTGACTGACTGGTTTAGGGTGAGAGCACCGTCTTGGAGGGGCCCGTTGTCAATAGAAATGGCCTTGAAGCCGTAAGCCTGTGAGACGGCCTCTGGTCGGTACTTCTGGAGGAACATCTTTGTGTCCGGGCGGATGGGGATCTCGCCAAGGAAGTTGTTAAAGGCGACGCTGTTCTTGCGGCTGGCCTTGGTTTGGTACCACTTTGTCTTGTAGAGTGTTTGGAAGCACTCGGGAGTGACGGATGTCACATTGCAGACGGCAGCAATTGTGTTGTTCAAGGGAGTCTTGTAGCTCGCAGGAACCTCGGCCTGCTCGTCATACAGTGTCGAAGCCTGAGCTGCGGTCTTGAAGAAGGAAGTTGTGGGCTGCACGGTATCGATGTGGCTATGCAGGTGGCGGGGAAGCGACCATTTAATCGTACGTGCAACGACAGAGCCATCCTTGTGCTTATACGTGTGGTATTCTGTGTCGAGAAGACTCTCAACCATCTCAATAGGAAGGTGAACAATCACCCAGTCCTTTGCCGAGCTGTAACCCAAGTTGTCGGTGCTAATGCCGTTCTCACGGAGCCACTCATGAACCAAATCATGGGTCTCCGAGGTGGGAGCAACAAGCTTGTCGACCTCTTCGGGGGTCAAATACTGGCCATAACGAATATGGTCAGGATCAGAGACTATTGTAATGTTATTCTATGTCCCAATTTCCAAGTCCAAACAAACATACCCTCCTGGAGATGACGATCAAGCTCCTCAAACCTCCCCTGCTTGAGACCAATCTGCAACTGAATGGTCTTGGCTCCATGGGCTCTGCCGAGCCTCTGCCACTCGCGTGGCACATAGTGCGTTTCTTTGACCGCATACGGCGATCTCGCCTTCACAGGTGATGCAAGCGCATCACTTGCAGCGATGGCAACCAACACAGCAGACGCAAAAAAATGCATCGTGTATACAAGGGACGAGAGAGAGACAGAGTCGGTTTATCTCCGACAAACGTTCTCGACGGCTATTTAAGCCTTCTGGGAAGCAAGGCGTCATTACACATGCTGGACCACCCTCGGCGCAGGAAGGGGACTGGTACCGTATCTGGAAGGTTGATAGTAGCACAGGGCGGGCTGTATACTAGCCTGCACGCCGATCCCAGCCCCATATCCTTCGGAGCGGATATCGCAGCATCTTCGTTATTTGATGGAGGCGGCTGTAACCTGTTTGCTCTTTCGGTCCGTCGGGGGCAATTGGAACGCTGCTGACTGACGTGAAGCAGACAAAGTGTGCAAGTTATACACAACTTCTCGTCGCCAGGTCGTACAAGCAAACAATACCAGTTACCTAACATGTCGGAGATAATCCCAAGTCACAATATGCAACGCCCGGCTAAGCTTCAAGCCCCTCTTTTTTTCCGCGCTACTGCCCAAAACGGAAGCTGCGAAAGAGAAGAATCATAGTACGCTTGATAAACAAGCACAGCGAAGCCACTAGATAGCGGGCCCTTGGCTGCTCTTGGGGGTGCTTAATTTACTCTTGGAAGGTGCATGTGTGGATCGAGTGTCAAGACATGCTGCTTGTGCACTGATGCTCCGCCACCGACCTGGTTGCTGGCCTCCGCAGACGGTGGTTCGCATATGTAATTGGTACCGCTGTTGAGGTGCGCCTGTTAGTCGACTGTCAGTGGCATGTGTAAGGATATACAAGGGGACCGATGGTAGTAGCCACGTTCTAGATTGGGGTTCCTGAATGCATCATCACGACATGGACATGTCCCTAGTTCATTAGGGTCTGCCATTTGCTCCGACGACCGACATACTTTTGAGTCTCTTTCCTATCGTGGTATACAATCGGCCCTCCCTCCTTGAACCATGTGTTTGCACACATATACGAGCATTGAGTGGCGATACTCTCTTTCCGAGCCGTCCTTGGTGATTGAGAGGAGAACATCATAGCGGATGCTTTCTATACACCCCAAAATACTTCTCTCTCCGACTCACACATCAGGAATTTGCCGAATGCCAACAGGCTGAACATGAACAACGTTTATAAGCTACTCGTACAAGCTGCAGTGCTGACTCTATCAACTCAAAGGGGAAAAGGGCACCGTGCTATATATGCGTAATCATGGCTAGGGCAGATTAAGAAAAAAGAACACCCTAGTCGATGAGCAGGCTGTTCAGACGTGCCTCCGTAGCAATAACGTCTAGCGCTTGCTTGACCTCAAGTACTCGTCTGCACTCGCTCAACCAATCCTTGCTTAGTACCTTTGCCCACCCCTGCAGGCCGTTCATTTCACGCGCCGCAGCGTCTAGATCGCCCTCTTCAAGCAGAACCTCGGTTCGTGCAAGGACGGCTTCAACATCTGCACCAACAGCAAGGCCAGACTTCTTGAAGAGGACCTTGGACATGGCCAGGGAAGCAAGATGGGACGCCATGCCTGCGTCTTCGGGCAGGAGAGCAGCTTTCCTGACTTCTCCTGCAACCCGACGGAAGCGATCAATTAGCAGAGCTGAGCTGGGAATGCCGCGCTGGTACGCGGCGGGGTTGATGCTGGCAATAGCAGCGCTCACAACTGGGTCATCAGCAGCAATCTCCTTGAGAGCAGCCAGCTCCGTAACAAAAGGCTTAGGAACGACCTGAGTCTCGAGTGCAGACTTGACGGCCTCCACGGCAACAACCAGATGTTGTGTCTTCAAGTTTGCGTCCACAACACTGTTCCACTCGGCGGTAAGTTTCTCAAGCTCGTGAACTGATGAAGAGAGCTCGTTTAGCTTGCCAAGACGGCCCTCACGTTCGGCCTCGACACGTTCCCGTACGGTGGCTGTGAAGGACTTTTGCATCCTGATGCTCTGTTCGAGAAGGCGGTTCTTAAGGCTCTGCTCATACACCTTCTGTGCAGTCTGTAGCTCCGACTGGAGCCTCTCCTTGTATGATTGGGACAGACGCTCGCGCTCGTTCTCGAACTCTTCCTTGAACTGCGTCTCCTGTGCCTGCATTTGGTGGTCCAGACGCTGGATCAGCTCCTTGGCGGCTTGGTCAAACTCAGCGTGGGCGGCCTTGACCTTGGCCTCTGCTTGCTGTTCGAGAGTCTCCTTCATGGTATTGATGTCTGAAACGACCTTTGCGAGCTCACTCTTGGCCTTGTCTAGCGCAGAGTTGTACTTGCCATCATGGGCATTGTCTGCGTTGACGACGGTGATGATGTCGTTGACGATCTTGACGACATCTTGCACGACGGGCTCGGTAGCAGAGGGTACGTTAAGGTGGTCAAGCGGAGTAATGGCTTTGGATGAAGCAGTCTCGGTGACCTCGGCTGTTGGAGTCGAGGAAGGTGTCTGCGAGGAGACCTTTGGCTGTTGTCCGCCCGACTCGGTCTTGTCCTGCTTCTTGTTGTCGTCCACTGCACTGACATGTGGGCCACGGCTGGCGAGGTCACTGCTGTTTTCCTTTGCGGGGCGTGCAGTCAGTCCACTCCTTCCGGGAATGGTGACCTTGTTCTCGCCAGAAATCTGGGGGTGGAGCCTGGGTTCGCCAGCACGGCCCGGGAAGCGCCGTCGAAATTCGCGTTCTTCAAAGTATGCAACCGCGTCCTCGCCATATGGAATGTACTCGGTAAAGAAATCATGGAAGTTGTCCGAGACAAGCGAGTACCAGACACCACCTGCGTAGCCAAGGCCAGAGAGGATAGTGAGCCAGAGGAGGAACCTGCGGAACCTCCGTCGCTTCTTCTTGGGTAGTGGCTTGATAGGATCGGGGGCTACACTGGCCGTGCCAGTACCAGTTGGTGGTGTTGTCGAGGGCTGTGTGGTTGGGGCATCGCGGGATGCGCCTATGGTACTGTCTGGGGCAGGTGGTCCCTTGGGCACGTCAGAGGCGGGGATGGTGTTTTCCTGGACAAGTGACGGGTTTGATGGGCTTAATGATGGCTGCGTAGTAGGGGCCGGGTTGGGAACAGCTGTTTCGCCCAAGTTCTTCTTGTCGTCGACATAGAAGCGTTGGGCGACATGCCATTGCGGGCGGGCGGCCCGAGCCAATGGCCGGACAGCTGGACGAGCCCGAAGAATCGAGGCGCGCAGCATTGTGGGCTGCCTCCGGATGGCGAGGATGAGGATGGGGGACGGGGTTGTTGATGGTCGTATGCCAATGCCGACCCTCATGAAGATTTGGAGCTGGACCGGAAACACACGTCAGGGCGCTTGGGCCAGTCGGCAATACCTCATAGTTACCCCCCGTTCGGTGGTCCAGCACCAATCTTTCCACACGACACTGGACATCCACTCGCTGCTGCGACTTAGAAAGCTAGAATCTTCTGCGCAATCCATGGTACTTTGTGACCTTTTGCCTAGCAGCTGACCGAAACTCCATATTTTGTATCAATACCCGTCATTGAGTGTAAAAGCATTACGGACGTGTCTACCGCAAACAGCGGTCGCTCTACCATCTGCGGTACCACAAAATTTTATGCCCTACTAACTTTCTTTTCATATAAGCCAGTTTCTCTCCTCTCTTCCTTCTTCCATCTTACATTCCACATTTCACATACTCCAAAGTTTACCCCCAACTGAAACAAGACAAATCAGGCCAGCCTTCGCGTCACCACAAGTTGCAACGTCATCAGATCACAGCCATCATCACAAGCCAGCAGGCAGCCGCTTTCCAGCTCACAAACACATACACTCCCCCGAGCTCGCGGGAATCTGCACTCCAAAAGAAAAGAGACCCACTTGAAAATCTCGCCTGTGGCTTCACCTCGGCTACAACAGAACAGCGCAGCAAAGCGCGGCACTTCTCAAACACCACAAACTTTTCTACTAGGGCACTTCGTACAAAACCTGAACCCCATCCACGCCCTTGGAAACTTTATCTACACATCTGCAACCAGCCATGTCTCACGGGCCGAACCGCACCGCGGGCGCGCGTGACGAGGAAAACTTCACGTACGACCTTAGCAACGCCATATACGGCAGTTTCCCGTCATGCGCCACCGACATATCGCCGCGAAGATCGCGTGCCTCATCAGCAGCGACAAACACTCTCAACAAGCGCGAAGTAAATACTACTTCAGCCCTCTCCCGCCAAAATGTCGCACTCGCGCACAACATTCCACAACAGCGAAAATCACGGGGCCGCGATCTACACATGTCTATCCACCACAGCACCTGCCTCAACCTCAACCACAGCGGCCAAGATGGCGTAGAGTCTGATCTATGGATTCTACCCGAACTCGAGGACTGGGAAGCCGATGAAGAACCCAGAAATCCAGCAACTTCTGGTCAGCTCCCCCCATCAACATGCGCACCAGTCAAGCAAGGAGACTGGTCCTCGCTGCTTCACCGCGCAGCAAACTCAAATCTTGAGCGCTTGCGCAACCGTCTCGATGTCGACGGATGGGACTTTGTCAACGGCCGTTTCGGCAACTCAACCAAAAGCCTGCAAATGGACGCTTCGGCCACTCAGAGCGAGGAGAGCATCGACGATGAGTTTGACGTCGTCGTCTTGACTTCATCACACGGCGCCTAGGTGCGCTTTGCTTTCCTCTTGGACAACGTCAATCACGACACTTTACGACTACAACGTACGCTCGACACTTTTACGATATCAAAGAGCTTTTTTCGATTTCTTCAATATATACCTTAATCAGCGACTTTTTCATCATACGATACCCCAACAACACCCAACATAATTCCTTATTACGACACGATGGATTTATGATACGATGCCCTGAGTACGCTCAGGCAGTACTCTTGCGACGAGAGATGGATTTACGACACGAGAATCTGAGAACACGAAGCTACTACTGTTCATGACAAGAAACGGATGCTCGGGATAATGGTATCTCGAGCACATGCAAGGACCTACTTTCACTCCCAACTTCAAAAGAAGGATGAGGACTACATATTGTAGATGGCAGAAGAGCAAAAAGTCTAATCCAATGGTACAAATACCCACCAAATCTTGCATAGGCATGAATGTAATAAAGTGACCATGAGACCCATTGTATTAAAAAGATTTAGTAGTATCCTTCTAACAGCCCCCGAATACAAGCAAACAAGCAAGCGGACAGACAAAAACAAGGTAAAAGTACATCTTAAGAAAGTAACCTAACAGAAACCACCCTCACCCTCACCATCCAAGGTAAAGAAATTAGAAAAAAAGATATCCTCCTTTTCCTCTACTCCACACCAACTACTCAATCCTCTTCTTACCCTCTTCCAAGCCAAGTAATCGAGCATCACTCTTCCCCCGCTCGTGCTTCGTGCCAACAAGCGGGCCAACAACAGAGTGCTGGCTCACCTTGGATAGCGTCTCCTGGAAGGCTTCGATCTGGGGAGGTTGGCGGTTGAGTTTGGGCCAGTTCACCTGTGGCGGTCAAGTTAGCACACCGCTTCTTTTACAATTACGAGAAAGGATAGAGGTGAGGTAGGCCATCCATCTCGGAACTTACGTAAAGAGTACCATTGCTCCAGATAAAGTTAAAGCAAACGCCTGCTGTAAGGAGCGACAGAAGAAGCAGAAGGCGCAGCGGCCAGACTGCGGCGTCAGGGGCGCGGCGCGTGAAGGTGCCAACGAGGATGAAGAAGATACTTGCGGCGAGGATGTAGGGTATTGATTGGATGAATAGGGGGCGGCGGTCTGCAAAGAGAAGTTGACCGCTCATAGCAGAGTCGCTGGGGAGGTATGTGCCGAGGAAGAGGTCAAAGGCATCTTGGCGGGGCCCGTCGGCGAAGTTGTTGAGGCAGTAGCGTGTGATGGAGTTGTTGAGATCCTGGAGGGCACCCTGTTTTGTTCGTACACCAAGGCGGGTGAAGTCGGTTTTGAGCGCTCCAGTACCAGAGTACGACTTTGAGACGACGTCGGCGTTGTCGGCCCACACGTTGCGGAAGAGGTGCTCGAAGGCCTTGTCTTCTTCTGCGCTCTCGCCTTCGCGCATCAGACCGAGGTCGATGAGCATGCGCGAGAGGACATAGCGGCCAAGCATGCTCTGCACGACGTTGGTGCGGTCGAGGCAGTCCATGCAGTTGGTTCGCACAACAGCGGTCTGGTGGCGTCTGACTTCTACACCGCCAGCATCTCCTGGCATGTCAACACCGCAAAAGTAGCCGTGCTTCAGGATATGCGGCTCCAGCTGGTTCATCAAAAGCTTCGCGCGGTCCCATCGCAGTCCCTTGGTCTCGTTGTGAAAGTCAAAGTAGACGTAGTGCAAGCGGTCGTATACTGTCTGGGCCCTCGCAGGGTCGATGATGTGAAACTTTTCGGACGTTATCCGGTCGCCTTCGACATTCTCGGCTGGCGAAGTGTGGAGCAGGTTGACCATCTCTTCGTATGCTTCCTTGACCCGCTGTTCACGACCCTTCTGGTTGACAAGGTTGACCATCCAGTTATCACCGTACAGTCGGATTTGCTCAGCAAAATGCTTCTTTGCTGCAGGGAGGGCGTTCTCGACACCGCGGACCTGGAGTTTGGGGGTGTACTTTAGGGTGTTGATCTCAGCCCAGTAGACGGGTACACTACCTCTTGTCTGGACATATGCGAGCACCTGCGTCTCCTTACCAGCGGCAGCACCCACGGCACTGCTCTGGTTTGCGCCAAAGCCACCAGGTCCGCTCGATGCTTTGTCATTCAGAATAATGGTCTGTTCTGTCTCGTTGAAGTTGGACACGTTGCCGTTCTCGTCTATGCCGCGCGAAAAGTATCTCGTTCCAGCCTTGAGACGCGATCGCCGGGTAATAAGGATGAAGGTAAGCGGAGTACCCTTGATCGAGGTGTTCTTTATCTCCATCATGCCATACATGATAGGAAGGATGTAGGGGTCCGCGCCGGGCTGGTTCCCACTCGAGTGCCTTCCATAGCCGCCACTCAGTCCTCCGCGAAAGTCGATGAGGTCGCTAGACACGAAGCGGTTCCAGTAGAAGCGATCGTCGGCGCGCTTCCACAGAGGGATCGAAGGGTCGAGGTGTGCCTGTCGCTGGAAGGTGTTGGTGATGTCGAATGAGTAGGAGAAGAACAAGGGCGAGGTCTTGAGGAGCGTCTTGAGCAGACTGAGGTAGTTGTCCTCATCAGGGTCGTGCAGCGGCTTTTCGCGCAATGATAGAAACTCGGTCGCGACAATCTTGTAGATCATATGTCCTTTTATCCTGCCCATGGGCTGGGCCTTGGTAATGACGATTATGTACTTGTCTTCACATGCATCAGCATTCGTGTCCTCCTGGGCTGTGTAGGGTATGTGTACCTAGTCGCAGCTTGATGATGCCGAGAATTCCTGCGATGCTCGACACGCGCTTGGAGCCCAGCAGCTTTCCATCGTGCAGGCGGATGTCGCCTGAGGGGCGGTCTATCACAAGCGTGGGTGCTGAGGGAGACGAGGGAGAGGAGAAGGCATAGTGCGAGGGCGACGAGTGCACATTGATGTCGCGATAAGGCAAGGCGATGGTCATGATGGGAGAATGAGAAGCGAAGACTCTCTATTTCTCGCTATGCAGGCCCTCCAATGGAAGCTTAGGTGTATTGGTATTGGTGTTAATTTCTCAAACGACAGCACATGGAGCCATGGGTGTTGGTCGTGTTTCGTCATGGCGGCCCTTGCGGGCAAAGGGTCCCCGGCGCTAAGGCCAAGAGCACCAGCACGCAGCACCTCGTCACAGCAGCAACCAGCTCTTTCACCCTCCTCACCCACCGCCCCCCTGCCTTTCTCGTCATAAGTCCGATCAAGAGTGCCCTGAGTCTCTCCGCCGCTCTACACCGCATATACTACACCTCCCCACCCCACGACGTACTTGCCGATAGCGCCGCGTCACGCCCACCATGTCGGCCAGGATGCAGCAAGGCCAACGGCCCGGAGGCTCTAGATTCGCCCAGTTTAAGCTGGTGCTGTTAGGTACGATTTGTTTTGTTGAATCTTGTTTGATATGCGTACGACTAACACTACATAGGAGAATCCGCAGTCGGAAAGGTGTGCACGTTTATCAAGGCAGCCATAGTCTAAGCTAACATGACCATAGTCGTCTCTGGTATTGCGCTTCGTCAAGGTAGGCTGTCCTGGCCCCCAGTTACGAGAAAACCCACGGCTGACTCGCGCAGGACCAATTCGACGACTACCGGGAATCTACCATTGGCGCCGCCTTCCTTACCCAGACCATCGCCCTCGATGAGAACACAACGGTCAAGTTTGAGATCTGGGATACCGCAGGCCAGGAGCGCTACAAGTCGCTTGCGCCCATGTACTACAGAAATGCAAACTGCGCCGTAGTCGTATATGACATCACACAGGCCGTAGGTACTTGGTACACAATCTGAAACCGCGGTACTGACCAAAAATAGGCATCTTTGGATAAGGCCAAGGCCTGGGTTAAGGAGCTTCAACGCCAAGCGAACGAGAACATCATCATCGCTCTTGCTGGAAACAAGCTCGATCTTGTTACCGAATCGCCCGATAAGCGCGCCATCTCCACGGCCGACGCCGAACAATACGCCCGCGAGGCCGGCCTGCTCTTCTTCGAGACATCGGCAAAGACGTGCGAGAACGTAAAGGAGCTCTTCACAGCTATCGCAAAGAAGCTGCCTATTGACCAGGCAGGCCCACGGAACCTGAGGCCAGGCCAGCAACGACAGGGGTTAACCTAAGGCCGGAAGCCAACCAGACACAGGGACCTGCAGGGTGCAACTGCTAGATGATGCCGAATTTCTTTTGAGCCTACCAGCATGTTTCTCGCGTCAGTCACTGTGTTCATTCTGAGACATTAGGAATTGGAGTACGGGTTGTTTCATTGCGAGTCCACCTGTGTGTTCAAGAGCAGTTAGTGGGGCCACCTGATCTTTTAATTAATGATTTTAACAAATGTTGGCTGTTTTTATTCTTTCGTTTCTCTCTCTCTCCTGCCTCTTTGTCTCTTGTAAGGTTTCTACGTCATCTGCCTACGCCACAGGCTCCACATGCAGGGGTTTGGACAAGTGCAAAATGGTGCAATTTTCAAGTTGAGTTAACGGATGCGATTTGCGACATGGCGGTACTAATCGGTAGGTTATAACTCGTAAACCAAGTTTCAAGGGTTCCAAAGTTGGTATGAGAAAACCTTACCCAAGCCACGTGATATCGCTACTGAGACAATTCTCCAAGCGAACATACATGGGGGGGAAACTACATTCGCAGGCCAAGTCACCAAAAGAGGAACAGCTAGAAGACAGAACGCAGAATGCAGAATGCAAGTACAGACTCGGGAGGAGCAGGGATTATATAAGACAGTAATATCCGATAAATAGGGATTACAAAAGAAGATATCCAATCTTCGCCCTCATTAAAAAGGCCTTTGTTGCGCCCCACCCTTGGTATATAATCGTGCAGCCCAATTGTGAAAAACGCTTCGAGATGGGTATCCTCCCAAAAATAAATGTAAACTATAAACGTGTGAGATTCACACAGGTTTCTCTGTCGAACCTAGTCCGAGTGTGGTACTACCATGATGGCACCAAAGTGCAGGTAGTGGCGTCATGGCTCGACGAGGTTTAGTGGCCAGAGTCGCTTACACGCCGTCTCCTTCCACGACTACCGCCTTCGGGACGCTGGGCAAGCACGTCTCGCAGCTCGGGATCATCTTTGTCTTTATCTGGATGATGTACACGTACGTGTCTAGGGAATGCGTTAGTTCGGCCTCTGGGCGAAAAGTGGAGATTTCTATCGAGTCACACACCTCTGGAGATTGTCCGGTCTTGGATACTTGTGTTCGCGATCTGGACAGAATGGGCACACATAGCCCGGCGATTGGTGCACGAGTCCATGTCGTATCATCTCATTCTTCCGCTTGAAGCCTTTGCCGCCTTCACCTCGAGGACAGTCCTTCACCGGACAGTAGTGCGGTCGATTTGACGAATGCACGTTTGTATGTGAACTGCAAACGTCAGTACACAAGCAAGTCTCACGACTAATCAACTACTTACTTCAAAAGGTACTGTGTCTGGAAAGGAGCGGCAACACAGCCCCGGTAGTCGCACTTGAAGGATCCGGTGGCGTGTGAGGGAATGCCATGCTGTAAACCAGAGCCTAACGGAGGTGGTAGCACTCTGGATGCAAGTGCACCGTCTAAGCTCATGTGTCGCGGCCTTTGTTCGATGGGTGTTGGTTGTGTACCAGGACTGAGGCCATCCGAGCTTTGGTAGCTCTCACTTGTTGATGCAGATGATATTGTGGCAGGATAATGGCCTGTGTCCGATGCCGCTTGCGAAGGTCTCCGTGTATCAGTACTAAAGACGCCCCCACCTGTTGTCCTTAGGAACAAATCACCGCGATGAGGTGGTTCGCTGGCACTCATGGGAGAAGACGCGCTCATTGGGGGGAAAGGTGTTGCCGGGGAATGAGAGCTCATGGAAAGTTGTCGGACCATGGAGGTGGGTGAGTGTCCCACAGAAGACAGTGATGGCCGATGGGGGAAGCTATTTGATCGAGTCGCCTCATGATCGCTTGTTGCTGATCGTGCTATATCGTCCATGTGGCGGAACGAGGGTAGCTGTTGGCTAGGAGAAGTAGCTACTCCATCACGCGCTGGGGAAGTAGCCTGTAATGCAGGAAGCGTGTCCATTGAGACTCCTCTGGATTGAGGAATTGTCAATTGTCGCAAGCCAAGTGTTACTGAATCATTCTCTTGGGCATAGCCACTTGGGGGACTTCCAAATGGTTGGCTGGGTGGTTGGAGTGATGTATTTGACAGTGTAGAGGTAACAGAGTTTAAGTTGGAAGCGAGGGAATTAGACCGCATAACATTTCCCAGGGGGCCGACAGAAGCCTGGGATAAACGCCTATCCGCTAGCATACCGCCGTGTCTGATGACATCCTCCTCCAGCACCGAGTCTCTGTGGGTAGCTGTTGCTTTTGGGTCGGGAGCGGATAGAAGGGCCTCCTGAGCTGTCTGCTGTAGGAGCGCAGGATGTGTGTTTGGGATTGCTAGCAGCGCACCGTTGTGGTTAGACGACACGGCTGCTGTGTCTGGAGATTCAATGTCCAGCATTTCGTCGTCACTGGGAGCCGAGTCTGAATAATTGAGGGCTACCTCGCTTGCTCGTTGGGCGATTTCAGGCTGGTTTGGGTCCATCTGCCGAAGGAGGACCCAGTCCCCTTGTGTCGGCTGAGTTCGGGCCTTGCGCCTATTAGGACGTTTCTGTGATGGAGAGAGAGAACAACTAACGCTCTGTACGATAGTTTGAGAGCGGCAAGGTGGTGACTGGCGGGGTGATGGGGTCCGCGATGGCGTTGTCTTTACGATGATGGCTTTTAGAGGGGGGGAACCTAGGATTGCGTCTTCTTCTCCGTAGTATTCGACCGTGTCTAGTATCTGCATAGCAAAGCCTGGAGAGGAAAGCAGGGGTCAAATGTAGCAGAACAGCGGGCAATTATCCCAGCGATTGCTCGGCAAAGGCTCCAAGAGAGAGCCCAAGACGGCGGTGAAGGGAACGGGTGGCACAGCAAGACCAGTCTTGGATGGCTGTCTGGAGGGAAGTCAGCATGACCATCGGCTGCATTCTTGTTGCAACGATGTAGAGGTGGAAAGTGTAGACAACAAGGCAGGCGGGGGATAGTGTCAGGTATGGAGGGAGTGTGTTAGTCAAGTGCAAGTGTTTGAGAGGACAGAAGGAGGCGGCCCGTTGCCGTCAGATGCGAGCAGGGCTAGAGGCGGACGGGTGTCGCAAATGGGACAAGCAGGGGTGGGGTTGTGGGTGGAACGGCGTGACGGTCATGGGCGCGGAAGAATGGCGAGCAGAAGCATGAGTCGCGAATTAAGTGTGGAGATGTGGGGAGAAGTGATGCAATGTGAAGACGCCAGCGAGGAAGCGGCTCTGCGCGGTGGAAAACATACCCGAAGGTGCCAGTGCGACGGCTCTTTTTCAGCCTCAAGGCGGTGTCGAAGAGGGCTGCCGATCGCAAACATCAACTTTTGGATGGGCGCAGATGAGACAAGCACCGGGTCGCGTGTCGCATGCAAGAGATGACGGGCAGTCTGTGACTTTTGGCTGCCTTTGCCAGCCTTCAGGCCAGACAGGACACGGGGGGGAGGGGGGAGGGGGACAGCGTCTGGGCCGGCGGTGCGGCTGCGCTGGAGGACGAGGAGGCTGATTGCGGGGGCTTTGGGCCGTGGCCTTGCGCAGCAGATGGTGGTGGAACTGGCGGAAGGCTCGGAGCAGCAAGCAGAGGGAGGGTGAAGGACGACTCAGTGTGTGGTGGTGGTGGCTACAGAAGGAAGACGACGACGACGGGGTGCGGCTCTGGACTGAACAACAGCAGTAGTAGTGGTCGTCGTCGTCAGGCCCGGTGCCGTTTTGCTCCATGGGCGAGGCGCAGCCCAGCGGCAGCTTACCTACCTACCTACATACAGGGCGAGGCTCCAGTCCAATCCACACATGAGGCTCCCACCAAAGCAGGGCAAGCAGGGCAAAGCTTCACGCCCCCCCCAGCGTCTCTCCCCGCTTTGCAAGCCGCTAGCTGCTCTGGGCCCCCACACAAGGGTAGCCACTCCACGGGGTCGATCAAGCGTCCAGCCCGGCCACACTTCGCACCCACTCGTTTGCGTCGGCCGCCCCAGTTGTTCGCCGCTCGCCGCTCGCCGCTCTTTAGCCAGCTTCCCTTCCCTCACCCTCACGGACCGGCCATGGCCAACAAACAAACAAACACATCATCAGCCCGCCCCGCCAGTCTCGAGCGCTAGGCTGCGGCGTGGCCTGGCCGTTTCCAAGCTTGTGCTGCCCGCTCCCCAAGCGACCAGCAAGCCGCACACCTCCACCCCAAGCGTCTAGATCAACTCTAGGCCATGTACCTATCTCATTGTTTCTACCCGGACACTGGTCCGTTATTGACTACATGTGCATGCGTGTGCGAGTACCGTATGCAATGCCACCCTCGCTCCCCCCGCCATCGCCATGACCGTCCCACCTGTCCTATCGTACAGTCTCATGCTGTATGCGCTCTTGTCCATCTATTACGGTGCCCGCCAGAAATGCCTTCGACACTTGTGACAGCATGCCCACGACCACCACGCCGACTGTCGTGTCCTGCCAAGTAACAACGTGCTCAACGCCTGGAAAAACAAATCATGCGTGGCAAACCAGACGATGCCGCCAGCATCGCTATCCCACGCACAAAATCGTCCAATCCCATTTTAGCCTCAGCCGCAATACTATCGGCTGCCCACGTGCATGGCCCCGACTACGCTTCCGGCTTCTTGCCGAATCCGGGAATCCCTGTGAACTTGGACCCCGCAGCCATCTTGGGTCTGCCAAAGTTCTCGTCCAGATCGAGGATCACCTTGAGTGCGTTGCGGCTGCGGAGGTACGGCAGCGGTGCCTTGGCTTCCTCGAGACCCATCGACGGCTCGAGGCTTGACGCATCTGCCTGGCTGGAGCCCGGCATTGGCAGCGCTTGGAACATGTAAGCATGCGCATTGCACACAACGTCGTGAAACGCTTACCTCGTTGTAACACCTCGTAGCCGGCCAAGGTGAATCCGAATTGCGGCGACGATCGCATGATACGGGCTGGGCCACCCTTGAAGAAGGCCTTGAATCCCTCTTCTTTCCAAATCGTCGTGGCCGCATGTCGCAGCCCAGTGTAAGCAATCTCGCCCTTTCGCGCCTCTACCTGTAACCTAGTCTTGATGACGTCGCACGGTGTGGTCAGGTAGGCTGCAGGCATACCGGCAATGGCACCGGCACTCAACATTTGTAGTACACCCAACGACTTTTGTGGGCTCTCACCAAACACGTCCCTCTTCAAGTGACTGTAAGTGGGGAAGTAGATGGCGGAGAAGGGAACTATTCACCTGTTAGTTGGTCTTCTCAGAACACAATGACTGCACTTACCATCACGTAAAAGACAGGCGCTGGCTCCCTTGTACAACCCAACGAGACCCAAGTTCCGAACAATCCACATGGCAGAGCGTCTTGGGACACCCTCAACGTTCTTGGAGAGTTCACCTTGGATCTGTAACCTAATCTTGACAATCTCAAGGGGGTTGGTAAAGACCTTTGGTTTTGCAGGTTAGCCCCACTGTCAAGTACTTGAATGCAGCAGCACAACTTACAACTTGGCAAGCACCCGCAGTACCACCAGCCAGCATCTCAGAAGTGAACTTGATCTGCCCAGTCGACTTGTCCGTCAGCTTGCCTCGGACAAGGTCGTTTACTGTGAGCTTGATGGCCTTTTCCGGGGCTACACCGACAAGCTGGGGAAGCACACCCGAGTATAGACCCTTGAAGCCCTCGTTCTTGATGACCTTCTTTGCGCAGTCGAGCGAGTTCTTGTAGAGGACATGTCCAACGCCCGAGCTCCTCTGGTTCTGCATCCTCGTCTTGACAAGATCAATGGGGTAAACCATAAAGGCACCAAAGGCACCAGCCAAGGATCCGAGAGCAAAGTGATGGACAGACTCGAGTATATCGTGCCATATCGACTTTGTCTTCGCAAACACCTTTTGGCCTGCATCTGATACGCCGCCAGCCGCCAACAACCCGGTTCTGTGCCAGGACGGGTCGAGAACGCGGGCAAAGTCTCGCAGACCGAGTCGTCCAGAAGCCTCGTCCAGGCCAGCAAAGTGGAAGAGAATGTCTGCCTCCATGGGCGTGTAGAGGTTGAACCGGCTTATCCTCGCAGCCTCGTTGAGGAAGTCTGCACGAGTGATTTTGCCGTCGTGACTCTTTTGCGTGGCATTGCGGATTATAAGCTCGATCATGTCCATTTGTTGGATGACATTCTGGAAGGCGCGCACGTTGGCGTATGAGATCTTGCTTCCGACCGAGATGTTGCAGAGCGTGGGGAGGTTCTCGAGGAGGTAGTCAGAGAGCTTGTGGCTCGCAGTCTCGCGTATTATGCGCTGGAAATGCTCGGGCTCGATGAAGCCGTCCTTGTTCTTGTCAAAGTAGGTGAAGCCCTGACGCACACGCTCTCCCTGCAGCCCTCGCAGCAACTGGGCGAACTGGGGATACGTCATGGTATGCCTGTGCTTCTTAGACCCAATGTATAGCGACGCCCAGCCGCCCTCCCAGTCAAAGGGCAGACTGTCCTCGGTCTTGTGTGCCTTCCATGTCTCGTAGAAGTCGTCAAAGTTGATGTAGCCGGTCCGCCGCTTATCGAAGAAGCGGAAGACGACCTCGTACTCGGCGTCGGGCTTTGCAAGCAAGTTTTGGAAGACGGACCAGTCATGGATGCTGACTTTGCCCTTTTGATCGCGGTCGGCTACCTGGAAGAGGATGCCATACTGGAAACGCTTGATCTTGTGCTGGAAACGGGCGTGCCGTTAGCTTCAACCTTGACTCGACACACGGCAGAAGACCCTGCTTACGTAGTCTTCGCTCTCGGGCGCGACAGCTGTGATGAATTGATCCTCGTTGAGGTAGTATTCACCCGACTCGTCCTTTTCCGCGTGCCTCATAAAGGCGGCGCGTGTGAGCTGCGATAGCTGGGGCTCGTCCGTCGTGCCTAGCAGCACCTCGCGCACTTCTTCCTTGACGGTCGCCATGGTGAGGAGCTGACACTAGTCTGGGACTCTGCGAATGCAATTGACCTAGAGGGGAGGTTGCAAGGCCAGTGTGAGGGTCGCGAGGGCCAGGACACGGTGTGGTGAGTCGGCCAACCCGCCGTCGCTTGCGAGCTCGGAGCTACGCTAAATTTTAAAGCGAGCTATTTGCGGGGGTCGGAGAAAGCGTGGGGAAGGCACGGATGAGATGAGCTGTTACGAACCGCAACCTGTCCATGGACGAACGTGACCCGCGTGTTTACGTCGAACTGTATCTCACCAGGTGCCCCCTCGTGTGCAAATGCGAATCATCCGCCCTTCACCGCTTCATCGCCTGACCTCGCCTCATTATCGCCCCTGTCAGGGCGCCATTGGACGTCACTTTGAAGAGCCTCGATGCGTGTGTCGAGCCTCAACCCGGCATCCCGGAATACCTTATTTGCTGTGCACGGGTGCGGCCGGTACTGCTGCGGCTGCCGATCCCCATAAGACGTTGTGTTGCGAGAGATGCCAATTGCCCCGATCTTCGTGTCAGGCTTTAGCGTCGCCCATCATCAGGAACAGGCGAATCTTGGGGCAGTTATTCGCTCCTGTCAACAGTTCATCACTATAGAGGCCGGCATCAAAAATGTCGCTCGATAGAAAGCCAACATGCAGTCTACAGTGTAGCTTCTCAACAGATATTCCTACTTTCTAAAGTGTAGTGAATGTCCTATCCCGCCTACCCGCGTGTCAGTGGGTCCTTTGTCTATTTTCGGCTACGACTTCAACATTGGACTCGGATGACTTGGCATGGGGTCATATCATGGCCAAATGTCACAACGCGGACTGGATGCATCACAGGCATTTACAATTGTTTTCCCTCGAATTACCGCGCCTCCATAACACGACGTCCTGATTCCAGAGATTTTCCGTCAACCTTCAACACCCAATCGGAAAAATTGGCATGTCTCTCAAACGTTGTTTTGACCTTGATGCTCCCGGTTCCGCGCTGCTGCCATATCTCTTCTCTGTTGCTCCGCCTCAGCTAAAGGCATGAATCGTTTGTCCCACATATAATACCACGTTGCGCAGAGAACAAACCCCACAAAGGCTGTCATAAACCCAATAAGAAATATCGCTACATGGGCGAAAGCAGTGATTTGGTCTTGACTCGCCTGAGGCGTATGGGTGTAGTCGATCATTCGAAAGCAGGTGTAGATGCCGAGAAAGGATAGGAACAGGCCGGGGATGATAAGGCAGCGCCATGGCACTCGATTGAGACGATCCATCAACAGTTTGTCAACATGTGGCTTCTGCCTCGTATTTGTGTCCGCCATTTGTGCGCCGCAGTCTGGGTGGGCAATAAGTGGAGGCGCTGCTGAACTTGGGGATGAGATGACTACCTACAGCTTGGAAGAACTTGGCAAGTTTATATACTGTAACTACGTCACAAACCCTCTTCTCAGTCAAGTAAACAGTAGGCTTCCTATTGCTTCCCGTGGGCTCTGTGGTTGGCCATGTCCCTCCTTGAACCGGTTAGCACGGCATCTACAGAGGCCCCAAGTGGCGACAGCCTGGCTAAACGGATCTCACAGTAGATGGCAATTTAAGTACGTAATGTAATAACTCTGTAATGGTAAGATAGCGGCACACTATACCGTCAGAGTAGCTATCGTGAACAGACTGTGAAGATGTTTTCACTGTTTTGCACGACAAGTATTACACATGCATGTTCAGTTTGGTCGTCGCAACTCTAGGATATGTATTCTATAAGACCTGGCTCAGATGACAATGTGATAGCCGAGTGCATTCGACCCAAAAGCTTGGTTACTTGATGCATCGAATATCATCTCGCTTGTCTACCAGAGTGAGGTTCGTCCTCGTGTTCGTGCTTACCAAAGGGGAATGCCCCACCAAGTGCGGGGTACCTGCATACATCTAATTGTAAGTATTATATTGCAACTATTTTGACATCCCTGCATCAAACTCATATCTGGGCCGGTAACTCAGTGGTAGAGTGTAGGACTGCAGCACATTCACATGCTTTGTTCCCGAAGCCACCGGTTCGACTCCGGTTCGGCCCTAATTAGTGTTTCTTTTTACTTTTGCTGGGTGAAGATTCCTTACTTTTTTGCTTCTTGCACAACTTTCAAGGTCTAAGTTTTTTGACTCTCCGACTTTTGTGCATAATTTTACCCTTGTTTTTAGAGGATTCATTCGTGTTGCTTACGAAGAAGGACGTTGAATAGTTCTTACAGTAAGGGTTCTTTACATATCGTTTTATAAATTTAGAGTAAAGCTTTTCACAAAACACATACTATAATGATAACATAGTATTTTTTATTTTATCTTCTAACAATCATTAACCTGCTTGTTCTGTCACGATAACTTCGTTCTTCACTTGTACAATGGGAATCTCGTCCTCGTACACCTCCTTAACCTGCGTACTTGGAAAAGCTCTCCGTAACTCCTCGCCCATGTATTTAATGCCCCAGTCTTCAGCCTGGCGATGTCCTACACAAGCTACCGATATCCCTTGCGCTCTGGCTGCTTCCAACCCACTAACACGCGGCTGGCCAGTCAGGTACAGTACATGTCTGCCGTCCTGATCAGGTGTAATCCAGCCTCGCTGTCTTGCCATGTCTAATACACGATGCACCTCCTCCTCATTGAACGCGTTCATGATCGCAATGATACCTATCTCATCGGATTGCCCAGCGTGCGCGAGCTCTGCAGCACCAAACTCTTCCTGTATGAGTCTTGAAAGCTCGTTCAAGGATACAAAGACCTGGCCGACAATCCCAATCTTCCTTTCTGAGTCTCCTTTGTATCCCTGCACACAGAGGCAGTTTGCGATGTTCATACCCAGCCGCTCCGCCAGCGCCGTGTTCCATCCCACAGTAAGCACCTCATCAAAAGCTGTATGGCTAGAGAGTAACAGAGTGCCCTTGCGTACGTTGCGTCGATCAAGATTAAAGGGCCGATGTAGGAAGCAGAGCGTTCGCGGGAGTCGAGGGTGGACCTGCGGGAAAGGCGTCGTAGAGCCGACGGTGCTCTCGTCTAGTGGGTAACCAATCAACGAATAGACGCCTGGTGTAGGAGTGACGCTTAGCACGACTTGCTCGACGATAGCAGTTTCTGGATCGTAGCGAGGGTTTCGAGGGACGTGGTAAAGTCGTTTTACATCGTTTTCTTTGAATGGTAAATAGCTCTCGACAAAGCGCGTTACCACCGCATGCGTGGGTTTCTCAGGTCTCGACATTGAGAACAGAGATTTGAGTAGTCTGTTCATTAGTAGACATAATGCAAACCGGCCGAAAGCTTCGTGACTTTTAGCTTCAAGTACGTCATCATAGCCTTCATGGTGCTGGCACATTCAATGCAGCTACCGTTAGTTCATCTGTCGTATCATCAACGTTGGCAATTTTCACAAATGCTAAAAGGCAATCTTAAGGACATCGCGTAAGGTATGTTAGGACGAGAAGCTTGATGCTTCAGGGAGCCCGTCGCGGCTGCTCGAGTCACAAAGCGCTAGGCCAAGAACAGCTTAGACAAACAGGTACCGCCCCCAGATCGCTCTTTTGAATTCGTGGGTCAATACATCCCGAATAGACAAGTCGTTAAAACTTAGACAAGTGGGCCTGGAGTTATTGCAGATCTGGAGCCCAATAGCCTCATGAACGTAGTCAACGCGCTGACTAAGTGCACGACTTCCCGCGGCTTCTCTATCTTTCGGTCAATATCCGTTATAGCGTCGAGTCACACCTCATCTAGAGTTCCTCTACTCCAACTCCAACTCCAATTTCTCCGTAATTACACAATCGCAAGCATGGGTGCTACCACATCACCTGCCATAGTCGGCGCTCTGCGATGCCAAAAGAATTCCTATCTTCAAACCCTCGAAACTGAAGTTGTTTCCTGCGAAGAGTTTGTACCACCGAAAACAGGACAACAGGCAGGGAAATCAAAGTCGAAAAAGTCGACCGACCCAACGAAAGGCATTGAAAATGGAGATGCGACCAGCGATAAAACATATCTTATTGAACTTGCGGATTCTGTCCTGTTCCCAGAGGGCGGCGGCCAACATACAGACCATGGCGTCCTGACCACCTTGAAAGACGAGCAAAGCAAAGAAGAAATACCAATACGAAGCATACAACGTCATGGCCTGCGCTGTATACTTTTCTCTCCCACACCGCTTTCTCCTGGAACGCCGGTTCGCCAAACTGTTGATTTCGCCAGGCGCTGGGATCTCATGCAGCAACATACAGGTCAGCACCTTCTATCCGCTGTCATGGATGGCATGGACTTACCAACGCTTGGATGGAGCATGGGTCAACCCGGAGAAATGAATTATGTTGAGCTGCCACGGAAACCATCGGACGAGGAGATTGAGAAGATACAAAAGGACTGTAACGCGAAGATCAGAGAAAGCATGCCAATTACGGTTGAAACACCAGAGGGCAAAGGGAGTGATAGCCTACCTGAAGACTATGACAAAGAAAAGGGCGTCGTACGATTCATCAAGATCGGAGACATGGACTACAACGCTTGTTGTGGAACCCATCTCCAAAATTCAGCACACATTAGCGTGATCCTTCTCCATCACACTCAGTCCGTGCGAGGAACAAACTGCCGACTCTTTTTCACGGCTGGCGATCGCGCTATCAAAATGGCTACGGAGGCTATCAACGGTCTTCGTACGATAGCCGTCTCGCTGTCTTCCAGCTCTGCGCCTGCGGATGTAGCAGCTGGCGTGCAAAGAATGGGTGACCAGGTTTCTGAATCGAGAAAAAAGGAAAAGAAGCTGCTTGCAGAAATCGCAAGCTTCGAAGGCGAACGCATCAAGACGCAGTTGCACAGCCAAGAGGTTGCATTCTCCCACCGCACAACCGACGGATTGGATTTCATCAACATGGTGTTCTTCGAGGTCAAAGATACAGTCAAGGAGCGCGGCGGTGTTGTGTTATTCTGCTCCGGTGAAGTCAAGACATCTGGATCCATTCTCGTATTCGGTAGACCAGAGTTGGTTGAGAAGATGGCTGCCAAGGTCAAGGAAGTTGTGAGTACAGCAAAGGGCGGCGGCAAGGGAGAGAAGTGGCAAGGCAAGGTTACTGAGTGGCAGAAAGGCGAGATAGAAGCGTTGAGGGATGTTGTGAACACGTGCTAGATGTTATAGTAGAATAAATGATGGATAGATATATACACAAGTAAATATAGACAAGAAGACAAGTTCTAGGGTATTGAGCGAGCGTCCTGGCGGTGCGCCCCCTCAGATGTAACAGACGAAAGAGGAGATTCTATATACAAGAAGCTAAATACCTAGATGTTTACACATCCAAAGTGAAAGGCCGAAGAAGAAGGATATACAAACATGTCCCCATATCGCATAGGGAAATTGATCTGATCACACAGACTGGTATGAGTGTTCTTGGCGTAAGAACACCTATGCACTGTACACCTTGACAGAGTTGACGAGCCAGTATGTCTATTCATTGTCAGTACTGCTCATTTGAACAAACGTCAATACTTACATCGGAAAAGCTCTGCGGCTGACTCGCCACATAAGCGTTACAGCTGGGGTTGATCGAGGAGCATTGCGAAGTTGAGCCCCAGACGCCGCCAGCCCAATCGCCGCAAAAGGTGATATCAAAGACGATGTTTAAGTTCCTAAACTTTGCATCAAAGTCGCATCCTGCAAAGTTTGCTACTGGCTTGCCCCAAGTCGACGGGTCCGGGTTTCCGCTCTTGATGTTCGCGGGCACGTTGCGAGTAGCAAAGTACCACACTTTGATACCAGAGCTTGTCCAAAGAGTAGCGTAGACTCCACCACCGTTGGCATTGAATGGTGAGCCGTATGTCACGGGGTTATTGGCCATTACGCCGCAGCCGTTGAAGCCTCCTCCCGCGCCGCAATCTGCGCCGCTGATGCGCGAACCGGATTCGCCGCCCGAGCCGATGGTTGGAGTGCAACCGGGGGAGCTATGGAGGGTAACTTGGTTGGAGGAGGACAAGTGCACGCCTTCGTAGATGTCGATCTCGCCTTGGTTTGGCCAGTTGGGTCCGACCATCCAGCTGGGGAATATTAGTACGTGTTCGCCTCATGGAACATGATATACGTACAAAGCCGGCCACGAACCACATGCACTACCCGGAACATGCGCAAAGTCTGCAATGACAAGTGCATGATTGTACGCTGTCTTGCTTTGAACTCGTACGCTCTTACGTCCTGGACCATTCGGGTCGAGATGAGATGTTGAGTCTACCCCCATGTAAACTTGACCATTTTGTGTCTTGAGCAAGCCCTGTTGCTGAGCCTGTTGTAGGTTGACGTAGTCGACGAATCCATCTGTAACACATGTCAGTGTGGAGTACTACAAGGCTACACCTGGCCAACATACGCGTAGGATCAGCGATATCCTGGAAATCAAACTTGGACACCCAGTTACTCGCATCGTATGTGTCGATCAAGTTGTAAGCTGCTGAAGCCGAGAAATCATCCTGAGAAGGGTAGACATAGGAGCTGCCGTTTTGCCAGGAACCGGGTCCTGCAGGTAGTGCAGTGGCACAGCGCCAAAAGAGCGGAACAGAAACGAAGAATGACTTGAAAGACATGGTAGTCGTATATACAAGAGGTTCTGGGTGTATAGTCGTACAGAAATAAATGCCGGGTTCGTGACTTATACTTATAGTCATGCATATTGACTTGTGCAAGCAGCTATTCCCCTTGGAAAGAGTCGACAATAAATCTCGGTCTGCTGCACGATGCAGAAGGCGTTCCGCTCCTAGGAGATTGCGTGACCTGGTGTTCTACTGGGCAATGTTCTCATTGGGTATCCGTTTCAAATCAGTGACAAACCTTGTAGTATTGCAATACATAATGTGACAAATGCGCCAGGCTCAAATTGTCCGCGGGAAATTCGCCCATTCAGGCAGTTGCAAATTGCCCATGGAAAACGTGGACGTCCCGCATGATGAGAGTCCAGACACCGGTAACCTCGTGGTAGAAGTAGCGGCGGTTAGTCTTACTTGGTGTTTGGCGGTTTTAGTAGTTTTGCTGGTGAAGTCGTTTGGAGGCCTCTGAGTGGTGGGCGTGCCTGGCGTACTTATTAAACTGATCTTGCTTCCGCGGATGGGTCAATCCGCAACCGTGAAGCGAGAAGAAACAAACCTCGTTAAGAAGAGTTCCGGAGGTTGTTCACGGGCGAGAACAAGATGGGTTTGCGCCTTTCTTTTTCTGTTCGCTGCTTTCGGGAATAACCTAGCGCTTTTGATCGCTAATCGCGCCACTCGTCCCTTTCACCTTTTGCAAAACAAACCTGCGACTTTGTCGACGAACATGATGTGTCAACTGCTAAGAAACAGCTTAGAAGATTCCGGGTGTTGTGGTGGTTAGTCTGTCGCACTAACCCCGCAGTTCATCCCCATGGAAAGAGCATCTGATGTTCGAGGTCACACTGGCCGGCTTCTACGACCCACAGAAATCTTCCTCACCGCGCATTTACCGGGGATGCAGCCTCGAATCCAGGAAAACGGCGCATGCGGAGAGCTCGCGTGGTTCAACGTAGCACCGCTTAGGCTGATGGAAAATTTGAAACGTCTCCCTGCGTAGTCTCCTGCTAAGATGCTCACCGCTCACAGTACACAGCGTGTTTTTACTCATATCACGACACCGATCAGGAATGGTGTAGGGAGCCAATCAAATCCATGTACAAGATAGGGGAGCATGTTGGGTGGTTGTCGCTTACGGTATAAAGAGCAGAGCAAGGGATGACTGAAGCAAGTGTTGGTATAGCCCGACCCCTAGGATAAACTCTTTGGAAATAGTTATGAACTTCTTCTTAGGTTCTAAAGTATGCAGTATTTTAATTTTCGCATGCCATGAACTGTGTATAGCAAATGTTGAAGTCTCCATAACGCTGCTGTAAGAATAGATTACAGTGAGAGATAGCCATCATCGCGTGCAAGCTCAAGGGGTATCCAGGCAAAGACTCATCAGGGTCTTCTTTGTGATTATATGTATTAACTGTGATTTGTTGGGCTACCAGTGTGCATCACTGTCCGCATAGTTGCCGTTCTCGGACCACTTTCCATGTGCATGGAGCATTTATTGACCTCATGTAGCCATGGAATGCATGGAGTAAAACCATGGCCTGTTTTACCCACCTAAAAATACCGTAAAATCATGTCGTGTTGATTGTAGAAATTGTGATTCCGTCAGCCAGTCACGCCTTTCCCAGCCTCAAAGCTCAAAGCTCAAAGCTCAAATTCAATGCGCACCCCACATGGTGAGCCGTCTCCGCGGCACCAATTTGAATGGTACTCTTGACTACATTTTTTGAGAGCGTCTCTTTGTGGCCATGGCGCCTCCTGAGTCGTGGAAGATGCTCATGTGAGACCTCAAGATGTGACTGAGTCTTTGCACCACCTACATACCCGGGTGAAGTAAGCCACATATATATGACAACGTACAATGTTCTTTATAGCTAGAAGTGAGCTCAGAAAGGAATGAATTGAGCCCTTTCATTGCAAGCAAAACCACTGTTCACCATATCGTCTTTTTTATACCTAGAATAGCTACATTCACGCTTCTCTCACAAACCTCAGCTTCTTTCTCATGCGTTTACAGCGATTGATATGTCAAATCACCCGTTATGCACTCACTCCAACACAACGCCATGTTTTCAAGGACTCATATTCAGCTCCAGAAGACTCATGTATTCACTGTTATAACCAACATTGACTGCTTGTCCTGGTGGTACAATGACTCCTTTCGATGTATATGAAGACTTTCCTGTCTTGCAGAAACTCCAAATTCAGAAAAGCAACTACTCAACCAAACAGGAACTCTCAAATCCGCCATGGTTCACGATTCTATTCCACCTGCGGGCTCCGCTCCCGCCCCCGACCCAATTCAGTCGAGTGCTTCCACCGGACAATCGTTGCGGAACATTACAAATCCCAAAGCATTGCGGAGGTTTATGAAAGTCTTCTCAACTCTGCTCATTATCTTTGCTTCGATGTTGTGGCTCATCGAAGACGACCCGGTACATACTTCAATACTTCCCTGGCCATGGGGGTTACTGCATAGGGAAGACTTCCTACTGATGACCATGTTCCTTTGGATCGTACGTCTCATCTACCACTTTAGCAGATTTCCGCCCACATCTCGTCCTTCCAGATGGTATAGACTGTGTCTCTTTTGGCACATGGTACCAGTTATTTGTATCTGGCTGTCAGCTAGAAAGGTTCGTATCGCCAAAGACCCCAACCTTGTTTGGTTTGCCTCTGTCGTCTTCTATCGATACTGGCGTACCTTTGTAGGCCTCGTTTTCACGGCCAAGGACACGCCGGCTCAGTGGATCGCCATCGGGAAGGACCCCAAGTATTTCCCATCAGACTGTACAGTTATCATACCAACTAAAGGCCCTGGAAAGACGCCCGAAGCCGTTGCCTTGTTCAAAAGGATGGTGATAGGCGTCTTACAAAATAGGCCCAAGTGCATCATCTTTTCGGCGCCAAACTCTATGGCAGTATTACACATTAGAAAGCAGGTAGCAGAGGTTACCGCAAAACTTCCCGACTATAGATCAAACACCGAGGTCAAGTACACGTCGGAGGCCGATGTTATGAACAAGCGCCATCAGGCAGTAGCAGCATGGAACATAGTCAAAACCAAGATTGTCGTCAACGCAGACGACACTGCTATTTGGGAATCTCCTAGGTTCCTTGAATTCGCAGTTAGACCTTTCAATGATATGACAGTCGGATTGGTCGGAACAACGAAATGGGTGGAGCGCGTCCAGGGAAACTCCTTCTGGGCCGGGTTTTGGAACATGGCAGGCAATAACTACCTTAGTCGTCATAACTTCGAAATCATAGCATCGTTCCTCGGCGATGGGGGTATATTCTGTGTGTCCGGTCGATCTAATCTTGTCCGCACGAATATTGTACAAGACAAACGCTTCCAGGAAAAGTTCTTGGAAGAATATGTTTGGGGTTCGTTCTTTGCGTGGCTCGAGTGGTTGGGACAATGCATCTCAGGGTTCCAATCACTTCTTAACATCGTCTGCAAGAAGTTTGATTGCATCACTCCGCGTGGTATCGGACCAGTCAAAGCAGATGATGATAACTTCATTACGCGCTGGGTCATCAACGAGGGATGGAATATAGCTGTTGAGAGCTCGCCCGAAACAACTATTACCACTCAACTTGGTGGGATGGAATCCCCGGGAATCTTGCCCTCCAAGTATATCGGCCAATGTATCCGCTGGAGCCGCACGACCATACGCCAAAATCCCGAGGCACTCTTTTCCGACTTGACCATCTGGATGAAATGGCCAATTACAACCTGGACGACATACATTGCGTGGCTCTACAACGCAGCACTTTTCTGGGATTTTGCAATTGTCTGGACCTTCAGCCAGACCATGTTTTACAAGCTGTCTTCATACCGCCCATGGCTCATGATTTTTCTAAACCTAGCTCTATGGTTGTCTAAGCTGATCAAGACTATTCCATGGTACAGGAAATATCCAAAGGACATTCGATACTTTCCCCTTCAGGTAGCGTTCTCTTACTGCCACACGTTCATCAAGGTTTACACCTACTTCACCTGTGGTGACTTGAGCTGGACTGGACGTGAAAAGGAGATTGAGGAAAGCGAACAGGAGAAAGAGAAAGAGGAAAGCGGAAAGGACACCAAGAAGGAAACCTGAGTCCTATGCCGAAATCGACCAGATTTGACTGTCTCCGACAGTTCGAATCGGTGGTAGTGCCTATCTAGGTGGGCCTCGGTTCGCCAGCAAATCTTACATTTTTGTTATTGTTGATATAGATGGCTGTATAGCCAATTATAAGGCACGTACGTGGAGTTTGTTTTTTTGCTGGAGGGAGGAAACGGCTTGTAACACTACCCTTGTCTTTTGTCTAACGGGGTTGGAATATTTCTTTTGGCGTTTTCTGTTTATGATACCCCTGGATTCCCATGTGGATATGCCGTCATGGAGGAATTTATTTTAGTTCCGAATTTCTTTACTCCCTCCACAACACCGCGTTGTTTTGTCATGTAGGTGACTACTGCATTGTGTTGACTTTGTTATGGATTTTGAAACGACCTCGGGATGTTCGGGGAGTAGACGTCACAAAATACTTCCAGATTGAGACCTTGAATCCGGCATGGGGGTTTTTGTTATTCGAGAGACGAGAGTATTTATTCTAACTCATTTTTTACACAGGCAAGACATGAATCGAGCTACCCAGGTACGACGACATTATTCTTACTTCTTCCGCGGACTACCTAGCACCCGACGGAATGGATACTCTGTGCTCCACTCCAACTCTACTTTGACCACATCTTTGACCGTATTACATATGAATGGACTAATGGCGCCCAGAGAAGGCGCTCGTACCGATGCTTCTTGTGGCAGGCTTGAGCTAGTAAGACAGAAAAGCTTGGTAAGGCCCACAACCTTCGGTCTCGACCACGCTGCTGGACCCAAGACAGGCGCAGGTCATCGTCCTTGCCGAACTCGAAATAGTACTAACATGGGTCGTGTCTGGTGAGGTCTCACAGTATGGTCGCCGAACAAACCACGTCCATACTGCAGCGTTCCAAGGGACACGATATCGTTGTCATGCACCCAGACACCCTGAACCCTACAAGACCAAGCCTTGTTGGCTGGCGTGCAAATATCTGAATGGTCAGCGTGATTGACGCTGTCCCTCAGGACTGGGGTAAGCGATAATTTGGGGGCCAGAATCAGGAGAACGCGGGGGCGGTTCAAGCGAGATAGTCGACGCCAGCCAAGTGCCCCCCTCAAATTTAGACTACGAGTCCTCCAGGACCACGTCGGGGATGTTTTGCGACACTGAAGGATGCATGTTGGACTGGCCTGTCACGCGGGCCAAGAAGTCGATTCCGGCTCCGGCTTTGGGATGGGAGAAGAGAGTAATTGTTTTTTCACCTACCTGCCAGTTCGTCTCGAGACCCTTACCCCTACCGCGATTGCGGGTGTTGCCATTCTAGCCGTCAGAGACGAGGTGGCGTGGTTGGGCATTGGTTTTTCGGTACGGCAGCCGTGCGCGCCATCTATCCGTGGACAGTAGCAATTATGGTCCAGTTATAGTGCAGACTGCCAACACACGCCATGAATCCGGTTGCGAAGGGCAGTGATTGGACGCACTCGGGGACAAGGACGGCCCCATGAGTGAGTTGAAGCAGAAATGAGAGCACGTGATTGTTTCTCCCAGTACCACACCTGGGCGTGCCCTGGCAAGCCTCGCAAAAACACATCAGAATCAGTCATCTAGATTGACGGGGAGGCATTCGCGCAGTACTCGAGTGCAAAGTCGATGCTAGGAGGGCCATGGATATCGACACTGAATGAGCCATCTGGTCATGTGCAGTCAGTAGGGCAGCTCGAGGCGAGATGTGGAGCGCGTCGTGAGGCTCTGCACTCATGGGAGTCAGACCACCGGTCAGGCCACCAGGCCAAGCCACAGGCTGCAGGTAGGTAAGGAGAAGGAAAAAGCATTCAGTAAACGCCAGCAGTACGCCTACTCGTCGGTTCGTTCAAGTAGACACTTGATCCCTGGTCGTTTTTTCGGGCCGTCTTCTGTCTCAGGCCCCAAGATGGCATGGTGTCGGTCGTGGTGGGCGGGAAGGATCGTCGACCCATTTGGCCGGTGTTTCTTCTCTCCTTTCTGGGTTCGTGGCTGGGTAGTGGGGTCATTTGTGCCTAGGCGAAGCCGACGCCAGCAATCTAACTCTCCACCATTCCTCGACTGGCACGCGCTCAGCCCGGTCAACGGCGGTCGATAACTAATAAGGCGCGTCATGAACTGTAACGGGCAGCGTCGCTGTTAGTGCTGCCCCTCGGAGTTGTGTCCGCACACACTTGGGCGCTGCGAATGCGAGATGTGCGGTTGCAACAAGGCCAAAATTGGCTCCCGAACTCGCACAACTGGGTTTGGGTGTGATGGTGCACAAGACTATCTATCTACACGACAGTGTCCGGGCGATTGAACGCCCGTCGTGCGTGTCCTGCGTGTCCTGCGTCCTGGCATGGTTCGCATGGTATGGAACACCAGATAGCTACGGCTCGCAATATCTGGTATGCTAGCTGGTGTTCCAAACTATTGGTACTCACCTAGCAAGCACTCCTGTGCTGATCACCCGTCACAGTGGCTTTGGGCTTCTTCTGTGCCTACACACGACTTGCTTGCTGCTGTTGCACCTTGCCCTGTGGGGCCTTCCAGAAGGGGATACCAGATAGCGACTCGGGTACCCTACCCATTACAGACAGACGAGAGAGAGAGAGAGACTCCTTGGCCTTTGCCCAATCACCGGCAAAGACAAGCCAAGGAAAGCAGAGTTTCAGGAAGGGGGGGGTTGGCCCAGATGACATGTCAAGGCTTTTATCTACCTGGATAGACTACATTGCAGTTGGCGTCTCGAAGACGTGCTGCTAGATCTAATGCTCGATTAAAGTACTGCTCGTGGAGCGGCGGAAAGAAAGCCCGCGCTTAGTCGTATGCTAGCCAACTCAGCAAAGCCTCAACGGTTGTCAGCAACACGTCGAGGCGAAATGAAACATGATGACGGTAGTCATCGACTTTGTTCCAAACTCCAAGTGTGCAAGACAGATGCAGATGATCGGCCAGGATCGTTGCGCAACAGGCTCTCGACGATATAGCTTATCTGTTATCGGCCCTTCTTTTCGCTCTGTCCCGCACACCCACGTCCGCGACTACGCAGGGTCGATGCGCAGTCGCAGAACGGTCTCGACCACGGCAAAAGATGTGTGGCGGTGCAGGTTTTCATCTTCGATCCGTCCCACGTCCCAAGCAAGCAAGTTCTGGACATGTGCGGCCTGACGTTGTTTTTCCTCCCCCCTCCCCCCCCTTACCGTTGGCCCTATACAACTGGCGCTATGTACGGCCGGCGTAGGTATATCATGGCCAAGATGCGATTATGTGGCGGCGTGCGGTCATCTTACTGAAACATTGTGTTTTGCATGTGCAGTCACTTGATTGCAGTGCTGACGCCGTCCAATGCAGCAAGGCGGTAGTCGTCTTGGGGGTGGTTGCATAGCAGTATTGATTGCGTAGGAGAAACTAGACGACCCCACGGCGCTTGGCAAAGATGCTGGCGGTTGCAATACCAAGATTGTCGGTGGCCTCGCATGTCACAAGTGAAGAAATGTATTAAAATGGACCAGCCATATGCTGCTACGCTGGACAAAGCACGTCCTGTGTCTAGGGATGGTTTCGCTTCCGTCTAGGCTGCGATAAGAAGAGATGGAAAGGTTGTGTGCGACTAAAGAATAGTGTCAATCGGGGAAGCGGTGCGAAAGCAAACTTGACCTTACCCCCGCACATGTCACAATTAGCTTTTTGACTGATTGACGCCAACCCGAGCGGCCTCTGGGGCGGCCTCGGCTGAGAAGAAAGATGAGAAGATGGAAAGTTGGAGAGGGAGTGATGGCGTAAGACGGGCGGCGAGCACAGGTGGAACAGAAGTGCGTTACATGGCATGGTCGAGGTGCATTATACGGTAGCACACTCAATACTCATGCGCAAGTTGTACTGCAGACTGGTGTTCTTGGCCAGGACCATGTGATAGGCGGGCTCGTTCCCAGACAGGATGCGGTTCGCGCCCTCGACAACCTTAACCATGACACCGGGTCATGAGATTCCAGGGACCACGCGAAAGAACATGTCACGCTGACTGCCCCGATTCTGCATGAGAGCATGGTGCGGAACATGGGGTCCGTGTAGGATGACTAGCACTCGGGAGCCTTTGGTCAAGACACAAACAAGACACCAGGCCTGTGCACGGGCGGGTACGATTGCTCCTAGGCAGCCCAAGCACCCCACCACTGGGTCGTCTTGTTTGGAGCGGCGCATGGATGAGTGGTGCGCAGGTGTAGCGGTATAGCTACTCGCAACCAAACAAAGCACAAGTGCTGTCATATGCGGGCCGTGATTGATCAGGAGAATGGACATCACGCCATGTTGCTGTTGCGGTTGCGGTTGCGGTTGCTGTTGCTGCAGCCTTGTAGGCCGCTGGAGCAGACGGCGGTGACGGTCTAGCATGGCACGGGTTGTTGTCAAGGAAGAGAAACGCGGTGAGGTCAGCGCAGTGCAATGTTTGGTATTACCTACTACAAACACTGTGCTGCGCCCACGACCAAAGGCCCACGACGACCAAAGGCGAGCCCCACGATGCTCGCTTACATGCCCGTTTGCAGGCAATGGTCATGCGGCACGGTAAAATTAGCAACAGGCCGTGGTCCAATGGCACGTCATCGACGTGCACAGCCGCTCACCAGCCACAGCCCTCGCATTTGCGGACCGGCCAACGCGAGCTAAAAGTTGGGTTGCAGGTTGCGAAAGCGAAGGCCCGCTAGGAACTCCAGGCGTGTGGAATGGCAGGACAAGCCGCTGGAATGGCTGGCCTGGCTTCCCGACCGAAGCGGTGATCAAGCGTGCGCATGCTTTGCAGCCTATGCCCAATACGCCCATGGTGGCCAGATGCAGTCTGGACACTTGCTCCCTCTGCACGCCTACTCGCTGCCCGCCGCCTCCCCCTCGTCACTTTCGGCATGCCTTGCTCTGTTGGGGCGTCGACTCGCGCAAGCAGGCATCGGCCACACCGCGACTCCCAGCCCACTAGTCCTACCGTGAAGCGGTCGGGGCGCGCGATCAAGGCGGGGACTGGGGACGTCAAAGTGACGGCCGCCGCTATCTCTGCAGTCTGCCTTCTTTTATTTTTCCCTAGCCTGGCCTGACCGTTCCCCCCCATGCCAGAGAGGCCCGAGCGCGCGTAGGGCAGGACCCTCCCGGCAGGGGTCTGCCATGCCCGAGCCTGGCTTCGTGCACTGCTTCCCGCTGGGGGCCATTGTCCGCCGTGTCTCTGGCCTTGTGTATAAACCAACTTCGCCCCCGGAGCTTCGTCCTCCACTTCCAGGCCCATGATCAACACCGTCACTGCTCCATTCCGTGCCTCTCCCGACGTCGTGGATTGCCTTTCACGACTGTCCTTGGTTTCAGCCAGCCTTGTCAAGTGCTCCACACACTCACCCTCACCCCCTCTGTCCCGAACCAGCAACCGATCTGCACTCGTCTCGACCATATTGACTTATCGCCGACCTACACGCCAACTCTAGCATTTGATCGCCAGCGTCTCCGGGAAGGTAACCGACCCCCCCTGCCTGTCCCTTGCAATCTGCCCTCGCCCTGCCAACCAAACTTCGACCATCACGTCGCACTTGTTCAGTGCTTAATGCTGACTCTGTTTGTGGAAATAGGCTTCCGAACCAGCAGTACATACAAATTTACTCCTCTTTCAACTTGCCTTGCATTGCTTTCATCCACCACACTCTTCACCACAATGGCCGAGTACGCACAATACCCAGCGAGCTTGCCTCAAGACTTTGAGCTCTACTCAAACACTCACGAACAGCACATGGAATTCCATCACAGCCACCCTTTCATGTCTTCAACAACATATGCCATCGAGCATGCTTTCAGTGCCCCGTACGACCCAATGGCCCCTCTCACAGACATGTCCAGGCCTCAACATCTACAATACCATTACGATGCCATTGCCCAAGGTGTTCGCCCATATCAGTACCACACACCAGCTGGATCTCCTCACTCCATTTCCCATTCCTTCCACGAGATGCCCCCTGTCCTAGAAGCATCTTCCGAGTCTGGTGCTTCCGTATCTTCATCTGCCATGGGCTCACCGGCAATCGTGCCACACTTCAATGACTCATGGAATCACATGTCACTAGGACCTGTTCCTGGTTACGAGTACGCAAACATGGCAGCCGAAAAGTCTTATGTGGGTAAGTCAACAATTTCTTCGACAACAGTCACATCTTTTCCTTTAGTCAGATCTCCCATGTCGCCGATTCGTAACACATGATTTTCAGCATATCCACAATCCCAGCTTCGGCTACTCGGCCCTCTCTCTCGTTTACCTCAGCTTCACACCCCTTTCACTCATCTCGGTTTTGTCGGTTGCCTCTAGAACCCAAAGACTATAGACACTAACACGGTGCAAGCAGATCCTAACCTGATCCAGCCATTCGCATTCGCGCCACCTAGCCCTTATCCTGAGATCAGGACAACACCATCTCCCTACTTCCCGGTCATCGAGCAACCTCCTTCTCCCGCTCTTTCGAACATCTCCTCATATAGTCAACGAACCGGCTCAACGAGAATCAAGAAGGGCAGCGCCAGCCCCTACCTCCACACCCAACAATACCAGCCTTATCCCCAAGGCCAACGGCGAAGCTCAGTCAACTCTCTTCACTCGCAACACTCAGCCACAAGCCGCAAGAGCGGTAGCAGCTATGAATTGGATGATGAGACACGCGAGAAGGGCATGTGCCCTCTGCCAGAGTGTGGACGTGTCTTCAAGGACCTAAAGGCCCACATGCTCACTCACCAGAACGAGAGGCCAGAGAAGTGCCCCATCGCCACGTGCGAGTACCACATCAAAGGTTTCGCACGGAAATACGACAAGAACCGACACACTCTTACACACTACAAGGGTACCATGGTTTGCGGTTTCTGTCCAGGCAGTGGCTCCGCGGCTGAAAAGTCGTTCAACCGCGCTGATGTCTTCAAGAGGCATCTCACCACTGTCCACGGCGTTGAACAAAACCCTCCCAACAGCCGCAAGAGGAGTCCATCAAACCGCAAGGTTCTCGGAAACGCACAGCCCAACGTTGCTGGTACTTGCTCCACTTGCTCAGTCACCTTTGCGAACGCACAAGAGTTCTACGAGCACTTGGACGACTGTGTGCTACGCGTCGTGCAACAAACCGACCCCAGCGAGGCTATCAACCAACGCCTCCTTACATCTGTCGCAGAAGACAAGGACGTCACTGAAACTCTTGACCGCAATGGTTTGTCCAAGAGCATCGAGTACAATGTCCCCAGCTACGATGAAGATGAAGACGACGAGTTTGAAGACGACGAGATTGACAATGACGACCATGGCGACGCGACCTATGGCAGTCGTCGCGCCCGCTCAGGCAAAGGCGGCATCAAGTCGACCAAGTCGCATTGACAATTAACACATCCCCGAGGTGTCGGCTCGACGCAGCACGTCGGGGGTGGTAACAATGCAAACCAGCAACAACACTACTCTTCCTCGCGTGTCACCAAATCCGGTCCCCGGACTGGTCTCACTTTCTCCAAAGGCGGCGTAGCCATTGTCAGCTCTGGCCGCAAGAAGCGCAAGAACTACCCCGTATCCTGGGGCTGTGCTGCCGACAAGATGAAGATGAAGAAGCGCGTGCTCTGTGTCTACGATGGACCGCGCAGACTATGGAAAGACGATCTGATGCTCGACCAGGAGTACGAAGTGCGCTTGAAGATGTCAGATGGCAAGTCCTATGTGACCGATCTGGACGTTCAAACAATCAATCGCGCAGAGGCGATGCACAACGCTACCATTGAAGAAAAAGGGCCTTTGATGCCCGAGAGAGTGGCTTGCGCTGTTACCGCACAAGTGAGTAATGTAAACTGGTTTGGAAGTATGAATTGAGCATTTGCCTTTTCCTGCGAGCGTTTTGAGCGACACGATCGGCATAGCTTATGCATGGGGTGAAACAAAAGGTCACACAGATGATCCGTACACAGAGATGCTAATGATCAATGACGACAACGACTTCTTTGTTGTACTATCAAGTTTGTAGTTTTCTATACTTGTTTCTTTTCGATCGATACCACTGGTTTTGTTCCAGGTTGGGGGGCACTTGGACAGTTGACGAGCGGCAAGGCAGGTCTTATATCTGGACGTGCTGGTCGCGAAGATGTAATGATTGAAGAATCCATTAGTTATCCAACTTTATTGTTACCCATGTCTGCCTATCTTTATGCATGCGACTCATCCACATGGATTCTTGAGCGTGATCGACTCGAGAGCAGCTGGAAGCAGCTTCGTTGGTGGTGGTGGTGGTTGTACGAAATAGCGTTACCGGTAGTCCCCGTTACCCCCATGTATGTTTACTGACGATGCGCCCACGCCTCGGACCTGCGTCGCAGATCTCCCCAGTCTACGGTTCCCTGGATTCGGGGCTTCCAAAAGTCCCGTAAGCTGAATCCTCTCTTTTCCCGAGGGTCTGTTCAGCCAGGGCAATATCCGTGCTCTGGCCCAGCCACAGCTGACAGGGAGTGAGATATGGTTGCCCCCGGATCATGGGACTCGGGCCGCGGAGAAGAGACCCGCTTATGCCGTAGTAGCGGCAAGGTAGCGTTGAAAGGAGGGCTGGGCAGCTGCGTGATTGTAGTTGGAACAGCGTGGAAGGTGATTAGGAGAGACTGGAGAGCAGAATGAAGAAGAGAGTGACGGCATGGCATGGTGGAGGAGGGTGACAAGAAAGCTGAATAGTGGCTTTGCAAACGGGATGTAGTTTAGTAGCTTCCTCCATGATATTTTGTAGAGCCCTAGGGTTACATGGTCGACGTGCAGAGCTGGTCAAGGTACTCTTATACCAAAGATGAAGACCCATTCAGCATATCCATCGGTGCAGCCTCAAGGCATCCTACGCATGATTGGGATGTCTGCACATACACACACACACACACACACACACACACACACACACACACACACACACCACACACACACAAGCGGTGTCGTTGGAAATGAAGCGACTGACGTACGAACGACTTCAGCATACAAGTAGAATAAAAATGGCCTTCTAACTCTTCCCCGTGACAGCGCGTGTGGGCAGAGTGGGAAGGCGTCAAAGTATGTGCTTAGTCATGACTAGGTAGCGGCGTAGCGCGAGCGCCCCGCACCAATGACCTAGGCAGCTAGCAGCTCCATCGACGCTCCGTACCAACGCGCAAACACAACAACACACGACGACACGCACTCGTCATGGCGTCTAATATCGAACAGTCGCCATTCTTTCTGCAGCAAAAGACAAAGGGTGAAATCATTGTCAAAGGTTTGACATGATGCACTTCTCCATGTGTATATGTACGCTAACTTGTGTAGACCCGCCCAAGTTCGACCTGGAATCTTACATTGCGAATTACTCTGGTACGTCTTCATGTCTGGTATATCGCATCCAGCACTCAGCTGATCAACTCTAGGCTACACTCGGATCGATCGTCTTCACCACATCGGCGCCCACTCGCCATACCTCGCCGTAGACGCCTACCGCCTCGCAATTGCAGAGGCAAAGAGGGGCAAGAATGTCGACCTCTACACGGCCCTCGTCGAAGAACTTAGCAACATAGCACCAAAGGATCCTGCCGCCCTTATAGATACGGCATGGGTCGAGAAAAAGTCTCGAGAAGTGCGCGAGGAGCATGACAGACTGGAGCACGAATTGAAGTCATATAAGAACAACCTCATCAAAGAGAGCATACGGGTAAGCGGCGAGATATATGGGGCTTGGGAATTTAGGCTGACGATTTTCAGATGGGCAACGAGGATCTCGGCCATTTCTACTACGACACTGGAGACTTCCCTAACGCACAGAAGGCCTACATGAAGATGCGCGAACATTGCACATCGCCCAAGCATCTCTCCGACATGACGCTCCGTCTCGTATACGTTACCATTGCGCAAAAGTCGTGGACAAATGTACTGGCAAACCTGGCCAAGTCGGATGCCACACAACTCAAGGGGGAGGAGAAGGCAAAGCTGGAGCCCATCATAACAGCTTGCACTGGACTGTGTCAGATGGCTACTGGCAGCTACCGTGATGCTGCGTCATCTTTCATTGGTACCTCGGCGGCATATCTGACCGTGGAATCGGCAGGAGGCATCAAATGGCAAAAAGAGGTCATCTCGGGAAACGACATAGCTGTATACGGCGGCCTATGTGCTCTCGCATTCATGGACCGCAGTGAACTACAGAATAGGGTTCTCGCGAACAGCGAATTTCGCAACTTCCTTGAGCTCGAACCACACATTCGACGCGCCATCAATCTCTTCTGCAACTCCAAATACAGCGCCTGCCTCGAAGTGCTCGAAGGCTACCGCAACGACTATCTCCTGGACGTCTATCTTTCAAAGGTACTGAACATAATCTACAGTCGTATCCGAAGGAAGAGCATCGTCCAGTACTTCATACCCTTCAGTTGTGTTACGCTTGCAGAGATGGCCTCCAAATTCCCAGCAGCAGAAGGCAGAACCATCGAGGAGGACCTAGAAGAAATGATTAACCAGAGATCTCTCGATGCGCGGATAGATCTCGTCGATCGTCTGCTCATTTCCCCACCTACAAACCCGCGCTACGATGTACACACAGATGCTCTTGCAATGGCCGAGACATACGACCACACCCTACGTCTTCGATTGATGCGTCTTAATATGCAGGCAGGGGGTATGGAGATTCAACCTAACAAGTCGACGGACAAGGGATCTAGTATCAGCAGCGGTATTGGTATTAGCGACAGCTTCCGTAGCATGGGTTCGAAAATGGGGTTTTAGGAAACGCCCACGGAGTATCTGGATGAAGATGACAATGAAAAGGTCAGAGAGGATTCGAAAGAGGGCTCGGAAGAGGGCTCGAAAGAGGGCTCGAGGGAGGACTGAAGAAGACGGTAGGGAAATGTGTGCTGATGCAGAAGAAGAAGACATTGATAGGTGGGTACTGTAAGAGTGGTGATTAGCATTGCAAGGCGTTTTGAAGCGAGGGACGGCGCATGGATGTTTGTGTCAAGCACGTGGATATATATTGCTATTGCTCTCGTTAGCATAGTACGTATGCACCGAACGGGACTATGGTGGAACATGAAGCGGCAGCATTATGGCGTTGGGATGGGGGACCAAGCAGGCGACGATACACTCTTGGCTTTCACGAACATGAGATAGTATATGATAAGCACACGCAAGCATACTTTGAGACAAGCAGAAGCGCCCTCCCCTCCAAAAAAGATATCATCATTAAAATCGTAGCTACTTTCTCCAAAGTCACCTTTATTACCAAATGCATATATCAAGTAATGTATCCTGGGGTATCTAGTATATATGATTTACCTTGCTGCTAGAAGGGAAGAGGGAAACAAAAAACGCCAGCGCCTTTTAAGCTTCGTGAGATTAAAATCAACGTGCATGGATATGTATAGATAGAACATGATACAAGAACGGCAGTTGAGACACGAGCCACCCATTGCTTATCCATTAGGCTACCTTGTAGGCAAGGCATCACCTAAATACACTTGACCCGCGTGCTGTAGCCCATTGATCCTGCTGTTGCTGCTGCTGCTGCTGCTGCTGCTGATTTTGTTGTTGTTGTTGTTGTTGCTGTTGCTGCTGTTGCTGCTGTTGTGATTGCTGTTGCTGCTGTGGTTGCGGTGTCGTCTGGTACCCATAGTATGCCACAGTCGGCCAAGCAAAGTCGGCCCGGGCATACGGATCTGAAGCGTCCATTGATGGAGCCGTAGGCGACATGCCAGTGCTTGTCTGATGTATCTGAGGAGTAGACTGAGCCTGTTGTGTCTGAGGGACTTGTGCGTTCTGTGTGGATATAGGGCTTTGCGTCATAAGTGTGTTTTGACCAGTCATGGTGTTGACGGAATGATTGTTTTGTGGTATGGATCGGCTCATGGTCCGGTATGGAGAGTGATTCGCGTGGTTTGCCGTGAAGTAGTTTTGTTGCTTCTGTAGCTGTGTACTTTGCATTTGTTGGGCTGCGGCGGCTTGGAGCTGCTGCTGCGCGCTCAATGAGGGTTGTGAAGATGCAATCTGTTGGTGTTGTTGATGCTGTTGTTGCTGCGGCTGTGGTATGTTGTTCTGTAGACGCTGCTTGGGTGATTGACTATCCAGCTTGTATGCCAGCTGCTGCTGTGGGCTACTGAGGTTGCGCGATGGGCCCTGATTAAGTTGCTGGAGTTGTTGACGGTGATTTGGTAATGACAGTTGGCGCTGTTGTTGGTCCTGTTGCTGCTGCTGAGGGGCCTGGGCCTGGGCCTGCACCTGCACCTGAGCCTGCGAGATCTGAGGATGATGTCGAGCTTGCTGTTGGACCTGAGCCTGCTGTAAGGATTGGGCATTGATATGCGCGCGCTGCTGTTGGCGCTGCATGTATGCTTGCTGCGGCGTCTGCACTGGAGTGGTCGAAGCTCGCTTCTCCGTTTCAAATTCCCGTATCTTGGCTCTGGCTTCCTCCAACTCTCTCCTTAGCTCCTCAAGCTCAGAGACCTCCTCGTTCGCGGCCTGATCAGCCTGGCGTATCGAATCGGAGAATTCAGTACGTTGGTGCTGATCATCGCCGTTGGAGGGATTAGGATAGATGCATGACCGGTTCTTGTCGAGACATTTCTGGCATATTGGTCGTGTTCCATCGCACTGTGGATAAGTCAGCTCTAGTCTGGTAATATTTGATAAGTATGCCGCTGTAGAGCAGGCACTGAAGCTGGTACACAGAGTCGAGGGTCTCAAACTGTTAGGGCCTGCTTGGTGATGTGTTCCACCTGAAAGCCATTCCCAACGTACCTTTGTCTTCTTTGTCTTGCAGGCGTCACAGCTGGTTCTGGGTCGCCTTCTCTGCTGGTTCGGCGATAGTTCGGTTTCAACATGCATTGTAGACCGAGGCGCTGAGGCGGGTCTTTGGGGAGGGGGCGGAGGTGGAGGCGGAGGCGGAGGTGGAAGTGGAGGCTCTATGGGAGCCAAGGCTGCTTGGGCAGGTGCGTCTACTTGTATCAGCTCCAGCAGGGACCGAAGGCTCTGCGCTCTGAGATCGCTTTCAAGCGAGGTATTGGACTGCCTCGGGGTTTCCGATACTGGCAGCGGGAGTGGAGGGGGCTGCGACTTCTTCCTCTTTGGCCTGGGTGTGTCTGGGTCCTCACTGCTGAGCTGACGCGATCGGCTCGCGAGCCTGACGAGAGCCTCGGGGTCATTCTCCTCGAGATACTTTCGGCGCTTCGAGTCTTTGCGCGGCGGCGGGGCGCGCTCTTCGTACGTCTTGTGGATGGGCACATGCTTGTAGATGACGTCGAGCGTCTGCTTGGCTGCTGAGAACTTGATGGACAAAACGCCCTTGCAGTCGTAGACAGGCTTGGTGGCGCGTTTCCCCAGCTTTGCGCCCTTGCCGTTGGCGGCGCGGTCCTTGTTGAGCAGCGAGTCGTTGCAGTAGTAGGAGAAGCGGAAGCTGTCATCCTCTCTGCTATTCCAGCAGTTGTGGAAGCTGTACCGGTAGCCGTCAATGCGCTGTATCATGTCGACGCAGCACTTTGCAATGGCCCTCTGCCTGCGCATCTTCTCCTTGGGGTCGGGCGTTGGCTGCAGCGCATCGTAGACGGTCGAGCTGACCTTGTGCTCGTCCTTTGTGCCTGGGCCTGCCCCATTGTTGGGCTCGATGGAGTCTGAAAAGGCAGGGGCGAGGGCGCTGGCGGTTGCGGGGTCTGGCAGATGGTGATATTGGGCGGGAGCGCCATAGTGGGCAGGTTGGTAGCCGGGCGGCGCATGCGCATGTTGATGCGGGGTGGAGTCTGACGCCTGCTGCGTCTGTGCCTGTGCCTGTGCCTGGGATTGTGAGGCGGTTGAGCTGGTCGAGGCGGGCGGCGGCACCATGAAGGTGGTGCCTATCCAGAAGGAAAAATGCGCCTCTGTGTGCTCGGGGTCCTCTGGAGGGCTGCTAAGGTAGTCTCGCAACGAGGATTGGAAATGCGACGTCGAAGTCACTGTGTGTGGCACCACTTTGGCCAGAGCATCCCTCGCATGTCGTCCCCTCGCCAGAGATGCGGGTGCCGACACTACAGGCCATAATGCTGCGTCGTCAGGGTGAGGCAGGCCAGTGACTTGAACATGGGGAGAGGCCATGGGATTGTGGGGACTACTGGGAGGCATGTTTGAACGGTAATACGGAGTTTTGGACAAGACGGCCGTGCAGGACTAGCGCAATCTTTCGCTCTGTTCATTCCAATGTCCTCTGGGCCTCGTGCACGAAGCTTCATCTCTCCTTGACCCATCTGCTAACCGTGTCATGACGTGTATATAGCTGTGGTGTTACGGCGAGCATCTTCCCCCTAAGCTTTCGCTCGCTTCTGAACGTGCCGTGGCCGCCTGAGGCTCGTAAAGACATGGACGCGACTCGATGCTGCACCACATCCAAGGATCAGTTCATGTTAACAAACTTGGCTAGATCCGCTTCTTCTCCTGCCCGTATGCGGCACACATCTAGCCAAGCACGTGACCGCCGCTGCCTACCCAGTTCCTGCTTGTGTCTGGCTGGTACATACCCGCCATGCGCCCTTTTAACGCCAAATCTTCCACATGCCGTGACACAAGGGCAGAAGCCGTGACAAACTGCAGTGAGAGAACTACCGTAGGCAGCATCATGCATCGCCCCGTACCTTGATTTGCTCTAGTTTGCTCGTCAACAAACGCACCTGGGCGACGACATAGATTACTTGACAGTCTGGGTAAGCACCTAATAGGTAGGCCTATCTGGCGCCTACCTGGTGGAGTGGCCTTTGTACACTAGCGTGCCAGATATCTTATGTCACCCAGGTGAACGCATCTTGTTCCTTTACTCCACACTCTCATTGCTTTCGACTTCGCCTTCCAAATCCACATTGCATCTCCACAACCACCAGCTCTCCCCCACACCCAGGGCCCAGACCAAAACGCTAACAAGCATGGCTGCCCATGACACCCTGTCCGACACCCCGCAGCATACTGTACTGAACTCCAGCTTCCCAGTCTTGCTCCCAGAAGACGCTGCGTTGCACATACCAGATGACGACTTTCAGGCTTGGCTCAGTCAGCAGCTTCGTCAGAGCCCAGAAGAGCCCAAGAAGAAGAAGGAGACCGTCACCATTGACCATGACGGCTCAGCCACTGTCTCTGGGGATGAACCTGTAAGTCGCTTTGGCTTGAAGCTGCCAACTCGTCTCCAGAAAGCGCCCTTTACTGTCGGCATGGGGGTGTATGCTGACAACTTTCGTCTACAGAAAGCACCCTTCATTGCCGGTGTGGAGAAGTATGCTCACCACCGCTCGCTTGAAGAGCTTGCCGAAGATAACCTGACCCTCACGGAGAACGCCGATGTCACCAATATCTCCGCGAAGAACAACTTTGTCAACCTGTTCTATGACCTGGGGGACAGTACAACGGGGGAGAAGCTAAAGACCCTACTTCAAGACGCCTGGGCAGAGGATCCGCTCCTGACACTGAAGATCGTCTTCAACGCGCGGAGTATACACTTGGGTAAGAGCAATCGGATCGCCACGTACAAAGCTTTTGGATGGCTTGCGGAGAACCATCCTCTAACTCTTCTGGCTAACTTGAAGTGGTTGGTCCGACCGATCATCGAAAAGAAGCGCGGGCCAGCAGAGAATGAGAAGAACAAGGCCGGTGTTGAAGACTTCGACATTATTAGCGCAGAGGATGTTGATCCAGCCAAAGCCCATGACGTTCGGTACGGTATGTCCCACGGATATTGGAAGGACCTCTTGAACCTCGTCGTCTTTGCAGCAAATGACCAGCTCAAGTTTGATGGGGATCCTTCTTCCCTACTTACTCAGAAACGTGACGAATCCTGCCAAGCTAAGCGAAAGAGGAACTGGGACCCGCAGAGTGCGAAGGCGGCCCGGCAGCAGAAGAAGCAGGAACAAAATGAGCGAGTGCAGAACAAGATGAAGAATGACGCATTTTACCGGGCGCTCCACATCACTGTTGCCAGGCTCTTTGCCGAGCAACTGAAGACAGACAAGGCGCTATTGGATTCTGGGAAGAAATCAGACCTGAAGAATCTATCCCTCGCAGCCAAGTGGATGCCTACGTTTGGTGAGTTTCACGACAAGCATACATTCATCCTTTCTTCTATTGCAGAAATACTGTACCCAGAGCCGGCCTTGTACTGCCCAGATGCTGCAAACCGCGAGCTCTATCTTCGTCATATCCGCGAGGCTTATCGTAAACAATACGCATCACCCCTCCGCAAGGCTTTGAGTGTTGTAGAGCGAGATATTACCGCCGAGACCTTTGAGAACATCATGTATGAGCGGGTACCCTCTCTGGCCATGGACCGGTACAGCGGACTTTTTGTGAAGAAAGATTTTGAGCGCTTCACAGAATACATTAAAAAAGTCTCTTCAGGCGAAGCAAAGATTTCCGGAGCAACTCTGCTGCCGTCAACCCTGGTTAGCAAAGCGAGAAAATGTGGGCGCGCAAATCTTAAAGCATCTGGTAAACCGACCTTCGCGCAAGTCAAAGCAGCCACGGAAGCTCAGACCGTTGGCGATGTCATCGATGGCCAGTGGAACACCCTCGTAAAACGTGTACGCGAATCAGGTACATTGCAGTCTAGTGTCGCCGTCTGCGACGTCAGCGGTAGCATGGGTCATCCAACGTTCAAGGACGGTTCGTGCCCAATGGACTCTGCGATAGGTCTCTCGCTCCTCATCTCGGAGGTGACGGCGCCACCCTTTGGTGGCGGCTTCATAACATTCTCAGAGAGTCCTTCATACGTGTCCATGGCCAAAGCACCGGTGGGCCTTGTCAAACAGGTGGGGTATATGGAGAATGCCGATTGGGGCATGAGCACAAACTTTGTCGCAGTCTTCGAGGATATCATCCTACCCATGGCTATAAACAACAAACTCAAGCAGGAAGAAATGGTCAAGCAGATCTTCGTCTTCAGCGACATGCAGTTCGATCAAGCAGAAAATTCTGACCCTTGGACAACATCGTACGATCGTATCAAGAAAAAATACGCCGAAGCTGGTTATGAGATGCCACGCCTCATCTTCTGGAATCTAGCTGCAGACAGCACGGACAAGCCGGCTACTATGGATGACGTGGACACTGCGCTGGTATCGGGATACTCACAGGGAATGCTCAAGGTATTCTTGGAGAGTGGCGCATTCGACGATGAAGAGCTTGTGGAAGAGGAGGTGGAGGTTGAAGGCGACGATGGTATCATGGAGGTGAGGAAGGTGCAGAAGAAGACCGACCCGCTTACTATTGTGAAGAAGGCGACCGATCACAAGGCCTACAGCATGTTGGAAGTGATTGACTAACGGGCCTGGTGTAGTGCCCAGTTTATTAGAGTGTATATGCTGTGACGATACTCCACTTTCTCATAGAATACCCCACTCTTCTGTTCTAAATGTATCTTATACTGCTATAAAGCAATTGTAGTCATCAAGATAAACTACTTCCCTCACGTCCTGTCGTTCTCCTACGCCCCATGTTCAGACGAGCTGGCAAAATGCTACAAAACACACCCACGTACAGGAAAAGTCCACCGAAATCAGTATGGCTAAAAGCCACACCCTCTACATTTCTCAAACAACCAATCACACCAACGCACCCCTAGTCTGCCTTTCACACCCTGGCAAATGCTTATGAAGAAACCCACCATTGTTTCTGAAAATCTTTCCGCAGTGCGGGCAAAACACCGCACTAGTGAAGAAATCCCGACACACCAACTGATGATCGTTCCGATCCTTCCTACCATACCACTCCCTACAGTTACGGCACTTGTCAAACGGCATCTCCTTGCCATCAACGTCCATGTTGAGTGTCTCAACAGGTTCGCCATCCACGACAGTCTTTTCTAGCAGGACTTGAGCTGGGAGTGGGATCTGCCCATCATGGTAACAAGGGTCGTGACAGGGTAGTTGGAGCTCGTAGACTTTGCCGTCGTCGGGGTAGTCGAGAAGGGAGGCTTTAGCTTGGTAGTTGGTAAAGATTGCCTGGCGGAGTTTTCTGCGTGGTGTTTTGGTGCCATCGGCATTCCTAGGGCTATGGAGCTCCTCAGCTAGATTGTCATTTTGCAATGTAAGATCCCGGACCTGCAATTCCAGCGCATGAATTTGGGTTTCGGATTTGCCAAAGAACTCTCGCATCATGGCGTCTCTTAAACCAGGGGTCCGAAGTGTTGCGTCAAGCTCCGTATTCTGCTGCGCAAGTTCCTCAATTTTCGACTTCGCAGCCTGGAGCTGGAGGGCGAGCTCGTACTTTTCCAGATGGATAGCTTCTAGTTGCTTCTCTGCCGCTCGTTCAAGGTGGTCTCCTTCTGTCTGAAGCTCGCTGGACTTCAAGCGTTCCTCATCTAGAAGGTGTTCTAGTTGCAAAGTACTGGACTCTAGCTCCTTGGTGCGCTCGTTCTGTGTTTCTAGACGCTTGGTTGTAGATGCGACCAGACTGACCTTCTCCTCGACGGTATCCCTGGCCACCTTGAGTGCTTCATCAAGCCTGTTGGCCGTTGTAGAAGCCTCCTCGCGCTGAGATGTCAGTTCGATAACCCCGTTTCTCAAGGCAGTTCTTTTTCTTCGATGGACTTGCGTAGATCAGACTTAGCGACAGAAGCTTCTTCTTCTGCTAACTGCAGGGCAACTCCGATGTCTTTCATGACTTCTCTAGCTTCCCTGAATCTATCGAGTTGTTGCATTAGATATGCAATCAATTGAGTATCGCTCAGGTTCTGTGCTTGGAAACGTTTGCTATTTCGCCGATTGATGTACAGCAACACCAAGCCTGCTATGCTGGCAAGTGCAACCAAAAGAACCACAAACGCGCCATTCTTATAGGAAATGCTAATTTGCTCGCGCAGAAAATCCAGGAGTGCTCCAGAAGTATATGGTTGTGATTTTCCGCTGTTGGTGTAGTTGGCAGCGCAGACCAGCTCGGGCTCCAGACCGAATATCTTGAGAACTGGATGATTCGGACTGGGAGTGATGGCCATGGCGACGTCGTCCTGCGGTCGGTATGCATTGAGTATAAAGTTGGGTGCAGCGATCCGTACGATGACATTGTTGATCTTCTTTATGTCTTCGGTGGTTGGCAGGCCCTTTTCGTAGAAGATGACACTGACTATGCTAGTAACTGCTGTGGCGAGGAATGGGCGGAAGACTGGGTGCTTCCAATTCTGCAGCAGGGCTGCCAACTGGTCGCCACCGAGTGGGTACGCCATAGTGGCTGCGAGGGCGGGTTGACACTTCCTTTGGCGAAGAGTCGGGAAGGGATCAGCGTGCTTTGGGTAGCACTAGCGGAGTCGAGTTGCAGGCAGGCTGACGATAGTCGCGCCCAACGTGACTGTGAAAAGGGATGGGATTTATATGAGGAAATTTCTAAGGTCGTGAAGCGGAGAGGGGAGCCTACTAGCGTGGCTAGGTGGGAGTTAGATTGTCGCGTGTTGCTGGGGAGGCGCAGGCGGTATCTCATTCACTACTATACGACAGTTGAGAACAATGACGCAATCGCTAAACACCCGCAAAAGCCTTCTGCGATGATTCATGTGCATTGAAATATTACAAATGAATGGTATGAGAGGCCTGATGATGTTGCATCGCTCAATTCGGATATCGCATACCGTCTCGCTGATTTCAAGTATTGGGGATGCGATGTGTGTTGTATGTCCAGATTCCATAAACTAGCAATTTGGTAATCGGGCGGTGTTCTCGGAAGCTTGCAGGCTTCTGTTCAGCTTCGATACGATCTTCAAGCATGCAGAATGGTGCCAGCGAGCGTGGCTCTGCTACCATTCAATCAAACTTTAGTCAACACTGTCCCTCTCATCTTTGTCCTTCCAAAGCTGTGCATCTACCAATCATCATCACTATCGTCTTCGCCAATCTCGGCGCCCTTAACCCTGTCCACCACCCTCTTCACGCCCTTCTCCACACTCTCCCCCTCAATCGATACTCCTTCGTGCCATTCAATCGGATCCTGGACGCCATCCTGGAACCAATACAGTGTCGGCACAAAACTCACATCCAGCAGTGCACCCAGTTCCGGTAATGAATACATGTCGAAGCAGTAAATATCTACTACGTTGTACTTTTCGTATTCAGATGCGGGGAGCAATTTCTGCAGCGCAGCAACCGCTTCGTTGGACGTGGCATCCTCAGGCCAAAAGGCTAGGAGCAATGTCTTCCCGGCCGTACTCTTGATGCATGCGGCGAACTCGATCATGTTCGTTATCTGGGTAAGATGTGCCATGATTGCGAGTTTAGGTGACAGCTGTCTGTCGCGATATCGCAATTCTCGATGACTAGTGCGATGGGAAAACTCGACAGTCCTCTGGAGTTGAATGTAGTGATAGTTGTTTGGTGTCGCGTTGATGGGGGTGATGCAAGCTGACGTGATACTTTGTTGAGGCATGGGAAGTCCGGAAGCGGGACGGCGAAGTCATCACGTGCACAGGCCGGAGCAACTACTAACTTACCGCATGTTTTCACGTCCGACGGAACATGTATGAAGCTTTAAACGCTCATAACTCAACACTCAAAAATACTATAACAAAGTAGAAACAACAGAGAGACGAAGAAGACAAAGAGCTTTCGAATTAATAATAAAAAGGAGACACTTTTCGGGCGTAATATGGGGGTGTTTCGCATTGCAACTTCCTGCATAACTACCCCTGTTATGTTCCGTCGGACGTGAAAACATGCGGTACAGGTAGGTACGCCAACTCTATATACCACCACTTTTGGCTAGTAGCGAAACCGATCCAAGCCAATGTATGGATGGTGTAGCATCAGGCATGTGGTAAATCGTTCACAATACTACCAGCATTGAATGCTCTTGGTCCGGTCCTCCCGGCGACGATGAAACTTTATATATGGATGACAGAAATAGCAAGATGTACACGTATTACGTCCTTCCTGGCCAATCTACCTTATCCCTAGCATTGCCCCTATGTCTCTTGAGTTTTTTATCCAACCTCTCGTTTATCGCAATCACGAACAGCAAACATGCAGGAGACACAAAAAAGGTAAAGGCGCCACCAACATCCAGGTACTATACTAGCACAGTTGGCTAACACAATCACTTGCAGATGCATAGTAATTATCGTCGCTTTTGTCATCCTATCTTTTCTCTACTTCCAATTCCACGAATCATTACCCATTACTCGATACCGAGATGATTCACCGGCCAAAGCGACAGTACCCATAAAAACGAACAACGACGTGCCTCAGCCGGGCTACTTCAAAGCACAGCCAGAATGGGATTGGGCGGCTCCGGCGGATGCAAGCTGGAGAGGGAATGCGCAGAAGCTGCAGAACAGTGAGATAGTCATACTGACAGCCAGCGACGGCAAGGGACATAATAGCGCAGTTCCAAACATATTGGAGAGAGTGCTGGACGACAGAGAAAAGTACTGTGTAAGGCATGGGTACACAAATCTTTGGTTAAACACCAGTAGATATGACATCGGGGATGCAGAGAGGGTAAGACGGCCAAACGACGCGACGTCAGCAACAACTAACTTCGCAGACATGGTCCAAGATTCCTGCAGTCGCCGAAGCCTTCTATCTACTGCCAAAGGCAAAATGGGTCTGGCTGGTCGACACCGATATCATAATCATGTCACCTTCCACGTCGCTCATCTCCGACATCCTTAGCCCCTCTGCTATCGAGCATGGCATAATGCGCGATACTCCCATCCTTAACGGCATGATCGAAGATAACCCCACGCACATTAATATGCCGAAAGAATACCGCGTCCAAGACATAGACATCCTCGCAACCCAAGACCACCAGTCTATAAACAGCGGATCCATCTTCTTTCGCCGCTCCGCCTTCACCCGTATGCTACTGGAGATTATGACGGACCACACAATGATGGGACATGAGCATCTGGGAGCTGAACAAGATTCGATCAGACACCTGATGTTAGAACATCAACTGGTCCGACAGCATGTGGGCATATATCCACAGCGCAAGTTTAATGCTTACGTCCAGGGTGGATCGAATATGGGCTACCGGGACGGCGATCTGGTTGTGCATCTTGCGGGCTGTTGGGTCACCGAAAGTTGCAAGGACTGGTTTGAACAGTACTGGGGCAAGAGGGGACACACAGATGTGTGGAGACCCGAAGAGGGCCAGTGAAGAACGTAACTGAACATCTGAATCTGATGTAGAGTCTCCTACACATGCATCGCACATACATCGCTGCTATCGTACGACGTTGAGATAACTTGCTGGCAAGCATCGCTACCGCTTATATAAATTCGTAGAACTTTTATACTTCCCTATAGACAACAACTTCGTTTCACCATCCTTCCATCTTGCTATGCCGCGCCAATTGTCCTCGTAGTAGTGCTGGTAACAGTAGCCGTTGTGACGATTGCACTACTCTGCGTCCTAGTAACCGTGGTGCTCGCCGGCCCACTAGTAATAAGGCACGAGCAAGCGGAAGAGATTCCCTTTGGACCAAGGTCAAGAGAAATGTTGATGCCGGCGGGAAGACCAAACGAGATATCAAGTTGAGGGGAGCGCTTGCCAACGGGAACTTCAGACGGACATGTAGCGTCGTAGAATGTGTAAGGAGAGGAAGGGTTGAGGTTTGTGTTGTCTACACTGGGGGCATGTCAGCGAAATGACGGGAAGGAGACATGAAGAGACAGGGGCAACGTACGCAGCGACGTCAAACAGCATGCAATTCGCCTCGCCGTAGCCAAACGACTTGCACTTTGTGTCTGCTTTGCACAGCGCACTACAGGCAGCGAATGTGTTCTTCGTTCCGCTCGACTCAAAGTAGTATGCCGCTGTCGTCTTGACGTAGCCGGCGATACCGCAGCTTGGGCTACCAGTGGGTGTGCTATTGTAGTGTTAGGAGACGTTATACCAGACTTGTTTGTGCTCAGATGACTTACGGAGATGGGCTGGATACGAGTGTTGAGGATACGAGGGTGGAGGATGGCTGTACGGGAGTGGGAGACGAAGATGGCTTGGGTACTGAGGAGGACGATGGTGGTGGCGGGGGTACTGAGGAGGAAGATGGTGGGGGTTTGGGGGTGGATGATGATGGTGGTGGCGGTGGAGGTGCTGAAGAAGAGGGCGATGGCTTGGGAGTAGAAGACGATGGAGGAGGTGGTGGAGGTGTCGTCGAAGAACTCGGCTTTGAAGTTGGTGTCGATGTTGGAGTAGGAGTTAGAGTGGAAGTCGGGGTAGGGGTTGGTGTCGTTCGGATGGTGACAGTAGTCTTCTTGGTGGTAGTCGTGGTAGTAGTATAGCTCTTGATGACCGTTGCCGTGGCGGTTCCAGATTTCAAGATGTTGCTGCAAAAGAGCAATGCCTCTGACGTGTGTCCTTCAAATGCATCAAGATCGCAGTCGGACACTTTCTATCATGTTAACTATGCCCTCTCTACTAGATTGGGATAACGTGGATCGTGTACCATCTGGATATCCATCTTGCCTCCATTCAAAAGCAGCTGCCTCTGTGCTCGCAGCAAGAGCCGCAACGCAGACGAGCGAAAGCCTCATATCGTCTTTTACCAGGAAGAATTTTGGAAAGAATGGCACTGGAATGAACACTGAATAGTAATTTCAGAGAGCGAGCATTCCTCATTTATGTTTTTTCTTTCCATACTCCCGTTGTGGAGAAGGCGGCTGAACTGTATGCGCATCGTGCATTTCATTTGGAAAATATATGAGTACCGACGCTTCGAGAGCCTCTTTATTCTGGCGTTGAGTACAGTGGGCTAGAACACACTACACTACTGTCGGGCATAGTATATTGAACACGAGGTGCAGGGGCGCCTCCCGGCGGTAGATCTCATTTGACGAACACATCCCGACAAGAATCTTGCGCTTCATCACCTCGTGACTGAATCAACACAATGGGCAGGTATTAGGACGACCAATTAAATATACATGGGATATTTGCATTGAAATATCGAAACCTCCACATAGTAGACGACGGTCGCGTCTGCCGTTGTTGGAATCATTATCCTACATATCCCGGTCTCCGGCAAAATCCAAGTGCAGATGCAACTGCGACGAAAATAGCAACAATAACCTCTATATCCCGGAGATCTCTGAAAATCGCATGAAATCATCTTGTTGGGGTTTATACAGGCGTGAGGCAGTTTAAATACCTCAGCCGATATCTGCATGTGCTAAGCTGGAGAACCAATCGTCCGCTCTGCCGAATTTTGCGGTCTTTTGATTGTTTGAGAGCAGCGCATATTTGGTGTAACGTCGGGTGCTGCTAATCAATGCGAACGGCGAATGAGAGACGACAAGCATCATCTTTCTTGAGAACCAGTTTGCCAGTGGGAAGTAGTCCGAACCATGTTTTGACCGTGAAGCTGACGCCGAGTTCATCGCCAATATCCTTCCACATCTTGTTGAAGCTTTCTACATTGTGCAGGAACATAACGCCAACACCAGGAGGGCCTTGTGTCTCAAAAGCTTGCGGGGCTCCGACTTGTCGGCCCAAAATCATTGAACCGGGCTGAGAACGCAGTAGGGAAGCAACACGTTTGCAAACATCGACCTGTTTTTCGTAGCCCCAGAGATGGAAGAAGTCGCCAGCAAATACCATGTCCATTTGACCCTTGAGCTCCGTCAAAGCCGAATTCGAATCGAAGACATCTGCGGTAAGAAATTTGGTTTTGAGCGTACCGCGATCTCTGAAGAGTTTGTATCCAACCTCGATATATTCTGGATGAAGATCGCAGCCATAGATCTGTTCTGATGGTGCCCCACCATTTACTAAGTAACGAATAGTCTGTCCAACACAACAGGCCATATCCAGTAGTTTCTGGCCTTGGCAGAGGCGTTGAATCACCTCGTTGTATTCGTCTTCAAGACCTTTGAAGTTGTTCTGCAAGAAGAGGAATCGGCCGATACACGGAAACGGGTGTATCGCCCACGCCTCTTCGCGGACTTTGACAACATGATCAAGTAGCTCATCTGCCGGGATACCGCTGTACGATTGGAGAAGCCGCCGAAAATCAGGGGAGATGGCGTCTATCGTTGGATCTGGGTCGAACCAATTTGGTCTCTCAGAAGACTCTTTTTGGAAATTTTGACGAGCAAGGTCGTTACTGACGGCTGCCATGATAGTACTGGAAGTATGTGTGATGGGATATGTAGCTGGTTTCCGAAGTCTGAAAGGTAACAGTGCCCTCTACTGGACGATCAGATAGGACTGAATGATGTCTCAAGGCCGACATATAGTGGAGATGGGCAAAATGGTAACGACTCGGTTTTTTGGGCGACGTGGTTACCTTTATGGGTGTGACATGAAGAGAAAACGGGGTTATTGCGGTCCATTGGCATGTGCTTACCTTCCCCGCTCGGTTCTCACGATTGCGTGAACAGCTGGGGTCTGTCAGAACGGCAAGCGAGCTGCGTTGATAGTACCGAAAGAATGACAATGACATGTTATGATTACTGAATGTGCTGACACAGGAAAACCATGGGTCATACTGGGGAACCCCTACTCGAAAGAGGGGAACCGGTGTGCGAAGGTGGATCAGGTACACAGCGGCCTTAATAGTCGCATCGAGCCCCTCTTTCTCTCCACTCGGAAGCAGAAACTATTCCCACAACTGAACTGCACACGGAAATAACTCCACCAGTACAGAGTATATCGCTTCTCTGTAGATTTCCTTTGCCGCTTCCTTGTGGTAACGCTCGCCATTGTATGTCGCCGACCCTCCGCTTCCCAATTTGACAAGGTCTCCGGTACATCCGGAACCTACCATGCCCTTGGAGGCCTGTAGTCAGTACAGAGCCAACCGAGACGGCAGATGACGAGACTGAGGCCTTATGTACGTGACCACGGCCTCGAAGGCTGAAAAAAGGATGAGCGGTGTAGAAGTAGTTTTTTTGGAAGGCGGGGAATGGCGTGTGAAAGAATGATAGCGTAAGCAAAAAAGAAAAGAAGTATGCAAAACATAGGCAAGATATCCTCGGGAAGAAGGTTGTTAGAAAGTTGATGAACAAATGCGGACGACCTCTGCTACTACGCGCGTCTTGACAGAACTTACGGCGACGGGATGACTAACGAAGTAAGTAGATACACATCCCGGAGCTCCCTTGTACACAGACGCGGGTGGAAGAAAGGTGAACGCGTAGCGTTGCAAAGAGTTGCTGTTTCGATTTCGATAAGGCCTGGGACACGTTGCCGAGCAACTGCTTTGTCAGATCTGACAAAGCAGTCGCAGAACGGGAGCCGATGCACGATACGCACCTTCTCTTCTCCTTCGTCACCGCTCCAAGCCCAAAAATTTACTCTTAAGCAGTAATAGATACGCATGCGCTGCGAAATGGCTGCTGAATCGCCGTCGAAGCTCTTCACATCCAAGAACATATGTTCCTAGTAAAAGCGTATAGTCCACATCAGGCAGTGTGACGAGCATGCTTCTCCACACTCGTAACACGCCGTTGCCGGTTGTATAGGCTCGTGTAAGTTCCTTTTCACTGTTTAACAAGCCTTGTGTGGGCTGCCGCCTTGCAAGACGATGTCGAGAGTCGACCGGTGAGCCCAGTTTCGGTCCCTACCGGTAGTGTTGGTAGCCTTGCGCTATGATAACTGCAGCCTTGTGTATTTCGCCCCTCCATGCAGTGTGATACTGAATTATCGACGATCATATAGTCCCAAGAACTAAACAACCCGAAGATGCGTAATTCATCTATGCGGAAGCCTGTTGTTTGATTCGGAAAGTCAAGACGATTACGTTGTGATCGTCCGTAATCCTTCTACTATAATAGGCTTAGCACACCCTTACGCTCCACAAAATATGCGATGGGGCGATTTCAAGGTTGTGCTACTTGTAAGTCTGCCTTGGTCGCCTTTTGATGAAATGGATTGTTACTGGAGGAAAATGCGGGACAACATAGGCTAACAGGTCTTATTAAGGCAGTGACAATGTGTACATGTAGCGTATATACTCAGTGAGGTGACGCTCATCGCGGCTTTCTTTCCACTTCTTTCCCTCATTCCAAAAATTCCGAACACGCCACAAGATACCAATCTTGTACCCAGATCCAAGGACAATTGCTAGTACTCTGACTCCCAATCTGTGTTCAAACCAACTGAGTACATTTCTACCCAAAATGGCAATCGCAAACCCACTGCTCAGTTTCGTTGTTCGCGGCTTCCAGGCTATTTTGGCATCGTCGCACTCGGTATCTCTGTCTCACTCATACGAGGTCATCACTGGGGCAGTCTCCCTGCCGCTCTGGGATTCTTAGTTATCGGGGGCGGCATCACAATTCTTAGTGCTGCGCTTGGAGTAGCGGGCATCTTCCTTGGCTTCTTGGATGGCATGATTGCCACACCGCTGATGCAGTCATTGCCCTCATCAACCTAGCCGGTGGAATTTTAAGTGCTGATAGATTTTGGCGGTCTTGATGCTGATAACAGAGACAGTTACTTGCTACCAAGATCTCTGGCGCCGACTGTGACTTGGATACAGCAAAGGACGCAGTCAAAGTTCTATATAACAGCATCTTCAATGGAGGCTGTCACAAGGATGGTAATTGCTGGTACTGAAGTAGGAGTGCCCTGGATACAATGAAGTCGAGGTGTATATCGGCTAAAGCGGACTGCGCATTCATGTTTCCTACTGTCATCATCATCGCCGTAGCGGCAATGCTGGTCTTTTTGCGTACAAGAAAGTGATAGCGGGATTAATTCGTATAAGTACTTGAACTATAGCTGTTCCCATGGAGTCCTTGCCGACGACGTAGGGACACTGAGAGGTTGAGTCGGTGGGTGCATGCTCGAGGTTGTGGAGAGCCAGATCGCGAGCGACAATGTAATTACAAGCAGGTATTTGTGAGTTTATCATGTTGGATTGTTCAGAGCGCAATTGTGTGATATGAAAGATGGATTATGTGGTTAAGTCTGGTGGTGGTTGGACTCACGGAGCCCGCTCACGCGGCATACCCATGGACACATTCCAGACGCTTGGCGACAACGACAACCGCAACCACAACGTAGACGGCAGCGATAGCAGTAGCCAAAAGAACACCATAAAGGAGACGAAGTTTGGTGTGACCTCGATGCCTGCCCTAGGACAGAACGTAAAGGAGTCAAGCTTTGTTTGATGATGTCTTGTCAGTACCCTACCCATCTTGTCTATCTTCATTCACTCTCGTGCATTTCTTCCACAGCTATGTGTTATTTTTGCCTCATTTCAGGCAAGCCAGTCTATGCACATACCTAGTTCCGCCAGACGTCATCCATGAACACGAAGTGACAACGCAAAAGTTGTGTACCTAGGTACCTACTTTGTACCCGTATCCGTGTACCTTAGATTGCAATCACGTCGCTGACTTTTGGAAGGACGGGAGGTGATACCGCCACAAAAGCTCGTTGCAACCCTCCACTCCTGCCAGGCATCTACTTCCATTCCATCGAGGTTCAACCACCTGCAGCCACTTCTTTACCCTTACTCATCCCACAGTAGCATATCACGCCAATTCTTCCAGTCGAAAATGGTTCTCATACCCTCGGCTGTCCCCATCTTGATCGCACGCGCCATCCAAGGGCTTTTTAGCGCTGCAGTCATCACGCTATCTTCTATCCTAATCAGCGGCCAGAAAATGGGCCCAATGCCTCCTATTCTGGTTGCTCCTGTCGCAGTAGGCCTATCGACCCTTACAGCTGCAGTCTTACTCGCGGCAGCAGACGTCTGGGATTTTCTGCATCCGTGGGTTGGATACTGCATTGATGGAGGAATTGTACTATTGAATGTGGCCATTGGCGTGGTATGTCCAATCTCCCATGGCATAGATGTAGCCAGCGTAGATAAACCCACTAACCAACGTAATTTCCTAGGAAATATCATCAGAACTGCAAGGTTACAATTGCGATATCCAGGCCATTGTACCCACGTTTGAAGCAAGTGACATAGTCTGCGGTGGCATGAGCCCACTCTTTGCCAACGATAGGGGATACTATTCTAATGGTGAAGTGAACTACACCAGCTTTTATTATGACTTCATCTGGCTGGAAAGATGCTACTACTATGATCCGCACAACTATGATGCTTTATGGAATCGATGTGTCATTGGGACTTCGAATGCAGCGTTACTATTTACCATGCCAATGGTTTTATTGTGTATTTTAGCCTTAAAATTTTTCAAAACGGAAAACGGATGGAAGATTGGCGGGTGGCGAGTGGAGAAAGTGAAGACCAGCGACGCGTAGACACATCGTTGCAAGATTAGTGGAGATGTAATCATAGGGATAATCATGCACATCATTAGCAGGAGGAGGATATCAGCCCTTAGTATTTGGATTTATCCATGGGGTACGAATTCACCGTTCCTGTATTTGTGTAAGCGGGAAGATACATCCTCACAGTGTGACTGTGCAATACCTTTCGATCCCGCAGAGATACCTAGCCCCATTCGTGCAAAATATACTTCACAGCCCCCTTAAATCTCTATATCTTTCCAGAATAACCCCTCGAGACCTACATCATCTTAATTTCTACCGTATCCGAAACAATCTCTCATATAGCCTTAGCATGCCTCATCTCAAGTCTCTCCTCCCAGCCACTATCCTCCGCGCCTTGCAACTCCTCCTCGGCATCATCACCCTAGGCCTCTCAGTAACCTTGTTAAAAGGATGGGCACCATCTCAACTGCACTTTTCAGGCCCTCCCGTCCTCCTCCCCTTTTCTGCCGGCGTCGGCGGTGTGACGCTCATTGGCGCAATCTTGGGGCTCACACTAGCATGGACCGAATTCTTGCGTGGTTATTTTGAAGTGATAATCGATATTGTGGTTCTCTTAGCTAATATGGTCGGTGGCATGGTAAGTACCTAGTCTCTGATCGATTTGTCATAGGCAGGAAAGATACTGATCGATGTGCAATAGTTACTGGCCATGCGACTTCAGAGCAAGAACTGCTTCGATACCAGCAGTAAGAATAAATGGGGTAATGGGGAGTTTCCATTCGAGGGATCACTTGCAGGTATTGATATTCTGAACGGCGGGTGTAATGACGAGTATTGCTACTATCTCCTTGAGGATGGGAAGCATCTCAATACGCGGTGCAAGCAAAGCCAGGCGGATTCAGTGTTCATGTTTCTGACAGCTGTTCTATTGTTTGGGGTGCTTGTGTTGGCGTATAGGAGGATGAAGAGAGGCTAAAGATGGAGGGAGGCATCGTAGTGAGCATCTGGAAGGCTGAACGGGGCATAGCTGTAACCATTTCGGAGACCTTTAGAGTGACAATTTTGGGTCGTTCGCTGTTGGTGTTTTTGGCAGAGTTTACGAGTCGTTCATGTTGTAGCATGTAATAGTAGGGCAAAGGCAGTAATAGTATAATAGGCAGCCTTCAATTTCCAATTCACTCAAAGTAGATGTCATGTAATTCATCAGACTATGCCACTATCCGCATTTGTATCAACTCCCACATCAACGCCTTTCGTATACAGCCCCTGGGTATCGTCCTCATTCAGCTTCGCCCTCTACACCAGCCCATGCAAATGATCCGATTCTGATTTAGACTGGGCAAGACTGCGACAAACGTTAGCCTCGTTCTGGCGATGCATTCACCTGAGTGACATAAAATACTTGACACCCAAGTGCATTCGCACATCTGTCAAGGAGCCTCAATAACTTACGCTGCCGCACGAGCCACAGGTCTTAGCATCGCCGCTGATAGTGGCGCTGCACTTGGGGCAGCTGCTGTGGTTGAAGTTGACAAGAATGGTGGTAGATTGCATGTTTGCGGCGAAGATGTTGGTTTGTTGAAGAAAGGTTGTTTGAAGTGTTTTGCGGTCGTGAAGTGAGGGTAAGCTGATAGCTGAGTTGTTGGAGGGGCAAAGTGGGGTTGATATACGGAGCTTGTGCAGGGCAGGCAGCTACGGCAAGCTTGAGACGCTAATCCTGGTATACTGTCAGATGACTAGTACGGCGGTAAAAGCGTCGACACTTGCTATTGGAGGTAGATGGGAAGCGTGGGAGATGCGGTCCACATGTATCATCCTATGTGCGGGGGCGAGCAGGGAGATTGTGCGAGACGCGGGTCACGAAGGTAAGAGACGGCGTAAGAGAAACAGGCTGGCTGAGACAAGACCATAAACGGGCTTTCATGGCCTATAGCCTACTTCATATGGCAAATAATTTGCCCGTTAATAACAGCGAACCAGCCATCTTCCTTTTTCTCCATCTCTCTCCATGTCGCAGCGATCTCTTCCAAATCCTGCTCTGTCGCGTATCCGCTATCCAATGCCCTTTGCCTGTAATCGCTCTTGACCGTCCTCTCAGCCCAGAGACCACACCAGAACTCTCTCTCTTCTGGCGTACTGAATGTCCAGGCTGCCACACTAGCCTCTATATCGCTCCTTGGGAAGCCTGCCTCCATAGCCACTGCATGCAGTCGCTTTCCAATATTCGGGTGTGCCTTCAGCCCGAGCGCTATCTTGATGTATAGATCCTTCCACTTCTGCATAGCCGGATGATCCGGATACCAGTCCATCGCACCGTAGTTGCAATCTCGTATCGCAAGAAGACCGCCAGGTTTGGCTAGACGCTTCATCGCCTTCATCGCGCCTAGTGGGTCTTGTAGATGCTGCAGTACTTGATGCGCATGCACAACATCGAAGCCTGCCTCTTCTACACCCTCTAGTTTGTTCCACTCAAATATATCGCCGACTTCAAATCGGACGTTGGTGACACCCTTCTCTTTTGCGTGTTCGCGTGCCTTCTCGATGACTTCGGTGGAGGGATCGATGGCGTAGACGAAGCCCTGTGGAACGCGCGTGGCGAGATCAACGCTTATGGTACCGGGACCACAGCCGACGTCGAGGATTTTCAGCGAAGGGTCGTTGAGGTAGGGTAGTAGGTGGGGACAGGAGTTCTCGACGGTGCGCCAGCTGTGGGACCGGAGAACCGAGGCATGGTGGCCATGAAAGTACGGTCCAGACATTTTGATGTATCGCATGTGAGTCTATGTAGTGAGTGGATCGGCCACAGATGTGTGTAATTGAACAGCGGAGAACGAAAAGCGTGCACGTATATAGTCGTAGCTATGGCGGAGTTAGACGCGGGGTTAGCTGGAAATAAATGTCGCCTATGGTCAAACAAGTCGGAGCACTCTGCCCCGAAGCCGCTGTTACATCATGGAGACAATAGTGCTTATCCGGATGTTGGACAGATGAGGGGTCAATGTCAATTAAGGGGATGAAGCAGCTTCGTCTTAGTCCGAAAATCGGCCTTGGTGTTGCTGCTTAGTCATCACCATCATCAGTGTCGGTGCAATGGGTAATATGCGGAAAACAATAAGTCGTCTTGAGCAGTGTGCGAAGTGTGAAATATCCATACAGTTCACCTGACAGTTTGGAATTTACTAAATTACTATCGTCACAGCCAACTGGGCTCCGGCCGGTGCCAGGCTTAGGCTATACTCTCCCTTTTCCCTCCCTATCAACTGAGCTTTTACATTGCACTCGTCAAGAGCCCGCCGCATATAGTTACAACAGCCTTAACTATCACGTATGAGGGAACTGAGTTCCATCCTACAACACGAACAAACTATCGCGACCACACATTTCCCAGCACAACCCCCCGTCACACTGCAAACTACTACGCAAGCACCACCGGTATATTGCACGGCACATACCACCCCTAGTCCAGCACTCTCACACATGCACAACCTTCTAAATCCCAACCCGCCATCTCCTTCCCCATTCAACAATCCCGCAAACCACTAATCTTCTCCATGTTCCTCCAGGGCCACCACACCCGCCCAACTAGTCCCAAAACAGGCAATGGTCTCGCCCTCCAATCCTCCCAAATCCTCCTCACCTCATCCTCGCTCGTTCCACAAGTCCTCTTCTAGCACCATCCGCATCCGCATCTGCAACCCGAATATCCACACATGCATCACGTTGCCCTACCTACACATGCACAACCTGCTTTTTGCACTCCTCATGAACCTCACTGCCGGGTCGCAATCCACTACATGAATCATGTTTCTGCCGTTTAGGGTAACTGTACGGGATAGGTGTGGATTGTAGATACTCTGCATTGTCCTGTTTGGGGTTGAAGTTGTGTCGCGTCGTGTCGTGCTGTGCTGCGGGGCGGAGTGGGGCGGTTACAGTCACATTTGTGGTTTGCATAGGCGGTGTTTGCTGTTATGGGAAGACCGGATATTGGGGATATGGTGGACAGGAGGTGGGTGAGTATAGATTTTGCTGGAGCTGAATGTATGTGTAAAATGATGATGTATTTGTACATGTCTTTACTGCTAATGGTGGGAGGGAAATACGTATATACTTTAGACTCAAACCAATATCCAATCGCAGCGCCCGTCCATTCATCAAGACCATGTGTTGGCCTCCAACACCAGACCGCAATACCAATTTATCGCCTACTAGACCTCATGTCAAAAACATCAATCTCCCTTTCGTAACTCCCACCTAAACTCCTTCGTCTCCTCCCAGATGCCACACTAGCACTCCTACGACTACGGCTACCCCTCATAGAGCCATGTCTACCAATACCGCTATCCCGCCTGTTATCTAGCTTCTCAATGACCTCGACGATGTCCTCTTCATGCTTGAGCTCGCGAACTTCGTGGTCATCAGAAAGGTGTTTGATGAGTGCTTTGACATCGCCACAGATGGTGTCTGAGTCTGCGTACTTTGAGCAAATGACGCAACAGTATTGGCCGTCAGGCCCGTCACGGTGACACTTGACGACGAAACGGTTTTGGACTTGGAAGGTACGCTCGGTATCGCCGGCCCATTTGCATATCTCCCATGCTTTGCCGGGTGAGAGATGCAGTCCACCTTGGCAATGCGGACAGTATGGGTCGCGTTCGGACAGGATGTTGTTGGATAGGGGCTGTGTAGGGTTACGCTGGAGGTCGTAGGCATATGCGCAGTATAGTTTGTTGGCTGCTGGCTCTGTGGCGTAAGAGCTTCGTCCCGACATTGAGGAGTTGTCTGTGTAAGTATTCTCCGGTTGGAGATTGCTTCGCCATTCAAGAACAGTAGTATTTACCGGGCTGCTACTTCTCAAGTGGGTATTCCGGGATGATGGCTCCTGGTACTTCATAAGTGCTGTAGATGTCGAGCTACCTGCACCACTGGGCGGAGGTAATAAGGCACGAGAAGGCGCTTGAGATTGAGATTGCGCACGAGATCGCACGCGAGATGTGGCGCGGGATGGCGTATGGGATGGCGCATACGAAGAATGGTGGGACGGTGCATGGTTTGGTGCATGGGATGGCGCATGTGATGGGCTCGAGCGAGCTGTGAAAGAGTGGAGCGACCGTGGGGTAGGTGGTCGTTCATCTAGTAGACGCTCTTGGTACGTAGCCAAGATCTCAATCGCTGTTGCAGCAGCTACTCTCGATGCCGCATTCATATTGGCCAGTTGATGTGCAACAGGATCGTTCGATGTGGGTCCGTAGAGGAACGTAGTCACTAAGACATTTTGGAGAGTAATGATCTGTGCTTGCAGGGCCGCATGTACAGTGACTAGTATTTTTAATTAGCAAAAGGACTTGATATAAATATATGTTGAACAGGTGTTGATGAAAGCATAGCAATGCTGGGTGTAACAGAGTGCTCAGTTTGTGTAGGTGTATGGAAGAGAAGTGCATACCATCGCCCATGGCAAATTCAGCGCCTAGTGCCTGATATCCAATATCAAACTGTCTTGTGACTGCCGCTTTATCCGTGACGAAAGCTTCATCGCTGCCCAGTCGTTCATCATTCACGTACTCGGCCCTCCTCGACACAGGGTACCCTTTGGCCCGCAGGTTCTCCTCATAGACCCTCTGCTCCTTAGTTGTCAAAGTATGGTACAAGTCTCTCGTGGCATCGAAAACACCCAGGAGAGTGCATACGAGCGCTTGTACAACACTTGCAGGATCGGCTGGAGGATTCTAAGAGCATTAGCATAACCATAATCACTCGCTTTAGAACTGATCGAATCTTACAACAACGCCCATTTTCAATTGTAATGTCACTTCTTGTGGTGATGCTCCCCAGATATAGGATCGGAATGACTCGCAAGGAAAGAGGAACGGGCTAGATGGCTGGAGAGAATGAAGCTATGGAGCCCTACTCTAGGCACCGAGCTTGAGTAGCACCGCCCCACGCTCACCCGCAGATTCTCCATAAGCGCCGATACTATGTCTCCTCCCACACGAGCCCTACTCTCGGTGAATTGCCTCATGCTTGATGATGGCTTGTACAGCTGGCAGGGTGCCATTGGTGCCCCTATGGTTTTCTGATTGGAGTACTGACGGTTACGGGCCGCACCAGGAACGTGCCCGCATGGAGCTTGACGTCATCGTCAGGTGTAGCGCCGTCGGGAGGAATCGAGGAGCCTAGTTGCATACAGCCCACGCGGCGGATGTGTTGTATTGCTTCTCTGGGCGAGGCGGGTATGCTTAACGCGCCTAATTTGGGTATGACGGCCTGTCCGATACCCAAAGGGTCCACATGCCCTAGTGGGTGACATCCACAAATCTAGATGACAGGACTCTCCCAGCCTCATACATCCCGGTAGAAGCGGTCAGGCAGTGATTGTCCAAAGTGACTGTATCGTGCATGTCATATCGTCGCTAATTGGCATGGAAATCGAGAATGCGGTGTCGAGGCCTCGGCACCACGTCATAGTAGCTCAAACAGCGCAGAAGCAACATCCATGGGGGGGCGCTGCTCAGGTAGAACAATACAGCTCCGCTGATCGAGGAGGCGTTGACTCGCGGGCCATCGTGTGATCTTTCGTGGGAGTGAATAAGTGACCGGTTGGAGATCGCAGGTTCTCGGCCGTGGCTAGCGCGGGTCTAGTACCGCCTCGCCGTCCACCAAGGCACAAGCTTCATCGCACAACGTTAGCTGTGCATGGAGACATGACGACGGTATCAAAAGCACGGTGTAGCAAAGCCCGGGGTAGGCGTTACAGTCGTGTACAAGCCAACGATCTTCGTGTTCCCAGGTGCAATCAATTGTTACGCCAATTACAAGCACAATACAACAAGAGGACAGTATGTTCTTCACCTAGAGGCTCTCTTTACATTTACTGTTGTAAGCATACTATGCTATGTTGTCATCAACTACGAGCATTACCGTAGCACAGCACCATCTCGGCACACCGCGTATAGTTGAGCCGGCTCCGCATCTGTTGAAATAGACTGGATACCCTGGTGCCTCTGTCTCTTACCAAGCAGTCGGACCTGAACGAGTTCCAACAAGGGCTAGGACCAGGCGTCAAGTCGGAGGTAACTCCGAAGCGTAGTCTTACTCTCCAACCTCCTCCGCTTCATCACTTGGCGTCTTCCTGTCCTCCAAGCTCTTCTCCTTGATGAACCAGGCAAAAAATGCACTGCCTGCCACTAGCACAATCCCCACACCGATTGCCGCCCTAGTAGCCTTACCATAGCAATCCCTTACAATGCTCTTGAGCTCCGGATCAAGGCCTCTGTAATAACGCAGGCCAGCTCTCACACGTTCGGCAATCTCCGCGGCATTCTTGTCGCCTTGGAGCGCTTTTTGCAGAGACTTGCGCAGTGTTTGGTTGAAAGCGGTTGCGCACATGGAGACGCCAAAGACAGAGCCAAGGGAGCGGAAGAGGTAGGAACAGGCTGTGGCGACTGCTTGGTCGGCGTGTGAGGCATTTGCAATTAGTCCAATGAGTGTGGTTGTTACGCCTATGCCGTTGTGGAAAGCGCATATGCATGTTCCCATCACCATGACAGGTATGCTTTCCATTATTGTGCCTGCAAAGAGCAGGATGATTGAGAGCCCAGCAACCAGATTGGTATAAGCAATGACCGTGATCCAGTAGTATTTTGCTGTACGCTTCATGTAGACACCACCGAGTAGTGAGCCGCTAACTCCACAGATGATAGATGGTACCAGGAATAGCCCGGCTTGGGATGCACCATAATCGCCGATGACTTGCCAGTATAATGGTATGAAGAACAAGACCGCAAGCCAACCTGCAAAGGAGAAGAAGTTGCAGAGGTAGCATGCGAAGAGTGTTTTATTGAGGATGATCCGCCCTGGTGCAAAAGGATTGCCTGCCACGTATTTCTCCACAAGGACGAAGACGACGAACAAGGGCGTGGTAGCAAGACCGGCAATGGTGATTGGGTTGCTCCAGGAGACATTCGAGCCGCGATCGAGACCTATGAGGAGTCCTAAGACCGCGAGTACAAGGATTATCGCTCCCAAGAAGTCGATCTTCTTCATCTTCTCTTTCCAGTGCGAGTCCTCCTGCTTTGGTATGTTGAGTGTCAATGCCACGGCAGTGAACGCCAACGCACACATTGGAAATTGAGCAAGGAATGCCCATCTCCATCCGATGGAGTCTGCAAGAAGGCCGCCTAATGGAGCCCCACAAGAAGCACCCACAGCATAGATCAGGTTGACATAGCCCTGCCACTGCCCTCTCTCCCTGAGTCCCACAATGTCACTCAGCAATACGCTGGTGACGACACTCATGCCTCCACCGCCTATGCCTGCGAACGCTCGCGCGGCGATCAACTCGTTCATGTTTCTTGCCAACCCACATCCCATCGAGCCGATGCCGAAGATGAGATAGGCGGAAAGAAGGCATTGTTTCCTTCCAAAGATATCCGAGAGCTTTCCATAGAGGGGCTGAAACGCCGACAGCGTAAGGAAATAGCCTGTTGCTATCCATGATGTGGATGAGAGGGCGTGCAGGTCGGTTCCGATTGTGCCATAGGTGGTTACCACGAGAGTTTGGTCGGCCGATGATAGGAAGACCTGGAATACATTGTTAGATCTCGTTGTAAAAAAACTCGATGTTATAGATATAAGTTCTTGGGATAGCATACTCCGATAGCTATTGCGGGAAATATATACTTCATCCGTTTCTTGAGCTCGGGCATGCCCTGGTGTTTGAACGCATCCCCATTGTAGCTGATCTGTCGCTCAACATCTCCTCCATCTTCTATGTTGGCACTCTCGTTTCCAGTAGCAACTCCATTTTCTGTGGCGATTGCCTGCAGGTCGTCATGAGGTTTGCGGAGCAGCGGCGATGTCTCGTTCGGAGCTTGGTCCTGCGCCATGGCGGGGACACGGGCATGCAACGTCAAGATCTTACAGCGTTCAATCTGCAGGGACAATAAAGTGTACCACAATGTATTTGGGCCCTTTAAACTGCCATCGTTTTAGGCCCCCAACTATCAAAAGAAGTTGCTCAGACGACGGGCTTAGGCAACAAAGGTCCAGGCATTGATTGTCATCATCGTGTCATAAACCGCGTTATCTCCGCATGTGGATCCAGGCTGCGATAGGAAAGTCACTAATAATTTTTTGCAAAAATCGCGTCTTAACACAAATGATGTTTGGCGCCTACAACGGTTTTTGTACACCAGGGTGTCAAGTACCCAGGTCCGTCTTTCGTGAGCTTGTGCAGAATGCATTGAAGTGGTATTACACATTTTGGGCTAGTGCTGTATGAATCCGGCAAACCGCCCGGCACATGAAGATGCAGCGGAGTACTATATAACCCAATGCTTTGAAATCGGCATCGGTCGAGATAACTCTACAAGTTCGCATGAATATCACTAGGCAGGCTGGTATCTCCTCAGCTGTTATGAAGTTAGCACATGGTCCGTAAGGGATATTTAGGTGGAGGTAACTTACATCTAGGCTGAGGTATTTGCTCGTCATTTGACCCTGGTCCCGCATCACACCAACCAATGTCTCACTCTCCTGGAAGAAGCCTGCCTTGAGAGAAATGACGATGAACTGCATGCCCGGGCTAGCATGCTCGCGCACATATTTCGCAACACGGCCAACATTTACGTTGTCCAGTGCTGCATCGACTTCGTCTAGAACGAAGAAAGGCGAGGGCTGGTAGCTGTGAATTGCGAAAAGCAGAGCCAACGCAGCAATTGTCTTCTCACCACCAGAAAGATGTTCCATGTCACGGAAACGCTTTAGCGGTGGCATAGCGTGGTACTTGAGACCAGCAAGATACGGCTCCGTGCTATCCTCCATATCCAGATACGCCTGTCCCCCCAATGGGAACTCTGGCGACTTGGTCAGATCCTTGTACGTACCGCCGATGTTTTCGGAGATGTGGTTGAATGCTTTCATAAAGAGATCATAACGTCGGGTTTTGACTTCCTCAAAAGCTTTCTTTGCTGCTACCGCGCGCTTCTTAGTCTCGGCAAATGCTTCGTCGATAGCTTTTAGACGCATTTCTGTTGCGGCGAGACGTTCGGCAGCTCGCATGTTGGGCGTTGCTTTGTTGATATCGGTCTCAAGGTTGGTAATGATGTCGGTCAATTTGGATTCGGCGGCTTTGAGAAGGGTTCCGGCTTGTGACCGAACGCGCTCATCGCTGTCATCCTCCTAAAAGACATTAGTGGAGTTCAACACAGTGAAGATGGGGTATACATACATTCTCGAGAATCTCAACAATCTCCGTCTTCAATTCATCGTCCAGCTCCTCAAAGTCAACTTCGATGCCGTAGTCGTCAACCTCTACGGCCTGTATTTGGGTCGAGTCGGGATCCTCATCCACGTCCATGGCATCTACATCTGGTCGTGGCATATCGGTCATTGGCAAGGAAGTTAGTGGCTTCGAGTCTTCCGTAAGCGGTATCTTGATTTCGTTCACTCGGCACTCCTTGAGCACGTTGTATCGGTTCGTCGCACTTGACTTGATCTTGGCCTCTTCTTCATCCACTTCCCTTAGCACATTCTTGACCTTTTCGTTTCGGTGATCTAGAGTGCGTCGTGCTTCCTTTACAGCTGTGACTCGTTCAGCGAGTTTCTGCTCCAGAGCCTTTCGCTTTTCCTGCAGGGTCTCAAGCTCAGCCTGGAGGACATCCCTGGCGCTTTGTAGCTTTTCTTGCTTGGCTTCTAGCTCGCTAATGTCGTCGGCCTTGCGTTTGATTTCCTCTTCTGCCTGCTTGAGACGTTCCTCAACACCTCGATGTGATGATTCAACTTGCTTCATCAAATACTGGAGTCTGCTCCGTTGTTTGCTGAATTCAAGACGCTTCTCGGCAGCTTCCTGCTGAACAGTACCTTGTTGAGCTTCGTAGTCGCGAATAGACTCGTAGCCTAGCCGTTGACAGAAGGCAGAAAAGACTTGGTCATTGACCTGGTTCACTCTGTCTTGGTAGCTCTTGAGTTCGTCTTCACGATCTTGCAATCTTTGCGCTTGCTTCTCGTAGTTGGGACGAACCCCTTTTAACTCGCTCCTGTGATGCGCTAGCTCCTTCTTGACGCTCTCGATGTTGCGGCTAAGCGCCCTGGATTCATCTTTGGTGCGAGCTATTTGCTCCTGAAGATCCAAAAGCTCAACTTCTAGAGCTTGTTCCTGGGTGTACTGACGATCCTGCTTGGGAAGCGCACGGAGCTCCTCTTCGTATCGATTCTTCTTGTCTAGTAATGTTTGGTACGAGCGCTCATCCCATTGTTGCTCGCTCGAATCGTCATCCCGATCCAGCTCACCACCTGTTTGTGTACCACCCTTGCCGATAACACGGCCGTCCAGAGTGACTGCCTTGACCTCAACTCGCCTCACGTACCGTAGGTCCTTGGCAAGCTTTTCTGTGTTACAGATCATGGTATTTCCGCACGCTGCAGTCATGGCACGTTCGTGCTTGGGTTCGTAGTTAATGCAGTCTATGGCGAGACGCATTCCCTCGTGCATACCCTTGAGTTGTGGGTCGACGGCTTGAATCTGTATTGAGTCGAGCGGGTTGAAGGACATGACACCGATGCGCTCTGCTTTGAGATAGTCAATGCATGATTTGGCGGTGGCTTCCGTGTCGACAATGACAGTGTCCATCTGATGTCCAAGGACTCGGCCTATGGCTTTGCGGTACTTTTGCATCTTGGGCGTGATTAGATCCTTGTATCTCCCATGTACCTTTTCCGATCCAAAACGAGTCTTGAGGCGATCGATTGTTCTACGGGCTTCTTGTTGCTTTCTTGACTCGCGACGGCTGCCTTCGACAATACTAAGCTGTTTCAGAACCTCCTGCAATAACTGGTTCTTCTCGTAGTATTGCATCTCGATTTGCTTGCGGTCAGATCGTAATCTGTCGAGCTCCTGCTGTTTAGCGGCTCTCGCAGTCTCGAGTTCTTTGACCTGGGTCTTAGAAGCCTGCTGGCGCTCCTCGAGCTGGCTGATGGTTGCATTCAACTTCTCAACCTCCTTCTCGTGGCTGTCGACGCTCTGTTGTAGGTTCTTGACGTGATCCCTGTCTGTTTCCACTTCGCGTTTGAGTTTGTCTATTTGCATCTGGTCTCCGTGGGTCCGCTTGGTGACTTCGCTGCGCAGACGGCCGTATTCTTGGAGGTCCTGCTCCGACAGCTCGCGACCTTGTCTTTGAGCGGCTGCCTTGAAGTCATCCTCCCACTTCTTCTCAGCCTTTTGTACCAAATCAAGGTCCTTTTGGCACTTCTCAACCGCCTTCTTTTCGTTGTCTCGCTTCTTCCGGAGTTCCTCCAGTCTGCTCTCGTACTTTCGGCGAGTCTCGTTGGAGAGGCGGATTTTCTCTTCGATTGGCGCAAGCTCGTTTGATGCATCCTCTATCTCCTTTTCCTTTGCTTTGGTATTGCGGTCGGTCTTGGCGAGATCGCGCCTAATCTTGGCCTCAGCCTGCCTTTCCGCGTCGTGGCGCTGGTGGTACTTTTCGACGCTGCGCTTGTGCTCCTTGAGCTCTTCTTGATGGCTGGCAATCTTGTTGCGTGCCTTTTCCATGACCTGCTGGTATAGGTAGAGTTTCCACAGATTCTTGGTAACGACAGCATCGTCTCGCTCGGCGAGCTTTTTCTCGTACTCGTCGGCTTCGGCCTTTTGGTCCTGGTACGTCTTGAGCTCTCCGTTGATACCACGACGCTCGTGGAGGTGCTTGGCATTGTCCTCAGTCGCAGCCTCGGATTCCTCCTTGAGGCGGTCGTACTCGGCCTTTTGCTCCAAGCTGCCAGAGATACGCTCGACTTGTAATGTGAGCTGCTCCGGTGCGGTTGTAGCAAGCTTCTCAACATCGCCCTGGAAGACGAGGAAGTTCCTGGCTTTCACCAGGATGCTGTGCTCTTCAAGTGCCTCGCCGTACTGCTTCTGTGTCACGACGCGGTTGTTGATGCGGTACTCGCTCGAACCGGAGCTGGTAATGGCACGCTGCCACTCGTGCTCCTGTTCTGCATCATCCTCGAAGACTGCCTTGACCCATGCGTTCTGAGGATCATTGCGCGGGCCACTGGGCTGAGATTCGCTGTCTTCTGCTGCGTCGCCATTTGCATCGCCGTTGGCTTCAGTCACGGTGCCATCGGCATTGACCCTCGCTTCCTGGATGATCCTGCCACGGTAGACCATGTCCTTCAACTTCTCGGATCGCAGGTGGGACGACCGGACTCCCAGGACAAAGGAGATGGCGTCCATACTGTTTGACTTGCCAGAGCCATTGGGACCGATGATGGAGGTGAAGTAGGAGTCACCAAAGAGAAGCGTGTGACGCCCACGATAGGACTTGAAGTCTGGCCAAGTTAGCGAATGGGTGCAATTGCGCGTAGAGAAGCCATACTGTAAATCTCCAGCCGCACAAGCTTTCCCATGATTGCGGTTGCGTTGCGCGACACCTAAAATGGCGATTGCGCTGTGAATGGCCCGGGTGTGGTTGCGCAGGGAAGCTTGTCGCGGGGGTGGGTTGGTTGTGGTCACGGTGAAGCGCGTTCGCGTCGCCAGGCGCAAGAAACGCCCGCCGTAGTTAGTGGCAGCTATCGATGCACGCCCACCGCCCACCGCCCAGCTGGGCCCGCCATGACGAAACCCTAGTGCTGTGCGTATGCTCACTGGGAACCTTGTTAGTACTCTGCATCCAGTCTATGCAGACAAGACAATCTCATATTCAAACGACTCGACATCCCATCACCTTCTCGCTACCAACCCTCTCACGTAGAAACCGTCTGCCCTGGTGACCCTTCTCAGCTTTATCTATTTACTGGGGTTGCCGATGACGTGGTGAAGCCAATCATCACCGCCCATCAAGCAGCGTGCTTTCACCGACGACTGCTGGAGACGTTTGCGGCTACACCACCCAGAACCCCGCATATCACCTGTCTCTTAGACTTGTCATGAGAACGTAAAGTCTGACTGGAGCCTGTCTAAGCTGTTTCCTACCACGGTACGCACTTGCCCTCTATTCCGCTGGTTCCTCCGACCATGCAATACGGACCGAGAGTCACCGCTTTGAACCACAACAGCTAATAGCTATGACAGCCCCGAATTCCCCCCCGCGCCTGAAGCGACTCCTTCATCGACGAACCCCGTCTAGCCTCGAGAGCGTACAGGAAGAAGTGACGACCACCATGGCGTCCCCCGAGGATGCGGGCCGTGTGCCCAAGTCCAAGTCGGAACCGGAGCTGGGCGTCTCTAGCCTCTCTGTGCCTGGCAACTCGACACATGCCGCCTCTTCCCTACTCGAAGAACCGATTGCTTCGTCCACTGATGGACAACCACCGCTCACCACGCCTGGTCTCTCGCGCTCCGCCTCCTTCTCCAACAGCTCCTACCACGATGAGTCCGACTTTGAGGATGCCGCCTTCTTCCCACCTGTCGAGAAGCTCACCATGTTCGACTTTGTCGAGAACCTCGCTCTCTCGCAGCGCATCGAGAAGATCCAAAACTCCATCGCCTCACAGACGGAGAAGATTAAGAACCAGGCAAAGAACCGGGGCATAACCAGGGACCGTGTGGTCGAGGAGTGGCGTCGCAGAGTGCCCACGGAAGCAGAGCAGCTCGACAAATACAAGAAGCGCATGCGCCATTCGGTGGACCGTCTGAACAGACGCTGGAAAGAATCCCTGACAGTGACGGCGCGCGAAAAGGCCTCTTTTATCGCCGCAGTCATGAACATCTTCGTCTCGGGCTACTTGGTCGGCTGCCATCCGGACTGGTTCCCCCACTGGTATACTGCCCAGCTGCTCTACTTTATGCCTATCCGCTTCATAACCTACCACAAGAAGGGCTACCACTACTTCTTGGCTGATCTATGCTACTTTGTCAACATCCTCATGGTCATGAGCATCTACGTCTTTCCCCAGTCTAAACGCCTGTTCATTGCGACATACTGCCTCTGTATGGGAAATAACGCCATCGCCATTGTCATGTGGCGGAACTCGCTCGTCTTCCACAGCATGGACAAGGTAGTCAGGTAACATTTCCACACCCACGCATGCAATCACATACTAACCTGCCTAGTCTGTTCATCCACATGATGCCTTGCGTAACGCTACACTGCCTCGTCCACTTGCTATCCCCAGAATATCAACAAGAACACTATCCGGCCATCTACAATATCCGTCATTCCGATCCGAACTCTCCCCACCACTATAGCCTTGCACAGATGATGTTATGGGCGACCTGCCCGTATGCCTTCTGGCAACTGAGCTATCATTTTCTCATTACGGTGCGCCGTCGCGAACAGATCGCCGCCGGTCGACCTACCAGCTTCACTTGGCTGCGAAAGTCGTACGCCAAAACCTGGATCGGCAAAATTGTCCTCGCGCTTCCCGACTTTCTTCAGGAACCCGCCTTCATGTTCATCCAGTACAGCTACGCTGTTCTCACTATGCTGCCCTGCCCTGTTTGGTTTTGGTACCGCTGGCCTAGCGGTCTGTTCCTTACCATTGTCTTCATCTGGAGCGTTTACAACGGCGCTACCTACTACATTGACGTTTTCGGCAACCGCTTTCAGAAAGAGTTGGAGCAGTTGAAGAAGGACATGGCAAAGTGGCAGGCCTCACCCGAAGGCGCCTTCACACCCTTCACACCAATGGGTGACGGAACCGATGGAGCAGAGAAGCAGTTAGGTTACATCCCTCCACTTGAAGGCAGCACCAGTGTCAAGCCTGTAGATAACACTACAAGAGAGAGGAAGTAGCGCGCTGATATTACATCATTTTGCAATTTTATAGCAAAGTACATAGCGACCTTCGCCAACTGTCACGTGTTATCTATTCCATTTCAGAAGGAGGGCTCATCTAAGCGTTGTTTTGCGTATGGCGCATTCCCTTTCTGTGCATCATTTAGCTACGCTCACGGATTGCATTCGCATTGGACTTTTTTGCGTTGTCTAGACCATTGATTGAATATACCCATTTCCTTCGCTGAGTCCATGTCATTATTGTTTTTAATCTACCTTTAATGCTTAGTCTTCACAGTTTCGCACCGCAACCCCATCTTGGAGATTTCGTCCTTTACTCATTGCTATTGAGAGAGGTAGAGATTACCAATGTATATTTCAAGATGTCAATGATTGTTTGTTAAGAACATGCTGATAGCAGTGTATTCTCCAATGACTATGTATTTGAAGTTTTATATCGTGTCTATGGTGTACGTTGCTGCCGTAAATACCCTCCAAGCAATTGCCTCTCCTCACATTCAAATATGCTGTCACTGCCAGCCCCCAGCCCCCCATCACGAACGCTGCGGAGGCCCCTCGTGCTTCGCCACAATCCGAACCGGCAATCATAGTCCCACATCCAACTCCCTTATCAACCTCTGTCCCACATTCATCCCCTGCGGATACCGACACAGCTCATCAGACACACTATGATACCTGTCCCATGCCTCCCTTGAATTCCACCCCGACCCTGCTTGTGGCCGACTCAGTCCAAAAATGACTTGGTAAGTATGACAGGTTTTTTGCATTTCTTGAAACTTGCGGTTTTGACGCATAACCGCTTGTTGGCCTTGGTGATGCAGGAGGCACGGTTTGTACTTGGCGAAGATTTTATCCACCGAGGCCGACATGGCAAGGTCGGGGAGGGTGGAGAAGGCGTTTCTGTTGGCCGTGGTCGTGGTCGTGGTAGTCGCCTGGGTTGTGGTTGGGGAGAGGGTTTGGGGCTGCGGAGGGGTGGTGTAGTCACCTGGGTACTGTTGGGACTGCTGCTGCGGGATTCCAGGAGCCCCTGTAGTCTCCTCGGTGGGTGTTTCTGAAATGCTTTCCGTGGCTGCTTGCACGGATGCTTGATGGGTATATAAAGGGGGGTAAGACGTATTTGTAGAAGCGGAAGGAGACATGTGCATGTTGGCTGGCATGGTGGTTGCTTTCAGGTGAGGATTTGGGAATGGTAAGATGGAAAAATGCGTATATGAAGAAGCAAGTTTTGAAGAAATTCGTAGCATATGAGTTAGAATATATGCATTTACAGAGGAGGGAATCATGCTAGGGTGCTTGGGTGAACTATGGTTTGTAAGGAGTAGGAATCGAGGAGCGAACCATGGAACTTGTTCATTTTTTTTCTAGCTGAACACCTCTATCCTGTTGCTTGATTGCGGCTCTAGTCTTCGGATAGTAAGGTTAATGTAAAGTTCTTTTGAGGCGCTGGTTGGATACAGCATCAGGCGAGAGATGTGGTTTTGGAGTACTAGCTTCCTTGGTTCACAGAGGCGACTAGTACTTCACGTGGAAAACCTCCCGACGTGAACTTCCTACAACCACGAAGATTTAAGTATTACTTCGACAATACTATACCCCCTATATCATATTATAGCTGTTGTTAAAAGGAAAATTAATATGTATTTCCTCCGAATGCCAAAATTCTTCACCGACTCCTCATCCACTGCCGACACCCTTAAAAGTACTTCACTCCCAATTTATCTAGTACCCCGCATCTGTGGGGAAGGCCATCTTCACGGGCTCTCCCTGCACATTATTTTCCTCCCTCCATTGCCTCCTCTCCACCTCACTAACTCCCCGGCCCCCTATACACACTCCCATACAATCCGCTCGCCCACTCACTCCCCGGTCCCTCCTTACTCTTCTTTGTCGCCCTTCTGCGATACCACTTTCCATACGCCAGCAAATAGTACAACCTAAAGCTCAGAAACGCAAACTTATCGCGCTCCAGGTCCTCGGGGTAACTCGCACCCAAGTCAACGGCAGCTGCGATACCACTCATAACCGCGACTTCATGCGCATTTATCAGCGTCCATGCAGCTGCAAATCGCGTGTGTTTACGCCCTTGCAGCGCCCACATCCAGGGGACAACAAAGAGGTAATGTGTCCAAGAGTGGCAGAGCTGGTGCCACCAGTCTTTTCTGATAATCTTATCTTTATCAATCTCATCTATACTCCACAGATGGCCATCTCGTTCCTTGTTCAGATATATGGTTTGAAACACGTGCTTGTCAAAGGGAACATCAGGTGGGAACTGGGACTGGTAATTCGTGCAGTCGAAACACATTTCGAGCTTAGACAGGTCCTGTGGGTACATCTTGATGTAGTACATTGGTTTGAAATTCTTCTCTGCAAAGTCGGTGCGCGAGGTTTGCGAGACGGACGATAGCGAAGAGACGGCTTTGGCGGGGTCGTAGAAGTTTTCGTAATGTTTTTCCATGTAGGCCGTATCCCAGTGCGTGACGGTGATGTCGTCAGAAAACTTGGCGGAACCGAGGACTTGCTTTTCGCGGAAAGAGGCTGTGGGTGCCAGGATGCGTTTTGCGGTGTCGGCACTGTCGGTGGTCAGCTCACGAATGGCGATATTATCATGGAGTTACTTACAGTACACAAAGTATCAGCTCGTCGTAATTCTCTTCTTTCTCTTCGGCATCAGAATCGGCATTGTGCTCGCTATCGTAGGGAACGTGGACGCTGTTGGGATTATGCGCATCGGGCTTAGGCGTGCGCTTGATCAATCGAACAGTGACACCAGTCTTATCCCGTTTCACCACTCTCGTGATTTCCGTTGAAAGCCTAACACTCACGCCTCTCTTGAGTAGATCCTGCCTCCAGCGCTCATAAAACTCGCTAAACTTTGGAAACACGACCATGGGCGGCAGGTTGCTAACAACGCTGTGCTTGTCCGCCGGATACCACATGCCATACGTAGGGCTCGTACAAAGTCTCTCGAGAATAATACTGGGTACATTGGGCGTTTCGTTGCCTGTGCCGAGGAAAAGGGCTATCATGGGCATGGAGACGGTATTGGTGAATTCCTCGGAAAAGAAAAACATCTTGAAGAGGATTTTGATCGGTATCAATGCAAAGAAGAGCTCGAACCACCGCACTATCTTGAGCATGGTGTTGAACCGCCTAATTTCTTTCTGATGCCGTGCGAGAAGTTCGGTTGGGAACACATTTGTCCAGAAGATGTCGTCTTTCCCAAAAGATACTTGGAGGTTAACGGGATCCGCGTGGTGGCCCTGTCGCGCAAACATGGTCATGGTGTGGTGAAAGATGTAACTTCCACCTTGCACACCTTGATTAAGCCACTCTGCTCCATGCCGTTCCTTGTCGAGTCCAATGGAAAAGGCTTGGCCTCCGCAGTAATCTACTGCATCGATGAGAGTAACATCAAATTTGTCCGGGTGTTCGGAAAGATGGTGAGCACATGACATTCCTGCATCTCGTAAGCAACCCTTCATCTCAGCGGTTCCAATCCATCGTACCTGCTGCCCCAGCCCCAACAACGAGCACTCTCTTCTTCTTCCCGTCTTTGTTATTGCCGCCCGCCATGTTTGTGGTAGGCAAAATTGGGTCAGTGTCACGAGAGCGTCGCATTGAAAGCAAACCTCAGCACTTGTGCAGTATCCTGCGGAGGAGGAGCTATTACGGTCCTATTTGTTTGCAGCCGTTACGATATAGACTTCAAACGAATGCGTCATGAGATCCGAAAGCGGTTTGGACAGATCTAGGTCGGCTATCGGCCGATCTTTTCACTAGGCATCGCCAAGCGCTTGCTGCTACTACTGCCCAAGTGGCTTTCAACACCACTCTCAGACCATGACGTCACTGATCCCGCGAATACTTGATGACGGCAGCAAGCATAAATGCGTGGCTTACCAATAGTTCGTATTACACAACTCCACGGTCTCATTATTCTGGATTATCTTTCCATTTTCCCTAATCGTAAAATTTGGTGTCATAACAAACGAAAATCGTCACCGACTTGTCGCGTGATCTCGTGTCTAAATCGTGTGCATCCCTCTAAGCGTCCTCGCTGTCCAGTCATCTACCGCATCAGTTGTCGGGTCGCCTATTATTTCAGCATGAGAAATAGGATCTGGAGGCGGGAATGCCATCGCTGGGTTCGAATGGCTCAAATCGAAGAAGTCTAGCCCCAGGTCCGTTGTCGCATTGGTGAACCAGTCCTCCCCCAGATCTGATATTTCGACTAGGTGCTCCATGCCCCAATCATCTACCATTGTTCCCGCAAGCTCCATCGGCGGGGGCTCTTGTGGCGCTTCCATCGGAATTGGTGGTTTCCTGTCTTCAGTGACGCCGGTTATAGTGGCAAACTGCAGCGCAATCTGACTAAGGGTCTTGTATGTAGGCGCAAGCCTGTGCATCCCGCGTACCTGATCAAGTACCGTACGCACCGTCGTTTTGCGCTCGGTATCCTTTACCGAATCTGCTTGCTCCCTTGGTCGCGCAAGGAAGTCTGCGCATACGATCAGAACAGCGTGGAAGACGTAGAAAAAGTCCAACCAGGAGTAGCCGATGATTCCAAGATCGATCCCAATCGAAATGTATTGGAGACTTCTATGCACTGACTCTACGCAGTCTTCCGCCAAAATGAGCGTTGTTTGCCAATCCTCGGTGATTGGAAATGTCTTCCCTTCCATGTAGCTGATATTGCTGTCGACTTTGTGGACGAGGAAGTCTCGTGTTATGATGCAACGAGTGTAGTAATAGTAAATATGCAGTAACAGGATTGTCGGCTTCTCGTCTTGAGTTGATGAGTACTCGACTAGCATGTGTGGCGGTATGCTTGCAAAGAAATTATCGCACTGGCGAAGTAAAGATTTTGCGACAGCAAGGGTGGGTGAGCGTTCTTCGGCTGAAGTATGGTCAAAGTAGGCGTGTTGTCGGATGGTGTAGGACATGCTGACAAGTTCGAAGCCGAGACTCATAAATGTGGCAGTGGCGCCGGTCTGCTCAAGTGTTGGTGATTCGGGAATGTGCATCGACATCTCTCGATCGTCGATTGCTGTTGGCCGTCCCAGAATACTACATAGCGTCTTCTCGAAGATATAAATGGTCCACCAGACCTGACGGCGCATGTCTCGTTCGATTGGGTCGAAGTCTAGATTTGAACTATCGCGATGCATGCCCATGGTAATTGACTATGGTTGAAAGGTTAGTGCAACACGGATCCAAATTGGAAATACAACTTGCCATGCGCGCAGCCAGACCTATGAGAAGCCATGAGCTACTCTTTTGTCCAATGTTATGATGGTGCAAGTTGTGGAGAACGAGAGCCTGGACATTATCCAAGCATGTCGTCGTCAAGAGTTGCCGAAAGTAGGCTTTTGCGAAAACAAGGTACTTGAGGCGAAGTTCATGCGTCTGCTCTGCATCAAGTCCTCGAACCTGCTGGCATCCAAAGGCAAAGACCAAGGCCAATATCACCAGCCACCCCGGCTGCTTAGAATCGTCCAGGGGCTGCAAGTGGCGAGAATACGTTTCCTCGAGTCGATTCTGAAACACACTTCTATTGAAAAGAGGCATGTAGGTGTGAACATGGTCGAAATAGGATGCAGTCAGTGCATCTGCAATGTGTTTCTCCGGTAAAAAGCCACCGATGGTTTCGGCACTGGGGCCTGGCTCTCGTGGTAGCGACTGATCACTCGAGGACTCTACCTGTGATCTGGATCTCTTGCGGCTTCTGCTAGTTGGGATTGGAAGCCAGTTCGTTCTGGGCATGGCGTAATCATCTTCGGATGCGTTTGTGCTGCTGCGATTGATGGACGCGCCGGATCTGCTGGCAGGGTCAGAGCCATATAAGGGGATGCAAGGAAAGTCTGCGCCAGATGCGGCTTTCCATCGTGCTGCCAAGGTTCGAATGGTTGTTGCGAGTCGGAAACTACTCGAGGGCCCGAAGTAGTGTGAGGAGCCGTGGGCGGCACGAACGTCGGCTGATGGTCGTCGTGTTTCAGTAGCAGGGGTGGGGTCATGGTGCTTGGGTGTAGTAGACGCGACAGATGTGCTTTGGGTAGACTGATTGGGAGTGACGGCCATGCCTGAGCGAGGGAGGTTTGGCGAAGGCTCCTGTCGCTGCCCACCACCCGGCGTCGGCGCTTCTCGCTCGTTTTTGTTGAAGATGTCGGCTGGGGTGAAGTCGTCGCTGGCAGGCATAGAGATATTCCTTGCAGCCGCCAGCTTGAACAGTGTCTCGGTGTCCTGAACATTTTCATGGGGAAACAGGCCCTTGACTAGCGACTCAAGGGCTCTGTAGCGCAGGCTCAAGGTTTCCACGCTACCGTATACTCGTTGTTTACGAGGTAGTTTGGACTCGCATTGCACGCCGGCTGCCTTGCAGTCGGCGCATGGCACGTCTGCGTTGTCGCGAATGCATCGCGCTCGCCGGATCTTGCAACGGTCGCAACTGACGAGTGCTCGTTTCCGAGACGGACCTGCTTTGGCCGGGCGTTCCGCCATGATCATCGATGTTGGTGCAAAGACGACTAAAAGCGCCTCCGGGGGTTTCGCTTCGGTGGGTTTGTGGAGTTCCGATGATCGCCGCTACGCGTTTCGATCATGTGGAGGAAGAGGGCAAGGAGCAGTGTTGCTCGCGAGCAGAGGATGGTGCGCTCTTGTCATCAGTCTATCGGAGTGTTTTCCGCAAGGACGGCCAATGGGCTTGGCTGGCCACGGATCCCATAGAAGGGCCGGTGCAATGCTTTTTCAAATTAACGCGTCTGTCACTATAGCACCCTTAATTCGTCCGCCGATCAACTGTTTGTCAAGCCCTCTTCATTGGCAGTTGCTGTCAAACACCTCATATCCTCCTCTCCAGATACACCGGGATCCCATACACTACAGCTGCAGCCCCATTCAGGTATCTTAACACACATGCGCTCCTTGCTTCCCTTATGGCCTCGTCCAACCCGACTCCCCTATGCCTCTTCCCTTCAACATTCACACCCTCATCTGCCGTCTTCGCCGTCTTCTTCCCCTTCTTCGCACTTCCCACACCTTTACCTCCTTCGACGTCGTCCACCAACTGAGCAGCCCGGCTTTTGCCCTTTGCTTTCTTTGCGGCTGTCTTGCCAGGCGTCTTTGGCGGAACAACATCTTCTTGTGCCTCATGCCAGAGACCCCATAGTTCGCCTGCTCTGACAGCGAGACGATCGCAGTCCTTGTCCGTAACGTCCCAGAGCATGCCGACAACTGCAGGTGCGCCCGCAGTAAGGTAGGAAGCGAGCATGCCAGAAGGCTCGAAGATGCCGTTTTCGGTAAGATGTACAGACGAGCAGCCAAAAAGAAGCGTCGTTGCACAGCCTGGCTTCCTTCCGCTTGTGTCTTGTGGGCCGGGATAGAGCCGTCGAACCGATTTTGATTTGACGTATTGTGCTCCACAGCCGTGGCCAAAGTAAAGTACCAGATCCTTCTCCCGCAGCGAGTCCTCAAATTCCTTCTCAGACGGCGCTCGATTTCTGATGTGATTCCAAGGCCCTTGGAGTTCGTCAAGGTAGGGCTTGATTGTTTTCGACGTGTGAGCCAAGTCACCCGAAGGATTAAGCATGCTTGTGCCTCCTACGTTGGGGCATATGTAATGACCGGGAGCGGCGTCCGGGTAAGCTGTCGAAGACCGCGCCGAGAGCAGTCGCTCGCGAAGAGCAGCAAGCGAAGGCAGCCTTGAGATAGACAGCTGCTCTAGACACGGAAGGGACTCCCAGGGAAATCCATGTAGGTTGTTGTCCAAGATCAGTATAGTGTGCCGAGTAGCAGTGTTCAGCTTCTGAGATGCGCTATGGTAGGCACGCAAAAGCTTCGTACGTTTCGACGACCATGGAATCAAAGTCGAGTTCGTCATACGCATTGCACTCACCGTTGAACTGAAGAACATCGACCACAAAATAGATCAAATCCATCAGAGATTCGTCCAAATCGAGATCCTCGTTGGTAGCATCACCTAGTCCAATGAATAACTCCAGAACTCTTGCATCCAAAACCGGTCGCTTTTGTTGACTTTTCTTCCGGCGAGATGGCAAGTGATCGTTGAGTATACTTTCGAACGATTTCCGGAAGCGAGCAAGAAGAGTTGGCTGTCTTTTCATATTGTGAAAAGACACCCTTGAAGCCGCCAAGCCATATGTTCTCCATGTTGATGAGAAGCTCATGGAGCCTTGTGTCAAGGGCTTCACGTTCAGCCCACCACTGCTGTCGTGCTTCTCTGGAGGTCATGTCCTTCGCAGATCGCGTACTAAAGTCGCTGAGCTCAATAATCTCGTCAAAGTCCCTCTTTCCATCCGCAAAAGAAAACTCTTCCTCGTCCATCTCACGGGAAGCGTGGCGAGCAAGGGGCAAGCGCAAAACGAAGGGCGACAGTCCACTTTCAAACCGAGTAATGAAGAGTTCATCGCGTTCCTCACTAAGTTCGAGCGATACAGCGGTCCAAGTATCCGGAATGATGTCAATATAGTCCTTCTGGAAGTCCGAGATGGAGCCCAAGGTAAAGCGTGAGGGATCCGAGACTGGCCATTGCAGACATTCATCCCGTGACATTTGCTCCTTCTCTCCTTCAGTCGACTCTTGCACGAGCCTCAACGCATTCACCTTTGGCACTTCTGCGAAATGTCAGCACAGTTCTTGTGTTACTCAATCCTGTACATACCACTCATGTAGGCTGCATATAGGGGGTGAAGCGAGCCAGGTAGCTCACTTCCACACACGGCGGACATCAACACAGTGACGTGACCTAGTGCCATGGAAGTCTGACGGAACAAGTGATTTGAGCCATTAGTAGCACACAGGCTATGCGCTTCTACAAGTCGCTCACGTGCCTCCCGAAGCGTGTCCATGAAGTCTTCTTTCGATCGCTTCTTGGTTCGGCCGCCTTTTGTTGGTACGATGGTCCCTTTCTTGGAGGTTGCCATTTCAGAGAGTGTGCTTTCTTTGAGACCAAAAGCAGGAAACGCAATGGTCGACTCTGGCAAGGTATTCACGGTAAAATCTTCTGCGATCTGCTTTGTGCTTTGCGCAAGCCTTGCTTTGAAAGTAGCCCACATGTGCGAAACTTCTTGATCCAACCCGGTCTGCAACTCTTCTGCCTGCCCAAGAAGTTCCAGGGCCTTGGTGAGGTCGTCGTGCAATATGTTTGCAAGTATGGCTCGATCTCTCATGCTTGCATGCAGGATCTGCAACGCAGAGCACTGGTCGGCAATACTGGACGTCTCCTGAACTACGGGAGCCCTAGCTTGGCGTGTAGTCTTGGGGACAGCCTTAGCAGTGGCTGCTGCAGTGGTCCTAGTACGTGCGTTGGTTACTGGCTTTGGCACCACTTTTGGGGCAGCTTTCACAACGGGTTTACGACCTCTTGTACCCGCTTTGGCCTTGGAAGAGGCTGGAGGTTGCAACGCCAAGGATGAGATCTGATCTGCAAGCGCGTCGACTGAAGGTGAGAAAGTCTCCAAACTTCTGATGTACCATGGGGAACTCAGTTCTGTGAGAAGCTGCTCCATGCGGGAGTACGACTCTATCTCTTCCCCATATCGGTTGTTCCAGTGATGTGTCCTCGCGATAGCGGAATGGTATCCCGCGGTTGATAGGCACTTGCGCGAAGAAGCCAAGTTAAGTGTATCAAGGGTGCTCTCGGCCTTGTCAGGTCTGCCACTTTGGGCCCAGCAATCAGCACGCCAGCTGGCATTGTCGATTATGAGTGTAGCGGATCCCGTAGAGGAAGCAATCTTTTCAGCTTGTTCAGCAACATAGATGGCCTCATGCAACAGCCCCTGGTGGGCGAAGATCTGTGATTGTTGCATCAACGCCCGATACAAGGCAGGGACCAAAGACCAGAAGTCGGGGCCGCTGAGGGCATCGTGCGTTACAGACATGACCAATGGCATCCCTTTATCGTTGCGCACCGAACTTAACGGGTCAAACGCTGTTCCTGCTTCGGGTTCTATATCCTCTGCAGCAGCCATTTTCCTTGCGTTGGCTCTTGACTCCAAAGCAGCCCAAATACGGCGATTGAGCGTGACACATTGTCTCGCATGTCGAGCGGCTTGTCGATACGATCCAGCAGAGGTAGCGAGGAGTGATTGGACATAAGAGGCATCCGCCAAGATTCGATTGAATCGCAACCTGCCAGAGAGCGTCGTTGTGGGCTTCGCTAGATTCATAAACTGGTTATCTGCGAGTGCGATGGATTGAGCGTTTGACATTATGTTCGAACTTGCGAGCGTTAGCGTGCAGTATGATAGCGGCCCCATTAATCACTTACCAATTTGCGGTATTCCCGATCCCCAGAAGGTACTCTGCATAGGCCAGGTGCCATTGCAGTCTGGCTTCCACAGAGCAGGTTCGACGTTGAATCAAGGCTTCAGCTTTGGCCAGAGACAAGCCTGCTTTCCCAGTGTATCCAAGACGGAGAAACTGCAGACCAAGGGAAGATATGGTAGTGATGAGCTCAGAGGCGTCAGAATCTTTCCGAAGCTCAAGCGTCGCGACCAGAAGGTGAAGGAGTGGCAATGCAAGATACTCCTCTCCTTTCGCATTTAGAAACTCGAGGCATGCCTGGAGATCTTGTAGCCATGTCTCGGTATTGTCTATGCGATCGTTTAGAGCAGCCCATGAAGTTGCAGAATTCACCAGAGATTCCCACGTTGCGAAACACTGCTGAAGTGTGGACGTAGGGGGGGATTTATCCTGCATTAATGATTTGAGGGTGTAGAGTGCTTTCAGATGGGTTTCGTGGTTATCCAAGGCTTCATCCTGAGACCCCGACACTCTTGCTCTATCGTCATTTGCTAGATTGGGGAAAGAAAGCTGCTCAGAAACAACATCCAGATCATGCTGAGAAAGCTGAAGAAGTATTACGGACAATCTTAGATGTCGGATGGGGTAGGTTTGTGGCACATAAAGCTGTTGGAGTCGCTTTGTAAGGATGCATATCGACTTGTTCAAATTGGAGTCCCATTGTCGGTTCTTGGACAGGGTCCGTAGGAAGAAGCCAGTTTGTACTTCCAAGAGAGCTCCTCTAGCGCCTGGATCTAGCTCTTCGTTGTCATAGAAAGCCACCTCGTCCTGTTGCTCGAGACCGGATTTGATGAATAAGTGATGATATGCTTTCAGCACTCTAGCCAGAACACTAAACGCCCCATCGTTACTGAAGATTGCATTAACAGAACATCTTGCAGCAGCTTCAGAGAGCTGTTGCAGTACATCCTCGCTAAGATGGCTGTCCAGACATTGTCGATAAGCATTGCGAGAGCGCTCGCTCTGTTTCATGTCTTCAAAAGCTTCGCCCAATTGCTCGAGCTTCATCGGAAGAAGGCCACTCAATTGCTCAGATGAGGATCTCGGTTCTAAGAGATCGATTGAACGCTGCATGGCTACAACTAGGTGTTCGAGATTGCAACGCGCCTTCCGTAGTTGTAGATACAGTGCCCAATATGCGTTGGATAATTTGACTGTATATGAACCGACAAGAACAGCGCTCTCTCCGCTAGAGAACGTGCCATGTTCAAATTCCTCATCGAATCGACGGAGGATGTGCGAGCATTCTCGTAGTACGGTATCCACCTCTTTCCATTCTTCCGGCGTCTGTATATTTTGTTTGCAACATGTCATGACAGAGTCAAGCGTACTCTTCAAACACTTCCAGGCAACTGCTATTCGTTCGCGGTGTCGGGTTTTCGTCTTTGCGTCGGCTTCATCGGGAAGTCTAGTGCCGAGAAATCTCGCTGAGAAATGTACGCTTGCTGCTATTATGGGTACTGCATATTGTTCAATAGCAGAGGGTTCTGCAGCAGCGGGAACTGAGAGGCTTGCAACAAGTAATCTTGTCGCTGTACGTCTCAGAGAGTTAACTTCTGCAAAGAGTGTTTCCAGATCTGCCGCCGATCCACCTAGACTTCCATGTAGGGTCTCGAGTGCATTGATGATGGTCTCGTTCAGATCAGGCTTCTTGTCACCTTTCAGATATGCTTCCAGAGTAATGATGGCTATCCGTATTGTCCGCGCGGTCTGCTTGGCCACAGACGCGTTGGAGGCCGCAGACGTCTTTGATGAGCCTAGCCATCGAAGAGCGTGATCAGATAGGCCGGCAGCTTGAGCAAGTGAAGATAGAGCCTTGTTCGCTGTTGCAGATGAAGCGGTACTGTTTTCTGACGCGGCAAAGTCGTCTGGCAGTCCTACCAAGTCAGCGTACAAGGTCTCGGCTAACTTGTACTTCTTACTTGGGATGAGCTGTGATCTGCGGGCAAAAGCGACCAGACATTTGGCGAATGGTTCGGCCAACTCCTGATCCTCGTTGCCGTGATGCTTGACAAGACTCCACCATTGCTTTCTGATATTGAAGGCTAAGTGTTGTAGAAGAAGCACAGTCTCTGGGGACGGCTGTAGCGTGTTGGCATCGTCTGCACTGGAGATACTGGGGCATAACGAGAGAACAGTCTGCGCCAGCGACTCGAGTTGTCGTGCTGCTTTAGCTTGACTGCTCGGAGTCTTGGCGGTGTGCCAAAGCAAGTTTGCGGGTGATGAAGGGTTCGACATTTTCAGGTAGTCCCAAGTGGCTTCCACAATTCGTGGTCTTCGTAGCTTCGCAATAATGCGCAATGTGTAGGCTTGAAAACTTGCAACGAGTGGCACAGCAGGGCTTTTGGGGTCGATAGCCGCAAAGTCCAGGAGTGATGCAAGGCTATCCTTCTCCATGGTCGCCATGGGCTGTGGAACACCTCTTGATGTCTCCTTTCCAGCGTCTCGAACAAGGTATCTGTCCAGTCTTTTCTTCAATGCCCTCAACTCTTTGATAGCCAGATTGTCTAGGCCGAGTGCAACAAGCTTCCCTATGAGCACAAGCACGCCATTCTCGTACTGAAGCTCCTGGGAGTCCTTTCCCAGGACTTTAAATGCTTCCGGGGTACCCAAATATGCAAATGCTGTCCTTGCGCATTCGGCCGTCGCCACGAGCCCAGGATCGGGGCCGGGGAAGAGAAACGATGAGTATGACGATGACCGGCGTGGCGCGCGTCTCTGGGGCGAATTGTTGATCTGGGAGACGGATCGCTCCCTGAGAGGCTTCTGTGATGTTGAACAAGTCTTTGTGTGACCGGGTCGCGGTCGTGCAGGTTTACGCGCATCTTCGGCGGTCGCAGGCTTCGGTTTCGTGGGGGCAATTGCGAGGGGCGGGTTCTTCAGCGCATCTGCGAGCGTCTGAAGCGTCTTGTTGGCGACTTCAGTTGCGAGTATGTATTTCTCTCTCGGCGCAAGAGTAGAGCACTTTTGCTTTGTAACCTCCACTGTTGCCGCTGCCGCTGCCGCTGCCGTTGCCGTGCCAGCTCTCCTCCGCGCCGCAGCTGTCGTCTGAACCTTGACCCTGACATTCTCCTTTTGGGTCGCAACTTCCTCTTTCTTCAGTAGCAGTTCCTCGAGCGCAGCAGCTGTGGCGTTGGTACATGTCGAAGTTGAGAGCAGGTCGGCTTTGATGTTATCGATGCGCGCGCGCGCTGTTTCGTCCTTTGCCGCCATTCTTCCAAGATTTCGGGGTTAAATTCGTATGCGTCGCGTTTTACAGGTTCCGTAGATTATACATTACTAAGAAGACCGGCGCTCTGGTAGCTATGTTGTACAGTGTTGTCGGGTTTAGGGCTCAACACCGCGGCCAAACACCGTTCCACAACACGGTACCATATCCGGTTAGCGTTGGGTCGTGCCAGCAGGCGCGACCCTGGGGCTCTGCGCTTGGAAGGCAGCAACCTCAATCCACCCTTTCCAAACTTGTTCACAAGGCTTGACTGGTTTCCAACAAACATCTTGCTGCACAACGCCATCTGAGTTTCCAGACGAACTTGCTACATCGCAACCACGGCAAACAATCTCACCAGGTTTCCCCGAAAGTGCCATCAACAAACCTGCGACTGCTAGAGAGCAGGCACGAATGGAGTATATGGAGCGCATTTACAGTGGCTTATGCTTCCAACACCGGGACCAAGCCATGATTGTGCCATGGCCGAGGGACTTCGTTGTCTAACGTGCAGCAGCCCAACGTTTCGACCTAAATTCCGTCTTCTTTCGCCCTCTGTGCTTGATGCGGAATTCATTCGGTCATAATCCGCAATAATTGTCACTGATTGTCACTGATTGTCACTGATTGTCACTGATCAGTTGTCACTGACCTGAGTGACACTGAATGTCACTAATTATCACTGATTATCACTGATTGTCACTAATTATCACTGATTGCCATTAATGGTCACTGATTGTCACTAATTGACACTGATTGAATCAGCAGAGAGCTTACAGATTGACATCATCTCTCGCTTATGCGAAAGCTAATTAAGCAAGTTGGGCAAATACCATGACTGTTTAAAATTCAACCCCCTGCTGATCACTAGGCACCATCATCATGGCGGTGTGTGTATGTGTGTGTGTGTGTTTATATCTGTGTCTGTGTGTGTGTTTATATCTGTGTCTGTGTGTGTGTGTGTGTTTGTATCTGTGTCTGTGTGTGTCTGTGGATCTGTGTGTGTGTGTGTGTGTCCGAGAAGATCCATTTCAATCACCGAAAGGAAGGAGACGTTAAGGACGAACGGAAGGGTGGCTAACAAGACACGCTGGACTGCATGTCGGGGATTGTAGCAATATAAACATCTGCCGTGGGTTAATATTTGTCTATGGGGTTTTTACCTCTTTTGTATGGATATTCCGTAGTTCTGGAGAGCTAGCTACGCCTCGTAGCCGACGGGATTGTTTGTCATGGCCTAGATTACTGGATCGCGGCAAGCCGAGGGTCTGGAAAGCTACCAAGAAGATACCCAGGGTCTGTCCCGATCGATGCGCGGACTGGAAAAACTGGGAAGCCGGCTAATCTTGTGGCCTGCTAGGAAGTACCTTGTTTCTACGAATCAGTACAGATTTGACCTTTCGTACTTCTGAGTTGGGACAGACAATATTGTCACTGTGTTGATCCCAATGTCCGTGCTCCCGAGTACAATCAGCCCTCCTGTTCGCGTCTCCCAAGCGCGGATTTATCCGCTGATTCCCAGAGACATACGAACTATACTCCGTAAACCCCGACAGTATACCCGTGATGCGGATGCAAAGGGCAGGCCAAGCGCTTGTCTTTATGACGCACTAGTACCCATGAGGCCTCGTCGCTGCTGGCCTGTCAGCTGCGAGGTAAGGTAGTATTTCCTGCCGTACCTCAAGGTTCTCGATCCTAAGGCAAATGGTATTTATTGAGAGTTACCGACGCCGTGGTTCATTTGGAACGGCACTCGAATATAGGGCGGGACACGTCATTCAAATTCAAACACCAAGACGCTTTCCGAGAACAAGTGGCGTGTTGGATGGCAGAGAGCCAAGTCCGGGGTAGCGTTGGTTAACCCCTTGGTCTACAGCGGATTCCCAATCGGCAAGACGTTACATCCGACGTCCGGCGGGCCAAGTACTTAGATGGGGTTGGGAACCCGTTGTGCAATGCGGTGCTTCTCTCGGCCAAGCCATGTGTTCTCACCATTTCTAATGCGCCGGCTGCTGAAGCTGTATCCATTGTGTAAACTTGGTGCGCAATTCTGCCGATGATGGCGATACTAGCTCGACACCCCGGCAGCCGGGTGCTGCAAGGCGGCCAGGGTCTATGCAGGAACAATATGTTTCACGCCGACGAAACAAGCGCACGTCGTGGTTGAGCAGCACTATATCCACCAACAGCAGAGGAGCGGCACCGTGTGAGAGACTTTTCGAATGCATGGCGACGGGTCGGTTCTACTTTGAATTGGGCTGAGAAATTCGATATGACGGCAGTTATAACCGTGGTCTAGATGCGGTTAGATGACCCAGCTGAACTCGGACAAAGTCACTCCTCGAAAGCTTGATGGTGACCTTGTCGTGCTTGGAAGCCCGGAGTCGTGTTGTAGCAAATGGAAACCTTCCCGTCAGCTGTGCCCTGACTTGGCTTAACCTGTTTAGGTTTAGAAATGATAGACCATGCTAAATTTAGTAGAGCTTATTCCCGGTGTGGAAAGGCTGCAGAGACAGAGTGTAATTGCACACACAGGTACAAGTCCCTTTCATTTTGTACATGACGATATCCAGCATGGTGAAAGCACTCGACAGGCCGTGGGTTGGGATACGGCAGCCCGATCCGTGGGGCGGGAATGTTCAAGGGAGAGCCTTGGAGGATTGGAGCGTTCGCTATCGTAATGTGTTGATTACCTTACCCCCATGCAAAGCACATGAAGAGACGTGATTCGGGCCGCGCAACTGCTCATCGCGGTCGCTCGTTACTGGCCACCCCTGAGCGAAGGAAGCACCCGTATGGGCAGCATCTAGGCCACAAGTGGCTTAGCGCCCTCGCATCCTCCACAATTCCATCCCCCGCAAACCGACCATGGTAATACATAGTACTGTAATACTCTAAGCACGGCTGAAGCTGAGCGCTCACGGCTCACGGCTCAGGCCTCGCCTCTCCTCCACGACACCGGACCGCATAAGCTGCGGCGTAGTTCGCAATAGCAAACACACCAACAAGAAAACACCAACATGGGGCGTTCAAGGCTGTCACTGCAACCACTCTCGTGAACGTAGGATGCGGCGATTACCGCAGTTGGCACCACTTTATGCGTACCGCAAATCACAGTCGCTATTGGCACTGCACAGACAGTGTTGATCCAGAGACAGCGGTCCTGAGCCATCATCCAGGCACGTGCACCACGTGGTGGCTTCGTTGTTGTTGTTTTCTTCGATCCGACGTGGCTTGAAACTCACACGCGACATGTGCTCCAACATTCCGCCACACCTCTCCCCTCTTAGATTTGTTATTCGCCTCAGGCCGAAGCCTGCTTTTTGTCAACGAAAGATTCAACTTCGCCCAAATGTCAGACAAACACGTCTGCGTCCCGCCCTCTCGTATCCAAGGCATGACCGACTCGGTAGTATTGGGCATTATTCCGTTAGCAACACGCTAGCTCAACGACAGGGAGCGGATGCTAGTTAGGGGACATGCAGGAGCGCAACACGCCAAACTGTATCTTACTCCCACTAACCCTGTCAACGTGGCGCACTCCAGTGCTTTAGCGATCGTCTGGCACCCGTCTATGCCGTCTAACATGCCGCGGCTGGTGCACCTGCATCTCTGTTTTACCTGGTACAAGTAGTCTGTTGGGCGATCTCCTTCTGGCCATAAGCATCTATGTCCATATTAGGCCCTCTGCTCCACCGGATTATTTATCGCGTCTCGCCCTGTTGAGATCACCCATATACCCTTCACATTGACCACTCTTCTCACCACGTTTTGGCGGAGAACACTCTTCGCCCATCAACAGCCCGCACCGCAAACCATCCCATCTACTCGACCTGTCTCACTGACCAACAAGGATTTTTGTACAAGACACCCCTTGATTGGGCCAAGGGACCGTGGACCTGTTTCCTGCATATTCAGACAGCACGGAACCAGCATCGCTTCGTCCCCGGAATAATTTTACCCATTGCCGCTTTTCCAAAACATGGCGTCTTGATGAGTTCGCAACACGATTACTTCCCCACATACTCTCGAGCCGTCCCGCTTTCGAATTCGACTGCACAGACGCTTGGTCTGCTGCAAGCATGGCACCCTACGATATGGCCGACCTGAGCTCAATCCTGAATTCGAGGACACTTGAGGAGCGATATTACCAACCTCCTGACAGTATGGATCCACTCACGTCCGTCTACAAGGCGGGTATGATCCCGCTGGCTGTATGTGCAATGCTGAGCTTGTTCTCTGTCGCCGCATTACTGGGCTTCATTACACAACGCATGATATCATGGCGAAGACATTACAGACAATACGTCGGATACAACCAATACGTAATCCTCATCTTTAATCTTCTCATTGCCGATCTTCAACAATCAATTGCATTCTCGATATCCTTCCACTGGCTTAGGTTGAACAAGATTCTGGCCCCGACCGGAGCGTGTTTTATCCAGGCCTGGTTCTTGCAAATCGGTGACGTTGCAAGTGGCTTCTTCGTCCTTGCAATTGGAATACACACGTGGTTGGGCGTTGTCAAAGGATACAAGCTGCCTTATGTGTGGTTTGTGGTAGCGATTCTATCAATATGGTTCTTCGCTCTATTTCTTACAGTGCTGGGGCCGGCAATGCATCGGGAGAGATACTTTGCTCGTGCAGCAGCTTGGGTAAGCCACTGATTGTAATGCATATGTGAGACTGACAGGCTAACATCAAATAGTGCTGGGTCTCGAGCGAATACCAGGAAGAACGACTTTGGCTTCACTATCTCTGGATCTTCATCGTTGAATTCGGCACAATCATCATCTACGCACACATCTTCTTCCACCTCCGCGGTCGTATTCGAAGCATCATCACAAACGATACCAGCAAGCTCACAAGAGCAAACAAATTCATGGTCATGTACCCCGCTGTCTACGTAGTTCTGACACTGCCCATCGCCGTGGGCCGCATGGTAGCCATGACAGGCCATCCCATGCCCGAACACTTCTACATCGTCGCCGGTTGCCTCCTCACGTCTTGCGGGTGGATCGACGCACTTCTATACACCTTGACGAGACGCGTGCTAGTTTCCGGAGACCTGAGCACAGGACACTACAACCAAACAGTCACCGCCAACCTGACCAACGCGGCACGCCCCGGCGACGACGAAGGTCACTTTGGCCTCAACTCTGTCAGTAAAAACGACCGCACTACAAATACCGCACGCACCGTCACCATCACAGGCGGCACTGTCACCAGCAGCACCAAACGATTATCACGCTTAAGCGAACATTGCCGGGGCCGCAGTCACATGATTGAGACCCAGCACACCAATACCATACATGAGGAGGAAAGCCCTACGCGAACAGGATCACAAGACTCCATCATCATGTCCAGAACCAAAGGTACTGGCATTAGTATCGTAACAGAGACGAGCGTCCAAGTCGAGACGTCGGAAGAAAAGGAAATGGAGGCGGAGGTACCGCTAATGAAGGGCTAGAGCTATCAAGTTATAGCAGCAGAAAAGGAAAAACACATACTTTCATAATCAGAGTTAGGAACCACAGCGGCCCTTGCCCCGAAAGACTACTACTACCACCACCACTACCACAACAACAACCACTGTTTCAAAAACATCTTCCATGTATACCCATTTCTCTTTAGAGTTCTTCATCCTTGATTCGATATACCAAAAAGCGTAGGCGTTGTTGGAAAACCAGTGCGGCAAACCATTTCATCTCATTTAACTTTCTTTCTTCCTTTCTTTTGTCACTGCCAAAGGAGACATATTCGCACTACCAACTTCCGTCTGCGACAAGTTCCTTCTTCCCTCTCCTGTTCATTGTAACCTCAACTATCAGCTCGGAAGCAATTTCTCCCCCCAAGACCACTTCTCAGATACCCGGAATACCAATATCAATTCACGTATTTAAAATTATCGTCCACGGTTATTATCATTATTATTTTTTCAAAAAGCAATCATAGAGGTCGTCTCAAATACTTCGGGAATTCCGTGTAGAAGGCAAAGGGGTCTAGAACCGGCGATCACTGTGGAGAACCGGTACGCCCCTGCCTCCCCCCCGGTGGTTACTTTTCTTCGTCTCTGCCCTCTCGCCTGCCGTTTCAAGCCAAGTGTGGATATAGGAAGGGCATGGCTGCTTCCCCGATTGGGACGCCAAATACCAATCGAGTAGTATTGGATCAGACATTGTGTAAACGGCCATTTCGGTGATAATTTTCCTTTTCTTTCTTCTTGCGTAACTAAATCCTATTCCATGTACATTTTGTGGGGCGGGTATTATGTGTGAGTTGGGTGCGGATATTGTACAGTGAATTGGGACGAGATGCGTTGACGGCGTAAATTGAGATAGTATGCTTGAGATTCTTCAATGGAGGACAGAGGTTGTGCCGATGCTTCAGGCCATATCTACAGAAGAGGTCGTGGTGTGTCGATGTGGTTGCTGGACTCATCAGCCACATGATTCCGATCTTCAGCCACGTCGTGGACCTTGGTTCGAACGTAGCGTGCCTCTGGTCGGTAGCTGAATGCGAGACCGGAGGCTCTGGAGGGCGTCTGGTGGAGACATGTCACCCAGGTCGTAGTCAGGGGATGTATCACCATCCGATCGATCGTACTGCGGGTCTGAGCCAGCAGCTCCTTGGTCAAGTCGAGGCTCGTGAGGAGATAGTGCGTTGTACTCTTCCACACCCACATCGCGATGGCGAGGCACGCGCTTAGACGAACGATGTCCGGTAGCCTGAGCGAGCTTCTGTTCTAGAAGCCAGGCTTTTCGTTTGTACCGTAGCAGCTCTTCTTGTTGTTGAAGGGCCCGTTCTCTTGCTTCGATGTCTATCATCTTTGAACTAGGCTCATTATCGGTGTGTGCACTAGCTGGTCGTTGTGTTCGATGCTCGTGTTGAGTATTATACTCTCGTTGCGGGGATCGTACGGGTCGGTCCCGACGGGGTCGAGATTGCTGGCTCCGCACAGTGTGAAGCAGAAGCCGCTGCTGTATCTGTAAAAGTTCTCGCTCTCTTTCAGCTATCTGAGCCTCCCGGCGCTCGAGATCGCGCGCACGTGGAAGTGGTCGAGACGGAGATCGAGTTGAAAGCTGGGGCCTGTCTGATTTTGGGGCCAGTGGACGGTTACGTGAGGAGTGTGTGTCTGACTGGGGCAATGGCTTCTCGAGTAGTCCTGGAGGTGGAATAGCACCCTTTGGACGTTTGGTAGCTTTCTTCCCCCTCTCTGTGCTTTCAGGATCCATGTCGTAGTTGTTTGACAAGCGCAGGCCGTTTCCCAGGCGCACGTTTGGCTGCAAAATACCATCGATAAGTGTGCCTCTGAAGGTTTCCAGTGCTTCGCTATTCCGCGCCCTATGTTTCTGTTTAAATGGTGTCGCATCGCTGAAGCGTGCGGAGACTGGTCGACTTCCTGTGGGATCAAGTTGGAGTTCGACGTTTTCGAAAGGCGAATCGGTTACAGAAACTGGTTGGAAGTCTTGTGCGTTGCGGGCAGCGAGGCGATATATGTTCTCGCGCACTTCCCTCCCGTTCTTGCTAACAAAGTTGTTAGGGCGGATGAGTGTACAGCGAGGTCGGCTCACTTACTTGATTATGATGCAGCGTTTTCGGTGCTGACCATTTTGCCTTAGTTCCTGCATCTTGGGCGTCGGCTCGCTCACAAAATGGGCAGCAATTTTCATGCGGGCCTCGAACACATGATGAGGAAACCATCCGGCTGGCAGGATAAAGACAGAGCCATCATCAAAGTACGCCCATCCTGGCGGGGTAAGGGACCTGCTGGGAGCGTATAGGCTGCCCAGATTTACAGTATTACGCGACGTGACTAAGCCATGGGAAGGTGTGATAGCACATGGTGGGATGCTGTACAGTCTGCCCAGATTGACATAATTACGGTATGCTCGAGGGATAGACATGGCAACGTGACCCAGACGCTACCCTTTATCCTACAGTGGCTCGCAAGCGAAGTGCACACTGGCTGCGGCGATGGCGACTCGTGGGACGTTTGGGGTATGCAGGCGATACAGCCATGGCAAATCCTGATAGCGCGCGGATAGGACTAGGCGCGGCTATGGCAAAGCAAGGAACTGGAAGCGCATGACAGGCGGCGGCGTGGACATGGGCGCGTGGAGTTTCTGCAGCTAGACTGCACAATTAGCTTCGCCCTATGCAGAAGCGGACATGGAATGCGGCGGGCGGATGCTTGCCGAGTTACTCTACTTACATGTCTCGTGCCCAGGTGGTCACTGCAAGATTTGGTGCCGTGGCTCTGGAGCGATGGGGAGTGACGATGCAGCACGCACGAGCCCGTCCGCGGGAATACCGACCCGCCACTACCCAAGTACCCTCTGTTGATCGACAGACATCTTAATTGCACCTCACATCATGTGTCGCTCGCTTGCTGAACCTAGCCTCATCCATTGCCTAGTCGCTGAATTGCTACTTAAGTGACGACTGCCCATTGTGTTCCCCATGTCTCTCCCAGCACCACACATGGCCATGCCCACACAACCAAGCGCTTGGGGCTGCCTGCCTCGCCACTGTACTGCATCCACTTATCCATGACGCGAACGTACACAACAGAAGACGAGCGGATAAGACAGAGCCTCTGATTCCTCGCTCGCAGACCATGCCCGTCATGGTGCACTATCCACAACCCTCCCCTCTCCCCACCCCCACCCCCCCTTCAACGCCAAATCACTTTTTCCCAAACGCGCAACCTCCACATAGACCCGACAAGAGACGTGGTGTTTCCATGCACCTTTCAGCAGACGAGTGCGAACATGCAGAGGATTACGGCCGTCTTGCACCCTCGTCTCGCGCGCTGAGTGAGACAGCCACCGTGTCAGCCAACACACCAATAGTGCCAGAAGACTCGAGCCTCGCGAGAAGATTCAGTGAGCGTGCTTCCGGCAAGCCATAGTCCAAATCGCAGAACAGATACAAGTCCAGATGCTTCCGTCAGCGTCCCGCCTAGTGTGGGGTTTGTGCTCAGGACGCGTCCATCTTGTCCACAATGCTGTCTATGGCCATCGAACGCGTCGACGGCGTAGTCGGCGTCGGCGGTGCTTTCCCTTCGGTTTTGATCGAGGCAGTCGGCTGCTGCAACTGCGGTGGCACCGTTCGAGGTGGAGAGAGGGACGAGCTTGCTACGTCGGCCTCTGCCGAATCATTATCATCCCCCAGAATCTCGTCGACCTCTCGTAGCCAGTTGGCCTTTAGCACGTCCATGGGAGGATCCAAGTCACCTGGCTTGCCGCCGCGCCGAGCTTCTGCAGCAGTCATCTTTCTCTCGCCGCGTTTGTGGGGATGGAAATGCATGCGGCGGAGATGACTTGCAGCATTGTAGCATTCATTGTACCTCTTCCCAGTCTGGCATGCTTTGCAGTTGGCAAGGAACGACTTGTCTGGCGAAGTGTCGATGGTGACCCACACCTTCCGCGCCTTCTTGTGGACGCGGTTGGTATGACGTCGTAGCTCATGCTCACTGCGGAAGCCATCGGGATAGTCAGAACAGACGGGACACTTCAGCCGCAAGACTCTGCGGGATGGAGCTTTTGAATTCGCCTCTGATGTTGGCGAGGATTTGGATGTGGTTTCAACGCTAGGAGCTGTCACAACGTTTGCTCTTGGTGCTGGAGGCGGCTCTAATGGCTCGCTAACTTGGGTAGTGGTGACGGTCGGGGTTTTGGCCGCGCCTTCTTTCATTCTGGCTCTGGATCTCGTCGGAGGCATGTATTTGATCGTATGTGATAGTCCAAGGGTCTGGGAAGGCTGGAATACGGCGGCTTGGTCCGGTTTCGTGCCAGGTGAGTCGAGTCCAGACTTGGCAGGATGCACTGGTGGGGCGTGTAGTTCAGCTCCAGCGGCAGCTAGATGCGACGGGCCTAGAGGATGGCAGGAGTGCCGCTGGGGTACTAGGAATGTGTGGTGTGTTTCCAGGTCGATCTGGGGGAGCGCGGGGGGCCAGGCTACAAGATATCCCGATTTTCGCTGCGTCCAGTCGAGGTGCGCACGAGGCTGGAATGGCGCAGTCAGCCTCGTCTCCCATCGTGAGTGGGCGAACCTGGAGCTGCAAGCCACGCTATAAGCGGCAAGCTGGCGAGCTGGGTGCTTATTGGAGCTTCTGCCTCAGGCTGAACGACGTCCATGGGAGCCAGGGCGAATCACATGGGGACGCCGCGTACAGAGAGACCGGTTTCCAGGCCAGTCGGCCAGATAATAAAAAAGAAACGAAGGATGCCGCCAAACCCTGGCTCGGATCATGCCGCCATCGTGACGAACTGCAAGTCTAAGAGAACAGAGGGCTGCGAGCTTGCTAGCGCGAGCATGGCTCCAGGGCTGCTGGCTGTCGTCGTCGTGCCTTTCCTATTCCGGGCTGCTGGTGGTCGCAAGCCGGCAATCAACGTGACGGCTTGGGCTCGCATCACAACCCCCAAACTCGACCCATCTCATTGTTGCTTCTTACCGGCATCAGCGGCGGGCAGCCGTCGCAGTTCCCCCTCCCCACCCTCGTGCCTTTTGCCGTCCTCAGCCTTACTGCGACCAAGTTCCGGAACAGTCCGCCTTTCTGTTGGCCCAAGCGGAGCCGAGGTTGTGGGCGAATCAGCGCATCGAGGCACTTTTTGTTTTGTTTTACGAAGAGTCGCCGATTTGCAACCCAATTGGTCTTTTGTCCAAGCCTCGATTCCAGCTGCACTGCAAACCGATCGTCTGCTTGGCCTGCATTGGGGAAGCACAACATGGCTGCGACTCTTCATCGAGGCCAGCCTCAATTCACCTGGCTCCCGCTGCTGCTCTGGTCCGAGTTGGCCGTCAGGCGCAATACGAATGTACAGAGACATTATTATTATTACTCCGTACCGGCAACACTCTCACTTTACCCCGACCCTTGACCTCCGCCTCGCCAACCCCAGCCTAAGCTTGGTCTGTCGCTTTCGATAGACGGCAAATGGGCGTCGCGCGTCGGGCGTAAGATCGGTGGCTGACATCAAGCTGCCACGAAACCTAATTCACCGTTTGGAAGTTTGGAACCGACGCCGAAGGAGGCCTACCAAGGCTATGGTACTCTTCTGGGCCCCTATGACATTGTGCATCGCGCCATACTCACAATGCTGCGTCGTATCAGCACCACCTGCGGCCTCGTTTCTGCACGAGGCATGCCATTGATGACATTCATCTGACCATGGATACATGGCTTCTGCGACGTGACCTGGACATGCTCCGCCCGCTACATGTCAGCCTTCCCGTCTGCCGCTGCTCCTTCTGCTCCGCCCATGCAAACGACACGAAAGCATGCTTATCGATTCGTAAGCTTTCTAGCCCGCGCTGGCATGGGCCAGTGTTCCATGTCTCAAGTATGCCCAACGGCTCGCAAAGTGCGGTACACGTCGGTCCATGCGGTATTGTCGTGGTTGGCTGCGGAGGGGGCCAAGCAGTTGGCTCGCATGGAGTGCAACGGCTTCACCGCAAGATAAGTATGTACTGGTGTTGGTATAGACTCTGGGCCTATACCTGCTCTGAATGCCCTCCGCTTGACTCGCACTCCCTTCCTGATCCTGACCGTCACCATACACGACTAATACAAGCACAGCCCTACAAATCCAAGGCGACGGCGCTCATGGGCATCCAGTTCGTTGCCAGAACGCAGTGTGACAGACGGCCAGTTTTTCGGGAGACGAGCTAGACATGCGACACGCCTCTTTGGATTGAGCCCCCCTCACCATGGCCTGTACTTGGACGTGTAGAAACCGGAATAGATCGGAATTCCCGAAAGGGCTAGTAACGGATTTCACATGTCTTGGAAACTGAAGCTGATGATGCAGTGATGCTTCCCAACAACTACCATTGTAGGACAGGGCTGCGTGTCTGACTTAAACTACTCTACGCGTTGTTCTGGCGTGAGGTGGATAAGGGCCGACTAGACGGCAGTGACCCAACAGCCATGAGCCGTCTTACCACAAACAAGCCTCGTGCAGGATTTCAAACGCTGAAGAGTGAAGCCGTATATATGCCAACTGGACGTACACGGCAGCACTTGGCGAACAAACGCTCCCCAGCCGACGCTTGTTGCACATGGACTTGCACCACTTTGGGCTACGGTGCAGAGTGTGGATGCGTGGATTACATGTTCTACACGGAAGATGCTCAGGCGGGAACACGTGATTGCCTCAACGAATGGGTACTTGACAGCGCAGCATGGTCGCAAGCCTGCAGACGATGCATTGTGCGCGCCTCTAGTGCATCTTCGGAGCTTACATACAGACAGTAATGCCGAAATTCAAAGCGCTGTGGAAGGGTCGAAGCGAGGTCAAAAGGCTTCATAGGCTCCTGGCATGATTTTGCAAACAAAGATCAACGCAACGCTGGTTTTCGAGCAAGACAGATAGTCTACAGCTCAAGACAGGTTTACCAGATAGGGAGTCTGTTAGTGTGTTCCTGGAAACTGGCCTGTCAACCAACCAACGTCAGCCTTGGACGCTATCGTGTTGTGAGGGTACGACAGGATAAAAGGTTCAATAGATTGGGGGGTGCCGGACATGTGGTTTGTTTGTGGTTGTGTTTGTGGTTGTTTGACATGACAATCTCTCTCGTTGGAGAAGAAGCACATTGTTTGCAAATGGTGTTGTAGACACGGACCCACTGCTGGCGGTTCGGGCAGAAACAGGGGTACAGGTACGGACGGCGATTGGCAGCCATTCACTCCGACGCCGCACTCAACGCCTCCGTCACAACATCCAAGTTTTGGAGTTGATACGAACCACGCCCACATATGATTCCATATGCTGGTCACCGTACGACATAGTATGTACACCTGAAGATAGCGCCCGACGAAACACCGCCCCACGCGCCAGCTCCCCTGCTTCGCGCAGCCTTGGACCCTATCGCCATGCGACCCCCTAGCCTTGCGAGGTGACAAAGCCGCAATCACGAGATATGTCGGCTCCATCCAGCCATGGCCGACGCTCAGGCGACTCTGATGGCTGGACGGCATCCTCACACACATACATCGCAGGGAACTCTGGCGCCTATACAGACAACGGCGAGGGTGGCTCTTCCCCGCGGCGAAGCCAAGACTCGAGGCCCGACACAGGCGCAACCAACGGCGCAACGACTCTAGCATCAGCACAGACACTGGCTAGGGAATCCGTGCAAGAAGAAGATGTCGCCCGTCGTAAGCAACGCATTCGTCAATCTGGCGCCTTCCTTCTCGACTCGACCTTTGCCAGCGGGCCGCGACAGCGTCATGCCTACCAAGACGCGCGCACCGAAGACCTAAAGGGCAAGCGCAGCTCGCGGAAGGAGGGACGGCAGGAGCGGGTGCCCAGAAGACGGCAGTCGCCTTCCAGCTCACCGGGCGCATCTGGCATTGATTTGGTCGACCCCCAGGAAATGGACAATAACCGCCTTCATGTAGCCAGGGCCAGGCAGAGCGCATACGAAACGCACTCTCCGGCCATTGATCCAAACCAGCTAGTACACATGGCGCTGAATTTGAGTGAGAGTCGGAGAAGACATATCAATGCAGGCCAACTCATGGCCTCGCAACCGCGTGCTGCGTCGGGCGCGCAGCGAGAAGCTGGCTCTTCAAACTACGGCGGGGGTGGCAGTCTAAGACAGTACCTGAGTGAACAACGACGAGCCTCTCGTAACCTATCTCCAATGGGCAAGAGTTCCCCTACCCGCCACATGTCTACCTCGCTGCAGAGAAGCGGATCCATCCCGTTTCTGTCTTCTCAGACCATCAACCCTTCAGCTGCTACGCTTGCACGAGTGGATAAAGCTCGTGCATATATCGAGCTTCAAATCGAATATCTGCGATTGCTCGAATATCTGCCGCCTCTGAAACCAGACGCTAACGCCCCAGGCAACTTTGTTGTGTCGTCTAATAACATGCCAGGCAGCCCACAAGCGCAGCTCACCCGTGTCCCATCGTACGCTGGCAAACAACACCAACTGGGCCGTCCTTATAACCCTCTGCAATACATCCGGAACCGACGGAGCAGGGCACGCGAACGCCTGACACTCGATCACCCGTCGGAAGAATTCGAGCATGTTGAGCACGTACATGAATGGGTGGATCGGGTTGAGCAGTATGCCAAGCATGCTGCCTACCGTCGAGATGATGCCGTACAACTACCCAAGCTTCACCCCGACCATGAAGTAGCCCCTGCACCCAACAAACCTGCGAGACCTCACAAGGGCTGGCTCTTCACCCCACAAGAACTGCTGGCAGATGCGCACTGGCTGGAGCAAGGTGACAACAAGATGCTAGTCGAGAATCGCCATGGCCGAAAGATCTTCCCACCGAGAGAAGTGCAGCAGAAAGACCTACTTCATCCCCGTGCAAGCATCGAAACCTCGGACAAGCGAAGAAAGAGCTGGATTGATGGCTTGCCTACCATCGCATTGGACCCCACGACGGGAGATGAGAGTGATAAAGGCAGCGAACGCGGACGCAAACGAAGACTACTACCAGCGCTGCGTACTGATAGTCCCAAGGGTGGCAAACATTCTAGACGGGGCTCCCGACTGCGGACACATGACGATTCTGATAGTTCCGATTCAGAGTCCGATGCGAGGAAACGCAAGATCCGGGTTGTAACTGACCCCGAGCACAACACCGGCCCACTCGCTCTGCTCCTCGAACAACAGGCCAAACAGTACCAAGACAAATCTCCTGCTTTCATATCACCTGATACGCCAAACAAATGGGGTCGCGACGAAGACATCATATCCGATGGCAAACCTTCTCGAGATTCACTAGAAGTCCCACGTCCCACGAATGGTTTCGCGTATATCAAAGATCATGCCAACTTCAAGAAACCACCTAAGCCTCGGCCAAAGTCTAGTTTGACTATTGATAACATTGAGCCCCGATCGTCCTTTGACAATCAGGACAGTACAGCTCCAAGTACTCCACATGCCAAACAGTTTGGACATGTTGGTAGTGATCCTTCGTCACCTGCAAGTCGGTCAGGTTCGCAGACAAGAAAGTCGAAGCGAAGCAAATTCAACAACATATTTCATTCGCATGAACATAGCGAAGAGCAAAAACATGAGTTGCGCCCAGATACGGCCGAAACAGACAAGAAAGGAAAGTCACAGCAAACCAGTGAAGAGACATCTGACGAGAAACACATCGGGACAGCAATATTAGCAGCTCCTGGTGCAGTAATGCACCTACTCGGTCACCGCAAAAATGATAGTGTCAGCAGCTTGCCTAGCCCCGAGAAGTTGCGTCGAAGAGAGACCCAAGAGCCACATTCAGCTGTTACGCGATTCTTCAAGGGTGTCAAGAACGAGGGTACGAAAGTCGGCGACATCATCTTCAGACGGGATCGGGCAGACGACTCCGACACGGACACCATGTCAGATCGCAATTCTGTGGAATTCGACGGTAATGTTGCTACGAAAGCGAAGAGTGCCAAACGGCCAACGATTAGTCGTATCTCTACTGCAGACACAGAAGGTAGCGTGACCTCTCTGCATAAAGACCGTAATCATCTTGACCTGCCTTCGTTCCGTCCTATCCATTCGATGGATGACGAGAATTCTGACCAAGAGCATCACATTTCGCGCCAGACCCGAGAGCGAAAGGACAGTCGATCGCTTCGTCTCGACCGGCTCCAGCCGCCACGCATGGATCTGGGTACCATTTCAGGCAACTCGTCTCAGGCATCACTTGGTTCCATTCATAGCAACAGTCAAGATCGAATGAACCAAGTACTCGCTCGGCCTGGTGCTACCGGCGAGGATCTCCCACCTACTGGACTTCGGATTGCACAAGCAGCGAGCAGGCAGCGCAGTGGCTCTCGATCAGGACCCAACGGAAGACATTGGAGTATCACCGACAACGGTGACCATGACGGTGACTGCAAGAACAGCGGGAATATGATTACACAATCAGACATTGCCCGTGTTCGTGCATTATTTCTCTGCTCTGGCGTCAAGGCAAAAGAGATTGTTCGTCGTGCGCAAGCCCAGCGAAACCCACCTGAATTCCTTTTACGCGCTGCTGCTACATCGAAGGTACAGCTCTACCCCGTTCCCACCAAGGAAGAGCATGTGCTAGCTGCACGTATATTGGTCAAAGATCTTGAGTCATGTACAAGAGCTTTGCAGTCGACTCTTGAATGCTTCCGCGACAGAGCTATTCAGCAACTCACAAACCAAATCTCAAGCCTGCAATCCACGGTCGATTCCGACCTGATGCCGCGTATCTTGGAGGGCGGAGACGAGGCTGTGCGTATCACAAGTGAAGTTTCCGGCCGAGGACCCCTACAAGTCAAGCAGATTACCGATGAGATTGATCGCATGATCCGGGCACGGAGACGCAGAATGAGGTGGGTACGGAGCTTCGGTTGGATGCTGGTTGAATGGGGCCTTGTTGCTGTTATGTGGTGTGTATGGCTCATAGTGGTGCTTGTTGGCTCGGTGAAGAGGGTGTTCGGGATGGGGCTGGGAGTCATCCGATGGCTGCTGTGGCTCTAGTTACGTCCTGCAGCATATTGTATTGGCCGGTGTTACGGTTTTGTGGCATGTGCGCATATGGCGTTTAAGTAGTTGGTGTTTGGATGGGTTGGATACCGCGATACCAGGATGCACAAAGTGTTGTATGATCACAAACTGCAAGTTTCTTATGTACATTAGTATAGCTTTGTAATGAATGTTTAGAATACTTCTAACACAGTCGAAGCATTTGGCGTCAATAGATTGTGAACCATTAGATGCAGAAACCTTAAAGAGTTTTTGTTGGCTCGGTGTTCAAAGTTAATTGCACGTGCCTTTACGCATGCGTATCCGCGCCGCCAGCGCCAGCGCCACGCGTCTACGTCATCTGTTCGTCGCGACCGGCTTCACCCTTCTGCACTCAACAACACTAGGCAACATACATGCAGGACTGTGCAAAGGCTCTAAAGCTCACCAAATCATCTCCCGCTCGTCAAACTCGACCCCTCACACAACATCGAGAATGAGGCATTGTTGATCTTCTTGAATTCAACTTTAGCCAGTCGAAATGGATATCCAGAAGGCGTTCGTGGCCAGCGGCCATGACAGCATCGGCGCTCTGTCGGTACGTACCTACATTGCCCGCAGCCTTACCCAATGTATATTCACTAACATATTTCGGCATCAAGTCTCCCGGGCCGTCTTCTTTCGCCGCTCTCGCTGCGGCTTTCATTCCGACGGCAGTGATTGCGACTTTGTACACTGTCGCATTCGTCTTCATCAGACCAAAGTTCCCTAACATATATTCTCCAAGGACGTACATTGGCACAGTCGAGGAAAGGAATCGCACGCCATGTCCGAAATCACCGGGTTACTTTGGCTGGGTCCACACGATAAGGACTGTCCCTGATAAATTCATGCTGTATCATCACTCTCTCGACTCGTACTTGTTTCTTCGCTTTCTCAGGACCTTGATCTTCATCTGCATCGTGGGTGCCGCCATGACCTGGCCGATTCTCATGCCAGTCAACTGGACCGGCGGCGGCAGGTCCAGGGAGCTAAATCGCATTGCAATTGGCAACGTGAAGAAGAAGGACCATCTTTATGCTCATGCTGTCGTTGCTTGGATTTTCTTCAGCTTCGTCATGTTCACAGTCGCGCGTGAACGGCTTTGGCTCATTGGACTGCGACAGGCGTGGAAGCTATCCAAGACGAACGCGAAGAGATTGTCCTCACGCACTGTTCTCTATCTCTCGGCACCCACTGCAGCTCTTGACGAGAGCAACATGCATAGATTCTTCGGCAACGACGCAGTCAGGATATGGCCAGTCACAAAGGGCGATAAGCTGGTATCTCTCGTCTCAGAAAGGGACTCGAAAGTTGAAAAGCTGGAGAGTGCCGAAATGGCATTGATCCTCAATGTCCATAAAGAAGTGGGGAAGAGCCACAACCGTAACATCAAATACGAGCAGCTACCGAAGCAAATGAAGAAGTCATTGCGTCCCACCCACAAGTCCAAGACACCAATTGTTGGGAAAGAAGTCGACAGCATCAGCTACTACCGGGACCAAATCAAAGAGAAGGAGGGTGAAATTGAAAAAGCCCGTGAATCAAACGAGACAGTCGAAAGCCGTAATGGCGCAGCAGCGGTATTTGTGGAATACCGCACGCAGCCTGCGGCTCAGCGAGCTTACCAACAAGTCGCGTCCTCAGACGTTCTGGCTCTTGCACCCCGCTTCTTAGGGCACACCCCGAGCGATATCGTCTGGAAGAATCTGAATCTGCCACCAGCACGCCGTATTTCGCAAAGTGGTGTTGCGATCTCCCTCGTGGTCGCTACCATCATATTTTGGTCCATCCCCGTCTCTATAGTCGGTGCCTTCTCGAACGTTCAGTATCTTGCCGAGAACTTTGAGTGGCTTTCGTTCCTGAACAAGTTTCCACCCACGTTAATGAACTTGCTTAGTGGCCTGCTACCTCCGCTGTTGCTGAGTGCATTGGCTAGCTATGTGCCGAACATCTTCAGATGTAAGCATACTTCATTAATGCACTTCATATCCAAAATGGCTTACCAGCGCAGATATCTTCACAAAATTCGGAGACCCTACAAAGACCGTCATCGAGTTGAAAGTACTGAGGTGGTACTATGTCTTTCAAGTGCTGCAGGTCTTTCTTGTCACTACGCTATCATCCGGAGCTGCGGCTGTAGCGTCTCAAATCGCCCATGACCCAAGCTCAGTACCTCAACTTCTTGCGGAGCGTCTGCCACGAGCATCAAATACCTATCTCACCTACTTTGTTGTCCAGGCATTGACCAATGCTCCGAGCAATATTCTTAATTACACCGATGTTCTATTCTATGTCTTCTATGACAGGTTCTGGGACAAGACACCTCGCCAGAAGTACAAGACGTACACATCAATGAGAGGTATGTCATGGGGCAAGTTGTTCCCAAAGTATGGCAACTTTGCTATTATCGGTAAGTCATCTTGGTACCTTCGAGAGGTAGCAGTACTAAATTCTCTCAGCGATTGCTTATGCATGCATTGCACCACTTATTCTTGGCTTTGCAGCAATCGGTCTCGTGATCTTCTACTGGAGCTATCGATACCAACTACTGTACACAGCACAACCCAAGATCGACACCAAAGGCCACGCCTATACGCTTGCTCTCCAGCAAATTCTCACGGGCATCTACATCGCCGAGCTCTGCCTCATCGGTTTATTTAGCCTACGCAATGCCACAGGACCCTTGATTATGCTTGTTACCCTCTTGTTCGCCACAGCTATCTTTAACTACACTATGAATCGCTACCTCGCTCCGCTTGAAGAGTACATGCCTGCAGACCTGGCACCAAAGTCCGAAGACGATGAACAAGCACCTTTGCTCTCCTCAGCAGAGGAAGGCGATTCTGACGCTCTGCGTCATGCAGAGGAGAGAATAGACCACGTCAGCGAGCGGACACACATCCCAGCAAAGGCCATCTCTCCCTTGGCTCGCTTCTTGCAGCCACACGTATTTGCCAGCCATGCGGCGATGAAGCAATGGCTACGCGACGGTGACTTTGACGAAGACGATGAGCCGCAGTATAAGGAAGGGGACTTGAAGAAGGCGTATTTGAACCCAGCGTTTGCGAGCAAGACGCCTGTTGTGTGGTTGGCTAGGGACAGTATTGGTGTGAGTAAAGATGAGATTAGTGAGAATGAGAAGGTAGACTTGAAGACTACGGATCAGGGGGCGTGGATCACGGGAGATGGGAAGTTGAAGTGGAGTATTGATAACTTTGAGGAAGTGCCTGTGTTTAAGCAGGATGCTAAATGGTAGAGACAAACATTTGTACTGAAGGCATTGTATTTGTACTAAATTGGGGTCAAAATTGAAAGACTGGATGGACGGGGAATTTATTAACCGCTAATTTTCCTTTTCGAGTGCGGAACTGACTTAATTTTGCTCACGTCATCTCCCTTCTATAGCGCGCAGGAAAGAAATCTACTCTTCTTCTTTCTTCTTGTGCTCCTTGAATAGCTCCTCTCCCTTTTGCAGGAGCGCCAAATCATCGTCATCGAACTCTTTGTATGCGCCAGCCAGTACAGCCATTTTCCTGTACGCCAATAGCCTGACCTCACTTTTCTTGTACAACTTCGTCATGACACCATATCTAGCAGTCTTAGAAAAGCAGGGCAGACAATCCAGGTCTTGGCGCGTGACGTGGTACTTGGCCAAACTCTCACTTCGGTTGATAACTACAGTCGGTTCTTCGCTGAGCTTACCGTCTGTGTTGTCCGTGGTAAGCGAGTGTGTGGTGATGTATTCAGCCCACTTCTCCTCTGGCGTCGTCTCCTCCTTAGGGGTTTCGGACTTTGACCATGTATCCTCATCTGAATTCCTAAACAGTTGTTAGTATTCCGCAAACATATTTGCCAGGAACCTTGGTAGTACTCACTGCTCCTTCCACATGTCCTTGGCCTTGTCCAAAACATACATGTTGTCGCCTACGACACCAGCCAACATGGCCAACTTCCTGCACGCCAAGTCTTTTACGTCCGACTTGTTGAACAGCTTCATTGTTCCGCCGTACATTGGTTTCTTCTTCTCCCAATGCAAGGCAGCAACTAGCTCGGCGGGCTTGAGACTGTAGCGCTTAACACTGTCTGTCTGGGTAATGGCTTCGTCTTTTGTGGGCTCGTGGGGCAAGAGCATGCCTTTACAGTTGTTCTCTTCAACCCATGCTTCCCAGTTCTTCTTAGCTGCTGATTTGGCTGCTTTGGACTCTCTTCTTTCGGCCTTGTAGCGGGCTTCGCTTGCGATGATTGGGGGGTCTTCTTTTTGGCGCTTGGTTAGGGGCAGAGGGCTTGAGGATTCGTCAGATGCGGCGCGCTTCTTTACGAGTGGTATAGGGTAGCCCAAGTTTTTTTCCTCGTGGCTGGAGCGGCTTGATGACATGGTGGGCTGAATGTATGCTTGTTGTAGTTGCGGTTACTTGAAGTCAATGGATAGAAAGACCAGGCAAAGATGTTGATATTGCAAGGCAGGTTTGAAAAGTGCAAAGAAATATGTGTAAATTGTTAATAAGGTGTCTAAGGCTCCTTTTGTCTTGCGATCAAAGACAAAGCAGGTTTCATGTTGCAATCGTTGCTGCCCTACCGGATTCGATTGCAAACGGGTCAAAGAACACACCTGGGTAACATGAAATAGTTGAACCTTGATGTACAAAGGCTACTGTAGGCGCCATATGCGCCTATTAGAAATGAAATCGCATGGTTTACCTACACTGTCGCTGTCAAGTATTTTATGTCACCTGCTTACGCGGAAGGGGCCTTGTGTGCCGCACGAGGCGAGGGGGTGCTGGTGGCATGGTAAAGGGCGACACTCGTAGTGACAAACTCTCCACAAAGGCTGAAGAAGATGAAGACGTATTCCGGCTCTTGACAAGGTTCACGAGAAGCGGTGGTGATGATAGTCGGTGTTGGTCTACTCAGCAGTTAGCATGTCCGACGGCTAGTTTAGCACAGACCCCTGCTAACTAGAGACGCGGGTCGCGGGCTCCACCAAAATTTCCAGAGCTTCGAACTTTCAGTCTCGCGACAAGACGACAACTTTGACAAACACGCCCGGCCATGCTCACCGAACAATTCGTGGCCGCCATCTCGGCCTCGAACAAGCCAAATACTGGCGTTACCAAAGATGCCGGAATTTTCATCCACGAGTTCCAGCCATTGGTTGCGCAGAGACATGTGTTTAAGAAGAGCGCAACTGCGCCAAATGGCGTCGCTGTGAGCAGCTCACATATTTTCGCCGCTCAGTCGGAAAAGGCGATTGTCCATGTCTATAGCAGAGAAAAAGGCAACCAGGAAGCCTTGGTACCGTTTCCAGAACGGATACATAGCATCGCCCTCGCGGCGCAGGACAGCGTGCTGCTGCTGGGAACCGAGAGTGGACGAATATTGGCGTGGGAGGTCAGTTATAGCCCAAATGCGGTAGCCGCAGCGAGGACACATGCTGATGTATATATTCTAGATTTGCTCCGGTCGCCTCGTCTCTACATCCACATCCCACCTTCAGCCAGTAACATGTATTGTCGTCGACCCCTCGTCCAACTTCTTCCTGTCTGGTTCCTCGGATGCTATGATACACGTATGGGCCCTGCCATCGATACTTTCCTTCTCCCCTGACGCCTCACGCTCGCCTATACATACACTTTCAACCCATCGTGGTCCTATATCGTCCATCGCCTGCGGGCACAGTTGGAGCAGTGCCAACATTGCCGTTTCGATTTCGGGAGACAAGTCGGCCATAGTTTGGGACTATCATAACGGCCAAGCGCTGAGGACATATCTGCTGCAAGATGCACCTACCGCAGTCACTCTTGATCCGGCAGACCGGGCCTTCTACGTTGCTTATGCCGACGGCAGCCTACAGACCATCGACTTCTACGATGAGGTGCAGAAGCACACATCGCTCGACCTTCTCCGTGATAGTGTGTCGTCTCACCGCCCTATCCAACCGTCACCGAAGACCCGGTTCAGTGCCGACTCGCAGAAGCTGGGTGGTGCGCTCAGTCTGAGTTTGAGCTGGGATGGTACAACATTAATATCTGGCCATACAAGCGGTAAGATTGCGACTTGGGACATTGCAAAGGCCAATTATCTCTCTACATCTGCCAATCTACCAGGCCCTGTTTCAAACCTTCGCTTTCTACCACCTGTAGGCTTCCCCAATACACGGGAGCCAAGCTTCAAGATCCAGACTATTGTCAAACCAAAACAGGATGCTGGAATGACGAGCGGCGGGAATGGCCTGATCCCACCAAACTATACCTTGAACATGCAGCTGACAGGCCGGCTGCACGTCCCTCACTTATCTGCCACTGAGAAGAGGTCTACGGGGAAGAGTGCATTCAAAGAGGCTCTCACCCATCCCTGCTTTCCTACCGACATGCTGGAAGAGAGCTTAGCCGAATTGGACTCATGGAACGCCCAGACCAAAGGGGGCTTTGCTCCAGCGGCCGACTTCATGGCACTCGATGAACATGGTGCAAGTGGGTCCATGTCGTCAGGCAATGCTCAGCAAGCAGAAGTCAAAGAGTTGAAGAAGCAGCTAGCCAGTCTGCAACGCATTCAAAAGGTCACTTTCTCGCAATTAGCGGAATTGCGCCAGGAAAAGGACTACTTTGTTCGCCAAGAAAAGAAGAGGGCTGACCGTGCCAAAGTTCGGGCGAAAAAGAACATGGGCCTAGCCCACAATGGCGCAAACCATAGTGATGCAGGCGGCGACGTGGAGATGAACGACTGCACTGACGCCACCTCCGAGTCAGAATCAGACGATATTGATGCGGCTGACGAGTCTTGAACCGCCGGCAACGTTGGAACCGTAGGGTCACTATGCTGCCGATCTCGAGTCCAAGCAGCCGGGGCGGACCCTGCGACGCAGAAGAAGTAATTGATGTCGCGCATGCTTCCCGCCGTACCCGGGCATCTCGGCTCCGAGACGCTTCGTACGCAGTCTGGATCTGTGATACCTTTCCGCGTAAAACTGCTTCATTTATTGCCTAGTCCGTACATCACGACAGGCCTGCGTATCCGAAACTTGATCAATAATACATACGAATCCACCGTTACAAACCTGTCCCGCCCACGTTTCCCAGCCGGCGAGCCCTGACAATAGCCCATTCCACAATATCCCGGGCATTCTCGTATCCAACGGACTTGGTACTCTATCGCGAGAACTCTCACGACGCCGCAACCAAGACTCTTGACCACAAAATGAAGCCCTTTGCAAGCCAGCCATGTCACAGAGCGGGGTAGCTCGTGCAGCCTTTCTCCTCGCAATTGTACGACTATTGACGAACTTGCTTGTACCCGCGGACAAGCAGTACGCCGTGTCTTTCATGTTGCGCTCGGATCAACGTCAGCTGCACTGCGGGATGAAAAACCAAGTGTGCAAAAGCGGGGGCCGGTTTCGATCACGCAGCTCTCTCCACCCGTCCTGCCGTGTTACTTCGCGGCTTGCGCGGTGGACTCGCGGTTCGTGCTGTGGTGCTCCACCCAGAAAGGCGCTTGAAAGGAGAAGAGGGAACAGGAGTAGCGAGAAACATGGTCTAACAATGCGGGTGTTGCGACAATGACGACTGACAAGAGACCACAGTAAGCTGTGTATGTGAGCTTCTCGGATCGAAAGAAAGGGAACTTCCATGCTGAGGCGAAACATGGGGACTGAGGGATCAACACAAGATGTCTTGAGCGGTGTGAGTTCACTCGCATATGGTACGACTTGTCCGGCCCCCGTGGCTATAACGGCCCGTCAAGTATAGTCCTCACAGCAGGGCGTTAAGTTCCCCGGGCTGCACGTTCCTGACTCGCTCAGACGGCAGAGGAGAGGGAGGAAGAAGAAAAGACACTAAAAAACGTATTCAACGTTACCCGATCCTGCGAACAGCCGTTCGAAAGATGTTGCACCAATGCAACCGTATGCTCCATGACAAGTGTCCTCAACTACTCGCCGTTCTTCTTCTTCTTCTTTTTGTTCCCGAGCGTGCACAGAAAAGACGGTGAACGAATGGCGTTATTGCGGAGGATGGGACTTTTTTTTCTCCTTGTCTCTGTTTGCTCAGGAAGACGCCCGTATGTAACCGCAGCAGGACAACAGTGTCTCGTACACGGGGGTGGGGGGGGAATGCAACCAAGAACACAAGCAATTTTGCCATCCAAGTAGTTTACGTACTCAACCTTGGTCACCGTGTCGAATCTACTGGCATTATCTCTCTACCTTGGTCCCTCAGCCCCCAGCCGAGACAGTTTCCAAGCCTCCACAAACAAGCAAATAGCAAAGAAAATGTGGGGATGATGTTTTTTTCTGCTTTTGTTTTTTTTTGCCCTCCTTCCTTCACCGTTCTGATAGCCTCACAATCCGGTCTGGCGGCCCACCCCCGATCCATCCCCTTGCCCTTCCCTGCTGTGCAGGTGACCGACATGAACATACGGCACGCAACGCACCCAACATGCAACACGCAACATGTATTATGCGAGAGCGGCAAAAAGCAAAGCGGGGCCCAACCACCATGACGGAATATTTACTGCTTCGCGATCTAGATTCATGTAATCTACTATCCATGTGTGCATGCATGCAACTCACTACTTCCCGCTTGCCTTTGATCCCGTTGCAAGATTCAAACGTCGTGTGCGCCATCGCTTGCACGTCGCCGCACGCCAATGTGCGTGGTAGGATTACTAGTGTGGTCAAACACCCTGCTCGGCCCGTCTATACCTACACTTTTTACAACATGCTCCTGGCTGGGCATCGGTGCCCGTACTTTACACTTTAATGATGAGGTAATCCTTCACGTATGTAATGCATCAAGCTAGTGAAATTGAGGATACCTAGTTTTGTATTGTTTGTTTGTTTTTGACTGTCTTTCTTATCTACCGCGTGATTGAATCCCACGAGCCTGTCCTCCTGTGACGGAGGAAGGGCCTTGCTTTCGGCTATCACCCTGTGAAGGATCCGGAACTTCCCGTCCTGCAGGGGATCGGCAATTCGCACACCCTTGTTTGCTAAGTGTCGTGTTGTGCACAGATATTGTCGGGGATAGATACGGGTGGCTCCGTTGGCTCAAGTTTGAGCTGGTGTTTGATGACGAGGAGCAAGCGGCAGGAGCCACAGAGAGACAGCGCATACCGAATAGTGGTTTTCATTAGATCGAGGAAAGGTGTAAGGTTAAAATATGCCGGGACGGTGTGTGATCGCCGATAATCGTATGGAAAATAGAAGAACAAGAACCACAATAAAGATGTTCAACTTTAAGGTCGATCACCCTGAGGCAGATAGTCTTGGTATTCGTCACGGTCATGTATCCTTGCGGACTTGACTTGTAGGGAAGAAGAAATGGTACAGTACTCCACCCTCGCTGGAAGGGAGATGTGTCGTAGATGATGCTGAGATAAAACCAAATGCGTACCGCCGAATGAACCCGAATGCAGGCACTTGTCGTACCATTGATTTTCCATATGTAAGGAACTGAGTTGTATCGGCCGTGAATCATGGTCAGTGTGGTGAGGCCGTGGAGACGACGATGCAAGTTGCGAGGAAAGCAGAGCAAGCTCGAGAAACGCCACGCTAGTACTCGCTAAGATGTTTAAAAGAAGCCACCGGATAAAGGTAGATGGGCCGAAAGTGTTGAACCGAAAGTGTTGAAGCAAAGGTTTCAGGATGAGTGCGACTTGTGTCGACCTTTGTTTCCTGTAGCGTACTCGCCGTCCGGATTCCATTGCTCAGGCGAGAAGTCCGGATTCATAAAGTGTGCGGTATTGAAATGTGAACTTGCTTATGTTAGTTGAGGAAGAGGTTCTGAGTTGGAGCGTGCTTACTTGCGAAATATAGCCGTCTGGAAGGGTTGGACCTGCATTGATGATCCGAAGCCTGGCTCCAGCTCGTACATCGAAGGACGGAAAGGACCACCTCTCTCGATACCTACAGGAGCTGCCCTTTCGATGCTCACTGGCGGTGGGGGGTGTATAGGAAGTGTCACAGGAGGTTGTTCGAGGTGGATGCTGTGATGACTTGGCGGGTTGTACTGGTTCGTGCTGACAGAGTGGATAGATGTAACAAAGTCCATATGAGAGGCGCTAACCGGTGTCACAGGCGTTGGGGCCGGCGCATATGGCTGGACAGGAGTAACCTGAGGGAGGGAAGCGGGGGTTGGGCTAAAGTCGTACGAAAGCGAAGGCCACCGCTGACCTAGACCGACACCAGAGGGATACATGCCTGGGATCATGTTCATGACATCACCGACATTGGTTGCAGTCGGTAAGAAGTCGTCGGTGTAGTTGGCTAGAGCAACGTGCAGTGGTTGCTGTGGCGGAACGGGCTGGTGTTGAACCTGGGGGACATCTTCCGCCTTGTAAAGGATATCGTAGTGGCCGCTGGCTCTGGTCAGCATGGGGGACGAAACAGTGGAGTGTATGATGGACTTACGGCCGGTAGAGTAGTCTTAGCATGGGGGCACCGACAATGGGTCGATGGTGTGGGTCGGTTGGCTCCAGATAGAAGCTGCGATTGATCTCTTCCCCTGGTGAGCGGTCCAGATACCATACCTCAAGACCGAAGCCAGCTGGCTTGACAAGGGCTTCGGCAAGGGCAGCGACGCCAATGTTGTCGGCTTCGCATTGTGTAGGTTCAATGAAGTTAGCACAGTAGCCCTTGACGTCGCCACTGTCGATGAAATGTCTGAAGTTGTCTGCGTGAGTCTGTATCCAGGCGCTTGCAAGAAGCTACATATCTGCGATTAGCTCTTAAATCCTACAGAGAAGACGTGATTACTCACCTTGATGTAAGTGATGATTGCCATGGACTCGCCCATGCTGTTGAAGGTGTTGAGGAGGATGTCGGCAGCTTGGCCATCCATGCTGCGTAGCGAGTTGGCAAGCTTGTGCAAGAGGTCAAAGGCCTCGTCGGCAAAATCAATCCAAATGTCGCGCGAGTAGCCAATGTGCTCGAGCAGGTTGCCCAGCGAGTTGAGGCGGGCTTCTTCCTCGACAAACTTGTTCACGTCGCCCAGGCGCACTAGGGCCTCAAAATAGGTGAAGGCGATTGCTGTTCATTTTAGCACCGGCAAACAAACTACGACAGGTTCAAAAACTCACCCCGCCATCCACAATGGCCGTCGCCGCGACAGGTGCGGAAGTAGGCGTATTTGGCAGGCAGTGCAGCCGTCTTGACTTGGAAGACGGGATCTGCAGCGGCATATTGTGTCGTGATGGCAGCGCTGCTTTGGCGTTGGCCAACCAGTGGGCCCTGGGGCAGTCAGCGCGGTCCCCGTCAAAAGGTGATGCTCAAGTGGCAAGCTCATTAAACTCACCGTAGCCTCTGGCTCGAAGTCGCTCGAAAGCTTCTGCAGCTGAGCCAACTCGTCGTCGGATGGATATGCGGCCATGTTGAGGTGGGGGTTGCGGTGCTGGTGACCTGGGTGATGGCCGTGGCCAGTGTGATGATTAAAGCTCCCGGGAGGAAGGACCGGGGCGCGGATAGCGAACGCCAACCCGCTTTGGTAGTGGCTCTGAGCCGGAACTCGATAGTGGCCCTGGTGTAGATGCGAGTGCGGGTACTGGTGCCCGTGAAAGCCCGCCATAACCGACTGCCTGCTCATCTCGTCCAAGATGCCCAGTTGTCTGGCGTATGTATGTGTGTGTAGGTGTATATGTGTGTATGTGTGCGTGCGAGTGAGTGAATGGATGCGTATGCGTGTGCGCGGGGGGAGTTGCGACGTTGTCGATGCTACGGCAATGTGCCCTCTGTTGCCTCCCTTGGTGGCCTTGGTGGGCGTGACTGGCGGCAATGGCTAGCAATTGGATGAAAAGATTCCACAACAGATTCGGCAACGCACAATCGATCTCAGCAACAATTCGTCCACGAGCTGGTGGGGGAGGGCAGCAGTGTCTTTAGTAGGCGCAAGAGACCCGCCGTCGTGGGCTGGAAGCTGTGTCGTTGCTGTGATACCCACTGGCGTCCAGGGGCACAGCGCCAATATATGGCAGAGACAAGGAGGAGATGTTGGACGTGGCAGTGAATTTCCAGATGCCAGGTACCAAGGCAAGTTGCAACACTTTGGTCCAGGTGCGTTGGAACGGCTGGTCTCTGTAGCACCGGACACCTGGGAGGGAGAGAGGGCGGAAGGTGAGGGCGTACAAGAGGGAGGCACTCGACACAACCAGGGCCAGGAAGAGGCATTCAGCAAAAGCAACTACTACTCTCGAGGCCAAAGACGAGGGCGCATCACTCGAGGCAAATGGCCAGTCGATGCGCAACCACGGCCGGGGTGGAGCGTATCGATTTCTGGAGCCGACTAGGCTTGAAGAGCTCACATGAGGAAATTGAAGTGCACTCTGACTCTGGTGTCCCTCTTGGACATGGCCGTCCATCACATCAAACATGGAGTCGCCGAGCATAGAACCGCACGACACTGACTATCACGAGACGGCTACCAGGACAGAATGGGAAAACGCCCCCTGGAGGCTCCGGCAGGCGTTGCACTCGAGCAGCCCCGCCAACCGGAATAATGACGGAGTCTTGAGGCTTGCGTGGTGCATGCATGCAATCGACGAGGGCAGCCAAACGCCGTGTGACGCAGTGGAATGCACTCGCAGCATGCCTGGACAGCTGCTACCTGTAGGTAGATGGCGTGGAAAAAAAAAAGAGGGTCAGCGGCTGGTGTGTGAGAGTGGGAACAGGCTTGTCACAGAGACCGGCTGGATTGCATGATTCGCTCTGCGTGGGCGTGGCGCTGATGCGACGGAAGAAAAAACAACTTCAACGCACCCGAGATGAGCTCAAAGGAAGTCGACGATCCTGGCACGAGTCAGGACAGGCCCGCCGCGCGAAGGGGGCCGTCATTTAGCTGAGCGGTTCGCTTGCCAGTCCGACAGCCTTCACTGTCCGTGCCCGGTTCCCCGGAGTCTAGTGCAGGTAGCATTCGGTAGTAACTCGCAGCTTGCAGCCTGCAGCCTGCACCTCGAACACGAACACCCACCTTCGCATTCGCAAAACACCCACGTCCATGACACCATTGTCGAGGCGCACACGGCCTGCAGGCTTCCGCGATGACCGCGCAATCGGGACCCTTGGCGGGTTGCAGCAGGAAAACGAGGCCATGTTACATACATACGACTTGGACCGCTACTGCCCTGTGGCTAATTGCACTCTGTTGCGTGACCGAACATGTCCGCCGCCCCCGTCTACCATGTTGAGACGCCTACTGCCCATGTGCAAGCCAACTCTTGCCCCGTGTTACCCGCCCGTCCAACCCCAGCCCGCCGTCTCGAGCAACCTGACCGCATGTCTCAATTCTTCAGGTAAGAGACGCCTCGGTGACGGTAATGTGCAACTGCCACTGCCCCCGTGGCCTGCCCGGCAACCCAGTTACAGGTCGTCTTGTGGACCGCGTCCGGCCGATGCTGCAAGTCATCCTTTCCCTACCATTCCCGACATGCGCCCCGGCCCTTTGCCTTTTCCTCGTCCAGGCTTGCCGCCCATGGAGCCTTGGCTCCAAACCATGCCTGGGCCCCCTCCACTACCACCAGGCGTGAACTGTGACCCACTCTCCTCTGTCCTGAAACCATCCCCCTCGTTCAACACCGTCTGCCAGAGACATCCAATTGCACTACTCCATTCCTTCATCGCCTGCACCCGATCCATGTCTGTACTACTCTCTATCTCCACCGTGCCATTCTGCTGGTTGATCTTGCCGCGTAGCCGCTTATCGACGATCAGAAACCCTACGATCTCCTGGACCTCGGAAAGGGAGATCTTGAGCTGTTTCGAGATGAATGCCAGTGTGAACCGGGTGTAGGGTGCAACAAGCTTGACCACCGCCTTGGTGCGCACGTTCCGCGTCACTTCGTCAATGTTCTCGGCAATAAACGGATCTTCCAGCAGATCCTTGTTGTTTTGCAGAATCTTCTCATACCCGTGAATGTCTTCAAGCTGGTAGGCGTTGACAAGATCCGTCATGGTAGAGATGCGTGGGTCGCTCTGGTACGGTTTGGTCTCTTGCGAGTCAAACGGATTGATATCCGACCCCGACAGCATCGTTGCAAGCACCAGGTACTTCAGAACCTGGATCCTCTGGAGCGACCCAGCCTCGTCGTAGTTTTTGAAACTCTCGAAAAAGTCACTCTGCGCCCCCTTCCAGTTCTCTGGGACGCGTTAGTACTGGCTGCGAGTTTCGGACAGCTGGGTGCTTGCCTTCGCTCATATGCATTTTGCCACCGCATTCCCGGATAATTCCCATAATCTTGGGATGTGGGACCGCCGATTTGACCTTGAGCGCTCGCTGGTATAGTGCCTGTCATAGCGTTAGAGATAATGCAGCCAATGTTGAATTCGGACAATCTACTTTTAGCCGCTTGTTATTCCTGGTCTCGGCATACATGAGTATCTCCAGCGAGTACACCTCCAATGAATATGTGCCCTTGCTCGGGTCGTCGGTTCCATCCTCGAGTTGACAGGCTTTGTGTAACTCCCGGAGCTTGTCCGTAAGCTGTCGATAGTCCTTCCTGTCCAACCACAGCCGGGCGAGCTTGATGTTGGTCTTCAGCCAAAGCCGCTCGTTATTGGTGCTCTGGAAGATGTCAAGAGTAAGGGCATAGAATTTCTCCATGCAGCGGTAGGCGTCGGCGTCTTCTGCAGCCTTTTCTATAAAGTCGAGCATGTTGTTAATCGACTTCTCCGAGTAGTTGCGCGTCACAGCCGACTTGACATACGTCAGAAGCTCCTTGTAGTGCTCCACAGCCTGTTGTTCTGTCAGCCAAAGCCCAATCGCAGACGTTGCCATGTCTACCTTGTCGTAGCGCGCGAGCTTGAACTCCAGCTTGATTGCCTGCTTTAGGCCCTTGAAGCCCCTACACATCCGTCAGTCCATTTCCATGACGCCAGATGCTCATGCTTCCTACCAGTCCGACTTCTCTTCTTCCAGCGCAGGCATACCCAAGAACTCGTCTATGGCTGCCTCGGGGTCATCGGCCTTGAGCTGCTTCGCGTTGTAGTACTTGTTCTCGATGTCGACATCGCCGCTCTGCTCGTCGTCGTCGTCTTCATACTCGAAGTCATACCTAGGAATGGTTAGAGATTATTTATACTATTCCTATGCCACCTCGACTTACTCCTCCTCGCCCGAGTCTTGCATAAAGTCATCGTCGTCAGACATGGTTGTGGCGCGGTCGGTAAGTTTGAAACGTGTGTCGATCTAGCAATTGTTTGATGGTACAATACAAGTGAGATTCAGACTTTATCACGGATGGGAAACGTGTTCGCGTATGTGGTGATGGTTTAGCGCGGCAACTGCGTAGTTGTTTGCGTACTTAGGTGTAGGAGCGGTGGTGCCTGCCGGTGCCCCACTTGCGCGGGGCGCCCAGGCCGAGCTTCCTAACATTCACTCTTACGCTGGCTTTTGCGACAGTTGTGAGCCTTGTTCAGCAAGCAGTACGTACCTACTGTAGTATGGCAATAGCTATGCCTTGCTGCCAATGTCTCCACATGTCGTCTTACGCTCCGACGGCTCTGAAGGCTCTGCGCGATTTTCTTTCTTGGTACCCATGTATTTTGCGGTTCAACTTAGTACGATCTCCGTCCGGGTCATGGGGGGTATGAAGCTGCAATAACTCCACTCACGATACGGAGTGGTGAGATAAGTGGGTACATGCGCATGTGAAGGGGGGTCATATCGTCTCTGCCTTGTCCAGCTTATCCGAGAATTCGGAACATGTTCAAGGAAGTTGGGTGTCGTAAAATGCTTAACAGTGTGAGTAAGCACCCAATAGGCGTGTCTGGCGACTACAACGGCCTTTGTATACCAGTATGTAGCTATGTCGAGTAGTTCATGTCACCCGGGTGAAGGTGGTTTTGTATGTAGCAAGGGGTGAGCATTTCGGTGAATGTATCAGCGAGCCACCATAGGAGACACACGAGATACGAGCGTCCTCGTACTGGGTGGCTTACTGTACGTAGGCCTAGATGAAGACATCGGCCGGCACTTGAGTCGACCTTCTTCTTTCGGTCCGGCTTCTCAGCACGTGGAGAACCCCAGACCTCATATCCACAGTCGTCCCAAGGTCCCAAGGTTATCGCTGTGCGCTAGCAGATCCCTCAACCAACTTCACATTACAGTAGCTTTCCCGATCAGTTCCCAACTTTACTGCCGGCATCTTCATTTTCTTTTTCCATCACTCTTCGTCGGCGCTTCACTCGCCATTCACCAGCAATCCGCAGCGTTGGTAAGTAAGCCATTGGGCGCCTCAGTGTGCAAACACATAGTGCCAGGGCGGCCTTGCCACTCGAGTGCATTGGCGTCAAGGCTGTGATGTTACCAGTAGGCCGAGGTGGGCACCGCCTGGCAACCTTGGAAGTGCTAACCGCCATTTTAGGCTTAACTCATATCGGTGCATCTTCACCTGGCAACTCCATCCACCCATCGCTGCTACTCCAGACCGCATCTGGAACCTTTACCACACCCCCATCCGGTCGGACCCTCGCGTGCGACTCCCACCTCTGTCCTTCCTGTCCCGATCGCGACTGCAACCGCGACTACCACGACCGTCCCTGACGCGCGCGCGCTCCCTCGTCTTCGCCCTAAACCTTCATCATGCCTATGTGCGGTGGAACAAAGTCTGTGCAGCGCAAGCTAGTACTCCTGTACGTCTGCTTCATGCGGGGGAGCCTCTTTGTTCGGGCGACCCGCCGGCAATGCGACGGCACTTGGCTAACGAAGTTTGCACAGCGGCGACGGTGCATGCGGCAAGACTTCACTATTGAACGTTTTCACGAGAGGGTATGCCCCAGTTCACCTGCCCCTTTTGTGAGCGCGCCGCTGACTTTTGTATAGATACTTCCCAACAGTATAGTAAGTGACTGGCGCATTTGATGGCGTCGCGACGCTGACCGAACCTTTTCAGTGAGCCCACGGTGTTCGGTAAGACTTCACCCGCGCGCCATCTCTAGAAACTGCTAACAACCACCGCAGAAAACTACGTCCACGGTTTGTGCGCCTATACGCGATCCCGACACGACTAAACTGATTTCGCTCAACAGACATCTACATCGACAACACACACGTCGAGCTCAGCTTATGGGATACTGCCGGTCAAGAGGAATTCGACAGGCTACGGTCACTCAGCTACGATGACACGCATGCCATCATGCTCTGCTTCTCGGTATACTCACCCCAAACACAATCTCCAGAACGCGACTTACACCGTACAGGTCGACTCTCCTGACTCACTAGAGAACGTAGAAACCAAGTGGGTTGGTGAGATAGCCGAAAACTGCCCAGGCGTCAAGCTCGTCCTTGTAGCCCTCAAGTGTGACCTGCGGAAAAAGGAAGACGATGATGCCGACGACCAGCAGCCGGAGAAGCCATGCATTGACTACAACGAAGGTCTGCGCGTAGCAGAAAAGATCAAGGCGCTGCGATATCTCGGTAGGGTTGCGCGATAAACAGCCTAGATGCAATAGTTAACACATGTCCAGAGTGCTCCGCGATGAAGAACCGGGGTGTCAACGAAGCCTTCACAGAGGCTGCCCGTGTTGCTCTGCAAGTCAAGACCAGCAAGGACCAGAGCGGCGGTTGCACGATCCTCTAAGTCGACCTCACTATTTCTTGCGAACATACTTGTACGCTTCGACATTATGCGTAAACGTGTGCCTACATTATCAGCTCGATATACTGAAGCGCGCATCAGAGTAAAGTCCCGTCGCTGGTGTGTGTGTGTGTGGCTTCGCATCGTTCATTCTTCCTTATATCATTTCTCATTGTTGCCAATTCTACCGGGGAGGCGATCTGCATGATCTTCACCCAATCTCGGTTGGATGGGATGAAATCATGCAGAATTGACTCAATCAAGTCGCATGTTCCAGTCTGGTTGTGTAGCCACAGCTTGCATAGATCTTTCTTTTAGCCTTTTTTTTATATTGTTTCCGCTCTTATACTTTTATTGTACATGTTGGCGCTAGTCACGCTTCAGCGTTGGCCTGCTTTCACTTCTTTTCTTGATTTAGTCTGGGTCTTGTGGGGGGAGGTTACTGACTTGCGTGCCTCTTCAAGTGGTTTTTGGAAAAGATGATGGTTGGACACTCTTCAGAGAGGATCTGGTATTTCTATTTAGAGAGATTATATTTATCGTATTCATCATGTTTGCACTTATGCTAATACTTGCTCGATGTTAGTCTTGCTCGGTTGTTTTGTACACAAGAAATGTGTAGTACCACATCTTTCTGTAAAACTTTGCGTTCTCACACGACAATGCTCTCTGGTGTATTCCGTCTCCTCACTGGTTCTTACTAACGCTATCCTCCTCCATTGGCTCCACCTCCTTCACTTTCTTCACAACCCTAGCCGGCTGTCCCATGACGACACAGAAATCTGGCACATCCTTGGTCACAACACTCATGGCACCCACAGTAACCCCCTTCCCTATCGTCACACCAGGTAGAATGACGACATTTCCGCCGACCCAGCAATCATCACCAATCACAACCGGACGTCCATACTCGATATTGTCGCGTCGCGACTGCACCTCTGCCTCGTGCGTAGCAGCAAAGATGGATACGTTGGGACCAAACATACAGCGATTCCCTATGGTAACGAGGCTGCAGTCTAAGATAGTAAGATTAAAATTACTATAGAATCTGTTGCCGAGGGAGATGTTGCAGCCGTAATCGATGTTGAAGGGTGGTTCGATGAAGATTTCGTCGTCGGCTACGTGACCGATGATTTGCTTGAGGAGGCTGAGACGTTCGGCTGCGAGCGTGTCAAAGCCTTTATCTGCGTCGGTGGTGGGGTCGGGGAACCAAGTGTTGTATTTGTGGGCGAAGGCGCGGGCTTGGTAGCGGGCTCTGTTTAGTTCTGGACTGAAGGCGTTGTAGCTGGGTGGTTGTTAGTTGTTTGTGAGAAGTATGAGGGTGGATAGAGTGGTTCGAAGTGTCTACGTGCACCCGGGTGACACAAAATACTTGAAATACTAGTGTACAAAGGCTATTGTAGGCGCCAGACACGCCTATTAGGTGCTTGCCCACACTGTCAAGTATTTCCTGTCATCCAGGTGCGTGCTTGATGCGGTCATGGGGTATGTGTAGGATGATTATTATGGAGATGACCATAATCAAAATGTTGCTCTTTACTGTTGATTGCAGGTAGAGTGGAATCCAGAGTACTCACAGCATTCCTGAGATCATCTTCTCGTATTCTTCGCACCAGGGCACATGGTTCAGCTTCTTTGCCTTCTCTATCTCTTGCGTGTTCTTTCCCTGGGCTGCCATCTTGAACTTTTATTTTAGAGTGGAAGAGTAGATTGACTTGTTGCTTGTTCTTGTGATGATCAACTCGAGGTGTAGTACTTATAACCTTCCATGTCGTGTACCTATGCATACTCTGGCCTTGGAAAGGACGCTAAAGTAGCTCCAAATGCAATGGGCAATATCTCGCACTTTAGCGCCTTGTCATATCCAGTCTGAAGCTTTTCTAGGACCGGTTCTACTGCAAAATGCACGTTTTGATGGTCTTATGTTTGCTGTAGGTAAGGATGCGCTGCACATCACGGCACGACTTCTGACCACCCAGAAGTGTGATCCCGATCCCCAATAATAGAAAGCTTGGAGAACCGTCCTGTGTTGCCGCATTGAAGTGTGCACCGTCATCGACGGCGAGGCACCACTTGACGAAGCATCAACTCATGATTAGTTAGCCTGCCACAAATACAACCCAAATTTCCTCTACGGAAGCATTCACTGAGCAAAGATACTCTAATAGTCCTCTCGGAGCATCTACATATAGTCCTCGGCATGTCCAATGACGAATTGTCGCATCGCCCGGTGGCGCACATGCGCATACTGCTCGTGGCTGCAAATTCCTACTTTTACAAAATATTGTCTGACCTCCAATTGTAGACACATGGCAAGTACCTAAATCGTAAACAAATGGCCGGTCGGTGAGGCTTGTAAATAAGCGCCAAGACCCACATGCGCTAACACAGCTAAGCGGGCAACCCATGCACCACGCACTCAGCATTTTCTCGAATCTCCCCTCACCTCTTCAAGCCGTCGCGTCCCCGACTCTCGCGATCCATCGACTTCGAGCCTTCAACGACACACAACCCATTCAGACTCTCCACAAACCGTCAAAATGGTGAGTTTGAACCCCCGGAAGCATTTACGAGGGTGCGGCGGGAGCCTGTGACAAGCACACGAGACTCTCGGACTTTGCCACAGACGTCGAATTCGCAACGTCGCACGCCTTCGCCCTGCGCAAACCATATCTCAATGAGAAATTACGGCTAACAGTACCGCAGGTTCTCGCAGTTGACCTTCTCAACCCCACCCCGGCCGCGTACGCATACATCTCCGCCGCCTCGACTTGGACCTGAGACTAACAAGCGTCCAGTGAGGCCCGCAAGCACAAGCTCAAGACCCTCGTGCCCGCCCCCCGCTCCTTCTTCATGGACGTCAAGTGCCCTGGGTGCTTCACCATCACCACCGTCTTCTCGCACGCAAACACAGTCGTCGTCTGCCAGGGCTGCTCGCAGGTCCTGTAAGTCTTGGAAGAACCAGACACTTTTTCTAGGGCATGGACTAATGCATTCACAGGTGCCAGCCCACTGGTGGCAAGGCGCGGTTGACCGAGGGTTGCTCTTTCCGAAGGAAGTAGACGGCTCGCTATTGCAATGATAGTGGGGAATGATGGATTACGATGATGACTATCATGGCATAGGGGCGTAGATCTCATTGGTGCCAATCGACTCGACCGCAGGATAGAAGAGGGATCTTTCGACTCGAGTCAATGCAAAAGTCAAAAACGGGAGTTCCGGATATCTCAGCGCTGATGGACAACCCTTTCCTCGAATCTATTTCCTTTTTTTGTTTGGCATGGTCTTTCAGCTTTCATGTACATGCATGTGGGAGGAGAGATGGCATTTCAGAGCCTTTGGATCAATCGTCCGAGGTGAGGACCGGTTTGCAATCGAGGACACCTACGCATGCTAGCGGTCCTTTGTAAATCAAAACGTCAAATCCCCACATTCGTTCAATATTGTCGATCATGAGGTGACTTTAACGTGTCGCGAACGTTTCACGACGCGAACACCAGTGAACTAGTCAGGTGCTTTTTTATGCTGCTTGTCTGCCTCACGAATGATGAGATGCCCATAATCTCCACCGTAGAGAGCTGGCGCCGCCATAATCATGCTTAACCTAGAACAGAAGGACCTCACATTTCCCTGCACAATTTCGCTCTCCGAGTGGGGAATGCGGTCTCGACCCCATGCCTGTTCAGTACGCATGACGGGCAGAACGCCGACCTCCGCCAACACCATAATTTGCATATAACAGGCATCGCCACAGCACTCAACATCCATCCAAAGAGGGAACGCCCTTGCATGCATTTCGCGTACATCCCTGATAATCTCCAGCCACGACTCGTAACACAAGCCACCCCACGTCACCACTACGCCCCTACCACCTATCGCGCGAAACTGCAGGGTCTAAAATAGCAAAACCGATAAACCGAAATATCAAAATCACGAGCACCCCTAGCGAACATGTCCACTACATCATCGGCTGGAGCTGCGGCAGGGACTACAAACCCGCACCCTATTCCCCTCACCGAATCTGAAGTCCTGATCCGCGGGTTCCTAGCCGCTAACCCCGATCTTGACAAGGGCCCAATCGAAATGATGACTGATCGGTATACGAATGAGGAGTGGAAGGCGCAGATTGATGAGACGGTTAAAAATGTGTTGAAAGAGGTTGATAGTGGGGCGAGGGCAAAGAAGGTGTACGAGGGGCCAAGCATGCGAAATGGCGAGGAGGCGTTGAAGCAATTGGCCAAGACAGTAGATCACACAGTGCTCAAGTTGGATGCTACAAGTACTGTGATTGATGGCTTGTGTTCTGAGGCCAGAACCGAAGGGTTCAAGGTATGCTTGATATTTTTTTTTATGTTGTTCGTCAGATCGATTGAGAGAAACACCACAACTAACGACCACAACAGTCTGTATGCGTACGACTGAACTGGGTCCAACGCTGCATCACCAACCTCAAAGGCTCGGATGTCCTCGTAGCTTGCGTCGTTGGTTTCCATGAAGGAACCCAAGACACATACTCCAAGTTGCGTGAAGCACGCGCTGCTGTCGCAGCAGGAGCAGCAGAACTAGACGTTGTGCTTAACCACTCTCTCCTCACAAAGCATAACCGTCCTGCTTCACCCCCAGCAAGAGTCATCACTACTAGGGACTCTGCTATCGACAGCATCACCGCGGCAAACACAGCCATCAACGCCGGCAGCAACAGCGGCAGCGCAAGCGGACCTGATGAAGACGAGATTCCAGACTACAGTGCCATTTATCGCGAGTTGGCAAGCATAAGGAGCCTCTGCCCTGCTCCTACAACTCTCAAACTTATCCTCGAAACTTCACAACTCAACTCTTCCCAAATCTTGGCTGCGTCGCACCTCGCTGCCGCCGCGTCCTTTGACTTTATCAAGACTTCCACTGGCTTCAACGGCCCCGGTGCTAACTTGCCCAACGTTCAGCTCATGGTTGCTGCGGCAGAGTATCTTGCTGCCCAACGTGTGGGTAACAAGAAGATGGAGGTCAAGGCGAGTGGAGGTGTGAGGGACTTGAGTACCGCAATCAAGATGCTGGAGGCGGGCGCGACGCGGCTGGGCACGAGTTCAGGACTCTGGATCATGCAGGAGGCGAGGGCTAAGGTGGGCGAGGAGAAGGTTGCAGCTGGAATTGGGTCGGACAACTCAAGCAGGCCATCTCCCGGCACAAGGCTGTACACCGATGATTCGGTGTACTAGAGCCGAGGTGACTGTATCAGCCGCTATAACCCTTCTCTACAGACAAATAATACCATGCAATTCTTCACCCCTACTATCGCTTCCTGTGCATACGTAACACCTCTAATAGACAGTGGGTGTTGTTATCATCGTATTGTAACATGATTGTTCTTGAGGCTGAACAAAAGATCACACCAAGCTTTGTTTAACACAACCAACGAAAAAGTATACATAGTATTACACCCCACATTGGAACATGCTCAATAGCAACACACAACATACATCACATCATGATCGATAGTCAGACACGGGTGAAGGTAATTGAAGATTTTTGGGCACTGGCTACATGAAGTGTATGTAGATCATCACCAGCCAACCCGCAAGGGATATAGTGCATTCAAGGACAGGATAACTGTCAAAGAGAATCATCCCGTCATGCCCAACGCCGATCATCCATGATTCATTCCTTTTGGCGTGTAATCTACTCCTCGTCTTCCTCACCAGCATCGTCGTCACCACCCTTCTCGGCAGCCTTGGCCTTCTTCCTCCTGACACGACCGGGGCGACCGCCACCGAATGGCGAGGTCAGAGCGAAGTCGATGTGCTTCTGGGAGTCGAGACGGACCATGAAGGAGGGGACGTTGACGATCTGCTTGCCGACACTATGGTATGGTTAGTTGCGCGCTTTCTAACGAGTAGAAGGATATGCATACCGGATGTGGCGCTGGCGGATGAGAACACGAGCGTGGTGGATGGACTTGGCGAGGCCGAGCTTGTAGACGCAGGTCTGGAGACGGCGCTCCAAGAAGTCCTCAATCTTAAGAGCCAAGACGTAATCGAGCTTCATGCGGGACTCGTCGAGGACACCGACACGCACGAGACGGCGAATGAGGGCGTTACCTTCGAAGAGGCGCTTGGGGTCCTTCTCGTCGAGAGTAAGAAGCGAACTGCGCAAATTAGCACAAGTTCCGCAATTGCGCAATTGATGCAAGTACTTACCGGGCGGCACGACGGATCTTGGACAGAGTCAACTGAACTCGCCAGACCTCGCGCTTGTTGCGGAGACCATACTCGCCGACGAGCTTCAACTCGGTATCACTATCCCAACATTAACCAGTGATTCAGACATAAGCGGAGCACGCTCTCGCTCAGTGGCCTCAGGGTATCACATACAGACGAGCGGACTCGAAAGGACGACGGGGGACGCTGTACGTCTTGGAGTAGGAGCGAGGGGGCGCCATTGTGGTTGTCGATGTCGAAGAAAGTTGTCGAAAGAAGTCAAACTGGATTTGAGATGCGGCGCGTGCACGGACTTCGGATTGTGGGATGACTAAGCGCACTAAGTAGGCGAGACTAACCCAAATAGACACCAAGATGCCTGCGACCTTGGAGCTGCTCTTGAAGTTCAGAGGACTGCAATTGGGCTTGACTGGAGATGCGAAGCTGATAAAAGTGTGAAATTTCATAGCTCATGCCTCTATTTTCATAGTCTTCTACCGCCCTGTACTTATGGTAGCCGCCCCAGCATGTCCAGGTCTTGAACATCGCAAGAAATGATATGAACATGGATCACAATGAGGAGCATGTGTACTGTATCAAAAACATTGAATGCGTGTTCTCCGAACAATACGTATAGGAGAAAGAAACTCGTCATTTCGTCCTTCCCAGTGTAAAGCAGCCAAAGCAGTCCAAGAGTGCATTAGCTACTCACGGCAAAATAAGGTCATCAGCCAGCTCTCATTTCCACTAAAGAAACCAGATCTCAATGCAACTAACCTCACACTCTGAGCGAAACTAGAACAGATATCTTCATCCATGGATGGCGGGCGTTGTAGTAGTACATGCTTGGCGTTAGTGATGTGGAAGGTGCACGGGCCCGTCTTCCGCAAGCGAGGCAGCCCACCAATTTTTGATCTGTTCGAATTGTGCATCATCAACTTCACTCGCCGCCAACAACCACCCCAACACACACACAATGGGTCACGCAGCCGGTCTCCGCGCGGGTACGCGCTATGCGTATGTTGAGAATCTCCGGTGCGATAATGCGACGGTTACTGACGCTGCGGTAGTTTCTCGAGGGATTTCAAGAAGAAGGGTATGATCCCGTTGTCGACCTACCTCAAGCAGTACAAGGTCGGTGATATCGTCGATGTCGTAGCCAACGGTACGAAATCCCCAGCCAGCGGAATCGATTGAAGCGGAGGACTCATGCAAAATAGGTGCGGTCCAGAAGGGTATGCCCTACAAGGTCTACCACGGCAAGACTGGTATCGTCTACAACGTCACCAAGTCAGCTGTCGGTGTCATCCTCCAGAAGCAGGTCGGCAACCGATACATGGAGAAGCGCATCAACGTCCGCATCGAGCACGTCCGCCACTCCCGCTCACGAGAGGACTTCCTCAAGCGCGTCAAGCTCAACTTTGCCAAGCAACAGAAGGCCAAGGAGACTGGCGAGCCCCAGCAGATGAAGCGCATGCCTGCACAGCCCCGAGGCGAGTCGATCGTCAGCCTCAAGGACAACAAGCCAGAGAACATTACACCTGTACCTTACGAGACCTACATCTAAACGTGGACAAGGTGGTTCTGATGCGCGGGCTGGCAAAATGGGATACGGATGGTCAACGGCGTGGTTTCTCGGACTTTTCGATTTCTCTCTCTTCTGCACTTTCATACGCATGGAAAGCGGCGATATCACGATGCAGATACGCCGATGTGCCAACATGGCTTTGAGTAACCCCTCACGCCAATAAATTTCATCCTCCAGTCCCATTCTGCCCATCCATGTGCATGTTCCCTTTGTCTTGTGATTCGCTCAGTTCTCGGCATGCTGACGTTCCAATATGACCTTCGCCGTCGGTTCTGATGGGAACTAACAATGCAGTGTTGCCTTAGTCAATCATGTGTAATCGTCCGGCAAACTGCCGTTGATCAGCAACAAGGTGCTTAGGGCTTATAATCCTCCGATGACTGCAATTGCATATTGATCACACCATATCATGCATTGCACAAAGAGTAGATCTTGCTTGAACGATGTCAAATGAAATAGGAAGTAACTTTAGACATTCGCTTTACAAGCATTGAGATATTCTGATGCCTTTGACGGCTGCTCCAATTACGGTTGCCAGCCGTTCCGGGAAAAGTGCACAGGTTAATGTGTACCTGGAACCTTTTTCTCGAAGATGTTATGTGGTTTGTGGAAAGCTACAAGTGGCTGGTGGCAATCGCTTGAATGGTCCACCGATTCGTTATATGACATCAGCATTTGTCTCTCAATCGAGAAACCCGTGTTAAAGGCAGGGTTCTTGTTGTATGAGAATCGACGGATCCATATACCAATAACGGATTAGAAACTAGGTATGCAAGGAGAGTCGAGAGAATCACAGCGCAATAGAGAAGTCGCATTTGAACGGGGGAGCCATTGGAACGACGAGGAAGACTTGTCTAGTTCCTGCTAGGCGATAATTGCAAGCTTTTGAGTATTTAGAGGTGCCTAGACTAGCCTAATGATTCAATAAGCTCACCACGGTGCCTGGTCCCCTTGTCAATGCCTCAAACTCCTGTCTTGTGCTGCACATACCTTCTTCTTCTTCAAAGCCTATGCAAATTTATGCGAGTCTATACGATCTGCTATCAAAACTTGTCGCTGGATGTTTGTGCTGCGAGAAGGTTTCAGTGCGTGACCCACATCGGCCATCTAACACGTGATAAACGGAAGCAAGTAGCCAGATATCAGAGCGCAATCTTTAAAAGACCCACTGGAATATGCTCGCAGCATCGACCAACTGTGGGGGGGGCGTCACCAGTCTGCTACTCGATCTTGATGGTACTTAACGCAGGCGCTTGTCAAGTTTTCGACATTGCAGCTCCATCCGGTACATAGACATTAGTGCACGCGTTCGCCAATTGGTGGTTCCGGCTATCGATCTCTTCCTGATGCTCTTTCTTGTCGTCTTTCCTCGCTTTAGATACTACATTCGTCATTGTAAACGTCGACGACAAGCATGAAAATGTGTTAAAAGGGAAGTGATGATGCAAAAGAAAGTGATGATATTCATAAGCAGCAGGGAATGTGTTAGCAAGTGATAAGAAGGCATCATGTATCAAAGGCGGATCATATAGCCGTTATATTGTGCGGAAGAGCTACATGACTGGGAAATGAGGTACCTCGTTGCGGTGAGCAGCTTTGCGGTGAATGGGTTTGAGAGGGTCCTTATGGAGGCAAGCGCAGGGAGCAGAATTATTTAGTGTGATTTTTATGAAGGCGGAGGGCAACGTTGTGAATCTTCCATATCCGGGGTCGGTCGGTTCCATCCCTGGGTCGATGAAACTGAGTGGGGGGTAAAGCACGGTCAGCCTATTTCCTTCTCTTTGCAGTGGTTACCTAACAGACAGAAGTTATACCACCCGCTTTGGTGTTGATGATAGTGGTGACGAAGCGGGCGGCAGGTAATGCGAAGATGCAGGCCGTTGAGCCGTTTGCTTGCCGCAAGATTATTTTTTTCTTGCGAGCTCCCTGCAGCATACCAGCGTTTCACACACTGATCAGCGGCCATGCACCGTGTTTGTTTTTGGTTCCTCGATGTGATGATCGTCTATGATTCGGACGGTGGCCTGTATCCGATTACCGCGTTACTCCCAATTTGTTGATCGGTTTCATTTCGGATTCTCCGGGCGAGCTTTGGCTGTGCACTGCGGTCATGGGTATTTGACTTTTCCAAGTTTTCGAGTTTTACCAGAAGCCAGCATCTGTATTACGCTCTATGCGAGCTTGGTCTGAACTTTGTCGGCTGCAACCGCCATCCATCCAGGGAGGAAGGCGAATGACGTGACCCAGCAAGCTACTGAGTCGTATTATGTGACAGTTCCGTGGCTACATAGGTATAGCCTCCGATGGCGGGTTGATTAGAGCTGGCTTAAGAGTAGGTAGGAGCTAGTGATGAAAGGAGATGGCCTCCAGGCTTCCGGTCTGGCCGCATCGAGGCCCCTGGTCCCATGGTTGAGTGGGTAGTGGCGAGCTTGGCCGCCTCGTTAGTCTGTTGCCGTACAGTGTGATGCTGCGTAAACTCCGCCAACGTCTAGTGGTCGTTGGTCGCAGTCGCGAAGGCGGCGCGTATGATGTCGTGCGCCAGCTTGCAAGGATGCAGCTGTGTACGAGCCGGAGGAGCAGCTTCGTCCCGGTGCCGCAGCTGGTGAGCTACATAGTACGTACATGCACATGAGAGCTCGACGCAAAAACAAAGCCAAGCCAAATCAAAACTCTTCGGACAATAAAGAAGGCAAAACAAATTATGATCCTCGGACAATAAGTTAAAGCCCTGCATCGCAGCGAAGAGACCCCTTTTGCGACTACTGTCAGCCATGGGTCCACAGCTCAACGAAGGCGGGACGTCATGCATTCGCATTTTTAAGGTTGCGGGTTCGGTCGCAGTACCGGCAATGTGTGGATGATCCGAAACGTAAGTATTAGGCCGTTGACATGCCGTGTAGCACGAGCAATGCCAGAAACCTCGTCTGTCGTGGAGGACCCATGTCCTGGGACGAAGATCCCCAGTTACGCAAGCTCGCGAGTAATGGACTTTTCAATAGGGCAATACTGACTCAACAACGGGGTGGGCCATCTCGATCGAATCGCAGTCCAGATTGGCAAAATGCGAAAGCGATGTTGTGGTGGAGCATCTGGGCACGCATGCAGCTGTGCCGCAGCATCAGGATTGATATACCGGTACACGCAACTCTGCCACCGCTGTTCTGATCACTAGATGATTGCCACTCTGGCGAACGCACCCCGTTCCCCTAGCGCAGGGAAGCGACTGACAACTGACAGTGACAGCTGGCCAGCATCAGAGCACTTCGGCTGAAGTCCCCATCAGGAGAACGTGCCCATGCCCCCCCCCCATCCCGTTGCAACCGGCAGGGCAGCAGAGTCGATTGGGCTTTTGTGGACCTACACCACGCCCACTTGGGCCGAAACTTTGGTGTTCCCTCAGCGTGATACCGGTACATGAAGAACACGGGGACATGACTTGCCATACTCGGCTGTAGATACCGACCAACCACGCGGAACATCAGCATGTAAGTAAACGTCTTGGCAACATGTAGAAAGCCGCTTCGCCAACACGAAGATTTGCGCAAAGACCACAGGTTGAGAGACGCAAAGCATGCCAGAATTGCCTGGCGAGTATGCTTCGGCTGACGTTGGATTTTATTGCCTGCTTTTCTCGTGCACAATGCAAGCTCGGGCTGGCCGACCACGTCTCCTGAGACGTTTTGTGACAACACTCAACTCTGACAACACGTCGGAGACGTTGAGGAGACAAACAACGACTGACGATGATCACAGATCTCTAGCAGATCTCAGCCTGCAACGGCGCTAAGCGGCGGAACGTCGACTTTTTTTTAACCCCCTGTCGCAACCCCCGGCGCTATTTGAACACGTCAAGCCTCAAACCTTGGGTCGTTAGCAGCCGAGAGCAAGTTGTACGATCGTCGGGACTACATCCCAAGCGTGCCTTGCAGTAGCTTACGCTATCCGTGCAATCGCTATCCATGCCCCCCCAGATATTAGCCTACCATACGATAGAGATCATTCCAACGCCCGAAGCGGATGTCGGCGAGTCTACGACGTAGCCAGTCAATGCCACGCGCGCACTAGGAGCCCACCAGCCAAGGCAAGGGACCCATAGAACGTGGCACTTTTGGCTGGACTTTGTCGGTATGTTTACAAAGTCCCTCCCTTCGTCATTGATCTGCGTCTCTCTTTGAATTGCGCTGCCAGCCTCCAATCCCCAGTTATCAAGCTTCGGAACTTCCTGCTTCAATAGCCCTGGCATCGTAGCCTTCCACCATCTTAATGCCAATGTTTAAGAACAAGATGCGCTCGGCACACGAGCTCTTGTCCTCAAAAAGGTCATCTGACGTTTCCAGGTCCTGGTATTCCACTACCGGTTCACCCAAAAAGGGGTGTTCAAGCGAGGGGGTCCCGGCGTATGTCGATAGCGTCATGGCATCGGATACGGACGCCCATCCAGAACATAACGGCAGTGGCGGTGCGTTTAATGAACCACTGGTCCTCGATCTCGCAACCATGCAAAATGGTCCTGAATCAAATTACAAAAGTGCCCCTCTTACACCCGTCACTAGCTTTGCCGATCCGGAGCGCAGAGGGAGTTGGCTCTCGGATGATGAATACTCGGCTCCCGCACCAACGATAGACTTTGCAAGACGGGACATTCATATTCCCTCAAGAACCAGGTACGTCGCCCTCTTCTGACATTACTCTTTCACTCCTGCTCTTCGCCTTGCTCTTCGCCTTGCTCTCACTTCTGCTCTTGCTTATCATCAACTAGTTCGAGTACTCCACACGCCAATCAACAGCGCATAACATTGCAAAGGCGATTGAGCGAAGAACCAACATCGCCAATCAGATCCAGATCCGCCATGGCAGAAATGCAACAGTCGCGTACCCGGAGCAGTTCTTATGTATCAAATCCAACACTATCAAAGTCGCAGTCTTTGCACGGCCCAGGTAACGGACCGACAGCAGTGCGAAGTTCGGCCGACTCTGTCATATCCTACGAGTCTGCGGCACCGTCCATAGTAACGCAAAATCTTCCACCACTACAGCAGAAAGGTGGCGTGCTGAATGATGGCGATCGACTTTCGCCATTACTAGAAGATGATCCTCAGTCGTTCGACCTGGTCTGTGCACCTATGGAGAACCATCGACAGTTCTCGCTTGAGGACAGGTCGGAACAGCTCTTCTCGAAACAGCACCTGGAAGCCATCTTTGCCGATACTGCATCTTTACTTCGCTTTACGTCTTTCCTTAGTGTCGCTCGACCCAAATCAGTCCCTACGTTGATATATTACCTCGATGCCCTGAAAGCGCTACGGGCCATCAGCTATGCTAATGCAGTTGCTGAAGCATTAGAGCCCATTGAGGGCCTTGACTTCACCGACACCCCAGCTCGAACTACCATCAACACCGTTTTGGAGGAAAAGGCCAGTCGAGCCTTTGATGTTCTTGTCCGGGACGACCTACCGGCATTCATCACTCATGTCTTCATTCAAATTGTTAGCGTCAGCATCGCAAAGCGTGTCACGGGAAACCTGCCTCCAATGCTACGTGAAGCCAGTGAGGGCTTGGCTGAGGTTTTCTGTCTCACCGACCCCTCAAGGACTGATAATCCCATCATCTTCGCCTCTGAAGGTTAGTTGATTCTGCACATGTAGTGTTCGCATCTGCTGACAAAGAAATAGAGTTCCACCGCACAACCCAATACGGCGTCGGCTATGCAATTGGCCGCAACTGTCGCTTCCTCCAAGGCCCGAAAACGAGTCGGAGTACTGTAGCTCGCTTCGGTAAAGCTGCACGCGAAGGTAAAGATCATAGCGAAGTCATGTTGAACTAGTAAGACGACCCAACCCGAAAATCGTACCGATAACATTGAGCTAACAACCAATAGCCGCCGCGACGGTTCTCCATTCATGAACCTTTTGATGATGGCGCCCTTGCTTGACTCGCGGGGAAACCTCCGCTATTTCATTGGCGCGCAAATCGATGTCTCTGGCCTTGTCAAGGACAATACCGATCTCGAGGCTTTTAGGCGTATGCTTGATCAAGAAGAAGGCCGCGAGGAGAAGCCTCAGCAGAAAGACGAGTTCCAGGCGCTGAGTGAAAATGTTCAATAACACTGAGTTGGACACTGTGCGTAAATACGGCGGCAACATGCACAGGGAACAGATAGAGGAACAAGACGATGCAAGCATGCATCACAAGCCTAGATTACTGATTCATGACCAGTCTACGTTTGATGTTGACAGGGCAGAGACGCCAGCATCAAAGCCTGATGGCAGGTTGTCTGGCCCTTACAAGCATGTAAGTCGCATCTCTGGCAAATGATGATGACAGTACTGACATATAAACAGTACCTTATCGTCCGCCCAGCACCCTCTCTCCGCATTCTATTCACATCGCCATCCCTTCGTGTTCCAGGTATTCTACAATCGCGTTTCCTTGACCGCATCGGCGGCAGCAATCGCGTCCGTGACTCGCTCAGCGATGCGCTTGCAGACGGTTCACGTGGCGTCACAGCGAAAATCCGCTGGCTACCGCATGCTGTCCCTGATCTCGAAGATTCAAATGAGGAGGGTCGGCCGCGATGGATTCACTGTACTCCTCTGCTGGGACAGAATGGAGCGGTGGGTGTATGGATGGTAGTCCTTGTTGACGAAAAGGACCATGCACATCCCAATCGCCGCTTCCGCCAGGCACCGCCCATCCCGAATGATATCCGTGGCCATTCGCTAGCTCAAAACTCGCCAAAACGTCAATATGGGCGATTCAATGATTTTGATGAAAGGGACACGCTCTCGTCACGCGGGGGGTCTCCTTTCATGAACGGTCATGGTCATAGCAACGGCGCACCGCGTGTTTCACACCTCGAAGCGCTGCGCAATCCTTCTAGTCCTCGTCGAGCACAGAGCCCGTTGGCGTACGAACAGCGAGGCCTCACGTCAGCATCCTCATCGGTCAAGGATTATGTCAACGGCGCGCAGGCCAGTGTAGACTCTTTCCGCATCTGATCTGAACATGTCGAAAGTTTGAAACTTGTTCGTATCTTGAAGTGAACAAGGTGCATGCAATTTGGTCTGGGTCGTTGGGGCTCGGAGAACGCGATCCCGTTCGTAATGAGTGTTGGACACATGGAAGTCGGGCGGTAATGTGCTGCTGTTGAATTTGCTATATACCCATTCTGCCAGTGTAATGTAGTCGCAACGAAGAGCGATACTGGTGTTATTTCATTTGTAAAGGGGAGGGAATACATAGGAAGGATTGCATATGAAGTACTTAGGAAGAAAATCCGATACACTATCCAAATTCTGTCCCCGCGCCAAATGGCAAGGAAGATGTCAGGTGACGCGCGTTCTGGGCAAGGGCGGCCAGCGAATGCCCACTCTAAGCGAGAGTTGGCCGCGGGAGTGTTATCATCTCCCGACTTTCCACCATCCCACCCATACACCACAATGGCAACAATACGACCCATGTCCCCCGACGACCTCTTGAAAATTACAGTCACAAACCTCGATCCCCTCACTGAAACATATAACATAGGTTTCTACCTTGAGTACCTGACCAAATGGCCTGAGCTATGCCAAGTAATAGAAGGATTCAACGGTAACATTGAGGGTTACAGTACGATGTCTCCCCGTATTCAAGTTTCAGCCGGAACATGGGGTGAATACTAAATGCACGTACCGCAACAGTTCTAGGCAAGCTCGAGTCCTCGCCCTACGACCCCCCCATTGCACCCTACAAGCCTTCCACCACAGGCGTCAAGTATCCCAACTACCTCCCCTGGCACGGTCACATTACCGCTCTCACTGTCGCACCCTCAGCACGCCGGCTTGGTCATGCAACGGCATTATCTTCGGCCTTGGTACAAGCCTCCGATGCTGCGGACGCGTGGTTTGTGGACTTGTTCGTGCGTAAGAGCAACGAAGCCGCCAAGGACCTGTATCGAAAGATGGGGTACAGCGTTTATAGGGTGGTCAAAGGTTACTACAACGACAATGAGGATGCGCTGGATATGCGCAAGAGCTGTAGTAGGGACAAGAAGGGCGAGTGTGTTAGGACAGATGGGGAGAAGTACAAGGTGTCTGCCGAGGACGTTTGGTGAGAGGAATTGAGCCTTCGTTTTCGCAATGAGACGTCATTTTTGGGATGGAAGGAACGAAAACTTATACCCAGGTGGAGTGAAATGAATTGATGAGTGTGTACCAGCCATTAATACTGGACGATATTGGTGAGTAGGGCATTCGATCACATGTCGTAGATGATTGCGACGATGTGGTTAATGGCATTCGTATTCTGTTGCTAAGAATTTGCTCTTTGAACTATCGCATAGACCATGGTGTTCTTCTCTCCACGTATTCCTATAATTTTCGTCCATCTTCGGAATTTGATAGAGTTCAATGCGGTGTCATGGTTGAAATCAGACCCAGTTCACCAACCACATACTTTACGTCATAGGCAGCCTGATGTAGCCAAACTATCAACCGTGAGTCCATAGTGAAAAGTTCCCAGAGTATTGAACGTGTGTCTATTATCACTCGAACTACTGCGTAATCGTTCTCGCGGCCAATATCATCCTGTCGCTTGAATCGCTCGAGTACGTCGGGTTCACTTTTCTATTGTAGGGTGAACGTGAACGTGAGCAGCAATAGCGGGTCAACCAAACGTCACCAATTGGAAGCTTGAGCACGAACCTATTGTTCTTGTTGCCTATCACTTGATCTTATCCTAGGCTACTCAATTCTGACTAGTGTCTTGACTTATTGCTATCGTAACCACTCTCTCACCGTTGATTCTACCGGACATCAGACAGCCATTGTCAATGAGCTATTGTCCTCTAGGCTAGCCAATATAGCCACATCAAAGCTCATCATCTTGTTAGATACAACGACATTCTTTACACTCTTCTACTTTCGAACATTTGCGACCTACACCGTCAGATTCAGCAAACATCACACATCTAGCCAACGGTATTACTGCGACCATGAGCGACCATTGTCCCTTCCAGATACAACCCCCACCACGCACCCAAATCAACATGAACTTCAATGTCAACTACTCCGCCAGCGACTGGCAGGTTCCAGTCTCGTCTGAGCACCCGTTCGTGACCCACATCCGAAAGGTCGTCCTGAAATATCGCATCCAATCTGCGTCTCAGTTCAACGTCCCCATTGAGGTAGCACAGGCTATGCATACCAGGAACCCGCCTCTGAGTTCTCTCTTTCGCCCCAACGTGTTACTCTACGTTGGATTCTATAGTTTCGGAACCACACCCATCATCGCTCTATGTCGTCCGAGGGCTTCGGAAGGTGGAAAGAAGCAGCCGAACATGTCCCCCAACAACGTCGAGGTACTCCTACAAGACAAGTTCGTGCCACTAACACGCTTCCTGAGCACAAACTTCCCCAAGTACAAGACACCTGTTGGCGATGAGGTCATGTACCAGTGGTGGAAAGCAAACGGCAAGAAGTTCAACTGGACAGGTCTGCCTACCGAGCTGAAAGAGCGCATTGTCCAATTCTGCATGCATCGCTCTGCATTGCCGCCGCTATCCAAGAGATCTGTCTACAAGAATAGAGGCCCACATGAGGTGACTGCACACCTTGGAAAATGGGCAGCTTTACTTCGCGTATCACACCAAGTCCGGGCCATCAGCCTTCGTCTCTGTCTTACAGGCAGCAGCGATCTGAGGTATGGCAAGGGACTGTGTATTGTCTCTGGGAGCACTGCGGACTTCAAGAACTCGATTAGACGCTTGTCAAAGTTCCCGCAGCTACTGGAATCGGACAACGCCAGCATTGCGACAGACGAGAAGACTTCGATGCTCATCCGTACATACAAGTATTTTCCGAGGATCTACCCACACCTCCAGCGCTTCGCAACCCTCAGCCACGGTATCCGCAAGGTTAGCCTCCAGCTGTCCTTTATGGATGCGCTGCACTTCTTCAAGGTTGAGACCGCTGGATTTGCGCAGTACCAGCAGCCCTACCATCTCGATTACGAGGTCTTTGAGCGCCTTCCGTATCTGAACGAGTTGAGGATTTACCTACCCGATACAGGCGATCAACTGATGGATAAACCGAGACAACGCGGTCCACTGATCTTTGGCGACGAGCCTTGTCCCAGGATCTTGCATCGTCTGATCTATGAGCGCGCGGCTGAGGTGTTGGCCAAATACCCATTCATCACGTTGCTCGGCTTCATGGACGAGATCGAAGAATTGAGATACAATACACTACGTAAAGAGGGTATGAACAGTCTGAAGTTCTCAGAAAAAGAGCTCGAGGAGGTATACATGGAAGATGGAGGGGGTGTCGAGCTTGAAGAAAGTGTTTGGCCTGGTGTGGGCAAGGAGGATGTTGACCAAGTGGACCGAGCGATCGTGTTTGACAATTTTTGGCCTCCTCAATGTAAGTGCGAAGTGCTCTGCAGGAAGATTGTTTGACGTTCTTTTTGTGTCGCACGATGACACTCTAAGAAGAAGCTCAGTTCCGGCTGGATCTGGATTTGAGCTGCAGATAGCATGCTGCTCTAGTTAGTATAGAGAAAAGGATCACGTAATCTATAGACCTACAAATCAAATCATTATCTCCAGCGCATTCCTGAGCTTAGTACTCGTAACACTTCGTAGATGCTCGCTCACCACTTCTTGCGAAGATCTTGAGCATGTAGTAGCCGGCTGGCTAGCATGAACACTGAACCCAATATGAGTGCAGTTCCCTGTCTTGTATTAGCTACTTATCTTGTCCATCATCTTATACTACTTACCGAAAATAAGATGAGCCATCGATACCCATCTCTACTGTTTGCATCACTGATCAGCGCGCCAGCAATTGGTGTTCCTCCTAGGCTCGCAGTAGTAATGAGGCTATAAAAGGCCCCAGTGCGAGCGCCGAGTTTGTCGTCTGGTGTAAGTTGTCCGATGATTGAAGCCGGCAGGGCTGACACACTACTGCTGAAGAAGCCATACATACTGATGAAGAGAACTAGAGTGGGAATGGAGGTGCTGAGAAGCCAGAGAAAGAGACATAGGCAGCCAGAGACCAATACCATAGGCCATAGGAGGTTCAGCCGGCCGATTCGATCACCCATGAGACCAGCGCTACTGAAGTCAGCTTCGGCACGTCTTCTGGAGAAACAAGAACATACAATATTGCGCCGACGATGCTGCACCCGTTTATCATGCACAAGAAATACTGGCTGATTCCGTTGTTCCCATGTGCGGCAGCCGTGTATGTTTCTATGCCTAGTTAGAGATTTCATTGCTACCTTTTGTAGCGTAGTCAACTCACTGATATAGTATGCCGGAATCCACAAACCGAGGATAGCAAACCACATACCCACACAGAGCACTGCATATCGAAAGTCCCAAAACCCCCCAAAGTCAATCAAGGGCGCTCGGCTCTTACTCTCAGGATTGTTGCTGGGCTTACTCGTAGAAAGAAACAGCGCGATGGAATAGCACAGAGCAATCTTCAAGCCAGCAATACGAACAGCGTTTGAAAAGCCCACTTGAGGAACTAGCTTGTTGAACATGAGTGGAAAACCAATACCACCCAGTGAAGACCCTGTACAGACTAAACTCATGACAAGCGCGCGTTTGTCTTTGAAGTGTTGGCCCACAACAGTGAGTGCGGGTTGGGCGGCGAAGGCGATTGAAAGACCAAGCAGGAGACCTTGGGTCATGAGGACCAGCAAAAATTGGGAGGGTGGTATGTAAGTCAGAATTAGAAGAGAAATTACCATGCCGATGCCTGAGCCAATGTAGAGGTACTGGATTCTGTAAGCTCTCCGTCTGCGGAAGGTTGGTGGAGAATACTGACTTTCACGCCATGCCGATCGCATAGGGCACCAGAGATTGATGCGAAAATATTGCACAATGCCATCTGCAGAGTTCCAATAAACGCAATGTTCGGTGCAGGGGTGTGACGAAGGAGCTCTTTGCTATAGTAATCCTGGAAGAACCCGAAACTGTTCATGAGACCGGAAGCAGCATAGTAAATGAGGATAGAGCCCATGACTGTGAGCCAGGCTGCGTAGTCACCCTCCTGCTGTCTTGGCTCATATGATTCGGTATCTGTGGTGCTCTCTGAAGGACGGCGATCGAGACTGTAGATGGTCTTCTCAGCCATAATGCTAGCTGTATGATGACAGTGTTGTGTAGTGATGAATATAGCCCATATCATTTGCCGCTGTTAGAGCTGTTGTTATATGTGGCATTTCAACCGATGCTGCTGATGGAAGCAAGACAGCATGGCCGACTAGACTTGATTCTCCTCGCCGACAACATGATTGCGGGTCGGAAGATTGCGGGTCGTTGCATCTGCTTGGCTTCCCATACCCCCCCGTGTGTACAGTGTACGTAGGTGTGCCTGGTGTTGAATCAAAACCCATGGCCTGTGTTATCAAATTACAAATAACAAATCCGTCAGCCTCTGATGTGGGGAAACGGAGGACTAGATCCCGTGTTGCCACTATAGACGGGAAAGTGTGTGGCATGATTATGATGATTGACACGGGGAATATGGGTACTTACAGCTTGGTTGCGGCTCGCTAATAATGGCATCTTCTGTGCACAAGATATCACTTCCGCTCGCGAGCCGTTCGTGACACCTATGACAGAGCGCTAAATTCATTGGCCGCGTACAGATTCACATATGATTCATCAAAACGCTTTAGAAGCGGGGTATATGCGAATCATGGTAGCACGATACGGGAAAAGGCAAGTACAACCCGTGGAAAAGGATTATCGAGTACGGACTTCGAAACTTGCTGAAGACGATTGGGCCGCCATAACCTGACGACTGGCTTCGATTTGGATCTGCGTGAGTGCAAACCGCGTCTCACATCTGTCTGAATCAATAATTTGTTCTGAACATATCATGGTGGTCACTCCTGACATTTCTGGAAAGACTTCTGTAGATATACCTTTTATTCACCAGATATAAAATAAGCGCTATGGACAAGTGGTTGCCTGCCGATATTTGCCGAGTTAGGCCCTGAGCAGAACCACTGACAGCGCGCAAATCTTGTGCTCACTTAGACGCGGAGCGAGGGTAAATGTGATGGTACAGTCATTACTCCAGTCGGCTCATGACGGCATATGACAAAGCATGCGCCCGGCAGCTATCTTCCAGTGCTGTCGCCGAGAGCAATATTCGATGTTTATTCAGGCTCTTCGATTGATGTAAACGCAGATGGAAGCTGTGATTTCTTTCGGAGGTTAGACCATGCTGCCGAATACAGAGTTCCGGAAGAGTCTCGAAAAAGTTGTCTAAATTGATTCCTCGTATCTGCAGACTGACTTTTTCTCGTATCCTTACGAGCATCTACTCATGGTACAAGAATATTGGCAGAAGCCAAGATTGCTCTTGCCACCCTGTCAACGTATTGCATTGCTAAAGTGAAGTTACCCGCAGCAATAGCCTCTGTCACACCCGGATAGGTGACCGCAGCATACCCACTGTCGATGCCAGGAGCAAAAATCTGATGCTGGTAGAAGTCTCTTCCAGGAAGCCCGCCTTGGCTGATGAAACCACGCCCGAAGTCGCGTGCCTTTAGGTTAAGCTGCTTGACCTGTAACTTACTATCCGAGCTAACCGCCATCTGTCGAGCTGCATTGAACTTCTGTGCCGATTGCTGGAAGGTGACAACCGCATCTTCAAGCTGAAAAAGATCGATCAGCCCAGTGGCATTTGCTAAAGAGACATCTCGATAGAGCTCTTCGAGCCACGCATGTAACTCCACCCCATAATTCGAGGGCTCAAGCGGCACAACCTCGTCATCTACCAGTCGATACAGCATCAACGTGAGAAACTTCCCAATCGACTTGTGCATGTCAAATTCTGGATCCACAAACTTGGTCATCCAGTGAAAGCTATCGAAATTCGAATGCGTATGGTAGATGGGGTCGAGGGGCGCTCGCGTGGTACCCATATCAATAGCAGAAACTCCTGCGCGGTGGACAAAAGCCGTATAATCACTCTGCGCCCCTAGAGGGTCGATCTCACCGGCCTTCTCTTCCCAGATATCGTAGATTGTGCGGTTTTGGCCAAGTGGCCAGACTACCTTTCGGGCAGTCGAGGTGATGAGGGCGTGGAGATCGGGCGTTGCACTGAAATCGGGAACAGTGCCTGCAATTCCGACGTCGATGTTCAAGTATGACACTACAGAGCCTTTGAGCCACGGTGTATACTCTTCGACCCATTCGGTGCTAGAGAGTGTCAATATGAGCTTTTCTAAGAAATGCATACGAGGAAGTAGTGCTCACCTTCCTACTAAGCCGTATTCTTCGGCATCCCAGCTGCAGAGCACAATGGTTCGCTTTGGTTTCCATCCAGTCTTTAGAAGAGCGCCGACTGCATTTGATAACTCAATAAGAATTGCCGAGCCGGAGTGAGGGTCCGCTACACATGTGAGTGACTCTATCGATACATGAAATTTGCGCTGCTCACCAGCGCCACCAATCATCCACGAGTCGTGGTGATTTCCAACAATAACTACCTCGTCTTGGTTGGTACCATTGACAACACCAATAGTGTTGTGTATCCAACTGATTTCATCTCGCATGATATTGCTTAGGGAAAGCATAGCTTTGGATGGACCAGTACTATACTCGACCCCATCAATCGCGCCAACCCAACTCGCGCGACCAACGGTTATCGCATCAACACCATGCCCATTCAACGCAACTAAGAGTGGTTTCGCCTCAACCCATGAGATGGGCAAGCTCGGAATACTAGGCACGGTTTTCTTCCCCATCCTCAGCACACCTTCCTTCGAAGGATATCCGGGCGTTGTGGGATCCCCTGGATATGTGCTAAGATCCACGACACTGCCTCTCTGAATACTGCTAGGATTTCTTGCAGGGCCTTCTGGGTATGCAGCGTAGTTCTTAGCTGTCATGTTTCTGTCGTCGATGGGATCTGTGAAAATGACCACCCCGATCATACCAAATGTCTGCGCATTCTTGACTTTGACACCACGATATGGGCCACCATACTTGGCAAGCGCGATTTTACCCTTTAGGTTTACGCCGAGATTTATGAGGCGTTTGAAATCTTCTTGCAATGCCCTTCCTATGTTGCGGTCAGCTTCGAGTGTATCTCTAATTCTTGAGTGGGGATCACCTACCAACGTAGATGTACGTGGCTGACGCATTACCAGAGCCTGAATATGCGTGGAACGCAGGCACTCTATCGGCGTATCCAGTAGTTTCATCCTCCTCGACGACGTTCTCTTCCAGCGTTGCGTGGTATGTGCTCCCGTTGCCATAATCAAGCGCAATTGATCTGTGGACAGGATAGTCAAGATGAACGTCTGTATCCACAGGTCAGTCCAGACCCACGAGTTGCTCTAGCGAACAACCTACGATAGCTATCCAATCTAGTGTCGAAACCGTTTTCGGCCCACTTTCCGGCAGTCCATTTCGGCACCGCGTCACTTTCGCCAGCGACATTTCTTCTATGAGCTGCGCTGATTGTAAGTGATCAGTTTTTTGCGTGTCAGGGGCAGATTAATCTTTACTGTAGTAACTCGACCATGACGCTATCGAAGTGTTATCGAAAGAAGTCACCAATAACTCTTCATTGGGGTTCAGAATCGGTGGGAAGACGGGCGTGGTGTCGCGGTGTTGCAAATGGCGGTCATGGTGACGGAATAGGTTCGGTTTGTTACAGTCGCATGCATGGATACTCGAAGCGAACAGGGCCAAGGCCAACAGCATGATGTTTACACCCGCGTCGATATTTCACAAGTTGTCCAACGTCGGTAGGGAAGGTGTTGTTACAAATAGTGCCATGTGGCACCACATTGGTCGACGGGATCAAACATGTTCCAAGCCCCGGCCGCGGTACTTTGTGCCAATATCGATTGTGCGGGGTACTGCAAATAGCCATGCCCCATAGTATACGGTTCTTAATCAGACATCGGGGGTGTTGTCATGCTAGACTGCTTCCTTGCTTGAATGTGCATCTTCCCAGTTACTCGCCTTAGTACCACAGAAAAAAAAAGAGATAGAGAGTACACGACACGACCTTGGGACGAAAAAAAATGTACTCTTATGTATTCGTAGTTCATGGTAAAGACGGGAAATATTGAGTGACTCCGAACACACAACGCAAATGTCCCATGCAGCAGCTAAGCGCTAACCTCAACAGCAGCCACTTTGACATCATTACCTCCCTTCTCCCCAGTGACAGAATTCGCTCCGTAAATATCAGTGTCATCCTCCTGCATGCCTCCCAGCAACAAAGAACTTGGGGCAGCTGCCTGATCCGCAGGCGACGCAAGGAACGCCATAAACTTTTCGTCATGCCACTGACGCGAAGTAACGTACCTGCCCTCGCTATCTTGAAACATTGTCTCATCCTCGGCACGGAGAAAGTATGCAACCGAGTAGCGGTGCTCCGTGTAGTCGTATGGTACAACACGGTGGATGCATGACTGGAAGGTGTGTCCACTAGCAAATCGTAGGGAATCACCGACATTGATGATGGCCTGACCCTTCTTGGGCTCGACAAAGCCGAACTCCTTGGTACCAGGTGGGCGAATCTGAAGGCCCCATTGCTCAGTGAAGAGGATAGTGAGCGAGCTGATATCGGTGTGCTTCTGGTGACCGATGTTGCCGTCTTTAGAAGGGTTGGATGGAATGTAGTGCATCATGGACAAGGTGCTAGTCGAGGGGCGATGGTTGCGATGCAAGTTCTCGAAGCGCTTCGCGCCTGTAAGGCCAAAAGCTGTGGAGAGAGCTGCCAAGATGGCTTTGCCAATGATGTTGTTGCCAGAGATGGCGTTCTCGAGCGTCTTTAGGTCGGTACTATTCTTGATGTTGCGTGGAATGTGGGGAGACTCGCGCTGAATCTCATCACGCGAGACCTTGACCATTTCATAGCCGTCCCTCGTATCCTCGAGAACTCCATTCCGCGAGCCAACAGGTTCGTATCTTGTTTGTTGTTAAGAGTCTTACTTTTGTAATGATACACAAAATCCGCGTAACTTACCCAAGATGAGGCGAGATGAGTCCGTATTCGTTTTTGACTTCAATGGGAGCTTCGAAGAATCGATGCATGAGCTTCAGTAACTCTTGGTGGTCGTCGATGAAGCGACGCCCATCGACATTGTTCAGGTCAAGGTAGAAGAAACCTTCGTCTTTGCAGCACTGAAGAAGCTTCTCTAGCTCGGCTGGCTCTTGTGAAAGGATAGCAGAGAAGTCGATCGTCTCCATATCGTATACTGGGACCTGTTTCCCATTCCACTCAACCCTACCGGTGACCTCTGTCGAAGCAGCCATGATGTTAGCTCAGGCGATGAATGCTTATGAAAACCCGTGGGAGTATTGGAACTGAAAACGTTGATAGTCTATTACCAGTGTTTCGACGCTCCTCTATGCTTTATACAATACTCGATTATATGTTCCTCTAACATTATGAGAGCCGTCTACCTGATTATTCGTTGATTGCCCTTCAGCGCGATCTGTTTCTCCCCGGACACAGATATGAGCGTAGATTGAGGCTTGTTGCTCTTCTCTCAATCTACACGAGGGGTATCTCCTACCCCGCATCCTGTATAGTCACTTTGCTTGCGACGAGGTCGGCATATACTGGCAATGATGCAACTTTAGTGGAGCTGGTTATTGTTGGCCAACGGCCTGGTTCACCTGTCAACTGACCCACTTGCTCTTCCCCCCACATCTTTTCGTTTACAAGGGCATCGAGAGGAGATGCATTATGCCTGTAAATGAAGCGCACCACTGCGTTCGTTGTTGATACGAGATTTGGCTAAAACCCAAGGTCAGAGTTCCGGCGCATATCTACGATAATGACGCGATAAACTGTCATGTATTGGGAACTGCCATTAGCAAGCTCATGTATAGTAATTTGGAAGTATTCATGAGTAGTATCGACCGTAGTATCGGGAGCTGGGCAGCAACTGCCGTAAATGAAGTTACGGCTGGTGGGGCTTCCGCGGGGGTCGCCACAGTCGGAGCTCTCGACTGACTACCGAGCGTGCATCTGTTTAAACCCCCGACTTATACACGTATTGACTTGTAGAACTCTATCTCGAGCTATCGCGGGACGTGATGGTACCTAAATTTGGTGAACCTGCGGAGAAATCCACGTTCTGATCTGGACTTGCTGCTGATAGACTGATTCATCGCTGCAAGTAAGCCAACGATGACATGCAAAGTAGCTAGGGCTGTTGCGGTGATAATTCTAGAGATGGATGGATAGGTGTCGCGGTTGAAGGTTGCAGTCACTCAGCCACCTGCCTCTTCTCATTCCCTTCCACCCGCCAAGCACACTAACTCTAATCCATACTAGCGCCCAGAGCTCAGATCTGCAACCAGTCCACTTCTATTACCCTAATCTTCCTCAGACAACCGTGATTTTCGACATTCAACTCCGCTCTCAACAAAGCTGCATTTAGATCCATCGACTGTCCGCGCCCCCAAGAACTTTTCATTCCCGAAGAGGAAAAAGCTATCCTCACGCATTGAAAGAGCTAGCAAGGCGGGGACAAAGATGAATCAAAACTTCAAGGGTGAACCGGATCGAGATGATATCCGAATGTTGGAGAATCTGCGCAACCAGCTGGTGCCTATGATTAAAAACATGGATCGCCTGCAAGGGGAGATGGAGTTCAAGCTGAATCGGGGAGAGGTAGTTGACTGGTAAGTGAGATTACGATTATGGCGGTCTGAAACTAGCTTGTGAGGTTCACCCTATTGTCATCGTGTCGCTTAATTGAAGTTTTCACAATCTTGCATGCTCTACGTCTGGCTTTTGATGTTAATAGTCACCTCATTACTTGCTGTATCGCTTCTATTGTTATTGTCCATCTATCTCCATCACACTCAATATTGCCATGCTTGGTATTCAGTACATCAGTGCTAATAGACCGACAGGCCACAAATTCACCCGCATAACCACAGTAGTGACATCCTATCTAACGTCAATCCACCAACACATAAGTGGCGGATATCGTCACCAGTCCAAGCTGGTCACCCAAAAGCACCGCGTTCCCTCCAAAGATGCCAAGGGAAACATCATTCTCGATGCATCCGGCAAAGAGGTCCTTGTTGACCGCGACGTTCGCCGAAGAATCGCTACGACACAGGCTCTGCCATCCAACACTAGCAGATTCGAAGCCCTCCATCCGTTTCCGAATCCGCTGTTTCCGATGAATGCAGGTGGTGGCATGGCGGCGGGTATGGCGGGCACGTTGCTAAGGAAGAGGTTGGAGCCAATGGAGGAAGCATGGGTCGAGGAGAGGATCCGAAAGGCGAGCGAGTGGGTCTATGTATCGGAAGAGTGGGGAATTGAGCCGAAAAAGCCTGACGCGTCGGCTACCAAGCAGACAGAGGACGAAGACGAGGATGAGGTTCCCGAATCGGAACGCCTAGATTCGGAAGCAATACCAACGACGCGAGTCAAGGATGCACTTTCCGCTGACGATATCAAGAACCTTTGGCAACACGCCCATCAGGAGGTATTTGATATAAAGTATCTCCGGCAGTTGTATCCGAAAAGCTATCCAGCTGAAGATGCGCAGGATTTGAACGAGGAAGAGGAGGAAGAGGGTGACGAGGAAGAAGAAGAGGACGAGGAGGAAGAGTTTGAAGACGTCATGGACACTTCAGGCGGTCAGGAGGCAGAGACAGAGGACATTGCAAAGCCGAAGGTGGTGAAGAAGAAGGTCGTGTCGGGGAAACTGCCTGTGCATCAGCCTGTAGAAGGAGTGCCGGTGCTTTCGATGGGATATGTGTATGGGTTTGCAGAATCTGGCGAGAAATAGGAAGTAGGAAATGGGATATTAGCTGGAGTATAACTCTAGGGTTGTCGTCGTCTTCGTTATAGACGCCCCTGTGCTTGCTGTTTCTCGAAAGATTGTCCTTGACCACGACCCAGCCTTTGTTCCTCTTGTTTCCTCGTGCCGCTTTATTCCAACCCGTCCTTGCACCACTGCAGATACACAAACTAGCTCTGTGCGTGCAAGGTTTGTAGGAAACCGCCTGGTATACCGTTTACGTGGCATCGGGCCGGTCATCGGCCATGTCGGAAGGAGGTGCGGGAATGGGAATCTGCGCGGTTGGATACAAGTGTCGTTGTTTTTGCTTTCGGCCCTTGCGATAAGGTTATGGCGACTACTTGGCCGTGAGGCTGTTCAACGGCAGCTGTCGAGCTTGTCCTGGTGGGGTAGCTGACTATGTAAGTACAGTAGGCAGGTAGCGCCCAGGATTGCGCCAACGCGTCGCGACTGCCGTATCCAAGTGCCCGCCTCGCCAGCTCACATGACGATGCATGCCATCTCTGGACCTCGGGAGCAACCTCGGTCGAGGCCCTCGGAATTATCCCATCTAGTGTCGTTTGAAGGCACACTGTGTGGTTGAAACGCGTGTGGGAAGTGGAGTGGCGCGACCAAAACGGCAGTTGCATGCGAGAGATTAGGAACGTATCGCGGGGTCGATCTACTATCGTTATCCCGCGGGCATCTTCCGCATTTCCGCATTATGCTACCTATAGATAAAAGGTCGCCTCCTCGACATGTTCCGGTTCTATTCCACAGTTACCAGAGCGTCCATTCGCCACTGCCCCCCACTTCACTCGGCAATCTCAACCCCCAGAGTGCATAGAACTAGCCACAGTCCAATTTGGAGATACTATAGTACAGCAAACAGCATGTCTGACCTCTTTGTCGAGCTTACAGCGCCTAACGGTCGCAAGTACCGGCAACCCAGGGGTCTGTTCATCAACAATGAGTTTGTCAAGTCCAAGTCTGGAGAGACCATCACTACGATAAACCCCAGGTACACATCCTCCTAAGACTTTTACCCCCGACTATTCATTAAATCCAACCAGTGATGAGAGCGAGATTGCTTCCGTCTACGCGGCTGGCCCAGAAGATGTCAACGACGCTGTTGCAGCAGCTCGAAAAGCATTCAACGACCCATCATGGCGGGACATGGACACTAGTGATCGAGGCGACCTGCTTTACAAGTTTGCAGAATTGATTGACCAACACAAGGAGACACTTGCCACCATCGAGACTTGGGACAATGGAAAGCCGTATTCTGTTGCCCTGGGGGATGACTTGGCAGGCGTTGTTGCTGTTATGAAATACTACGCCGGATTTGCCAACAAAATTCACGGAACCGTCATCGATACCTCACCTCGTAAGCTCGCGTATATCGTTCGGGAGCCACTCGGAGTCTGTGGACAAATCATCCCGTAAGAGCCTATTCTCCACTCAGTCAGACCGTACTGATACAGCCCAGATGGAACTTCCCGCTCCTAATGGCAGCTTGGAAACTAGGACCCGCGCTCTGCACCGGTAACACAATCGTCATGAAGGCTGCCGAACAAACACCCCTCTCTATATTGTACCTTGGCACACTTATCAAGGAAGCTGGTTTCCCCCCTGGCGTAGTCAACTTTCTCAACGGAGATGGCAGAAAAGCTGGTGCGACGCTGGCTCAACACCCTGACGTTGACAAGATTGCCTTTACTGGATCTACAGCCACTGGAAAGGAGATTATGAAGATGGCTGCTGTCAACATGAAGAACATTACGCTTGAAACAGGCGGCAAATCGCCGCTGGTGATATTCGATGATGCAGACATTGCACAGGCTGTGAAATGGGCGCACACGGGCATCATGTAGGTATTATCAGCATTGGCTTGATATCAAACTAACACGACATAGGTACAACCAGGGCCAAGTCTGCTGTGCAACATCGAGAATCCTGGTGCAAGAGGGCGTCTATGACAAGTTTGTTGAAGCCTTCAAGGAGTGCGTCAAGAATACCTCGGTGGTTGGAGACCCCTTTAAGGAGGGTACATTCCAAGGCCCCCAGGTTACCAAAGCACAGTATGACCGCATCCTGTCTTACATTGAGGCTGGCAAATCCGAGGGTGCAACTCTTGTAGCTGGTGGCGAGCCACACAAGAACGCAGGCGGCAAGGGCTTCTACATCTCGCCTACCATCTTCACAAATGTAAAGGATTCGATGAGGATCTTCCGCGAGGAGGTGTTTGGCCCATTTGTTGCCATCAGCTCATTCAAGGAGGAGGAGGAAGCAATCAGGCGTGCCAACGACACCACCTACGGCCTAGGAGCAGCTGTGTTCACTGAGAACATCACCAAAGCCCACCGTGTGGCCAGGCGTATTGAAGCGGGCATGGTATGGATCAACTCAAGCAATGACACTGACATTCGGATTCCTTTCGGAGGTGTGAAGCAGAGTGGTATTGGAAGGGAGCTGGGCGAGGCTGGACTGGAGGCGTACACCAACAAGAAGGTAAGCTTACACAAAACACAAGGAATATTCTGCATCCGCTAACACGACTACTAGGCTATCCACGTCAATCTTGGAACCAAGTTATAAGACGCAGGGCAGACAGAATAGCAGGAGAAGTACAAACAAAAATGTGGCCTCCCGGGCCGTGCGTATCTGGTCACATGGACATCCAAGATCTCCGCCCTTGGCGCCATGGCCTGGGCGACTGACGTGATACTGATGGGTCGCGGGTGGAGAAAGCTACTGGTACCGGTACATAAGACTTATGAAGACGTATTTTGGTGTAATCTATCCCCCACTGTGCGACGACTTGACGCAAGTAATATGCAGATACGTAGGCAGATTGAGTCTGGTGCCCCTTGGGCAGCGAAGCCCCCTCCGCAAAAAAATTTGTCTCACCGGCGAGATATTTGGTCATATATGGCGCATGCACACGCTTGGGTACGGGCGGAGGAAGACCGCGGAGGCACTCGTGCTTTGTGTGGCGCACCGAGTCGCCAGGGCTCAGCCAGGCCTGTTCGTTCCCATGGGCTCTGGGTTGACTGCTAACGGTGGGCCGATGATGCGGTTTGTGGGGTTGAGGCACGGCAATGGTGCGAGTCTGAGGTGCAGTTTGCAACCTGTTCGACGAGTAATGTCGCGGTGCTGCTGGCGAGACGCGTGCGGGTGGAGGGGCGGATGGGTTTGTGTTCAGGTTTGGTGACCTTGTCATGCTTGTCCGTATCTTGGCAGGCGTTTCTCTCCAACTTCGCTACAGTCTGCGGCGCACTGCCCCATCCCCTCTGTTCTCTGACCGTCGCTGTCGCCGTTTGCTAGAACCACCGTCTCGGACCGCTCCAGGTTGTTGTTATCGCATCGACCTTGCGACTGTCTGGGCTTTCGGCTAGGCTGCGCTCGTTCACCCCGCTAGCACAGCACCCAACGCTGCTACCTACCTAGCTATATCATCGGTCCGTAGAGCCCGAACGACGCCAGCTCGCCAGCTCGCCCATCACCGTCACTGCCCACGCCGCCAGCGCGCTGGAACCAGACTAGAGTTTGCGGCTGACAGTCCAACTTAATCCCCGCTCTGCCTGCATAGCCCACCAGCGAACGGCTTTCACCGTCACCACAACTAGCAAGTCTGAGCACTGCCCGCCTATCGTGAGCCGCCACAAACCGTCTGCAGCACGCATACCACCGATCTGGCGCGCACGCTGGAAGACCACCACTCCCCCGTCGCCTCGCCCAGCCTCATTCGCCAGACCAAGAGGCAGACAACGACAGTGCCGACGGAGGCACGATTCCTTGCTTTTCTCGCCCGCCTGTACCGACCACCCTAACGTTGCCGTATCGCGTGCCCTGCCTCCTGCCTGCTACGTAGCATACATACTTCCTTCACGAGAGAGCCTGACTGCCGTTGGCGTCATCGCTTGTGGCCATAGCGAAGGAGCAGCCGTCGACCCTTCGCACGCCTTCCAGCTGCTGCCACCGCCGCCTTCCCAACTCAGATCTGGCACAAACACGGCTTCAGCAAAACATCCGTAGCCGCTACACGCTCCTGCATACGCTCGCTTAGTACACCACCGACACCATGGGTAACCAGCAGTCCAGCAACAAGGACAAGAAGGCCGACAAGGCCGGAAACGACGGTGTCCCACTCGGCCGCGAGTACTACCGTTCTTTTGAGCGATCTGACACCAAAGAGTCGACACGCTCGCTGCGCAACTCGCTCAGGAATAAGATCCCAGGGACGGGCAAGTCTGAAAGCCCACGAAACTCCGTTGCCGGCCTCCCCGATGCCAACGGCAAGACAGACAAGGTAGACACAGCTTCGAGCAAGTCCAAAGGAGGATCGCGGAGGAACTCGGTTGCTTCGACTTCAGTCCCAGCTGAACCAGCACCGGAGACGGCAGACAAGGTCGAAGCCACCGCAGATGATGACGACCAACCGCCACCCTCGCCAGTCCATGGCGCAACACTTGGAACAGGCCATGAAGGCGTGACCAAGGCTCAGCGAACTGGCGAAGTTGACCACGTCTCTGATGTGCCGCCAACAGGAGTGGCACAACCCTTGGCCTCAGCCCAGCCGGGAGAGTCGATTCTACAAAGGAAAGACCAGCCAATTCCAAGGCTTCCCGAACCTCCAGCAGCGACTGATGGTTCAGGCTCGCCTATGGAGATCAGCGCGCTCAAGTCAATGGATCTGGACGACATGATTCAGCGACTGCTCGACGCAGCCTATGCCGGCAAGGTCACCAAGACTGTCAGCTTGAAGAATGCTGAGATATTCGCCATTTGCTCAGCTGCCCGAGAAGTCTTCCTAAGCCAGCCCGCACTGCTCGAACTAGCACCGCCTGTGAAGATTGTCGGCGACATTCATGGACAGTACACCGACCTAATCCGCATGTTTGAGATGTGCGGATTCCCACCCAACTCCAACTACCTCTTCCTCGGCGATTACGTAGACCGCGGCAAACAGAGTTTGGAGACGATTCTCCTCTTGCTCTGCTACAAGCTCAAGTTCCCCGAGAACTTCTTCCTCCTCCGCGGTAACCACGAATGCGCAAACGTCACACGTGTATATGGCTTCTACGACGAGTGCAAGAGACGGTGCAACATCAAGGTTTGGAAAGCCTTTGTGGACACCTTCAACACGCTTCCCATCGCGGCCATCGTGGCACAAAAGATCTTTTGCGTGCACGGCGGTCTGTCTCCTAGTCTGTCTCACATGGACGACATTAGACAAATTGCACGGCCTACAGACGTACCAGACTACGGTTTATTGAACGACCTGTTATGGAGTGATCCTGCGGACATGGAAAATGACTGGGAGTCCAACGAACGAGGCGTCAGTTACTGTTTTGGAAAGAAGGTCATCATGGAATTTTTGGCGCGACACGACTTTGATCTTGTTTGCAGAGCCCACATGGTTGTTGAAGATGGCTACGAATTTTTCACAGACAGAGTCTTGGTCACTGTGTTTTCAGCACCTAACGTAAGCGCACTGAAACTCCCAAGCCGAAGCTATTGCTAACAACCTATAGTACTGCGGCGAATTTGACAACTGGGGTGCCGTCATGTCCGTTTCGGGAGAACTGCTCTGCAGTTTTGAGTTGCTCAAACCACTCGACTCTAGCGCACTCAAGAGTCATATCAAGAAGAGCCGGAACAAGCGTCAAAGCATGCTCAACTCACCAGTACGTATCGCAACTGAAGCTTACTGGATTTTTGATGATTCAGGGCTATCTACTCTATGTTTAGCAGTACTGACTTTGGCTTGTAGCCCGCACACTATGCACCTCAAAGTTACTAATCTCGTTCTTTGGTGTAGGGTGCCGATAGTATTTCGTACTCTGGATTTCCAATCATCGCAAGGGCCACATCTGTGTCACGAGTGCAAGAGTCAGTTGAATCTGACGACGTTGGAATGATAGATGACCCGGAGAAACGCAGCCTTGCCCAGAGGTTGCGGCGTGTGCGAAGAAAACCAGGTTCAGAACACTTGGGCAGCCAAGAGGACGGTCCTGCGGTACCACCATCGCGGAGATATGGCCACAACAGAGCGAATACATGGGCAACCAATTGGAACGAGACAACTACATTATCCCGGAGCGGTAGCGCACCACTTTTGCGAAATACACAATGGCATAGTGCCGAGCGGCGAAACCACGAACTAGAAAAGAGGCGGGCGATGTGGGAGTCCACACTCCCTCCAGTTCTATCAGACCACATTGGCTACTTCTCGACCGGCCACAATCTAGATCGCGTGAGCCCTGACGGAAAGCCATGAGCACTATTCTTTGCGAAACATCGATACTTGGCAAATCCGCCTTGTTTACGTCGTCACGTGTTACCGGTTCATTCACTTTTCCACGACTTTTCCGCTTCTTTCCGCTTTTCCGATAATTCTATTCTCTACTCTTGTCTTCTTTACTTAAACGTTTTTGCACCGATCGGCGTTGTCGGGGCAAGAACACTGAGTCAACTCACTGGCGACCACGTTCTCCTTTTTTGATTGGAGCATACTGTGGCTTTCCCTTTATTGTGGTACTGGCGGATGTATAGCATACCATTGGCACATTGCCTTGTTGTACGTTTGTATACGCTGTTCACATGATGGTGAGGAGGGGATCGTATTTTAATTACACATATCTTGATGGTCCAAACATGATGTCTCCCCGCGAACAACTCTACGTGCCATGATTTACAATGATTTTAAAATTGGACATCTTGCTGATTTCTCTCCCATCCAGATGAAGCAGGGCTAGGTGGTAACTCCCCTTTAGCCCAATGTACCGGCTCAGGACCGAGCACATATTCCATCGAACCCCCATTCTCGAAGACGTCTCCCCAGCTTACCCATGGTTTATCCCATACCTTGCCATTTACTTCCAAAGTCTGTACGTAAGCGGCTGTGTTGCGATCGCTTGAGCCAGTAGTGGTGACAGTGAGTGTTTTCCCGTTTGCAAGATTGAGGGTGAGAGAAGGGAACCAAGGGGAAAGAACAAGAAAGGTAGTCTGGCCCGTAAGAGGGTAAAGTCCAATGATTTGCCACTATTTTGACCATTAATATTCGTCTCTTTCCAAGCAGAGCAGAAAAAATATGAGAAGCGAAATATACACACCAAGAGATTCGACTCCATAGCCCCAGCATCTGAATTGCCCGGCAAGCCCCCCTCCCCGGCATTATACAACCTTCCAACTCCCCTACTACGATTCACACTCCTCCACTGCTCGCCCTCCACGAAATTATACAAATACGGCGTCGTAAAGCTAGGCTCATTACCCGCGTTAAAAAAGCCCAATGTGAAAATCTTGTTCAACCGGTCTACAAAACGTACGTCGCCGCCTACCCGTCGCTTCAGTTCTGCAACGTCGTGGATGGCGTTCATACTGTAGATCCAACTGTTGTCTTCATAGTACTCATCGGCCCAATAGCAGCCCCCGCACGACGCCGGGTCCTGTGGTACAAACGATCCATTTGCAAGGCGAGGAACGAGGAAACCCGTATGGCTGTGAGATGTAGCCGCAGGATCCCAGTGGTTACGCCAGTTGCGTGAGCGGTTGAGGTACTTTGATGATTCTGCTGCTTTGCCTAACCCAGCAGCGACTTGGTGGAGGGCAAAGTCGTTTGTGGAGTAGTCTACTACTCGGGAGACGGCGCGCGAGAAGCCTGGGGTTATGTAGCCGTATGTGTGCCAATCTGGTAATGCGCCGCGGCCTTCTTTGGTCGAGGAGTCAGGGGCTTGTGGGTCGTGATTGTTGGGGGGTACAACTTCTGCATCTGTGAGCATGGCGGAGAAGCCGTCGGTCCAGTTTATGGCGCCTCGGACGCCTTTGATGTAGGCGTCGGCTAGGACGTTGTCGGCGTTTGAGCCGCCTTGTACGCGCCCGTTGTAGTTTGAGGATCGTGCGTCGGGCATGAAGCCGGCGTGGCGCCAGGTGTCGATGAGGGAGCGGATGAAGGCTTCGTATGCGGTGGGTTGGAGGATTTGGAAGAGGGGCGTGTGGCAGCGGTGGGTGTCCCACAGAGTGAAGATGTCATCGTAGTAGGGTTCTCTGGTATTCCAGCCGGGATTCTCACCGGTGCGGTTCGAGGGGATGAGAAACATGCCGTAGAGAGAGCTGTAGAGCAATTGTAGGTCATCTGTGTTGGTGGATGAGACTTGGATCTTGCTGAAGACTTCGTCTTCCCATTTCCTCTGTGCGGCTTCAGCTAAGTCTGCGATTTGTGTGTTTTCGGTGATCTCTTCTAGGTTCACACAAGCCCTGGAGGTAGAAATGAAAGATATGCCAACACGAGACATTATTTTAGGTTCTGAAAACGTGAAAACACCACCAAGTCGTGCAGACCCAGATGCCGGAGTGCTCAATCTGCTAGTGTTACCGTTGAAGGTCCATGAACGAGCAGGTCGTTTGTTGAACCTTCCGCAAAAGTAGATTGTCCAGTCGGGCGAGAGATTCCATCCGTTATTGTATATGCCTGACCCCTCATAGTGGCCGTCATGATGAATGATGAAGTTACCACCCGCGTAATGTTGCTCCCAGCCCAAGCCTCTGAAACTAGGCAGTACGTGCGAAATGTCTATCACGATAGAAGACGCAGTACCATTCGGGAACGAGTACGAGTACAATCCAGCATGTTCAGTGGCACTCAACTCTATCGTCACTCCGTTTGACAGTGACGACTTGTAGTATCCAACGCTTCCCTGATCTGGCACTGCCCGCGGTTGAGAGAGATCAGCCAATGGATTTAGAACCTCACCGACTACTGGCATCTGCGACACTACGCCATATTTTGGCGCACCGCCAGTTCCAGATTCATGCATCATGCTGAAACCAAAGATATTGCCCGATGGAAGATAGCCCGAGTATGCATCCATCTTGCCATCATGCACGTCGGGCCCCAGCTTCACCATTGCGAAGGGCGCAGCAACGACACCAGGAAATCTGTTACCACCGCCTCTCGTTCCTTGACTGCTGTGTCTCAGTAACCGGTACATGCAGTTGGATTTTGGACTCACAATACGTTGACATATATTGGCTGTAGTTGCTCTGCGCTTGTACGAACTCGAAAAAGAGGACTGATAAACACACCAAGATACCCGTGAATAGACACGAACACGCAACCAAAGCCATGGTCACTGTCCTTGGATCAGAAGAACGGTGGTAAGAGGTATTTCTAAAGAAACAAGTGACGATGTTCTCTTTTTAATGCAAACATTACACGAATAATGTGGCGCTCGGACATTGCTAATTCGGGTGCTACTTAGGTCCCAAAGTCACCTATTGGCTTCAACATAAAAAGCCCAGCACTGCCGATATACACTAGAGTGGATATATTCCAATAAATACCACCGGACTTCACGGTGCGTAGGCGGCAAAGTCTAGTGTGTGGCTAATCCTGTGGCTATGTATGCCGCCTGAGCCGTTCGATCCGGCATCGTTCCAAGAAAGGGGGTGATAAAAGCAAGAAAAAACAAGATATAGAACCAAGATTGGAAATCAGACTTCCACCCGAGAAATCAATGTTCGCCTTATTTTTGTAGTTCCTGCACGGTTACATTGGATTGATGCAGGATGTATGCAAAGTAATGGAGGATTCTGGCCAATGACAGTTCGCAGATCAACCATGTGAACGATTGTGATCTATTTGCGCTCCATGCCTACAGTGCATCTTCAGGGAAGTTGTTATGTGACGTAGATACTATGTGAATCGGTAAGTAGCGTTGGACAGTACAAACGCTGTGTCTCGAAGTCATATGCTGACGTGATAACTGGGAGTCGTCAGGTGAATTTCGTCAGATCGCGATGACTGTACGAGTTAGCTTGAATGAATACATCTAATATACGTCGCGATATTGAACCTTGAAACTCTGTATAGATGACTCACTGATTCTATATGTATTTAATGAACGTTGCAATTTGGAGCTAAGTGAATAGTGTAGATATTTGAGAAACGTTCTTCCCATCTCCCAGTGTATTCTCACACCTGGCACGTCCTATGCAACTAGATAGCAAATACTGTAGTGTAGCTTCAGTAAGGTTTCCTATCTATACTCGTGTTAATGTGTCAATGATTCTAATTTCGAACCCCACTTTCACAGTTCGACCAGACGTTTCCTATACCATTATTGATCCAATATGCAAAAGCTGGCCAACGGCAGCTTACACATACAACGTTGGCATCTAGCTGAAGCCAAGGCTTACATTCGACACGTGATCATGCAATTTACACGTCATTCCAGGAAGTCGGTCTCGTAAGTCTTGACAGGAAGTTCTAGAAGAATTGGATTTTAGAGAGCTCGCCATGAACGAGTTGGTCATAGAAGAACTGTTGCCTCCAAGAGTGTGGGGCGGGATGTAAGAGAGAATGAGAGCGGTCGTTTTATCAGAGACCAAACTTCAAAGTGACAATACCTTAAGAAAGAAACTACTATTATAAAAAATAAGAACTATACCGACGGAATCTACAGTGCGATCACGGGTATCAGGCTACCCACATCTTTCTTCCCAAATCAGTAAAGCCTTCCTGCAAAACCTTGCGACCTGCGAGCTCATTTGCAAACTCGAGTTTTTTCTGGAGCTTCCACTCATCATGATTATTGATTGCGAACAACATACCAGCAATGAATGTATCGCCGGCGCCAATCGTGTCTACAACTTGTGCCTGCTCTTCTCCAGATGTATGCCACGCCTTTACATCAGCCCACATCTCTTGAGTTCCCTTTTGCAAAGCCGTAGCACCTCCAGAACCCCAGGTACAGCATAGCATTGCCCCTTCTCTTGTAATCTCTCGTTGTGTCTCAAGCAATGCCCTTGCGTCGCCAAATCCATTCTTCTCTGCCCAAAGTTTCGAGTAGAAGACCACATCCGCCAACCTGGCTACCTTGTTTATATCCTTACGCTCAGGTTTCTCGCATTCGACACTAATGCGGAATCTCGGAAATGTGTCGCGCAGGAACTTAGCGCACGGATACATGACTTCTGGGGTGCGGCCTTCGAAATGAACCCATACCTTTTCCTCTGTAGCCAGAGACGAAGCAAAAGTTTCAACTCGCTGCTTGAACTCTTCAAACTTCATCTCGGGTAGCTGATTGATACTGACAATGGTCCTCGACTGCGTCTCTTGGCTTTGGATGATGTAGCTCGATGCGGCTTCTTCGTATCCGTCTCGGAATAAGCTGACACCGGCGATATTTACACCAGGAATGGATTCGCAGATGAATTTTGCGGAGGCAGAGTGCTCATCTGGAAGCACGGCCAACAGGTGCAAGGCAACAGCACCAGAGGTTTCAGTCGTCGTCCTTGGATCTTGGTTTTGTAGTTGCGATAATACCTCGAGGCTGTTCGCTGTGTTGCCACCTCTTCTCCGTGAGAGACCTTTTGCGCGGAGTTTCTCATCTTCGATGGGGAAGTGCGGTACACTTGGTCATGTCCAAGTCAATCATTATGCGAAATTCGCGATTATATAAATACCTACGTCAGGATGGTGTCGATATACACTGCGCCTACACATACGATGTGATTTCTGGTCATGGTAGCTGTTTTCGTTTGTAGTGGGTGAAAGTCGATGGTCGAGGGTGCGAAGTTTGACATGTGGAGCACCAGTGCTACCACTACGTCAACCCTCGCGTGTCATACTACGCGTTTGCACGAAGTCACATGGCGGAATTGCGGGACAGTGCATTAGCTGGCTGGATAGCTCTGCAGTAATGAATAACTTCAAAATGCAAAGATAATACAATAATGATATAAATGTCCTGGTAGGTATGCTCCAGTTTCCAAGTTTCCCCATAATCCGGCAATGAGTGAATCCTTAAGTTCCCAAGTTGGTATCTCGAAATGTCACACGCTCAAACGCCTATTCCCAGAAAAGAAAAGAAAAAACGACGATTTGGATACGACGCAATCAATACGCATTACCACTCCAACCCGGCGCCTTTCCTTTTCCTTCCTGGCCGTAATGATACTGGTATTCGTCTTGCTCCGTTACTGGACTAACGGTCTGCACCGCGACGCCCCCATGGTGTGGTGGACCATACCACCCATCCCCTGCGCTGGGACATTACTGTAATAGCCCCCGTGTGCCGCCTCCTCACCACCCAGGTCGCTGAAAGCTCGTGTGCGCGGCGTCATAGGGCTCTTCATCCCACCGATGGTCCCTGGCGTCCGGGGTAGTTGTTGGAGTTCCCACATATGCTGCCATTGCTCCTCGGCTGTCATGTCGTTGTCGTATGGCGACGACGCCCATTTTTCTTTTTCGGCCTTTTTCTCGGCTTTCTTGGCGGCGTGGGGCTTGTCTTTGTGCGGTAGTGGGGATGAGAGAGTAGAGCGATAGAACTACAAAAGCGGCATAAATAGACCTATTGTGGTTTGTGAGCACAGTTCGCATGTGTGCGTGTGGAGAGCTACGTACATCATGATGATGCTGACTGCAAAGCTACTCTTCGCTTGCATACAGTAACCTCTAACGTTCTTGTCTTCCACGATGTTGCAGTTCTTTGTGAGATACCAGGGCGCACCCTTGTTCTCACGCCGCGGGTCGATGGTGTCGGGCGATGTCTGGATGTGGATGCCATATGCCCAAAGGCACGTAAGACCGATGTGGAGTAGGAGCGATAGGATCGGAAAGAAGACCTTGAGGAGCCAGAGGGTAGCCTTGACTAGCCAGAAGAACATGCACACGACGCCAATGACGAGGTGGTACTGTGTTGCGCTGTGGAGTATCAGCACATGTCCATGCGCCATGTTGCTAACGTTAAAGGGGAATATACTTACAAGCTGCTCCATACCAAGGGTATGTTGACCGGTCGGTAGTTTGCATATGCGTACAGGATGGTGCTTGGGTCGGAATTGAAGCCCATTTCCCCTCCGACCCGCCACAAAATGGTACGATAGAGGTTTGGCGATGCGATACCGAAAAGCGCAAGGTTAGCGACGGTAAACGGTAGCTCAAACATCATGAGGAACCATATAATCTTGGGTAACCGCCATGACGGCGATATGAAGAAAGCCATGCCGTACGCAGTTCGTCGTTCGTGCTCGAGTTCAGGCGCACCCGGGGCGTTGGCCGCTCTTAACAGCCGTGTAAGCCCCCCATCCTAGCCGACGCCAGCAGGTGAAGTGAGGGGCGAAAAGCCATTGCAGGCACTGAGTGGCACACGCATGCTGCGCGATCACACAACTTGTTAAGTGTGATGGCGAATCACACTTGCAGGACGGTGCAGTAAGCGGGAGCTAGGCGGCTTGTTCCTTGCGCTTATCCCTGCATCCAGTACCGCGAAATGGGGGTTAATAGCGACGAATCGGGCAATGCAATATAGAGCTTCATGGTAAGAGGCCGGATGAACTGTAGAGCGTTATCGCGGAGGACATACGGCGTAGACGATCGCTTGCTGTGCCGCAAAAAACGTTTGCAAACACAGTATAACTCAGCCAGGCGCATGCAGCACGTCGACCGTTGGTGGTCCACGGTCCGCAGTGGAGACGGGAGCGGCAGTTTTTGCGGCCTTTGTGGGCGCGTAAAATCGGGTTATGGTGTGAGCATCGTACATATACGAGAGCGCTTGCGGCAACGACGCGATGAGTAGACGCACAAAAAACTAGTATTCATTGACTGGCCAAGCCTCCGCCGTTGATCCGCTCTATTACCACCACTTCTCGTATAGCACTCTCTGCGGTATGACATTATCTTGTTCCTTGATAAACTTCACCATGTCGTCCGTCATATCTGGCGGCCCGCATACATAGAAAACCGTGGATTGCGCCTCCTTCCTGTTACCAACCGCACTCGACAGCGCGATATCGTCAATGCGATGGGTCCATGCACAGACTGGTACTTCGGTCGCCGAATCGATTTGCGGCAGCGTCAACGACATCAGCGGATGTATCAGATCGCCCTCATTCGTGCCCATCTCGGATCCATCCCATGTGCCGGTAAAGAAGAGCTCTAGTCTATCTTTTGTTGTTTTGAAGCGCGGTATGCGGAACAGGTCAAGAACATCTTGGAGGAAGAGAACTTCGCTCGGGTCTGTTTCGCGCGAGGGGACTTTGGTAGAGTACAAGAAGCGTACTTCGAGGTTCGGGTAGTTCTGGTTGATATAAGTCATCATTGACATCATAGGGCTGCAAAGCATTAGTCGCCGAATCACGCAATCCGGTGGTGGAACGTGACATACTTGATACCAACGCCGCCTGCGATGAAGATGGCGCGCTTGATCTTCTTCATGTCGAGACAGGGCGGCGGCCACACAAAACTACCGCCGACGCGCACCGTGACCTGTTTGCCCACTATCTCCTCGACCGGTTTCCATAACCATGCCGCTGGCGGGTTCTCGGGAGCCTTTTGGACGGCTAGCTCAAAGAACGGTACGTGGTCAGGATCCGATCGCGGGAGCGCTTCTGACGGCGATGAGGTTATTGTGAATCCGCCCGGCTTTTCTACATCAGGCACAAAGACATCAAGCCATTGGCCGGGGAGGAACTGACTTGTCCATCAGCGCATGTCGCGAGCGAGATGGAGGTCGTCATACGTTGAAGCCGTTCTTTTCATCTATTTGGAATTTATAGCGCTTGATCCGATCGTTGACATGTGTCACTTTGGCAAGCGTAGCAGTGTATAGGTCGTTGTCTCGTGGCTCAGTCGCGGTACGCTCTTGGTGGCTTAGGATCGCTTTAGCAGAGCGGGCCTGTGGCATGCTGCCCTGCATCCTTCTCGGCGGAGAGAAGAGTCTTGAGGGGGGTGGATGGGACAAGAGTCGACGGGTCAGAATGCTCATAGCAAGAAGAAAGTATCTTACCACGAGGAAAATGTGAGTGGGGACACACCAGGTGGAGGGGTCCAATGCGTAAGTATGCACGCTGATCCCATCGGGCGGGAGCTTGGACGCCGCCGTTGACGGCTAACCGGGCCTCAGCCTTTCGCCCAAGACGGCTGCATTTCGGTCTCTAAATATAGGCGCGCGTCCTTGACCCCAAAGCGCCTCCTAATGACGCGGAGTGGCATTGTAGGCCACAAGTTTCCATGTCGTGTGGTTGAGTCGGATGCTATCTGCTCACGAGAGGTGACTGATAGGCGTTAGCGCTAATGACGCATCCGGGAGCCGCGGCTGGCTTCGGACATGGTCAGCCTTGGAACGCCAACTCAGCTGCTCAGCTGCAACACCAGATGCTAACTGCCAATCCCTCAGCTCCCACTTGGTCATCACTGTCGCTCTCAAGTTTTGTTGTAGAATAAATACACTACCTGCTGCTCTCTTGCACCTAGCCGGCCTTGCATATCAAATACCCAACATGTCTGTCGAAGAAGGCAACTTTGCTTTGCCCGATGGGAAACAACTCTACACGAAGACTTTCAGGGTACGGTGGAGCCAATATTTGAGTGATCGGCGTTAATCTGGCATGCAGACGGATGAGCCAGCGAAAGCACGACTCGTCTTCATCCACGGCTTCTCAGATGTACGAGCCGCCCCTCTAAAACGCACACATTGCACGTCCAACATTGACATGACATGTAGCACGGTGAGACTATTACCGCTCCGCTCGCACGCAGCAACTATCTAACACGCCAAAGTGAACGCCTATGGCGATTTCTTCCCAGCACTAGCTTCCAAAGGGATCGAGGTCTACACTTTTGATCAGAGGTACGTATGCGCCCTATTCTGGCTACTGGTCACTAACCATAGGCAGAGGATGGGGCCGGTCGGTGACAAAGCCCTCTGAACGAGGCGACACGGGTCCAACCGCTCAGGTTCTTGATGACGTGACCTCCTTTCTCAAGTCTGTTGTTCCAAGTCCAGTACCCCTGTTCTTAATGGGCCATTCCATGGGTGGCGGAGAAACGCTCTGCTATGCTGCCCAAGGACCGGACGAGGTCCGCAAGCACATTCGCGGCTACATCCTGGAGTCGCCCTTTGTAGACTTTGATCCAAAGTCGAAGCCATCCTCATTCACAGTCCTCTTCGGCAGAGTGGCTGGAAAAGTATTCGCAAAGCGACAGCTGACCAACAAGCTGGACCCAAGCCTCATCTCGCGAAACGCAGATGTCTGCCAGCAATTCGATCAAGACCCGCTCTGCCATGATACGGGCACGCTTGAGGGGCTCGCGGGATTGCTCGACCGAACCAATGCCTTGTCTAGTGGAAAAATTATTATACCTGACAATGCCGGGGAAGGCGGAGTGACCAGGATCTGGATAGGACATGGGGACAAAGACGGCATCACCAGCTACCCAGCCTCCAAGCGACTGTTTGACGCCTTGCAAGTCAAGGACAAGGAATTCCAAACATACGCGGGGTACTACCATCGTCGTGAGTATGCCATCATGGGAAGTTGAAGATACAAGCTAACAAGGCCAGTACATGACGAGCCTAGTCCTGATAGAGAGAAGTTCATAGAGGATGTTGCCAACTGGATTCTGGCGCGCTCAGACCCTGTCGACGGGCATGATACGAAGCCAAGGCTGTGATGCCCAGTAGAAGCTTTCCAGCCTGGCTAGCAGGCAAGGGTGGCGGACTACCTATGTACGGTACATTGAAAAAGCGATTAGCGCTACCTGAGTCGATACGCGCGTCTTGTTCGGGAGTTTGAAACGCGGAGCATCTCCAGCCCATGTCCCTGTGAGAAGGACGATGGTGTAAGTAGGACTTTGGTGGCGAGTTACTAGTAGTACCAGTACACACTTGTTTGAATGCCTACTTGTGACGTGAATGACGTTGTGTGACAGTTGTGATGCAACCCAAGAAAGGTGGGATGAAGCCGGGGCAAGAGAAGCTGCCCCACAATTGCCGTAGTTGATGCAAAAGGCGCAATCATGGGCCAGGAACGCCGACAGCGACCGCAGAAGATGCTCAAAATTATCCTGGATACAGAAGCAGCCGCAGTCGCATTTGGGCTCCCCGCATCAGGACGCACATCCGCTGCCACCACGTCCCATGTTACTGCGCACCGCCTGCAGAGAAGGAAATGGCCTGCGTGTCTTTAGCCAGCGACGCGTCGATGCGCCGTCGCCCCCAGGAGGCCTGCACAGTGCTCCGTCACTATACTCGACCCAAGCCTCAGTGCGACCGTATCTTGTCAGACCACGTTACCCATACTTGCCGCCCACTTGCCGATCGAGAGTACGTGTTCTTTGCACGCAAACCAAGAGTAAAAGCGCCCAATACCTCAACATCTCGTCGCGCACTGCGCCCCTTCTCAACTGGTCCGCGACGGTACACCGCAAACCACACCTATTCCCTACCACCATGACGTGCGGCACCCAGACGCGGGGCCATGCCGGCCATTCGCATCATCACCACCATGATAACACTTTTCTGCTGTCCAAGAATAAAAATGATGCCGGCGTGCGCATTACTAGAATTGGTCTCTATGTCAACTTGGGCATGGCCATTAGTAAAGGGTTTGGGGGTTACGTCTTCAACAGTCAGGGTGAGTGAGGGTTGAATATGCATTCGACGAGGAATACACTGACATATGATAGCACTTATTGCCGATGCCATTCACAGTCTCACCGACCTTGTCAGCGACATCATGACTCTCGCGACCGTAGGTTGGTCTATGAAGCCGCCTACAGATCGATTTCCCAGCGGCTATGGAAAGGTCGAGAGTCTGGGCTCGCTGGGTGTCAGTGGCATCCTGCTTGGCGGTGGCTTTCTCATGGGCTGGACAGCTCTAATAGCACTCGCCCAGCAATTCTTCCCCGACGCCGCAGAGATAGCCGAACACTGGGGCATTCTACCGCATCACCACCACCATGGCATTGAGAATCTGGGCCCTAATATCAATGCCATATGGCTCGCTGCTGGCTCCATTGTCATCAAGGAGTGGTTGTATCGTGCGAGTAAGCACTCTCCTCCACAAGCTTCCAACGAGACCCGCTAACAACTTCCCCAGCACTTAAGATTGCAACAGAACGCAAGTCGACTGTCCTCGCCTCCAACGCCTACCACCACCGCGTAGACTCGCTCACCGCCTTCGTCGCTCTGCTCCTCATTGGCGGCTCCAACGTCCTTAACAACGCACAATGGCTAGATCCTGTCGGAGGTCTGGTCATCTCTCTCATGGTTGTTCAAGCTGGCTGGGGCAACACCAAGCAAGCATTGCTAGAACTGGCTGATGTTGGCGTCGACCAGGAAATGAAGGACAATGTGCGGAAAGCGGCGATCAAGGCGTTAGAAGAGATCACCACATTGGCGGAGCCAGTGAATGTCCGCGCTATCCAGGGTGTAAAGGCGGGCCAGAACTACTTGATGGACGTGGAGCTTGGTGTGCAAGGTACATGGACTATCGACCAGACACGTAACGTGGAGGATCTAGTTCGAGAACGCATTGGGTGCCAACGTACGCGGTGTGAAGAAGGTTCGCGTACGATTTGTCACAAACTCAGCCGAGGAGCCCCGACTTCTTAGATGAGTTCATCCCAGGCGACCCTACATTAACGTCAAACTCAACATCAGAAGCCGAGCATAGCCACGACCACGACCACGACCACGACCACAAGCACGAAGACACGAATGGGAGCACAAGGCGTAGAAAGTGATCCGTGTATACATGTAGACAAGCATAGCTGGGCGTTCTGGAGTTGGGAAAACGGAATTTGCGACGGCATACCTCAGATTAGAAGCTTGGATACTCAAAGAGTCGTCTTTTTACAGACATTCTGACCGACGCATGATTCTAGATCTCACCCCCACGCTAACAAGTTACTTAGCTGTCATGTGCGTTAGACCGATGTGGAATCCAAGAAACCGTAGCTGTAGTCACGATGCTTCGGCTCGAATTTATCCGTTACCCAATGACGGATCCCGGTGATCAGGCGCTTCTGCAGGCACCGCCGGCAAAATGCTATGATGCACGTTGCTCGTCAATGTGGGTCTTGCGTAAGTCTGCCGTATCGTGGAGAGGGTCCTCAACACCACACGACGTGATTGCTTATTTAGGTCATGTCCAAATCTTTTCCAGCATCCAGCCCATTTCTGAACTTACTACTATCATACATACATACTGACCATGGCTGACCAATTCTTGGGCTTCGACCTGAGCACCCAGCAGCTCAAAGGTGAGCATTTACCCCGCCAGAGCTACCCCACTAAGCAGACTGACGTGACCCTGGATTGTAGGAATCATTGTTGGCTCAGACCTTAAGCTCATCCACGAGGCAAAGGTCGACTTCGATGCCGACCTATCTAAGTATGGCATCGAGAAAGGTGTCCTGACTAACCCAGATGAGGGCGAAGTCTTTGCGCCAGTCGCCTTGTGGCTCGAGGCCATTGATCTTGTCCTGCAGCGATTGAAGGAGCAGGGTGCCGATTTCTCCAAGATCCAGGGTATCTCGGGCGCTGGGCATGCAGCATGGCACTGTTTTCTGGAGCAAGGATGCTGAGACGCTACTTGGTAGTCTGGATGGAGGCAAAACGTTGCTTGAGCAGCTAGAGGGTGGTGCCAAGGGAGAACGGAAGGGCGCGTTCAGCCACCCATTCAGCCCGAATTGGCAGGACGCGAGTACGCAGAAGCAGTGTGAGGCTTTTTGATAAGACGCTGCAAGAACCGAGGAATCTTGCGCTCGCTACTGGAAGCAGTGCTCACCACGTGGGTTCCTTCATCTCCGACAAAGTTTGAAAATCCTAACTTGTATGACAGAGGTTCAGTGGCCCCCAGATTCTACGATTCCATGACAAGTACCCAGAAGCCTACAAGGCGACCGCTCGCATCTCCCTCGTATCATCCTTCTTGGCTTCCATATTCCTGGGTAAGGTAGCCCCCATCGACATTAGCGATGTAACTGGCGCAAATCTGTGGGACATTAAGAACGGTCGCTGGCATGAAGATCTCCTTGCACTCGCAGCTGGAGGGGGCGAAGGTGTTGAAGATCTCAGAAAGAAGCTCGGCAACGTGCTCGAGGATGGTGGTTCCAGCTTCGGTACCGTCTCGCCATATTTCAGTAAGCGCTATGGGTTCCCTTCGTCAGCCCAGGTCATTGCGTTTACCGGTGACAATCCATCTACCATTCTGGCACTCCCTCTCCGTGCTTCAGACGCAATCGTCTCGCTCGGTACATCCACTACTTTCCTCATGTCAACACCAGCGTACAGACCAGACCCCGCATACCACTTCATGAACCATCCCACAACGGCTGGTCTCTACATGTTCATGCTGTGCTACAAAAACGGTGGTCTCGCCCGCGAGCACATCCGCGATGCAATCAACAAAGCAGCTGGCTCATCAGACAAGTCATGGGACAAGTTCAACGAAACAGCCCTCACAACACCCGCTCTCGGTCAAGCCCAACCTTCAGACCCCATGCGCCTAGGTCTCTTCTTCCCCCGCCCCGAAATTGTACCAAACGTCAAAGCAGGGACATGGCGCTTCCTCGCAAAGGACAACAATCTATCTCCCGTAGCACCCGAGGCAGCCCAAGCAAAGACAGAAGACAAATCCTGGCCCATCCCCCAAGCCGACGCTCGCGCAATCCTCGAATCCCAATTTCTTTCCCTAAGACTGCGCTCTCAGTCTCTCGTTGAGCCCCAAGGCTCGCTCCCCGCCCAACCACGTAGAATCTACATGGTCGGTGGCGGTGCCGTAAACCGGCCATTGCCGAACTTGCCGGCCAAGTCCTCGGCGGCTCCGACGGCGTCTACAAGCTGGAAATCGGCGGCAACGCATGTGCGCTCGGTGCAGCATACAAAGCTGCGTGGGGTGTACAGCGCGCGACGCCACAAGAAAAGTTTGAAGACTTCCTCGAGGCGAGGTGGAATGAAGAAGGCTTTGTTAAGAAGATTTGCGAGGGTTACAGGAAGGGTGTTTTTGAGCAATATGGTGAGGCACTCAAGATGTTTGATCAAGTGGAGAAGGTGGCGCTCAAGGAGAAGGGTGAGGCCGAGAAGACAGATGCGGTTAAGGAGGCTATGGGGTTGCAGGGCTTGGATGCTACGAGGTAGAGCTTCATAGTATTGGTATGGATCATATGGAGATATTGGAAATTGAGACCTTTTGCTCGCCGTCTTGAGAATTATGTTAATAAACATAGTTATCCGATTCATCATTGCTACAGTCTGTAGTTGTTCTACTAAAGATTCCGGGTAAAGGGTAAACCATGTAACCGCACCGTACACCTACCCCCTTACTACTTAATCCAAGCATCAAAAAAACTCCATCACGAACAGCTCATCTCCCAAACCTGTACCCCCGCTTTCTTCTCCCTTACTAGCACCACCACTTCTCTGCTCAACTTCTTCTCCCTCCTATCTCGACTGAAAACTCACCGATTGCTCCACAGCTATAGCCTTCGGACCACCATTCCTATCACTGAAACTAGAACTCGACTCATACAGCGTGACTGATGTATGCCGGTGTGCGAGTACCCGCTCATCTACTAAACGACGTGGCGGAATATATCCTTCTTGTTGTCGTCTTTGAGGCATCGGCGGAGAAGTAGAAGAAGAAGAAGAGTAGAGAAGGGGGAAAGGATGCGGAACGTGCATAGTACTTGATGAACAGGGAGAATGAGGGCATGGCATATTCTACTTTTGAGCTTGGGCCTACTGTCCCGCGTATTCTGGACGGGTGTCGGGTCTCTGCTGCTTTTACTCGCGCGGCAGTGGTGTGGTTACGGTTTTGCCTTTTCACGCCTGCACTCGTTGCGGTTCTGGGTATCTGGAGCGCCGAATAGAGTTTTGCTGGGGATTTAGACGGTCGCGCTGTAGTGGTGTGATTATGATGGGTATGTGGTCTTGGCCTTGGTACTTGGTGGATTCTGGTGTTACTTTGATGATGGGTAGGCGAGTGTGAAGCCGCATGAGAGGGGAGGATCCTTTTGTCTGGGTTGGAGGATGTCGTTTGGCTTGAGGCCTCGAGTGTAGAGCAGGTAGAGTTCCCGTTTCCGCCTTCTGAGATGGTAGACTTGGCATGACTGTGATTTGCCTGTGATTGAACCTTTGCTTGTGTGCCCGGATCTTGCACTTCTGGAATAGTCGTGCCAATGGCTTTATGTATTTCACTTCTTCTGTCTGCTTGCCCGCGTCTTGGTATGTATGCGACTTTGGCGACTGATGGGCCTTCTTTGGGCACAGACCGGTGATGTTCCTCATTCTGCGTAGCTCGGCATGTGCAAGTGGGTTTCGAGTGACCCTGCGTCCTACGTTGAGATGGAGCCGCTTCGGAGCATATATAGCCCTCCTTCTGGTGACGAGGAGTCTTTCGCGCCTGAAATTGATCGAAACGGGGCTCCGGCGAATAGCTACAAAGGGGCGGCTGGCGAGGTTCGTCACGAGAGGTAATCTCGGGTCTAACTCCAGCTCTTCCTTGTGGACATATCTTCCAAACCGGTGCAATACTGGGCGCCGGGTAGTAGCTTTTTGCTGGCGGTGCCGAGTTTCCGCGAACTGGGGGCTGTGCCCATGTACTGATGTAGATGCCCCTGCGAAAAGACGAGGACTGGGGACAAGGAGAGTTGTCGCTGCGCCCTTCGAAGGTTGGGTTGAGTGTGTGGCAGTACATGTCTTGCTGAGAGTAAAGCTGGAATTGCCTTGAGAATTGTTCTTCTGCTGGAATGGGGAGAAGACTGGATCCTCGGTCATGATGCTTGTGTTCAGGTTGGCTGAGATGATCCTTTTGTCTTTGTAGCGCTCCCCCAGATGACATTGGTGTTCTTTCTGGTGCCGCTTTTCGAAAGGGTTCGGCAGGCTGCCAGTCTTGACGGCGCTGAGGAGGTGAACACACGCGATATTGCGACTGTGGCACAAGTATTTTTAATGGTCGAGATTGCTCTTTTAATTTCGGGCCCCATCCAAACCATCTTCTTTTTCTGATGGGACTCAGCGACTTCAATTTTGGTGGTGGCGCCATATTATCTGGCTTGATCCATACTGGAGTCGGTCGAAGTGGGTAAGATGAAACCGGAGGATGTTGCTGATCAAGGGGGTAGTTTGCAAGCTTCTTGGATTTCTTGACAGGGATTGAAGGCGGAGTTGCGAGTATCAAATCCATCCGGGTCGCTTCTGGAGAAGACGCTACAATCCCGGGAGCTGTAACTTTCTTTCTGCGATTCTGGGGTCTGTTAGGTACCTTGGGTGTGTTTTGAAGGAATTCAGATGGTGCTTTCGTTTCCGATGTTTCCAACTTGAGGCATGCAATAGAGAGTTCTTCTGCATTTCTTTGAGAGCTGCGAAACCCAGAAGATTCAGAGTCGCAAGAGAGGCCAGTCTTAGATGTCCTCTTAGGGTTCTCTTCAGTTATGGTCTCTTCCGGTAGGATATGATGGCGATTAGCTGTGTACTGTATATCCTCGATAGTCGTTGAAGATCCAGACGTACACTCGAGTAACTCTGTGGGAGCAGCTGGTGAACGCTCTAGTTGAGTCATGGTTGGAAGTTCTAGGTTTGTGTGAACGCCAGTAGCATCGTCTCCACGTCTGACCTGCTTTGCAGCAGCACTGTAGACTGCTGGATATTCCTCTACAATATCTACAAAACGGAATGATTCTGAGGATGCAGAACTGCACTTGCCTGAGCCTGTTGAGTATCTGATTTTTGGAAAGCCGAGTAATCGACCGATGCGTTCTATGAGAAGACGAGTGGGGGATGTTTTCTCGCCGAAAGGGGACGACTCCACTGATTTCGGCAAGACTTCACAGCACTCAGGCCCCTTTATGTCGGTCTCCTTGGAGGTTTTGTAGTAAGGTCGGCCGGGGGGTTCGTAAAGCTCCATCTCTGGCTCATTAGAGGCGGAATTCAAAAGCGATGGCATCTGATCCTTGGCCTCTAATAAGAACGATTCTTCAGGTGGCTCATATAAAGCAGAATGATGTAGGAAAGAAGTGTTGATGCGCTCTGGCTCTTTTGCATTAGGCTGTCTACAGCGAATTGAGTCTGATCCTCTGGTTGAATTTTGATGCAGATGATCTGATTCAGGTAAGGTAGAAGGTGACGAAGCCGAATTGCTTCTCACAGGCTGCAACGGAGATGACTCGGAGAATGTTTTTTGATCTATAGGAAAATGTAGAGGCTGCTCTGGCTCCGTTACAGGGCTTGGTTGAAGGTTGACGGTGGGTTCATCAGAAGAACAAGACGTAGGCGATGAAAACGAGAACGTCCTTTCAGGATCTCGCATGGGCTGACGAGATATAAAGGAAGACCGGCGATGAGTCTTGATACGTTCGGTTGCAGATGACTCCTCCAGCGGAATCGTGGACACGCCAGCTCCGCTCATTACTTTCTCATTATCACTTGTGGACGCGGAAGTTGTCTCATCTTTTGTCGTACTTGATCGCGGACCTTCTGACTGCCGAGCTAGATATTCCGTTGTAGGAGACTTCCTGTACTTGTCTCTTGGGCATTCTGCTTTCCTTTTTGCCATTGGATACGAGGCGCCAACGCTCTTGGAATCAGCTGTATGTTCCGCTGACATAGTGAGGGTCTCTTTTCCATACCCTAACGTGGAAATCTTCTGCTGCTCTTGATCCAAACGTCTCTCAAGGTCACGGATCATATTCTCCAGGTGCTCTATCATTTCGGTGTATCTGTGGTAAGAGGGTCCGGCGGAATGATGTCCAATGTGTTTGACTGCCACGTTGAGTTGTGGTTTGTTTAGCGACACATCGTTTTCCTTATTTTGTAGATCGCATCGCAATTCCGACGTTGAGGAAGAATGCTGGATGTAGTTGGATCGCTCTCCTCGCTGAATTCCCAACCGAATATCTAAAGCTGGAAGCGTATTCGAGTCGGTAGTAGCAGAATCAACGACAGTTGAAAGCTCGGACCGCGCCACTTGAAGCCACTCCTAAATCTCCTCAGGTGGGATCTCTCTAAGCTGCTGTAGGTCGCTCGTGACAACAGACCTTTTTCCTGAATGGGTGGAGGTAGTGGAGGATGTACCGCCAGAATTTTCCTCGTCGATGTTCTTGTTGATGATTATAGATGCCCTTTTTGTGGCAGCGTCTACAGGCTTCTTTCTAGACTGTCCATGCTCCGTTGACGATACAGTAGATAGCTCGCTAAGCACACTCTGTGCGGAATCCGCAACAAGTTTAGGATGTTGATGATCCTCAACCTGAACACCAATATCTCCGGCAATCGAATCCAACTCGCTCATGAGTTGCTCGCGGGTTTCCAAGATTTCCATCAACCTTCGGCGTGCTTGTTGTAGCCAGGAATCCTCCTCATCTTTGACGATAATCTCTCCTATAGTGCCCAAATGATCGTCTCCGCATGACGAACAAGAGTAGCAAGGTGTACTTTCGTACGTGGCATTGAGAAACATCTCCTCGTCTTGTGCACCCGGTCTCAGTTCAAGATCAACGCCAAAATCATCCGCTGCAGATTTAACTAGGTCTACTAGATCAGGCATTGACTTGACACCTTTGATCAGGTTTAAACGACGATCATTGATGGTTGGCCCAACTCTTCCAGGTGACCCAAAGTTTAGCTTCTTAGCTTCTTTAGGCGCATCATACAAAGAGATTTGCTGCTGGTCGGAACATGGCTCAGAGACGGAATCAGATGCTTCGTCTGCTGTCTGGTGTTCGCATGGCAACTGGCAGGTGTTACCGGAGTAGACACAGCAGTTGGCGGGTTGGCACCGTTGCACTAGTTCTCCAGATGCTCTTTGAAGTTTTGCAAGACTTGGCTGACTGTTTTTGATGTTGTCGATAACATCTTGCAGTGTGCTGGCGTGATCTTTTAGGATAGATTCAATAATTTGACCCAGATCTTCTGCGAATGTGTCGCCGCACCTGTCTGTTGGCACACATTCAGTATGCTGCTGGCGCCGTCTTGTATTCCGATCACTAGCTTTTCTGAGTCTCTTCGATGAGGATGTGGAAGTAGAGGATCTGGTTAGATCTCGTTTTCTTGTCCACTGTTGATGGATCGGTAGTTGTTCGGGCTGATTTACCCGAGCAGAGCACTGTCGACACGTTCTCTTCTGAGCATGCTCGCGATGCTCTATATTGCCCATGTATGAAAAGTGACCGCATGCTCGTTTGACCCATCTGTCGGGATCCTGTAGGGGTTTACTCGATCTGGTCGTACCATGAGGTCTGGTACGTGCACCGGGGAAGCCGAAGTCTTGGGTCATCTACATATCGGTATGCGTCAGTATAAGTCTGGGAGAGAGTTCTAACAGTGACATTTCTTACGCGCCGGCCGTACCCTTGGCGGTTGTCCACATCCCCAGGGACCTCTTTATTCTGTTGTAGTGCATCAATGCCTGTATTTACGACTGGGACTGGACCAGAAGTGGTGTTGCGACGCGAGAGATTGGGAGAATGCGATCCGTCGTAACCGAGACCCTTTGATATGTTGACCTCAGGTCTTTTGCGAATATCCACATGCTTGCCAAACCTATCGCGGAACAACTGAAAGTTCGGGCTCGATGTCTTTGAAAATCTTCTCCTGGTGGGACCATCGGCGACTTCGTCTGGGTTACCTAAGCTTTCATGTATATGTGTGCTGCGTGATTCGGTCCGTTTTGGAACAGACTCTCCGTGTTCTTCAAAAGCCGTTCGAATATCGCGATAAGATCTCGCACGTTGACTCCCCAGCAGCGATTGTCGACGATTCGGGGTCTGAGCCTGCGTGGTCTCGATAGCTGACATTGACCTCCGGGTAGATAAACGCCTCACAAGTCTATCGGATGGTCCTTCACCATGTTGCCTCTTGGGTTCTTTATCAACGCCGAGTGTAAGTCTGGAGACAGAATGTGGCGCTGGCCTACCGTCTGCCACACGTTTCTCGAACCCCAAAAGATTCGCGTTACCAGTTGGATCCGAAAACACGGTCGTTGGCTTCATGTGCTCCGTTGCATCTTCGTCAGCCTCTGGTTCAGACGGATTATCCTCTTGTGATACCATATCTGCAACGACAGTAGCTCTTCTGATTATGACTTCAGGGACGGACTCGCCAATTTCGATATCAGAGTATGGAGTCACAGACTGCACAGCTTCAACAGCATCTGGCTCTGTTAAGCTTCGCAAGGGTAATCCAATGGGAGAAGTGTCATCTTCCACGATAGAGGAAGTGGTCTTGTCCACATTATCGAGAGTATCCTTCTCGACAGAAAATGTGTTCTCGTCCGCAGTATGGGACGTCTCTTTCTCGGTAGGAAGAGGTCTCGTAGTACGGAGAACATCCGGACTGGGATCACGAGTAGAGCTATGGGAAGGTGACGATGGGTGTATTTTCGGCGATGCTGAATCCGTTCTAGTAGCAGTCGCTGAAGAGGGAAGAAGGGATGCTGATGGAGGCTGAGAGACTTTTTTCTCGAAAAAGTTCTTCGCTGATCGTACCGAGACTAGCTTTGGTTGTCTCGAAGGCAGTGGTACAGCCTGAGATTGCCATGTCTGCCCTTTAAGATGAGAGGCGGGGCCCGGTATCGATGATCGCCTCTTGGGCTCGATAGCGCTTGACGTGAGTGAACGCTCTTCAGTGTGGGCACCAACTGGGGAAGGACTTCTGCCCACTGAGCCTGCTGCCCTTGGCTCTGGATAAGAGCGCCCTATGCGATCCAGAACCTGGGCATGTGTATGCTTGTTCGGTGACGTGTTGGTATGATACCTGTGTCCCACGTTAGACGACTGTTGGGCCTCACTTGATCGCAGCAGCACGGTCGAATTTGGTGGGCTATCGGTGTTAGGTTCGGATGAACTCGACCGTGGCCGGCTTGGCTGCTCAGTACTCGGTAGCGGCGCATGAACTTCGCTCCGACTCTGTCTTGTTCTCACTGTTGATAATTGACGTGTCTGCTCGCGAAGTGCCGCATTGTTCGTACGGGCTGCAGAACTTAACGTTGGCTGGTCAAAGCCTGAGGGCATATGTGACTTTTGAGGTGTTGTAAGGCGCTTGATTGACGTATGAGCAGCTTTACCGAGCGGGTTGGGAGGATTTGTGTTTGCTTGTAGTAGGTATTGAGAGAATTGGTAGGAAGTAAGATAAACAATAAAACGATAGGAGTGAAGGCGTTTTAGATTGTGCAGGGTTGATTACGGATGCAAAGTCACTCAATTCAGGTGCTGTGTGAAGATAGTGCGAGGATTTGTTGGAATGTTTGGGATGCCTCGTGAGCTCCTTCTACACTTTGCGCACGGAAAGCACACGGCATCCGTTACTATACATACCGCATACGACCTGCCCGATAAACGCTATTTACAGGCTTACTTCAACGCAGCCTGGAGGCTCTCGAGAACCTGTATTATGTCAGTTACCCTTCCTCAGACATGAGAATTAGACCTACCTCGAGCTCAATCTTGGCCTCGGCAATGTCAGCCTCACTGCCGCTTCCGCTGGCAATCTTCTGTGCCTCGCCGATTTGGTTCCTGACAGCCTATCTCTACGTCAGTCGCAACTTCTCAGTTTCCCAATTTGCTTATGATCTGTTCCTACCTCGGCGCTGAAGTCCTCCAATGGGTAACCCTCGACGGCGTTGATGCTGAGAACAGAGTTTGGCTGCACAACTGCGAATCCACCGGAGAGGAAGAATTGCTTGCTGCCACCAGACTCCTCGATGATCTCGACTAGGCCGGGCTTCAGCTGCTCGATTGAAGCAACGTGATTGGCCAAGACACCCATGTCACCGGTTTCCGCGGGAAGGTTGACCTGGACACTGCACGAAACCTCAAGTCAGCAATCGCGCATTCGATATGGTGTTGGTCGGCATTTCAAGAGACGTACACATCCTGGGACTTGTAGATGGACTATAGACTAATAGTTAGCCGCGGTCACTCCTCGACTATCTATAGATTTCCAGCTCTCCAAATTGCGCCTGCTGGTGTTGCGTACCTGATGCGGAAGAGCTAGGGACAGCTTGATCTTGTCGTTGGCGACCTCGGCGTAGCCTCTTCGCTGGATAGGGCGGGCAATGGCAGCGGGCCTCGCGCGGAGGGCGGCTCGGGCGATACGGAGAGAGCTCATGATGGACGGAGTGGTGGGGAGGATGCAATTGCTGCAGAGGTGATGTGAATCGAGTTCTTCGCCTGCGCACTTCTCGGCATTCGCCGACGAGGCACCGCCAAAACGGTTTAGCGCAAAGGGCCTCCACGCCCTCATCAGATTATATAATCCTATTTAAACAATCACTGCCTTTGTACAGAGACGTACTTGGCTGGCCAAATTACACAAGGGGTATGTTAAAATGTTTTTAGTTGATAAGAGGGCTTGCGTGTTCTGAAGAGGATTTGCATATTTGCATCCAATGTCTCAAGTATGAAAGAACATCTGATATAACTAATCGGACATGAGAATAGTACTGTAAATATGGTCGTGCAGAGTTCGCAACAGTGCGTTGAATATGTAAATTCTTCTATCATGGGGTATCTTAATCCCAAAACGCCCATTCGAATACAAAAAGGCTTTCAATCTGAGCCATACTGCGTATCGAGTATTCCCAATAACAAACCAAGCTCTTTGCAAGAATCAATCATAAAGCTGCTGCGGAGCCGCCATGCTCATTCTCAGTTGCCTTTCCCGTTGCTTTGCCTGTAATTCCAGTGTTTCTACAGCATAGCTCAACCGATCCTTTTTTGCCTTCAATGCCTTGATCCGCAGTTCTTGTTGTGCACTGACTGCTTTCCCCCCACTCCTCGGCGCAGACCTACTGGCCGGTCGTGAGCCTGATCCGCCAGTTCCATCTTGACCAAGTCTGCCGTCATTCAAGTCGCACTTTGCGATCAGGGACTGTTCGCGGCGTTCAAGCTTGTCTAAGTAATTCTCGACACGTTTTAGGAGGTTATCGACTTCCGGGCGGATCTCTGAGAGGAGGGCTGACTGTGCGGTTTGAAGGTCCGATTCGGAGATGAGCTCAAAGTGCTGTTGGAGACGTCAGTTGAATGGATGTAGAACAGTTTTCTCCTTGGATTGTATATACCCGAGTTGTCTGCAGTACTTTCGCCAATCGAGGCAGGTCACTGACGCCGTCGTCTAGTATGTTGATAGATGAATCCAGCAGTTGCATGCTATTGCGCAACGAGGCCACACATCCCTCTAACGGCGACGCCATGATCGTGACCAAGGGCTCTTGGGTTCAACAGCGTTCAGTACTACTATACTAATGAAGTAATGTGTTTACGTCGCGGGGTTGTCGTTGCAGTGCGATGTTTACTGGTCGGTGTTTCCTTGCGCCGACGCCAAGAGTATGAGGAAGCCGAAGAACAGCTTCTTCTACACTCCATTACCGCCATCCCTCATCGCAACCGCCATTCAATCCATTGCCTCTCCAACACACGTTAAAATGCCTCTTCTCGGAAGGAAATTTCCCGGCGCAAATCGGTATGTCACACCAAAATCACAAATGTGAAGGATCAAGCTCGAAAAGACTGCTAACGAGGGAACCACAGCCAAGCCCATGTGGCCCTTTTACGTTTCCGGTACGTTGCGCAGTCTTGTCTATGGCGGGTAAAAATTGGGAGTTTTTGGAAAGAGAGGGAATCAGCAGGGCATTGCTATACACTGGAGGACGTCGTCTAGAGTGAGGGCATAGGATTAACAAGTATGGCCAGGCCTCGTCATCCTCTACGGTGTCAACTCTGCCGCGAACGCCATGGCTCAAGGTGCGTCTTCCCTACTTCCCAGCTGCATGTGCGGATTCAATTGGTATATTCGCAAGCTGACCTAGTAAAGGCGAGGAGTACAAGAACGACCCGCGAAACCCGGCCGTCAAGAACCAGGCGCCAAACCACTAAGGCGGATATTGGGCCATGCCAGGAGCGGTCTTGAGACATACAAGCGTCATGAGAGGCACTGTACCATAGCCGTGGGCGCACGATGAATCGTGATCAATCGAGATGTCAAGCCGAAATGGCTGTATAGACTTTTGGCAAAAGCAATCTTGCTCTTAGATAAACAAGTTCCCCTGTGCAGCCATGTAAGAGGGCTGAAGTGTATGCACAAGTTCAAAGTGAAGGGTCGATGATGTTGTGGACCTGACCAGTTTGTGAAGCATCTGTTTAGATGGTTGGTGCAGATACAACAAGCCGAGTAAGAAACGAGATGAGGCTGTCTGGCCAAGCCATGCTTGAGAGTCGATCAAGGCCATGCGTCATAAGATGGGCAACTGACAGCAATCCCCAGCCCATTTGGACTGCTCGTTGGGAACTAAGCTTGGCCCCTCATCCTTGTCAAAACGGGTGTTTATACCTACCTACATGTCTCACAGCACAATAATTACACGATGGCTGTAGCAAGGTTGGTATGAGGTCAGAGTGCATTTGTACTGTCCAAGATGTAGGCGTCATGGTGCTCAGGCGGAACAGTGGCTTGTTGTGTGCTTGTTGTATGCAAATGTGTGCCGCCGATTTGGGCGGAAGGCAGTAGGTAGTCTGAGTGACAGGCTTCTAGGGCTGTGGCTTGTTATTTTGGCTGCATGCGCTATATTACCGTGGCTGCCGGAGACATTACGCCATACACACTGCAGATGGGGTTAGGGAGGTGGTAGCATACCATATGCCAACGGCTGCAGCGGTCAAGCGCACTGTTTTCTATTTTCTACCCACCTGGACGGCATGAAACCGATGCGAAGCGAACTGCAGACTGGCTCGGGTCGCGGGTTTCCAGAGCATCGGCTACAATGGCTTTTCTCGCCGACAGCGGGACGGCGGCCGCAGATAGTTTCTGGTCAAAGTCAATCAAATGTAGCGGCATGTTTGGCGAGCTGCAGCGCGCATAAAAGGGGCAGATCTGGAGAAGTCGGCGTGGATTGTATGCATGATGTGGCCGTCAGTTGACGGCATTTGAAACGCAATACGGTGCCTTGACGGGCACATCCTGGCCGTGGACACAAGTACACGCCCAAGAAGGGCAGGCAGCCCTCTCCCGGCCCCAGGGATCAGCATACTTATGGCCCACCAGACATCAGATAGGCCGACTGGGTTTGATACACCGCCGCAGTGAAAGTGGTCGGCTAGTGCAGCACGTGACGGGATGCCCAGCCCAGCCGAATACAAGGCAGTTCAATGTTGGCTCCTGTGCCGCTCCTCTCCATCCGCGTTCTCACAGCACCACGACCTTGCTGCAGTGCGACTTCTCCGAGCCTTCTCTGCTCCTCTGTAGCCTGCAGCTGCTGAGCCCATACGCTGCACTCGCACTGCTATTGTGCAACCCCTGTCCGTCGCCTCGCCCGCGCAAAAGCACGTCGGCACCTTTGTTCGTTGGGCTCATTCACGCCCTACAGGTAAGTCCTGCCCAGCTCATCACTCGGTTCCGCCCTCCAACCCGAGGCCTGGTTGAGCACTCACCACCACGCTCCGAGCAACCACCTGCACCCTCACCTTCTCCGCCAACCTCTTTCTCTTTTACTGTTCCTACTAGCGTCCCTCGGCTGCCCGCTCCGCTTACTCACCGCCTTATTGGCAAAAGCCTCATACTGACCGGTCCGCCCACAGCAGCCTGACGCTCAAAACGCCATCCCGCCCCATCGTCACAACCTTCGACCCGCACTCAACCACCACCACCTCCCCCCAACAGGCCAACCTCCTCAAGGTTGAACCTCCCGCAAACATGACGACAATGGTACGTCCCCCCACCCCCCGCCCCGCTTGTCGTCCCCATATGAGACAAGTACCTCGCTGTAGCACGTTTTAGGCTAACCGTGGCAGGATCTCCGTGTCGGCAACAAGTACAGAATCGGCCGCAAGATTGGTAGCGGCAGTTTCGGTGACATTTATCTCGGTGCGTAGCTGCTGCCCGCTATCCGCTATCCGCTGCCTGCCAACATAGCTGACAACGTCTACAGGCACCAACATCATCTCCGGTGAGGAGATCGCCATCAAGCTCGAGAGCGTCAAGGCCAAGCACCCCCAGCTCGAATATGAGGCCCGCGTCTACAAGTCGCTCGCCGGCGGTGTTGGTATCCCATTTGTCCGCTGGTTTGGCACCGAGTGCGACTACAACGCCATGGTCCTGGACCTGCTCGGCCCGTCCCTCGAGGACCTGTTCAACTTCTGCAACCGCAAGTTCTCTCTCAAGACAGTCCTACTCCTCGCCGACCAGCTCATCTCCCGCATCGAGTACATCCACGCCAAGTCGTTTATCCACCGTGATATCAAGCCTGACAACTTCCTCATGGGCATTGGCAAGCGCGGCAACCAGGTCAACGTCATCGACTTCGGTCTCGCCAAGAAGTACCGTGACCCCAAGACTCACTTCCACATTCCTTACCGTGAGAACAAGAACTTGACTGGTACCGCCCGTTATGCCAGCATCAACACTCACTTGGGTGTCGGTACGTACATGCAATCCACCCCTTGGTCCAACCGCTAACATGTGCAGAACAATCCCGCCGTGACGACATGGAGTCTCTGGGCTATGTCATGCTCTACTTCTGCCGCGGCTCCCTCCCCTGGCAGGGTCTTAAGGCGGCCACCAAGAAGCAGAAATACGACCGCATCATGGAGAAGAAGATGACGACTCCCACCGAGGTCCTTTGCCGTGGCTTCCCCAACGAGTTCGCCATCTACCTCAACTACACCCGCTCGCTTCGCTTCGACGACAAGCCCGACTACTCGTACCTGCGCAAAATCTTCCGTGACCTCTTCGTTCGTGAAGGCTTCCAGTACGACTACGTGTTCGACTGGACCGTCTACAAGTACCAGAAGAACGCCCAGGCCATTGCCCAGGCTGCCAACCAGGGCCAGGGCGAAGAGGACGACAAGGGCCGCGGACGTCACGTAACCACCACCGCTGCTGCTAACGCTGGTACTGCAGCTGGCACCAAGCGTGGACCGGTCAACGCACGCCAGGAGGGCACCGGAATGTGAGTTCGATATATCTGATCCTCGTAAGGGACCCTCTCCTTTGCGTTTGGTGTGATAACGCTTAGCGCGGGGGATGTCAGATTCAGATCTTACTAACCTTCTTCTTTTTTTCAGGCAGCTTCGTTCGGCCAATAAGCGTGGTGGGGACCAGTATGCATCTGGTGGCTACTGATTCTTGATGCGGCTTCTGATTCGTCATCTCAACTCTTGCGGAACCGCTTCTTTGTAATCGGTTCTGCGTACTACGAATGGGAAATGCGGCATTGCCGTCCTGGCAACATTATGGACGGCGTCGCTACTCATCGATCAGTTCATGGGATCCATTCGTCGGGCACCTGGTACGGAACTAGAGAGGCACCTTGGTGTCGCATTCACTACGGCCACGGTTTCTTGACGACCATCTCGTATCTCTGGAAGCTCGACCTAAACGATATCTTGAATTGGCACAAAGCTCGGCTGGCGGACAATATTCAACAACCCTTGACCGACTAGAGCCAATGGATCATGTTGGGCCTCTTGCACATCTACGTTACTGGGCAGCTCTCCAGTGGATCGCTGATCATTGTTTGCTTTACGGCTTCACCTCGCATTAATACTCCCCCCTTGCCCCTTGTTCTTTTTGCGGTTTTAACGTAATTTCCTTGAGTTTCCCCCCTTCGGATATGTCTGCCAGCTTGTGGGGAGGTAAAGCTTAATCAGGGGACGAACACAAATTGTAAATGGAGACGATTGTTTAGCTGAAGCTTGGCTGGTAGACTCGAAGGGTTGCAATTGGTTGGCAGCTAGTGTATGGATGGTGGATCTCCGTCAAGGGGGCTGCTTCCGGGGACGAGGAAGGACATGTAGGCTGCCACCATTGTGCTCAGAGGGGAACGGAGACGGGCGGGGCGAGTGATTGTGTTTAGTCTGCGTGCTTTAGAAATCCATGGTTTTCCTTAGACGTGCCATTTTCAACACTTTTGACATGTCTTTGGTGCTGTATGTACCAGTATTAGACTGGTAACAAGGGGTTTTTTTGGGGAGGGGGGGTCAGTGATTGCTTTGATTGAACGTCTTTTGGAGGGTTTGATGTAACGTCTTCTGAAGGAATTCCTCAATAGCTAGCAGGTTTTCAATGTACCCCGAAAACAAACACGATGTTTGGAAAGCTTGGATGCATTTACCACCATGCGCCAAACTCGTCTCAGTCATCATTCATGCCGCATCGCATTCCCGCCGAATGCGTAAACCAGACGCAGCGGAAAAAAAACATTAGGACTTCCCGATTGACCTTCCCTTATTTTTCCTCTCTATCTCGGCCCATTTCACCTCTCCTTCTATAATTTCGATACATAAGATACCAATATAACAGCGTGTGTCAAGCATAGCTAGCAAACCGCACACAGTTTGACAGTGAAACACATCCTACTGTGTGCGTGTGTGCGTTTCGCATCCTCCAAGACTGTCTGTGAACCCAAAACTATCCGTACCAAGGTGCTATCGGAGCTGAGTCGACATGTCGATGTCGCCGGCAAGGTATACGGCAGGGATGCGTAGAAATAGTGCTGGACGTGCGGCCCGGTTGAAAATTGCGTCGTTGAAAATAAAAACTTGCCCATTTGATATGTCTTCAAGTCTCATTTTCGACGTTTGGGCTCGACGAGGGTTCGGCTTTGGGCTGTGAAGCAGCTTCAACTTCAGATACCGAGCCTTCGGGGCTACTTCTCTTCAGCGCAGCCAGTTCTTTCCTCAGTGCGTCCATCTCTTGATCCTTCTCGCTTAGCAGATTGTCTTTTTCGGAAACCTCTTGCTTCAGCTGCTTGATGTATTCAATGGCACTCTCCACTTTGGCTGCTTTGGAATTATTCGAGTTTTGAAGCTGATCTCGACTCGGGGCCTCTAGCACCAAGTGAGGGGCAAGAGAGCCTGCATTTCCTGGAGGGCCATGTTGATACGGTTCCGACGACCTTGTTCGGCAATCTTGTGGGACGTTCGTTTTGAAGTAAGATTGGTAGAGAGGGACGTAGGGTAGACAACGCCGGGGACTGTGGTTCCATCGAGAATATTCTGGTAATTTGACTTGGATGCCAGCAAAAGTGCGTGTGTATTGTCTGCGCCACCTGGTGAGAGTTAGAACAGGTCATATGAACCATGTAGAATGATGAACTTACCACTTCCTCCGTCAGGTAGTAGAGGCTTTATACTCGGCGAGATCTTGGGTCTCAAAGCAGGGCTGACAAGACTCGTGCTTACACTGTTCCTCTTTTTCGGGTTGCGTGCCGATTTGGCATCTTTCTTGCCGTTAGTCATGGAAAATGCTGGGCTTGTCGGTGTAGACATGGCGTCCATCATCGGGCTGGGACGGCTTGACATGGATCCACCAGGCGTGCTCAACGGGTTCAGCTTGGGTGTTTTCCGTGCGGACATGCGCGACGTATCGCCGTCCTCATCCAGGATCGCAGTGTCTATTCTTGACAGACCCGGTCGGTCTAGGGAGGCGTCGGGCAGAGTGAGATCTTCGAGCATTGGCGGTGCCTGTTGGTGACCATTGAATTCAGGCGACGGTTGTATGCGCATCAAAGAGGCTGGGGTGGCCGGGGTACTGTTATGGCTGTTGCGCTGGGCGGTTAGGGCGGGAGAAGCTGTCGAAGAGCCGGGCTTAGGAGGTGGGCGCATCTCGGACAGCATGGGCTCAGGAGATATAGAGTCGGTCTCTGAGCTTTCACGTGTCATGGGCACGTCCAAGCCACTGGACGATGGTCGTGTCGAGCGCACCTCTCTCATGAGCTCGCTGACTTCCTTTGGCGGAATAAGTGCAGAGACGGCAGTTTTCCGCCTGTTTGCTTTTACAATGGGAGACTGTCGCACGCGGCCGTTGACGTTGGCGCGCGGCAGGCTTCTTTTGTTGGTGGACCGTAAACTTCTCCTCACCTGTTCCTGTGATAGCATGGCAGGCTCACCCAACATGTCCATGTCGACATCAATTGGCGAGTGTCCGGTCGAGCTCCCCGACGTGGTTGTGGTATGCGACTGGTGGTGAGCATGCTGGTGGCTCTGGGCATTCAGCGCGGGCGACGTCAGAGGGCTGAAGTAGGCTCCCGGCACGGTAAAGTCTGGGATCTGGAAGCGGGCATCATGGGGTGTAACTGCGGGCGAGACGAGGGGGGTAAATGTCTGTGTATGTGTGTCAGTTGTGGAGTGCATGGGCGGACTGAAATGCTACACACCGCATCGTCCTTGGGCATGTGGTATCTCTGGTCGAAGAGGGCATGGTGGGAGTCCAAGTGGTGGAGGTAGCGGGTGGGGTCGCCATGCATCTCTATGCTGTTGGGCGTGGGAGGAACACCATGGTGTGGGCGATAGATTTGGTCCTGGGGCTGGCTGAATGTCGGTGTTCCTGCCTGGGTGTACTGGGACATGGCATAGTCGAAGAAGGCGTTTGTGGGCTGGGTGATGGCATGGCTTGCTAAGTTTTGGACGTGGTGGCCACTGTTGGCGCCATCGCCGTGGTCCTGGGGTAGTTGCGGGGGAAACTGGGCTTGGAGATGGTGGACGTTGAGCGACTCGGACAGATCGGCGAGCTGGTTCCCATTGGAGCCCTGACCGTCATGGTTGTAGCCATCAATGTTGAAATGCAGGTCCAGATTGTCAAAGTCGATGAATTCGGCGCCGGCAAAGTCTTGGGGGGGTTGGTCCATGGCGAACTGCTCGGCAGCGTTCCACGACTGCGCAGTCGAGCTGTTCATAACGTGAGCGGGACCCTGGGCGGAGGGGAGAGAAAATTGGCCGTCGCGGTGATGGACGAGTGGGGCTGGCGCGGAATTGGGACCAGGGCGGTGCGGCTCACATGCGTAGGCACATGTATGGGACATGGACAATGCGACTTGTGACGCAGCTTGTTGCGCTTTCGGCAGCGGTGTAGACAGACGTGACGCTGGCCTCGCTCTCTAGCAGCAGGTAGCGGGGGGAACTTGTCGTCCGAGGGCCAGGTTGTGGGTTGTGGGTTGTGGGTTGTGGATTGTGGATTGTAACCTGTGAGGCACACTGCACGAGAAGAGGCGGGTGCCCTGAAGCCCCCTCCCCCCACGGCGATTTGATAAGAATGGGGGAGTCGGCCGCGCATGTCGAGCGTGTGTGCCCTACATAGTAAAGCCTACCGTACCCATTGCTATGTGCCGCTGCTCAGGCGCTGCACCCCCATGACGTTCGGCCCTAATGGCTGGATGGAATATCATCGTCTGCAATGACGGTCATGATATCCGTGGCCATGGTCGTCTTGGCTCTCAGACCTGCCTTGACTCGTGCGCGTGGGATGCAGCAGCAGAGCAAGTCAACAAAACACGGCGGGAGGCTGCAAGAACTACTGCGCGTCGCCCTCATCATCCACGCAGCACGCCTGTGCAGCGACTCCAAAAGGCACACTGTCGACATACGACTAGTCGGCCAATAGTGCGCCGTCGCCTAAACTAATTACATATCACTGGGGAGGGGCTGCCGTAGGCCAAGTGCCGGCCTGCATACCACTCGTTCGTTCCTCGCTCTCGGTCGTGGCCATTTGGGATATTTGGCCGGACGCCATATCGCAAGAGAGTCAGATCACGTGTGGTGTGTGGTGTGTGGTGTGTGGTGTGTGGTGTGTGATGATTTACCTATACACATGGCCCAGCCCCTTGGTTGGAGCTACAGGCTTGCTTTTCTTTTTGGTCCTGGCTGCATTGGATAGGGCGACGACTTTGTTTGTTTGCGTCGGACGGATTGGGCTGCCATGCCATCAACTGGCTACCCTGTGACTGACTACGGCTGTTGGTGTTATTTGCTACTAGCCAAGCCTTCGCGCCCTGTTAATCTCGTTTGCCCACTCGGTACCGACCTACCCTTTCCAGCAAGCGTCCCGCTCGGTGCACAGCTCTCGGGATCGGCATGTGCCATACCTAGGTAACCAAGTTACCACAGAGACCAAGAGCGCGAGTCGTCAAGTCCAAGTAAAAGTGCATGTGGAATTTGGACATGAGATTATTATATGAGAACGCTTTTTATCTCTCGTAATTCAAAAAAAAAGAACAGCTAGTAAGCCGCCGCCGCCCCGGCCGCGTATAAAAGAAGACACACAAATCCCCCGCTGTGCTGCAAGCATCAGTCAGCAGCGAGCCCTGCCGTCGCTGGTAATTTACATTGCCGAAAAGAAGTACATGACCCGTCCGATAGCTTCGCTCCCAGGACTGCTGTGCGCGACTTGGGGTCCTTTGGGTATTATCAACCTCGTCCAAAAGAGTAAAAGAAAACACTCCCTGCCGTGTAAAAGGGCGCCGCAGAACGCCGGTAATGGACATGACTTTCTGCATCTTTCTCATCCTTCACATTACGATGCAGCAGCCGTTGCTCTGTTGCGGCGCGTAAGGGTCGTCGCGCTTGTCAATCTGTCCGAGCTGTCAGCAATCCAAAACGGACAAGTCGGAGCGCGTCTACTGACCGTCCCCCATCGTGATGGAACCATCCAGTCTTTTGGTTCCTTGTCCGTGAATGCAATGAGACTGCGAATCCGCGTTAGCCGTCTTGTTTCTGTGCCCATTGCCACTTGGCACTGTCGACGTACTCTAATGCCGCCTCGGACACGGGTATTCTGCGTCGCTCGAGGTCCTCTCGTAGGCGCTGGTTGAGTTCGGTGAGACGTCGCAGCTTGAGCTCGGCCATGCTCTGCTTCTTGCTCTTGCCGTCACCACCCGTCCGTATCTCGTAAGGCGCGGCGGTCATCATGGCCGACATTGTGCGCGTCGCTGTATTAAGCCCTAGGGGGGCGGAGTTATGTGGAATGAGATGGGTCTTGTTGGTTGTCTTGTTATTATGTGATGCGTCGTGGTGCGACGTCAAGTGTCGGTCGGGCGTGCGGCGTGAAAGTGGAAGTCGAAGCAGAAACAGAAGCAGAAGCAGTGGGAAAGGGAGGCTAAGGAGCGAGGACGGCCAGCCGGGTGAGCCTGCCGCCTAGTATCAGCGCGAGGGCGAGGCTGCTGCGAAAGGCTTGTTGGCGGACGTTGCAGACGTGGGCGACAGGTAAATCACGGGAAGCAGGAGAGGTTGGTTAGAGAAGAGAGGAGCCATCATCCCCTTGACGGGTCTGTTCGTCGGGCAGTGTCGGTTGCGGCATAGCGCCATATTGGCTTACTAACCAACCTCAGCCCCACCGACAGCCAGCACGCCCTCCCACCACCCGTCGGGTACGCAACCAGATTAACAACGGTACCTGCTGCAAATACCACCACGCACCCAGCAACCACTTCGCACTGTGACAGCTGCCCACCACTTTGGCCTTGGTCCCTTCTGCAGCGCCCCGACTGCAAGAGGCCAACTCGACCCCGACGCACCCCGTAGCGTACGTGTCTTGCATTTGCGGGGATAGGTGGCTTGTGGCCGTGGGCGCGGGAATAGCTCGCTTACTAAGCCCTACCACAACCATTTTGCAGAAAGTGACCCCAGTGTGTGTGTGTGTGTGTGAGACGCGATTTCAACACCGCAACCCAAAGCCTTTCGCTGCGTCGCCTGCCCGCTATAAAGCCCATCCGACTCGACGAGTTGGATCTGCGACATCAAATCGCCCAGCATGGCGCCGCCACCCCACTCCAAGCCGGAGAACACTCTGTACGCCCCGCCACGGCGAAGCCATATGCCCTCTCTAAACACCATCCTCTAACGCAAGCACAGCAAACGAGCACAGGAACTCATCGGAGTCGAGCAGCAGCAGGCTGCCCTCCAACTTCTTCACGAACATGTCACCTCGAAGCGGACCCGTAACAGTCCCATCGCCTCGCTCGAGCCCGTCATGATCCTCTTTGTCGAACTTTGTGTCGATCTGCGCAAGGGCAAGCTCGCAAAGGATGGCCTTTACCAGTACAAGAACACGGCCCAGAACACAAACGTGGGCACCATCGAGGTGAGACATGTGTACTTTCTACTCTACACCCGGCAACTAATACATGGTCCAGACCGTTTTCAAGCGCTTCATCGAACTCGCAGAGCAAAAGGTCACAGAGGCCCAGGCCAAGGCAGACGAGGTTCAGTCCTCGCTCGAGCCCTCTGATGAGAAGAACGTCGACGATCTTGAGGCCACCGAGACGCCAGAGTCAATCCTCCTCTCCACCGTCTCCGGCGAGCAGTCGCGCGACCGCACCGATCGTGCCATCGTCACGCCATGGCTCAAGTTCCTGTGGGAGACATACCGCACTGTCCTGGACATTTTCAAGAACAATGCCCGTCTGGAGCTCATGTACCAGTCGACCGCCCATCAGGCCTTCCAGTTCTGCTCAAAGTACGCCCGCAAGACCGAGTTCCGCCGTCTCTGCGAGTTGCTCCGCAACCATCTGCAAAATGCCGCAAAGTTCTCCTCGCAGATGCACGCCATCAACCTGTCCGACCCCGACACCCTTCAACGCCATTTGGATACCCGCTTCCAACAGTTGAACGTGGCAGTCGAGCTCGAGCTATGGCAGGAAGCTTTCCGCAGTGTAGAGGACATCCATACGCTGCTCAGCTTGAGCAAGCGCCCGGCCAAGAACATCATGATGGCCAACTACTTCGAGAAGCTTACCCGTATCTTCTTGGTTAGTGAAAACTACCTTTTCCACGCTGCCGCATACAGCCGTTACTACAACCTTCTCCGCCAGTCCGCAGCTGCCGTTGCCTCTGGTCAGAGCCCCAAGAAGGACAACCCAGCTGTTACCGAGGCCGACATGACCAAGGCTGCCTCTTTCGTTCTCCTCTCAGCCCTCGCTATTCCTGTCATCAGCACATCTCGTTCCCGAGGAGCGCTCGTCGACGTTGATGAGGCGAGGAAGAACAAGAACTCACGTCTCACTAACTTGCTCGGCATGTCTCAAGCTCCTACACGTGCTATCTTGTTCAAGGATGCCCTCAGCAAGGGTCTGCTCAAACGTGCTCGTCCCGAGATCCGTGACCTCTACAACATCCTTGAGGTTGACTTCCACCCTCTCTCCATCTGCAAGAAGATCTCGCCAATTCTCTCTCAAATTGGTGCTGATGAGGGCATGGAGAAATATGTTGGACCCCTACAGCAGGTTATCCTCACCCGTCTCTTCCAGCAACTGTCTCAAGTGTACGACTCTGTCGAAATCAAGTTCGTCCTCGGCCTTGCCCAATTCCCCGAGCCCTTCCACGTCAGCGCCGGCACCATTGAGAAGTTCATCATGAACGGCTGCAAGAAGGGCGACCTTGCCATCCGAACTGACCACGCTACCGGTGTTCTTACCTTTGATTCTGATGTGTTCTCATCTGCAAAGGCCATGCACCCTGGATCCGGTGGAGGCTCTGCCGAGACTGAGTCTCGCTCCGTACAGCGTCTTCAGAGCACTCCAGCGGAGATTGTACGATCTCAGCTTACTCGTCTTGCCAAGTCACTTTTCGTCACATGCCAATATGTCGACCCTTCATTCAACGCAGACCGTCAACGCGCCAAGGAGGCTGCTCTTGCGCGGGCAAAGGAAGGCGCCGAAAAAGAGCACCAGGAGATTCTGACTCGCCGCGACATCATTTCGCAAAAGAAGGAAGCTGCTCTTAAGGCTCAACAGGCCAAAGAGAACGAAGAGCAGACCAAGAGGCTCATCCGCCAACAACAGTTGAAGGATGAGGAGGCTCGACGTCTGGCAGAAGAGCAGAAGCAACGTGCTGAGCAGCGTGTAAAGGCTGAACAGAAGCGAATTCAGCGTGAGGAGATGGAGAAGCAGATCAAGGAGCTCAAGGCGACTACCAAGGTTGACATTGAGCTCCCTGAAGATCTTGACGATCTCGACTCCCAGAGGATTCGTATCTTGAAGCTCCAAGCACTTGAGCGAGAAAAGAACCAGCTAGGCGAACAGCTCCGTATTGCCGGCAAGCGTATTGATCACTTGGAGCGAGCTTACCGTAAGGAGGAAATCAAGCACCTCAAGACCGATTACGAGAAGCAACAGGAGGCTGATCTCGCAGCGTACGAAAAGGCCAAGGCCGAGGAACTCAAGGAGGCGGAAGAGAAGCACAAGGAAGACGTTGCTCTTAAGCACCGTCTGTCAAGACTGGTAAAGCCATATCAAGACTTTGTTACCACTGTGAAGCAGGCGCGCAAGGCCGAGTTCGAGAAGCGCCAAAAGATCGCACAGAAGGAGCTCGAGAGCAAGAAGGCAGCACGCGTCAAGGAGGTTAAGGAACGTATTGCTAGGGAGAAGAGGGAACGCGAGGAGGCTGAGCGCCGCCAGCGCGAGGAAGAAGAGCGCGAGAGGGAGGAAGCCGAGGCCAAGGCCAAGGCTGAAGAAGAGAAGCGTGCGAGATTGGCCGAAATGAAGGCGAAGAGGGACGAAGAGCGAGCGTCAGTATCACCGTTGCATTTTCATAACCGTATACTAACTCCTTGCAGCGCCATGGACGAAATTGCTCGTCTCCAGGCCCAGCGTGAGGAAGAGGCAATGGCCAAGCGGAAAGCTGCCGCGGGTGCAAGCCGCGCTGTCCCGGACCGTACCTTTGCCCGTGAACCAGCTCCCGAGTCTCCGTCGGCTGCTGGCCCACCAAAGATTGCCCTTCCTGGCGGCAAGCCCAGCTGGCGAGACCGTGAGGCTATGAAGGCTGCTGGCCAAGCCCCTCCTCCCACCAGCACTTCACCCGCACCCGCACCCGCACCCGCACCTGCAGCCGCTTCCCCCACTGCCGATGCGGAACCTCCCAAGCGTGGTGGATACGTCCCACCAGCTCTCCGTCAAGGCGGTGCTCCTGGAGGTGGATGGCGCGAACGTGAGGCCAGCAGCAGCGGCAGTGCCCGTGCACCGCCTCTGCCCGCACTGAGCGTCCCGAGCGCACTGAGTCTCCTGCTACCGGCGGTCGCTATGAGGCTTCTCGTGGTGGTGACCGATGGGGCGACCGCAAGGCATCTCCTGCCGCTACTGGCGGCTATGTTGCTCCTGGTGCACGCCGTGACGCACCGGCTCGTGAGGCGGATGGCGAGGGTGAGTCGAGGCCTGCACAAGCTCTAGCTCCAGCTGCGGGTGGCGGAAAGTACGTCCCTCGTTGGAAGAGGGAACAACAGTAAGTGTGAAGTAGTAAAAGCTAGGCGTTCGTTTTCTTTCTACATCCGCTACGATTTGACGATGGGTCATGGCAGGGTATAGGAGAGACATGATGACATTAGGGAGTTTGTGCTTGCTAGAATCGGGCGATGATGACCAGACGCCCGTCATGTCTAGTTATCTTATCAATGCATTTTTCATGTGTTTAAGCCTATATCTAAGTTGGAGTTAAGTTAAAGTCTATGTATGTTTACTATCTTAGTTTTAGAGTGTTGCAATCCAGCTCACAATGTAAGGGTCTCACAAGATTAGGTATTTGAAACTATGTTGCATTACAAAGTTTTTGCAGTACCGAGCTTGTAAGAAACTGCGGTAGAAATAAATACATGTGTGGGGCGGCGGGGGCTCGGCACCCAAGGCGCCGACGTGGTCCGTGCTCAGAACACTAAGGTTCCAAACCATGACACACAACTTATAATCGACTCAACCATCGCACTCTAAATCCACCGATGTTCTCATGTATACAAACACTAACAACTCATCGTTGCCGCAAGGCTCTTTGTCTTCTCTAGGCGTTACAGAAAACGCATGCACCTTCAAAGGCACTTATAGCTCCAAGACAGGCAAGGTCGAAAAGCGGTACTGTAGGTGTTAACTAGATTTTGAATCAGGTAAATAGTAACATACTAGCTCCGCCATCAGAGAAAGCAACTCCACAAGCTGAAGTAAAACCGATAGAAGCGGCAATACAACCTATTATATAGCGTTAGTCGGCTCCTAGACACATACGCTAGCGATAGCTACCCCAAACATTGCATCCTTTAAGCTCGCGGCGCCTTAGTTCCGCAATATCCCTGCGGCATTGTCCCTTTTCGGCTCTAACACAGGTATACTGTCTTTGTCTTCGCACAAGGCCGCGCTCTAGTATAGGACCTTGGTCGGAAGGTAGAGCGGAGGTTAGAGATGTTAGAACAGCCAAAAGGCTAATTACGTTAAGCTTAACTATTATAGTCGTAAAGGCAGCAAGTTTAAGGTTTAAAGCAAATCTTTTGTTATATTTAGTAAAAGAGGAAGATAGGGATATAGAATAAGACTTACAAACGTAGGAAGACGCTATATATATATATCTACACTCTATAGAAGTAAATAGGATAGGAGCTTTCTCTTTTAGATCTTACAAGAGATAAATCCCTTACGCATTTTTGTATTAGGTTAGTCTAATATTAAGTATTGTTAGGTTTTATTAACATGCATACTCGCAAATTAATAACGCCGATTAACTAGCCTCTAACTATAGACTATCCGAAGTGTCGCAGAGAGGTACCTAGGTACCTATAATAAAACCTCTGGAGTTATCTAGTAACTATATTAGTCGTGTGGAGTAAAACCGAACATTTGGAAACTTAGAAATTCAGCGTTACCAAACACTCTTTAGGGCCACTCTTATTGATCAATATACAATTCAATGTTGCAACTATAAGTTTCACAGCTTGCGCGCTCAAAACAAGACGAAACCTAGGTGCCGGAGCATCTGGTAGCCAATATAATCTACTAGTGCGAAGAGGTTTATTTCGAGCTTAGTGCTTATTTCTTGCTGTCTTCTTGTCGCTGCACCTTCTAAGCCGGGAGTCTCTATCCCCAACTAAGGATCCTTGTGCTACCTAGGTAGGTTGTGCATTCGTATTCTATGCACGTTCTTAGAGATCGCTTCTTAGAATTGTAGTAAGCTATCTTAGGGCTTAAGTCTGCGCTAATTTATTAGACTAACTCATCATTCATGTTAGTGATATATGCATGTTATCACAGCTAAGACTGCATGCTCGTTTTAAGATTAGATTAGGGCTAGAATAGACGTAGTAGTAGCATGTTATTACAGGTTGCTGCTTATTATTGTACAACTCTGACCTAGTGTGTACGTCTGTGCGAATCTATTAGTCAAGAAATTCACGCTTTTAATCTATTCTCTACAAGTGCTTATAATAGCAGTGCTGATCAGACAAAGTTTTAGTATAGTTTCCTGTAATCGACACAACTCTAGCCAGAGTTGTCCAAAAGCTTAATGTTTGCGTAGTTTCACTACCGAGTGGCGGTCCAGGATAGCGTCGGGTAAAGAGTCTGAAGTAAAAAATACGTAGTCCGCGTTATAGCATAAATAGCCCCTTTGCTGTGTCTTGCATTCTTTTTACTTACAACTTACAAACACACTATTCGATAACTTATCTTAACTAAATCAACTACATCTTAGCTATAAGGGTTTCTATTATATTCATGAGTATTGTAGCGAGGTAGTCTCCACGTAATAAGCTTATGCTATACTATTACACTAACTAAGACTTAGTGTCCCTATTGTGACAGCTTCCTGGGAGTGTTAATGTATCGGCTAACCCAAAAATCTAGGACCCCTAGGGCATTATGGATCGGGTATATCCGCAGCTGCGGGCTGCCGAGCAGTTGGGGGAACAATCTGTTATAAACCTGAGGGAAACTCGATATATGTAAGTATCTATTTCATACATAGCATATAGTGTGCTAGGCTTTCCCCCTCTATCCTTTTTTCTCTTACACTTCTCAAAACGTATATTTGTGGGATACTAAGAAGAGTCTTAACTACAGTGTAAAAGTCCTCGGGAGTGGAAAGTTAAGGAATGTTATCAATGGTTTACAGACGGGAGTGGTGATCAGCATACTACAATGCGGGTGAATTGCTCCCCTAACTCTAGTCCTACATGTGATTCTTAAAGCGCTTGCTGCGATAAAAACACTGGACCTTAGATATCTCGTACAAAGAGTGTTAGTGATAGGTCTAGAGTGCATAGCGCTATAATTATGTGAGACTAGAGGGATAGAGTGCAATAGGATAGTACAATTAACTAAAAAAGATTTTGAATTATTAAATAGGCAAAGGTGTCGAATATCACTGTCGTTGCAACGAACAACGTAGATGTAAGGACAGAACCCTCTTCCTTACGCACTAGTCCTATAATAGCTAGCCTATATACTAGTCCTAATTAGGCATAGTATATACGCTAGCTATTGTAGGACTAGACTCTCCTCTTCTTACTATATAGAGTAGACTCTCTCTCTTCTTAGAGAGGTTGTCTACTATTGTCTCTACTTCTAAATCCAAGAGTTACCTTACAAAGCGTTACTAAAACGTAAATAGTTAATCTGTGCGTCTCGCGCACGTGACCGAGATATCATCAAGTATTCATCAACTGGGCTCTAGCCCATCACAAATACTAGATATTAATAAGATATTGGTATAAATAAGATAGTTTACCAGAATTCTTCAGCTATAGTGTTAAGTAAAGATGATAAAGGGTAATTGTTGAGGGCTAGACAAGAAAGACTATCTGGCAGCATACCGCGTAGTTTGTGGGTGGAGAAACGGCTCGACCGTGCATAAACCGGCGATAGGAGGCTTGTTCCGCATGCAGGCGTCCCATTGCGGGCTTGAGGTCACGGCCACGAACAGTGGTTGGGAAGAGAGAGAGAGAAGCCGACTAAGCAGGCCGTTGGCCCCAAAAACGGTTTACTGGGGCCCTTTTCGTATGCGTGCCTCATGGCTGGCAACAGCAGGAGTAAGCATCACCTCTCAGCTCCCATCCCTACCAGGCCGGGCTGGGATATAAGCTCGAGCATGCCTCAGCTGTTGGATCGGGCCATATACTTACGTATACTCGACCTCTTCCCCCTCCGCCGCCGCCGCCGCCGCCGCACCCCGGAGTTTTGTTTGATTTTGCGGCAAAGATCTGCTGCTCAGCGGCGTCTATTCGGTCCTTATAAACAAGTTGGTTTGACAGGTCGGAATGCGTAGCGTGAAGCTTACGACACAGTAATCAAGTTAATCGGCAAGACGGAGACAACGGTCGACCATGGACTACACTTACTTTGGCGCTTCACAACAGCCCTACGACCATTTCCTGGGTATGAATTCGCACACTTTTGCCCACACCGGAGCGGAGCCGGATACTACGCGGAGTATTGTAAGTTGTAGCACATGCTTGCACACACACACACGTTCTCTGTCTCCGTCTCTCTCATGCTCTCTTCTCAATCCTCTCACCGCCCGTGGTTTGGGTACGCGCGCCAGGCCCGAGAAAGACCCCGCGTTTTCAGGCTGATATGCGGATTTGCGCATTTTACGGGGAAAGGAGAGAGAACTCTGACTAATGTGTTGCCCTGGGTTGGGTGCGGTAGGAACAGCTCGACCCCATCTTATTCCCAGCAGCCGCAGCATCCTACGATGCAGCATCGTTTGGTTTCAACAACGGTTTGCCGACGCCCCAGCAGGGCTCTCCGGATAACGTGGCCGCACACACACCCATGCCTGTCGGCAGCGTAGACTCGGGCATTGGTGCCGAGTTTGACGATGGCCGGGGGAGCCGCACCCGCAGCAGCAGCGAGGAGAAGGATAACCTGACGCCTGCGCAGAGCAGGCGCAAGGCCCAAAATAGGGCGGCGTACGTTCTTTGTTCTGCTTACCTCTTCTTGCTATCAATCGCATATCCTAACTACATCATCTGCAGTCAGCGCGCCTTCCGCGAGCGCAAAGAACGCCATGTCAAGGAACTCGAGACGAAGCTCTCCGCCCTAGAATCAAGCACACATTCACTGCAATCCGACAACGAACGCCTAAAAGCCGCCCTCGCACGCGCACGCACTGAAAACGAAATCCTCCGTGCGACAAGCGGCCACTCGCCCGCTGCCTCGCGCCCCGTCTCCGCCAGCTACCCCTCGCCCGGCGCCCACCTGCCCTCGCTTTCCGACGAAGACGAGGAAATGCACGATGACTACACAATCCAATCGCTTACCAACGGCAGCGTGCTCAACGCCGCGGATAAAGAACATTCGCGCCACAGGGCAAAGGGCAAAGAAGTGCCCGCTAACCAGGCCTGGGACGTCATACAGGAGCATCCGCTTGTCAAGCAAGGACTTGTCGATGTGGCTGATGTGTGTGAGCGGCTCAAGGGGTCTGCGAAATGCGATGGCCATGGGCCCGTGTTTGAAGAGAGTGCTATTTGGCAGGCGGTCGAGGAGTCGAGACGATGTGGGGGAGACGAACTTATTTGAGACTTTGATACATGTGGAAAGGAAACGTTGACCCCCCCCCCCTCGCTCTCCCCTCGCTCTCTCGTTCTCTTCGATACCCGATCGCTTATCTCAGTTTGCTTGCTTCATGTTGGTGTTTTGGGCGTTTGGGGGCACGTGGCTTGGATGGGGCATGGTATACATAGTACTGTTGCTTTTGCTGGCGCTGATCTCTTGATGCCAGTATCAGTTCAGTCCAGTCACCTAGCAAGTAAAAAAGGTTGATATGATTAATGACACTGTCCTTTCTTTCCGCTCTCTCCACGACAGTTTTTTACCATTACTCGTTCCATCCCATCTCGTTGTCGTCCCATCGCAACCCTCCAGCATCGGCAAGTCCACCAAACCGTCGGTGAAGTAGTTACTCATTCTTACTTTGAACCGAGACTATCAAACAGAACAAAACTACAGTACAACGCTTGCACCCCCACCCCAGTCATTTCCGCCAGAAATTCATATGCAACACGCTTACCTAATTCCTATCTTACCTTGACTTTTTGTTTTAAAAAAAATCTTAGTAGAGACAGCAGTGCTGTTGGGACGGAGAGTTGGCTAGGTAGGTATTCTTCTAGCTTAGGTCACGTTTATATTGGATTGAATCACGAGAGTCATACGATAGAAATACGATCAAAGGAGTGGTATCTGATATGTATACCGCAAGGTTCGAACATGTCGGTTTTGTACTCCAGTACCGCTCCCGTCTAGACTGCGTTTACATATGTGTCCCAGTTTTCATTCAGCATCTTTCTCCCACGGCTCCCTTGTGACGAGAGAAAAAAATCCGCTCTATTCAGATACTGCCCTTGAAATCATCTTGGGTGCATCGTGCGGTTCTGCCTAACGTTGAATCGATAAATATCGCACAAGTCGGTTAACCTGAGTGTGTTTTGCGCTCACAACATGGCCCTATATCCGGGGCAGATCAACGCTACAAGTTGCTATGTGCTGTGAGAGGATAACAACCGAGGAAAGAATTAAACTGGTCGTTCTTGTTTCAATCCCAATCGCTATCTTCATCGTCGGCCGCAGTATTGCCCTGTCTTATCTTGCTCTGGGTATCATCTTCATCGTCCCTTTTCCGCTGAAGGCGAGAATCTCCCAGTTTAACCGCACCAACATCTACCAGGACCTTTTCAAGATCTGGAACACATGTTAGTACCACATCTCCAATCTCCACTGTTAAGAATATCATCCATGGAAAGGCACAACTTACCCTGCACACTCGTCCTCGGCCCACCCAACTGCATCAGCGTAACAATCTGCCTCTTGATATCACCATCCTTGTAAATCAACACCGTCGGCGTATTCTTATCCGGATAGCCCTCAATACACAAATCCGCCCTTATCTGGCAAAACTTGACGTCTCCAAACCGTTTCGCCAGCTCCCTCCAATGCTCAATCATAACCCTGCTCTCCGTATTCGTCCCTGTGGAGCTCGTCAAAAGTACAAGTACATATGCGTTTTTACTCGCTTCCGTCACGTCGCGCGAGTAGTCTGGTTTCTGGAGGTGGTAGACTTGGTTGTAGACCGAGGCCGTGGTTATGGTGGAGAGCTCCGCCATGCGCTTTTTGCGGTACGAGTCTAGGAAGTCTTCGTCTTCTTCGTCTTCTAGCTCGGCTAGTTCGTCGAGGTCTTTGCCTTCTAGCCGGTTTTCGTGCGCGAGTGTGCGGGCTTGTTCAAGGGCTTCTTGGATCATCGGTGTGGGCGATGGCGGCTTCTCAGGGATGACGCCATGTTTACGGAGAATGTCATTCCTAGGAATTCTGTGTTAGCGATATTGCTGCGCACTGGCAGGTTTCCTAGTCATCAGGCTCACCATTCCGTGTCCGCGTTGGGGTCATCGATGGGGACATTGACGGGCATATCTGGCATCTGCATGGTTGCGGTTTGGAGGATGAGATCAACCGGTGAACTTTCAATGTGTGTTAAATTGGGGAGGTAGATAGGATGAGACCTTCGCGTTGTAGCGACTCGGTGCCTAAATTATGTCAAATCTTTTGAATGTGAAGCTTCGACCTGAACCCTGCAGATCTGCCCCGCCCCCACTTCAACTCCACGCGACATGACGTACAGGGTACCTGGCCATGCGAACTGGTGCTCAGCAGTCAGAACGATTGGAAGCTATCATTTCACAGGGCACTAACCAAATTGAACATTTTCACATGACTTCACATTCGAATACAACTTCCAGGAATCCACATAGAAAGCATGCATTAGGATTAATTCAATAGCAGTCTATCCTTCCGGTTCGTGTATGTCTCCACCCGATGTATTCTCCTCCTCGTCCCCGTATCGTCTAATAACGTTCACATAGAACGATATCTTTTTTTTAGGTCTCCATCGATCTGAATGCAGATTCTAAAAGAATCTTCCCTTGACACCAGTCTCAAGGCTGCTATGCTCAAGTACCGCATCGCCATCGTGATCGTCATTGTTCAGAGAAATGGGGCGATCGAACGCGTCGAATCGCGTACCTTGGACCCTAGCCCTGACCCACAGGAAGCTGATGCGAAGAGCGCAAGCACCGAAAGCCCAAAGAAGGCCTCCAAAAGGCGCGGCCACGAAGGCACCTGTTCAGTAATTAGTGAACCGTGAATTAGGAAGAATGAATAGACATACCGAAAGCACTCCAGTCATTGCCATACAATCCACCTTCCAGCAACAACAGTTTCCCAGCCTTTGTAACATCGCCATCGTAGTAGACAAGTCCAAACAGGAAGATGGTAAAGACACCACCAAGCCCACCCACTACAAAGTCAAAACCGCGGTACCAGTAAAACTTATCGCTCAAGCCAATGACCAAACAAGGAACAACTGCAGCGCTGACAAGGTCACTGATCAAGAAGATTTGAAGAATGTCCGGGCTGCGTAGTGCAACAACAACGACAGGGAAGATGAGTGCCACGACGCAAGCACGAATAATCCAGATGTTGAGCTTGTTGCGGAAGAAGTCGTTGCTTCCAGTGCTGATCATGGCCGACTGGAACGAGTCGAATGCGGCAGCAGAGAGGGAGATGGTCATTACTAAAACCACACCGATAACCCAAGCAGGTAGTGTTTCGAGTAGGAGGAAGAAAGCCAAGGAACGGTTTGCTTCGTCGCCAATGGTGTAAGCGCCAGACCATGCAGCGAGCATTCCACCCACACCAAGTAGGGTCAGGATGATAAGTACTCCCCCGCTGGCAAGGGAGACTCCGATCCAAAGATCCTTATCAGTACGAGCAGCAAACGTACGCATCCAAAATCCAGAGAGGAAGAAGTCGTTTGTCATGATTGCAACAGGAAGAATATAAATGAGCTGCCATCCAAGAAGGCTGGGTTCGAGATAGCCGGATTTGTCGATAAGTGAACGATCAATTTTTGTTTCAACGCCCACGGCAATGACGCCCATGATGATCAGGCCAATGACCATTATTCCTTGGATGTTGTCTGTTATAAAGGAGACTTTGAAGCCACCGAGTGCTGGAGAAATCAGTTCAGATTTCATAAAAAGGCAGCGCCATGTCTTACAGGTGTAGATGGTAGTAACGGCACATTCCACAATGACGACGGGCAGACCGTTCAGTCCCGTCAGGAGGTTGATAATCTGCTGTAGTGCCGACAGTTCAGCCACCATGTACAGGAACATGGTGATGAGGGTGCAGACGCTGAGAAACAGACCCGCAACCGCTCCGTAACGCTGCCTCGTCCACTCGGTTAGAACGAAGCCTTCTGGACATTTCCGGCGGATGATGGGCCCCAGCGCACCAAAGACTAGGAGAGGTAGGGCCGAAGACAGCGCGTAGACTAGCAGACCTTGCACACCAGCGATGATGGCGATCTGAGGGTAAGTAAACAGAATACCAGATCCGAGAGCTATGGATGAGAGAAACCTAGGTCAGCTTACTGCATCAATTCGGGGGGAGTAGGGGGAGTAGCGGCAGCACGTTCCTCACGCAAGTATTATCTTGATCGAGTTCTTACGGTACTTCTCAGCTTCTCCTTGACCAGATGCAAATTCCTCAGATATATAAATCGTGGGTACTTGAATCTGGCTTTGGTTCGGCGCCCGCAGTGTAGCCGCACAAAAGACTGCCCCCATATGGCTGCACAGAAGCGATATCGAGTGCATGCAATAGCGGTATGGGGGCAACTTCTGTGAGAGATCTTAATACGAACCTAGAGGATTTCAAGCACTTGAGCAAGAACACGCGCTCCAATGACAATGACGTCGTTGCACGGGCGTTTGATAATTGTAATGTCGCAGTGCCGATACTGCCGCTGCTCTTCATGTGCAAAGCACTGGCGTACGAATGCACTCACCCGATGCGATGAAATTGAAAGCGAGCGGAACGCCTGGAGTGAGTTAGCAAGCGCAAAGTCTGGAAAACACTGATGCTGTGCAAGCGGCCTGACGGCTTCTTCTAACCCTTCTGTGTACGGTTGCTGGACAACCATTCGGACTTTGACTGGTGTCGCAATTTCCATGCGACGAAGCATCCCAGGACCCTGGTTCATATATCAGTTCAACATTCTGAATCTTGACGCCTAACGTTCACTCACAAGAAGGCACCAAGGGTAAGGTATATGATGGCGTTGGACGCGGGCTGTGAGGGAACACCCATGATTTTCAAATGTACCTTTTCGAGGCGACGATCAAGGTTGAAGATGAAATAATTCAATGTAAGCCGAGGATGCAGGGTCAAGTTAAGACGGTTCGGCACCAAAAACTTTTGCAGCGACCGACCCCGCGCCTTCCTCATTGCATCACTAGCGCTGCGCGGAGGACTTCGCCGCTGATGTCAATTTGTTAGCAATCGTTCTAGCCAGCTCTGGTCCCCGCCGACCGGCCATCACTGCCCGTGGGGGTACTGAATGCGCTCATTCATGGATATCGGGCCCCCTCCCGTCTTGAACTACTCGGGACGGCAACTAAGACTGACTTTGCAGCAGTGCTTATGACGGACAGCCTTGTTCATTTGGATACTTTTGTAGCATTTGAGAACTAGAACTGCATCATGTATGATTTCTCCCTATTACGACCCTGGACAACGTACAAAGACTCCCAAGTGACAACCTGACAAGAACGCCTAATCGCTCCATTACGCAGGAAACGCAGGAACCCAAAAGAGTCTTCCCTTGATACATGGTTGATCGCGTCTGTGACATTACTCTGAACCAAACACGGCCAACACAAGAGCCCTCTACCAGGCATGTCTGTCCCAGTTCGGATCTGGCATATGTTAGCCATGCTTTCCTTGCTACTTGCTAAAAAAACACAGTGTTTGCTGACCTTGTACAAAAGCAGCCAGCACCTTGCTGCCAGTCTGCAACAGTGGATGGCCAACTACTATCTGCAGAAAGCGCTGCAGGCCTTCCCGTCGGTGCTCAATCACATCGTCTGAGAAGCGATTTGTGAGCACTTTGCCTGGCAGGGGCGGTATGGTTACGCGCGCTGATTCGCGCTCTAGGATATCGCGAAAGGCTTCGAATTCGCTGTATCGGCGGCGTACCGTTGACGACTTGAGTTTGAAGGCGGGAATGTTGGTGCGCATTACGATTTCGTACGTAGTGTACATGCCACGACCGACGCCTACGCTTGGTGTTAGCATCATGATGCTGCGACGACAGACGTCCCACTCACCATGCGTCATTGGGTTTCTGACCTGTGCACGCGACATTGTGAGCAAGGCTGTGGGAGAAACGAGGCTTAAGAGGCTCCTCTTGGACCTACCTCGATCTCCAGGAAGTTCTCCGGAGGGCCATACAGCTCCTCGAAGCTTTGCGATCGTGCATCTGGTAGCGACTGCATCTTGGCTGTGGCTATGGTCGTGGAAAGGCAACCGAGCGTGGGCTGCGCGAGAGTTGATGGTCGAGGGCGGGGCTATTCTCGCGACCTAGTTAATGGCCCGACACTTTGGTTTCCACGCCTCGGGAAACCACTGCTAACGCACGTGCTGCTGCAAGCGCCCTTTTCGCCTTATCTCAGCTGATGTACAACAATTGCACAGTGCTTCACTGGTCTTCGCAGACAAGCATGATATTGGCACAAGTCAAGTCCGTGAGGTTTGTTCTAGCTACTCATGACCCCGCTTCCCAGGCCCGAGCCTGATACATGGGCTGGGGATCGAATATATTCAACCAAGCAGCACCGAATCCGCTCCCTGGAGCTCCTTCTACTCTATGCGTAATTGATACACCCAACACATCCCTCTACTCAGGAGCTTCTCTTCCCATACGGTTCAAATGGAAAGGCAACGGCAATGGCAGCCATGAAGATGTACAGTGCTGCACAAATGTAGATCGGGACCGGAGTTCCAGTCTGCAGTAAGAGAATCAGCAAGTTACGTACACAAGCATATCATTGGAGACTCACGTTGGCGACCGTAGCAATGACGGCACTCAAGATACCCATGACACGGTTCCACCCGATAGCGATTCCGTTGCCTGTTCCTCGGTGTGCGCTGGGTAACACTTCTGGCGTGTACGCATACCTGCCTTTCGTTAACAAAATGCCCTCCTCTATACTTGCACAATACCTGTTTGGCATCTACTTACAGTGTGCCGTAATAGATGTTGAGGCAGAAGTTGATGATGCACGTGAATGCAACATTTTGCGTTGCAGTCCTGACCTGCGTATACGCAAAGAAGAATGCCATCGTCACCAGCGCACCAATGACCATTGTGTACTTCCTTCCCAGTCTAGTTCCGCACATCCATCCCGCCAACACTGGACCCCAAATACCGCTAAAGTTCACAAGCGTGTAGTTGCGCCACGTGATATATGCACTAGTCTGACCAAATTGGGCTCCCCGAGAAGCAAGATAAGCCGGCAGGAAGACGTTGTACAGCGGGTAGGCAAGGCCGATAAGTGTCCAGGAGAGCCATATGAGAGTGGTGCTGATACCAATTCGTTTGGTAGCATACAAGCCGCGAAGATGCATACCCACTTCTCCGAAGCCCCATTTTCTCTTTCCTCCTCGAGCGCCATCAACAGTTCCGCATTCCTGCATGAGTTCGAGCGTGAGGCTGCAGGGGCGGTTGTACTTGTTTGCGATGAACTGCAATGTCTCCACACACTCTGCGTCTCGACCCTCGCCTACCAGGAACTTGGGTGTCTCCTTGAGCTGGATGATCGTGACGCGAAGAATGGACATGACCAAGACGAGGGAACCAGAAGTGTACCATACGTAGCGCCAACCTTGATTGTTAGACCTGGTGCAAGGAGCAGCGCTGGGATCGATGGACGGATCAGTGCAACTGTAGTTTGGAATAAACCCCCACGCAAGGAAACCTGCTATAAGCTGGCCGATGCCTGTCGAATGTCAGCTTCAATCATTCCAGCCCAAGCACTTACCCTCTGACTTGGGAGCACCGAGAAGACACCGTACCCCACCAGGCCGCCATGAGCGTAAGCATCCACTGCCTGTAGCTCGGCAAGTACTCCAAGAAGACGGCAGTATCCAACACCAGATTACCTCCACCTCCAAAAGCACTCAAGCACACAAATAAACCCAGCACCTCCCAGTTTGGACTTGCACCAGCTACAATCGCAAACACAGAGCAGATGATAAGACTGACGTTGAAGGCTATCTTGCGACCCATGATATCGGCAGTCAAGCCCCAGAAGAGTGCACCTGTGAGCATGCCGACATAGGCGGCAATGGTAAGACCATTGTGGTACGAGGGGTGGAATTCGAGGGCGGCTTGACCGGCGATGATGGATTGTATGAGGAGGATAAGTGAGTCGACTGCGTACCCAAAGCCGTTGAGGACAAATAACTGGGAGAAGTCAGGATTGCCTCAAAGGCATTTGAAGAGTGCCTATACCTTCCAATGGTATCCAGTGAAGCCAATCTGTGGGTACCGAGTCAGTAAACGGCACCCAGAGCCACGTGTGCCTGTTCACTTGCCTCGTCAATCGCATTGTTCACGAGGTGCATCTTGGCGTTCAGGATGGGATCGGTATGCTCGAGCTGTAGAATATCGTCTTTGCCCAAACTGCTCGTTTCATCATACACGACTTGGTGCTCGACATCCTGCTCGTGCTCATGCTCCTGCGCCTTCTTTGCGTCTACCTTGGGTGTTCCCTCCATTTTACTTTGCGATACTTGTACGATTGAGCATCAAGCGTGTGGTATATCCAAATGATCCACCTTGTTCATCGACAGTATGTAAGTAAGAGGCGTATGCGACGCCCCAGACAGTGCAAGACTGCAAGCAAACAAGCCGGGAAGATCAAAAGCGAGGGGCACGGGAGGGGTAAATACTTAGGTCGATACATTTCACCGGTACTCGACCGCAGGGACCAAAGCTCTATTGCCGTGTACTGGTATCCAATGCAATGTCCAAAGGTCCCCACGCTTCGCTTTCAACAATGGGATGCAGCAAATCAGGGAACTTTGTTGCAAAGATGGCGGCTGGGCTGTCATTGGCTGACATCATACACTAGTGAGTGCGACAGGGTGCAGGCTACCTAAGGTAGATCGATGCCGCTTGGGATTCTTGGGATCGTAGGCGATACCAGCGTGGGAAGGTGCGGCTGTTGTTTAACCGGATGCCGGCTGTCATGACGAGTCGCCCAACTTCCTCACTGCCGACATCATCACAACATGGCAGCATTTGTCCATCATGTGAATGCGGCTCAAATGCGACTCGGATTTGATACCTCAATATCTGCATTATATGTAACCTAACCTGTGGACATAAGAGCACGTACCTTCGTGCCATGTGTTATTATTTATTCCCCATTGAAATTGTGCCCGCCTGGAACATGCAAGGAAAGAAAAGCCCTATACATAATGCAGAGAGCCCATGACATCCTCGTTGAAGTAATCTGATATCCCAAACGCCTTGCTGGAGGAAAAGGTATAGTATAGGCAATCATGAAATCCTCCAAAAGGAGGGACAAAGAAGAACGACTACTGCTGGCTCGGTGCTTGCGTCATTGCTGTGTGTTCCTCGGTGCTAGCGATAGCGCTGTCATCCTCCTCCTCCTCTGTCATCGTTATGGGCGTCGGTGCGATCCTTCGCCTCTTACTCTCTCGCACTCCTTCGACATTGCCTTCTGGGGCAGAGTGAAGCTCCCGTTTCTTGGAAGTAGACAGACCATCGTCACGGTCCGACTCGCTCCTCTCGCTCTCTCTTCGGCCAATCTGGCCAATATTTGGGATGCCGCTGACAGAACTGTTTGCACTGTGTGATCCGTGCTGTCCATGAGCTGGTGTAAGAGGTGGGGTCCACATGGGAACGGGACCCGAGTTTGCAGCCGCTATGCTAGGCACAGACGACATAGCTGGCGTTGGCGCGTTCATGTTACTCTGGTCACCCGCACCAGGAGCAAAGGATGAGGCTGTGGCTATGCTAGATACCGAGTTGCTCCTTGTTGGACTACCCGGTCTTGCGGGGACGAACGAGCTTGGTGAAGCCGGAAATCCGGCAGATGGTTGCCTCTGCATGGGGGGTGCAGTGGCTGTTGCGGTACCTGACATGCTTCCTGTCGTAGGAGTTGGAGTCGGAGTGGACGTGTTTGACGCATGCCCAGCAGTCGTGTTGATCGCAGCAGGTGGTTGCTGCGCTCGACTGTGGACAGCCAATGGCCCGGTGTACTTCTCCCCAAGCTCACCAGGAGCAAATGTGATTGAAGAACAGAATCCGTCCGATGATGTCATTAGCAACATTGAGCCGTCATTAGACCTAAAAAGTTGTAAGCAATGCTATGACTCAGCTTGAAATGGTAGTACTTACCAGGTGATATCTGTGAAAGTCGCAAAGTGCAAGTTGCTAACTATGCACAATGGCTTTTGCTGTTGTGTATCGTAGATGTGGATGGCATCTTGAGTGGCAACAGCATAAATCATGCGGTAAGGCAGTGTAAAAGCAGCCGTCGGTCCAGCAGGTGGAGCGGTTGGAGTGAAGGCATCGCCATCCGCGGGTTTGGGTGATGGTGCTGAGAGGCTTGGCGAGGGAGAGGGTGCACTTGTGATAGGCGGCGGGTCCATGGATGAATGTGATGTAGGGGGTTTGGAGGGCATGACGGGCTCTGGCAAAGACGGAATCTCATCATCCATGTTCGAAGTGTCGATGGTGATTTGTCTCGTGGGCGGGGCAGCCTGGCGCAAGGTGTAGTAGACTGGTGAGCAACGGACCGCAACTGAAGGTTTTTTGTGACCCGGTAGATATGCGACGGGGGGCTTGTTGAGACCAGCTCGAGTGTAAATGTAGACGGTATTTGTGACATCTTCGGCTGGTTTCGCTTCGCCAACTGATGGATGTAGTGCTTTGTACTGGCCCGCAGGGGTGAACAACAAGCTCCCATCTGGAGCAAATGTGAGGCGTCGGAAGAAGGATGTCAAGGTCTCGTTAAAGTAAATGGGTGCGTTGCGAACCCCCAGAGTACCAATACTGCTGATGCTGGGAGAGTTTGGCATGACAGCGGGCAGAGGCATGGACGGGGCAGGCGAGGCGGAGCGCCGCACTGATGGTGAGGTGGTAGATCCAAACGAAGAACGGCGGCTGTGCGATGTCGGTGGAGGATGCATATTTGGCAGAGCAAGTGACTGTGGAGTACCAGGCATTGACGGAACAGGCGAGCCAATTGCCATGGCATCTCCGACAAAGGACGCTCGGCCACCGAAGTCGGGCGGAGCAGGGCTGTTTGAAGATACACGGCGTGCGGGCAGGTCCATCCTGGTAACCTTGCTGTGTTGAGCCAACGAGAACTGGCCGTCCTTGTTCTTCAGTGTGTAGATATGGACGGACCGATCAGACGACTGGGTCGCAATGTACTCGTTCAAAGGGTCCCAGGCCACGCCCTGGACGTAATGGTTATGCTCGGCAATCTGCCGTACGATGCTTCCTAAATGTCATTGAGCAGCTGTTGGAGAGGTTGTGTCGGGGCAGGTGCCGTACCAGTCTGAGCGTTGTATATGCGAGCAATGTTGTCCATGCTGCCTGTGATGAAGAAGACGCCGTCTGGAGACCAGGCTAGGTCGTAGATCTCCGAGCCTATGGACCTGCACATGGCCTTGACTCGCCATGTCTCTTTGTTTTCAAGCCCGTCCTCGAAGTTGGTGTGCGTGGTTTGGTTCTCTGCTGGGACCCACAGGAGGACGTTGCCATCGTCGCCCGCGCTTGCTAGCATTTCGCCTGCAACGTGTTAGCTGACATGCGCGTAGGAAGTTGGTGTTGCAAGATGAAGCACCTCGTGGACACCATCGTACTACATTGACGGCCTGCGTGTGTTTTACGAGTGATGATAAATACGTGACTTTGCGCTCTTCGCCGTGCGTCTCCACGTTCCAAAGCTAAGTCTATCAGCAATTGCCCCGGCTTCCAAGATGCCCATGTTAGACTCACCCTGACATTGTTGTCGCCTCCAGCGGTCGCCAGACGTCCCTTGCCGTGCGGTTCAAAGTGGGCTGAGTAAATGGGGGCATTCTCGTCGTGCCAGGACACCAGGAGCGGAGCAGCCTTCATTGTGCAAGCAGATGGCGCTCATGTGCCGTTTGGAGAATGACGATTTCTTTGGTGCAGGCAGCACAGCCAGGACGTGTGGGTTGACGTCGTCGCAAGGGTTTGGGGCGTGTCAGACTATGGGGGAAAGGCGTTGTTGGGGAGTAGGTTCCGTGTTTGCCGATGCAGGTGAAGGGTGATGATGGTAGCAGGGCAGAGCTCACGATGAACGGGCAACAAGGGCTTTGGCGAGTGTGCAAGTTGGGTGCAAGACTTTGCTTAGGCGAGCAAAGATTACTAACGGCACTTCAGGTTGTCTTTGAGTGAGCGAGGCAATTGAAGCGTCTTGGGTGGTTGGCACCTCTCTGGGCCGCCTGCACACGAACCTGGAAGCGCGAACGTTCCGCGTCTCCTCCTAGCTCCATCAGGAAAGCTTATGGAGCGTGGACCGTCATATCCGTCCGGCACGACACCCTCTTGATTGGCCTCTCGTTTGTTGCAACAAAGACGTGTCGCCCGTAGAGCACTTCCTGTCACGCCTGTCCTTTAGCTTTGTTCTGCGAAGCTCGTTCCCTGTGTCGACTCGATGCTCCAAACGTCCGCCATAGCGCCTTGCTCGCTCTCGACATCCCCCTAGTGACAGCGAGCTAAAGATGAGACATAAGCGAAATATGGACCTTCGTCCGTCGCCACTTATGCATGCCACTGTCAGATGGCTTTCTTATCAATTATGCCGTAGGTATGCACTGCCGCCCGACGTAGCCATGGCGACAGTCTCATCAAAGGCCTTCCTTGTGCACGGACCTGTGGAGCGCATCGACATGGTGACGGCACCAGGGTAATCACCTTTCTTTTTGGAAGAGCCCACACTACCCAACTCCACTTGCGCGCTATCTCCTTGCGGCAGCACACGAGGAGAGGGCCGTGTGTGCATTGCTAGTTCGCTCATCCCCATCGTGAAACAGAGGCCTCGTGAGGGGGGGTTTTTTTTTTGCCTCGCAGACCTGCACCCATCATGTCAGAAGGCCATGGCCCCACACGCCTTGAAACCGAGTTGGAGCTACTAAACGCCATGTATCCCGATCAGACACACTATGACCCCAAATCAAGAGAGTTAAGGTTCTCGGCTGACCATGCCTCGCTGCTCCTTCGCCTTCCGGAGCCGTATCCGGAATCAGGATTGCCCGATATTATATCAGCAACAGATGCAGCAAAGAACGACGTGCGAGCACAGAGCAGAAATGCCGTAAGAGGACTTGGTTTGATCGAGGGAGAGGAGGCACTGGATGCCGTCCTTGCCACTTTCCAGCAGCTCGTTGAATCTGCCCCCGCCCAATCGGACCAGAGAACACAAAAAAGCGACTCGACAGCAGATGCCCAACATGTTTCCAATGTCTCCAAAACCATCATTGTCTGGCTGCACCATCTTCTAAACACTAACAAGCGGAAGCTCGCCCTCTCACCTCCACCCTCAACCCCTCCTGTCTCCGGTCTCACCAAGCCCGGCTATCCCGGTGTCCTCGTCTACTCTGGTCCGTCGTCAGCTGTCATGGAGCACGTCAACGTTTTGAAGGCGCAGAATTGGCAGGCCTTTCAAGTTCGATTCGAGGAAGATGAGCTTTGGCAATTTGCGCACGGTACGGGAGTCAAAGAGATGGAAAGTATGAGTAAGATTGTACAAGGCGTTGGCGTTGATGGAGACGCGGGGAAGAGACAGAAGAAAGAGTTTCTGGAAGCCGTCGGTATCAAGTGAAAACTAAACAGCATACGAACCGAAACGTACATGCCTTGCGCTGATGCAAGATTTGGTGGTGTTCAAACACTATATTATACTACTAGTCAGACATCTTGATCCAGAGCGTTGGCTCTGTAAAGGGTCAGTATCTGGCCAGGCCCCAGTCGGTATGTCTCGGAAGTCAAGCCTGGGCGTCTCCATTACTGCCAAACTTTCTTTTAGCCTGGTGAGTATACCACAAAGATCAACATAATCAGTTAGGTTGAGTAGTTACGCGTTACATCGCTGACTCGCTGAATCGAGGGCAGCCTTGGTATAGCTTCCATGGATGCTTCCTTTTCCGGAAAAACGGTTGTCTGGAACATGGAAAACGACAAAGTGGTGTCACAGTACGTGCTACCTGAACAAAGCAGTTACGGCCTCTCTCTCGGCCAATACCCTCTCTCATCGGACGGATATCAATGGCGGGTGGTTTTTTTTTTCTCCAACGAGAATGTGTATTCAAGGTTCTTGATGGTGAAGCATACGCTTTCGACCGGAGCACCCCGCGTTCGATGATGATCGTAATAAAATTCAAGATTTTGTATGCATTAATGTCCTTTTTATATTAAATCCAGTCTCATCTACCAAAGCGCTACAACATATCGTAGAGTAGCCGATGGAGAAACTTGATGTAAGACGTATAGACTATTCTAAGATGTCATTTGTGGTTGGCCCGAGCGCCGCGAGATCGCATCTCGAATGATAATGAGAAAAGTCTCCCGCGGCACACAAAACCACCCCACCAACGTCGCCATACCCAATTCCCTCCACGCTCGCTATGTCTGCACCGAGCCGATGCCTAGTCACGGCCTCTATGAATCTAACGACTACACCAGCGGCGCGCATTGCGCATCGGACCTTCGCTTCCACCAGATCGAATTCGGCTGCATTATCACGACAGACAACGACAGGACAGACAAGATGTTTCCGGGAATTACAGAGAATACGAATCCATAGTGGCAAGATTGCGGGTACCTGTCAGGGGCAGACGCGATCCTTTTCACAGTCGGCGTCGCGCAGCAAGCTCAAGACGATTGATCAGATCAAGGCGAGGAACAAAGGCGGAGTACGTTCCACGCTTTCTCGGACATGAACACTGGATTTCAATAGATGTGAATATTGGATCATAAGCTGATGTCTTGCGCAGCCATTCAACCTCACAGCAGGTATCCTTTTTATCGCAACCTGCGGAGGACTATGGGCCTACTTCACATACGAGAAAGAGCGTCTTGCGCGGAAGCGAATAGCAGAACAAACAAAGGGCATTGGCAAACCCAAAGTAGGCGGACCATTCCAACTTGTTGACCAGGACGGCAAGGTATTCAGCAATGAAGACATGCTAGGCAAATACTCACTGGTACGTCAAAACATCGTTGTGGTGTTGCGTGAACGGCTATAGTAATAAGGCTTCTAGGTGTACTTTGGCTTCACCCACTGCCCCGACATCTGCCCCGACGAGCTCGATAAAATGGCCCTCATGTACGACAAAGTCGTCGCCGAATGCGGCAATGTTCTCCTCCCCATAATGATCACATGCGACCCCGCGCGCGACAACCCCAAAGTGCTCAAGGAATACCTGGCAGAATTCCATCCCGACTTCATTGGCTTGACGGGCGACTACGAACAGATCAAGAGCGTTTGCAAAGCGTACAGGGTCTACTTTAGTACGCCAAGCAGTGTAAAGCCAGGCCAGGACTACCTAGTAGACCACAGCATCTACTTTTATCTGATGGGTAAGCTCTTTCTGTGGTACGATGAAGTGGTTGGTAGCTAACATCAAGCTACAGACCCCGAAGGCGATTTCGTCGAGGCTATTGGTAGGAATTTCACCGCGGATCAAGCGGCAAAGGTCATTTCAGATCATATCAAGGACTGGGAGAAGCCGCTCAAGAAGGAGACGAGATGGGAGTAGATGGGCGAATAGTGAATGTGCGAAGATGCAGTATCTGCGCTTCTATGTCTCCAGGAGAGAGCAATACGGAATGCGTGGTAGAACATTAGTGTAGGAATACGGCCATGACAGACGTGTACTATAATGTATTAAGAGACATGTAAATAAGACTTCACATGGAAGCACATGATGGAGACTGTGTAGCAGTGTATAGTGTATTATAACATTAAAATGCATTAATCAGTTCAGTCTAACAAGAAAGCTTACAGCATGACGTTACGTTACATCCAGAGACATGGAAAAAGAACCTACCTCTGCACCTACGCCCCCTCTCACCTAAGGCCTAAGATACTTCGTTCCACGTCTGGTACTCCCCAGCGGCACATCATCTCCATGTAGCCTCTTCCTATTCTCCTCCATCAACCTCTGATACTCTTTCTCGTTCACGTACTCCTCCACCACGCGCTTAGTCTTTGCCTTACGTATCGCCTGCCCCGCAGCTGCTGCCTTGCTAACCTTGGTCGTGGACTTGGTAACTTGAGTGACCCTCTTCCTACCAGTGTTTTTCTTCTCAGGAAGGATAGAGGAACGTGTTTCTGTCAGTGGCTTTGACGGCTTCTTCACCTTGGGCTTGGGCTGGGGTTTGGGCAAGATGACTTGTTCATTATCATCATCATCATCCTTTTCTTCTTCTGATGATTCGTTTGAGTTGAAGTGAACTTTTCTATTTCCCGAGACTGACACCGAGGAGGTTGCGGTGCTTGTGATTTTCGGCTTCTTGGGTTCGGGCGTGTACGGCTTTGCGCCGACGCTGAGTTTACGTTTGATTTTCACGGGGGTCTTGCCTGGCGTGGTGGCGGTGACAACGACTGGCTTTGTGGTAGGTGCTGTCACAGGGCTCTTGGGAGGGCGTCCGCGAGGGCGCTTTGGCGACACAATGGCTTGAGGACTGGTGGCCGTGATCTTTACAGACGCCAATGTCTTTGTGGGGCTTTTCGGTGTCGCAGGAGCGGTGCTGACGCCGCTTTGGCGACGGGGACTGGCTTCGATGGCTTCTTTGCGGGTGCGATCGATTCTGCGGGAAACGGAGGACGTGCCCAGTAACGCTGCTGCTTCTTGGATTTTACGCTCTTTTTCAGCGGCTTCGAGCGACTTCTCATCGGCAAGATGGGCTTTCTCTGCTGCGAGACGGGCTTCTTCCTTTGCCTCCTGAGCTTTCTTCAACAAGGCTTCCGTTCTTTCCTTTGCTTGGCGTGCCTTTTCCTTCACCTGGGTAATTTCCTTCTGTCGGGATATTGTGATGTTTGAGACTGGTGTTTTCGAGGGCTCGGCTCCAGTCGGCTTGCTAGGGGTGTTTAGACGGTCGATAAGCGCAGTCATCGACTGAGTAGTCTCGATAGAGCCAGTTGGTGCACTGCTGCCAATGACAGGCGTGCGAGGCTTGGTGGGTGTGGTGTTCACAGCACGTCGAATCTCGGTCGGTGCTACGTTGATGTTAGTGTGGGCATGTTGTAGGTGGACTCAATATTTACTTTGTGATCCAACTACAATCTCTTCTAAGAAGATTCGAGGCACATAATCCTTCCTAATTTGTTCCTTCATGTTTGTCCCATTTGAGAAGTCTTTAACAGCTCTCGCAAGATTTGTTGAAGTTCCTAGCTTGCTATTGCTGATCTGGAGCTGGATATCTCTAGGGGATACAGGGAGCTTGAAGCGCGATCCAGAGTCATATCTTGAAAGGTTCTTATACCGCTCAAGGTGGGGGTGGTCATAGGGCACATTGGTCCCCACAATCTTGCCCTCCGTTTTCAGCTTTTTGTTTGACTCTTTGAGATCGAAGTCGATTTTCAAACTTTCCCAGTGTGCCATCCGAAAGGTCTCTGGGAAGTGCAAAGCCGCTGGAATGGTCCTGGCCCATTGTTCTGGGTCATTTTTGGGACCACCGTACTTGAATATCCTCTCAAGTTCCACTTTTCTCTCGTTGTAGGGCATTGAATGCCGAATATCCTTGTGGGCGTCGCCGATTTTCTCGTCTTCCCGGTATAGAGCGTCAATTACAGATGGCGTATAATATTCTGGAAGCTCGTCCTCGCTCACTAGGATGGAAGAGTCAAGACTCTCTAGGGGAGGGGAGGAGGATTCTTGGGCAGCATCCTCAAAGTCATGTTGTACTTCTCGAACCAGAGCTCGCGCGCGTCGGTAGAGAGCAGGGTCATAGTTGTGGCCTTGCTGAGAGAGTCGTTGGACAAGAGCCTCGTCAATGGCATCGACGCGGTTGATAAAGGTCTCAGGAGAATCGTTGCCACCTTCTTCAGCTATGTAGTTGATCGCTTGAGCAAGACGGCGGTCGTTGAGTTGACGCTGCGTTGGCTGCGTTGGCTGCTCGTCACCCAGTGACATACTATCCTCAGAGCCATAGCCGTTAAGAGCGGACGATTGACCACTGTATCTGTAGACCATTTTGTGCTCAGTTCTGAGGATGTTGGCTCACGATGGTGTGTATGCCTACACAGATTAGTATATGCCATTTCGAAACTCCCGGAGCAAACACACCAAGACGTCTGCACTTTTGGCAGAGTTGAATCAGATTGTGTGAGAAAAGATGAATACACTTGTTATGACAGCAACCCAGATTTGAGTAAGAAGGTGTGTGAAGGTGCCTTTGTCATGGAAGAGAACAAAGGCGCGCCGGAAGCGCACAGCTGTGATACTTCCGCAAACGGCGATTATTCGCGATCTTGTTTGACCGTAGCCGCCAAACATCATCTGCTTTGTGCGCGGCGAAAATTTCACGTCAAGTAGTGTAGCCATTGTGATGCAAGTGGTTGATGTTATTCTGCTGCTGTGCAAGGACCCTGGTGCAAGGGGTGATACGGCTGCACTTGTCCTCAGCTATCTCGCGAGCTCGGTGGAACTGTCGCTGTGATTGCGGATGATAGCAAGAGCAAGAATTGGACAAGACGGATGAATGAAAGGAGAGAAGAGGTGACGTAAAAGTATAGGCTCTGGACAGATTTTTGGAGTTTTTGAGATGCGTGAAGGATGCTCCAGTGCTCCAAGAACAGTAGGCTTGCACCCATTGGCTAGCAGACGGAGCAATAGATGGAGCGGACTTTGTTTGATAAGCTCCCCCTATCTCGCATGGCCTCTCATGTTCGTACTCAGGGCGGTTGAGATGCGAGCAGGCTCCATGCGATGCGGGGAAAGAAGGGATGAGGTCTTGTTGGTCTTGTCGGTCTTGGATAAGGAAATACCGGGGCGCTTGGAAGCTGTGCCTCGGCTTGTGGACAGCTCGCATTGCGCCACTACTCAAGGGACATGTGCTAGCAGGTTATGTGAAGATCGATTTGTTTGATCTCGGCCTGACCACATTCAACTACCGTACAGGAGCAATTTGGGTTCTGTCTAACTGCAAAAAGTCGCTGGTAACCGCCTATTGGCTTATCGGCAATGTCAGGTAAGCATCTGGACCTGGGTAATATGTGCATGCACTGGCACTAATCAGCCTCACCACCACAGCACTCTCTTATGTCGCTCCTGCAGCAGCGGCGGCAGCAGCCAGTCTCGCCTATCTTGATGGCCGCCATGGCTTCACTTACGACTGGCCCTTTTTCTACTCCATGATCAGCAGCCAAATCTCAGGCGCCGTCCGCGAACGACACGATACCCTCAATCTCTTCTATGACCTCGAAAAACACGCAAAGTCCGCCCTGCGCGCGAACCAAACCTTCCTCATCTTCTGCGGAAAATCATGGACCTATGCGCAGGCCTATGACACCGTGCTCAGATATGGAACGTGGTTGAAGAGTAGGGGGGTGGACAAGGGGGATATTGTCGCAATGGATTTTGTGAACTCGGAAGTCTTCATCTGGGTCTGGTTTGGATTGTGGAGCATTGGCGCGAAGCCTGCTTTTATCAACTACAACCTCACTGCAAAGCCGCTTGTTCACACCATCAAAACAAGCACTGCGCGATTGGTACTGGTAGATGCAGAAGGCAAGGCCAAGTTCAGCCAGCCTGTGCTCGAGGAGAATGGCCTCTCTCGGGTGGATGGCGCAGACAAGGTCGAATACACCTTTGAGATGGAGCAGGCGGATGTCCCAAAGTCCGTCAGGAACCAGACGCAGACGCCACAAGCCGCCGTTGAAGCAGGCGCCGTATCAGAGCCCCAATCGGTACATAGAAACATCGAGATCATCTTCTTCGATGAGGCCCTCACATCCCACATCCTCACATACCCGCCAACACGCCTCCCAGATGCCGTCCGATCGGGCCAGAAGCGGACCAGCATGGCTATGCTCATCTACACATCCGGCACAACAGGGCTGCCCAAACCGGCCGTAATGCCCTGGGGCAAATGCACCGTTGCTTCAAAAGTTGCTGCGAGCTGGCTCAACCTCAAGAATGATATCGTCCACACGTCCATGCCGCTCTACCATAGCTCCGCCTCGGTTCTCGGCGTATGTGCAGTCCTCGGGTCAGGAAACACAATCTGCCTATCCAAGAAATTCTCCCACAAGACATTCTGGACCGAAGTCCGCGACTCCAACGCCACCATTCTACAATACGTTGGCGAAACATGTCGCTACCTTCTCTCTGCGCCCGCCTCACCCCTCGACAAACAGCACAAGATTCGCGCCGCCTTTGGTAACGGCCTAAGACCCGATGTCTGGGAACCCTTTAAGCAGCGCTTCGGCATCGAAACAATCTACGAGTTCTACGCCGCCACCGAAGCTCCCGTCGGCCTCTTCAACCGCTCCACAAACGCCTTCTCCAGCGGCGCAATCGCTCGCAACGGTACACTAGGCAATGCCCTCTTATCCAAGAAACTCGCAATCGTACGCATGGATCCCGAATCCGACCCCCCAGAGCCCGTCCGCGACCCCAAAACAGGCTTCTGCCAGCGCTGCGACGACAACGAACCCGGCGAGCTCCTAGCCAAACTCGACGCCGCGAACATTGAGAACAGCTTCCAGGGCTACTACGGCAACGAAAAAGCAACGAGCAGCAAGATCATACGCAACGTCATGGAAAAGGGTGACGCGTACTTCCGCTCCGGAGACCTAATGCGCTGGGATGACGAAGGGCGGTTCTGGTTCGTAGACCGTCTGGGCGACACATTCCGCTGGAAGGCAGAAAATGTATCGACGGCAGAAGTAAGCCAAGTCCTCGGTACCCATCCTGCTGTCGACGAAGCGAATGTCTACGGTGTCCAGGTCCCCCGCCACGACGGACGAGCTGGGTGCGCGGCCGTGGTGCTCAAGAACGGCGAGTCGGCGCCTAGCGAGCACATGCTGAAGTCCCTGGCTCAACATGTCAAGAAGGAGCTACCAGCGTTTGCCGTGCCCGTGTGGCTGCGCTTCACAAAGGAAATGCAAATTACCGGTACTAATAAACAGCAGAAGACTGCGTTGCAGAAGGAGGGCATTGATCCGCAGCTTGTGGAGCAGGCGGGCGATGCTATTTATTGGTTAAAGGATGGGACCTATGTCAAGTTCACAAAGGGCGATTTGGATATTATCGAGGGGGGTGGGGTCAAGCTTTGAAGCATCATCAGTCTTATTTTGTTTAATTATACATACATATATATATAGCAAGCCAGCGATGGATTACTTGATTTGAGTTGTTGTAGATTTGGATTAATTGCGAAATTAGTGGGTAGATTATAGCGGAAACTACTTGGCCGCTGCTTTGCTTTTGCGTGTCTTTTTCGCCTTCTTCTTCGTAGGCTCAGAATACAAGTCCTCGTTTGAATCGTCTGCCGACTCGGCGTCTTCTTGTTCTGCCAGTGATGTAGTTTTACTTGCAGCCTTCCTCTTCCTTCGTGCAGGAGCGGCATTCTCCTCATCCACCTGTGCCTCCTGTTCCTCTCCTCCACCACCACTACCCCTAGCACCGTCCCTTTCTGCCAACTTACTCAATGCGGCACCCAATCTTTTCCCTGTAGCCCCTGTCCCCTTCTTCTTACCACTCGGCCCGCTCCCTGCAGCATTACCACGCACTCTAGGTGCAAACGCGCCCGCACCAACAGCACCCTCAAAAAAGCGCGTGATGTTTGCCTGCGTACCTTCCTTCTCTCTGCGATTCATATCCCGAATGACAGGGACAAGCACCTCATCCGTCTTTTCCCACGACCAGCCAATCTGCGAGCTCAGAAATGTCCGAAGCGAAGCGAGATCTGGTACACCCCATTGAAACGGCTCAGGGTCTGAATCAACTTCAGGATGCAGATATGCTTCAGCGACGCGTGGGTCCGGGAAGTTCGGCGGAAGAAAGAGTTTGGTACCTTGGTTCTTGCGGAACCTCTTGCGGAAGGGGTTCTTCGCATCTTCATCCTTTCTGATCTGGCCGCTCTGTACGCCATCCCACCATGCTCTGAACGCCTCTAGGGTCTGGAACTCGGACAGGATTTCTAGCGCAGTAACGGGCCCGATACCAGGGATGCCTGTCGTGTAATCCGAGCCGAGAAGCTGCGCAATAGCAATCATTTTCTCGCGTGTGAGACTGAATTCGGAGGCGAGGTCTTGTGCAAGATAGCATTCGACGAATTTCGCTGCGTTGAACATATTCTTGTATACACGTGTGCCACCGAAGAGGAACGTATCTGAATCATCTGTCACAATACCATCAACGAGACCCAGGTTGACAAGCTCGGCGCATTGCGCTTCTGCTTCCATGGGCGCAGTGACGTACGGCAGTCCGAACAAAGTAAGCAGTTGCTGGCATTCGGCTATCATGGTTTGCGTAACTTCATCCGCGTCTCGGCGATCCTTTTTCTGCTGCGCGCGCAATTGCTTGAGTTCTTCGTCAAAGTCTACGCGTGTGGCTGTGTTGTTGGTGAGTTCTTGAGCAAAGCGCGCGTGTTCCTCTGCTTCTTTGGCGAGAGAGGCAAAGAGTTCTTCGTCCTCGGGGTCAGAGTATTGATCAGATTCATGATCTTCCGGATCGCCCAGAGGTGCATTTTCGTCTGCTACGCCATTATAGGGTACTACGGGTTTTGTGAGGTCGTCCGGTCCTTGCAAGGGTGACAGCTCTCTCGGAGGTCTATGTTGCTTCTCTTGGCGGATTGGCACATCTTCGAATACCGGCGAAGGCGACTTGGATAGCGAAACAGCAGATTCAAGTACAGGAGTGGGCCCAGTTTGTATTGGTACGTCTTCGAACTCTTCCGACGGGGATCTCGAACGCTCCCGCGCAGGTGGCTTTTCTTCTTCCACACCCTTTGCCTTCTGCGCTTGTCTATCTTCTTCGGGCTCACTTTCGGTCCATTCTACTGGCTCATCATCTGAGTCTCCCGCGAAGGGAGTCTTCTTCACTAACGCAGGAACTTGACGAGGTGGTGACCGTTGTTGTGGAGAAAGTGGCTTTGGGGGTTCCGCTCTGACTTTGTCTGCTAGATCGCCCATCCTGAGCTCGGAATCCTCGATTATCACATCTTCCATCTTAGCATTGGCCCCTCCGTCAGAGTCGATTGCGATCACTTCCCGTTGGCTTTGACTGGCAGGTGCATCGAGATCGATGATCTCCTGCTCGTCTTGCTTCCGCAGGCTTGGTAATTGCTGGAACTGGAACCGAGACTTTTCTTCTTGACGAGCTTCTTCCCACTGGTGTTTCTCTTCCTGCCGTTGAGCATTGACCTCCTCTGCTATATCTCGTTGGCCATTGAACCAAGGAGGAAGTGGTGCAGCAGCTTTCTTCTCCTGTCCGTAATTCTTCTCAAAGCCACCTGCATTGTCCTCCTCGAGCTTGTCCATCTTCTTTTTACCAAGAAGAGAATTGCCCAGATTGAGTCTCTCAAATGGCAGTGGTCCGTCAAAGCCTGCAGCATTTGTTGACCTGTTTGCAGGCTTTACAGCAGGTACATGAGCTTGTAGCTTAGGTGACATCTGCTTTGGCTTAACAGGTCGCTTTGACTTGCGAGATTCTGCCAGTGCAGCCTGTAGATCCAGGTCATCTTCGCTACCGCTGTCTTCAAAGGGTCCTTTCGGGGCAAGTTTACTGCTGCGCTGATTAGCAAGCCTGGCAATGGCCATCCCTGAGCCTTTTGTACCAGCAAAAGGGTTGGCGTCGGCTGCGCGCTTCTGTTCAAAGACTTCACGCACTGGATCATCTTCCTCCTCCTCCTCCTTTTGCTCCGTCTCTTGCTGGTCTACTTGCATTGACAACGCAATGGCTTGCTGCAGTTGTTCGTTCTCAATGTCATCCCCTGCCTCATCCTCTAGATTATGCACGCCATCGATCGGTACGTTCTCCCAATCCTCATCTTCTTCGTTTTCATCAGCAAGGAATAAGGAGTCGGGATCTTGGCTGATTGGAGTAGCCCTCTGCGGCCTAGGCTGCACGATTTTCTCTTTTCTGGACTTGTAAAGTTGCCGGCGTCGTGTTGCTAGCTCGTTTGCAATGAACTCGCGGCCTTCCTTCTCTTGGGCACTGAGGCCTGCCTTGGGCTTCGGCAGTCGATTCAAGCCTTCAATCGGAACATCTTCGAAGTCTTCGTCGTCTTCCCATTCGTCGTCTTCAGCAGGACGCTCTGGTAGTTCCACATCAATTGGCTTATGTGCTTTGCCTTCTTCCTTGTTCAACACCACGCCTAGTGCCCAGCCACCTTCGACTCCGTCATTCTTCACAAGCACATATTCCCTGTCCCTCTCACCAGCAACGCGACTGAAACCACCAGCGCCAAATACATCGTCGTTCATGCCATTGAGATTCATCAATCGTTGCGTAAGGTCGTTGCGTTCGCGCACGCGTTCTATCTGGAATTTGGAGAAGGCCATTCTGTCAGGGAACATGGCGTCGAGCTGTTCTTTTGAGTGGCCCATTCTGAGTCGACTTCGCAGCCTAGCTGCATTCAAGATGTTGTATCGATCGGCGGGAGGTAAACTTTGGAAGAAATGCCCATCAAAGTCAATCTTGGAGAAGTCATAGACATTAATATCCTCGCCTCTATCAAACTGTCGTGCGTAGTCCTCGAGCTCTTCCAGTGACATAACCCTCGGGTCATTCGCAGCACCCATTTCCGACATGGACTTTCCCAAGTCCGGCAGGTGGTATTGGTCTTTCTTCTTGAATGTGCGATTTTGAATACGCTCTTGGGGTGTTTGCAGTATCTCTTCCGCGTACACCAAGTTGTCAGGTATCTCCTCCTCTTCTCGTTCCTCGCGCGGATGCTTCGCAGCCTCTTTCCTCTTCCTTTCCTCATCTTCAGCAGCCCTCTGCATCTGTATTGCTAACAACTTGCCAGCTGTTCTGACTGCATCTTCCCGTCTACCCTCGCGGCGCGACTTGCGGTTGCTAATAGTCTGTCGCTTCAGCGCCGGTGCGCCACCGTCGAACACGAACACAGGCTTGATGCCGATGAAGAGGAGCTTGCATATTCGACGGAAGAAACCGACAATATGGCTGTTTCGCAGCGCGTTTCCTTCCTTGTCGCGCACCGCTTTGAGGAACTGGTAAATCCATATAGAGGCATCGACGGCGAGCCGCTTCTTGTTCAGCGTTTCAATCTTGATCGGCCTTGCGCAAGGCTGCAATACTGTCCAGAGCGCGGTAACACCCATTTGGCGCTCTTCTATGGACCTTTTCCATCGGTCTCAGCAGGTGAGAGTCTTACAGTCGTGACTTGGGTGACTTCTGCCTGGTGAAGGTTGCCTTGTGATCGCGCGTTCAAAGCGCGTTTTCGATGACGACATGCCAAGCCGCAGCATATCGTCGCAGTTACCTAAATACAAATGCGAAGAATACATGAGCCCTCCTAGTATTCAGAAGCGTGGTGAACAACACTGTTTGGAGACTTCAATATGCTAGTTATACATCCCTACTGAGGTAAAAATCATCAACCAGAAGAATACAGGAGCCCTTCTAGCATTGAAAAGAGTCATATAAAACGCTGTTTGGAGACTTCGGTTAGCCAGGTATACAACTCTAGCAAGGCAACAATCATTTGGCTAGCATCAAACCGTCGTGTATTAAAATTTTCCGATTATGATTTCTATCCAATCTAATCAGGTGTGTAGGTGAAGGTAATCTATAGTGCCGAACCCTCAAGTCCAAGGCCAACTCCGACATTCTGTACTTCATCTCTCTCCTCCTCATCGTCGCCAAAATCCCCTGCCTCGCCGTGATCTTCAAAATCCACAGCACCTGCGTCTGCATCGCCAAGCATACTGCCTTTATGCTGCTGCTTGCGTCTAGAGGTGCTTTGAGTGTCTTCAGCAGCAGAATCTGAGTCATCAAAGACCCTGCTTGGTTTCCTCTCAGTAGCAAAGCCGCTTCTATCGCCAGTAAATTCGAACATTGAGTTTGGACGATCATGGCTGATTTGTGGGACGCGTGAACGGCTCCCGAGAGCTGTGGCGTCTGCGGTAGTCGGCGGTGACATGGCAGACCACCAGCCACTAAGGCGTTTCGACAATGAAGGGCTATCAGAAACATCTAGCTGCTTCTCCGAATGTGTCACTATATCTGAAGGTGCTACTTTCTTATTGCGCGCAAATGCGAAGCCTAGAGGAAGGTTTACTGGTGAGCTAGGCCGCGATGGTCCTGCAGTGGACGAGGATTCAGAAGCGGAAATGGGGTATGGAACACCACTTCCGGGGCCATCGCTCTTTGTACGTTTGAGCAAGCTGCGGAGATCATCCTCGCTAAGGACGTTGACCATTTCGTCGTCGCGTGCACCACGAGGTTTGTATTTTCGTCTCCCTTCCATGATGACGTTTTCCAATTTGGCGCGGTTGCCAATAAACTTCAACTTAGGAAATGCGGATTGTTGGCCGACCTTCAGCATCCTGGCTAAGCGTTGAGGAGTAGGGTCAGTCAGTATATAGAGGAAGTCCGATGGTATAGACTTGGGCCAAATAGTGATGGTTCCACTGAAACGCTGTAACCAGAGTTCACTCCAATCTTGACCTAGCGGCCGTGGTAATAGCTCCAGATGGCGAAGGACCTTGAGCCATTTGTACAGATCGAGTTTGAGATACTGCTCTGTGGCCGAACCAAGAAAACCACCTCTCCAGCCGCGACCACGCCTGTGGGTGACAGGCCGGCCAACTGATCCGCGAGACGAGAAGAAGAAGATGTTGATATGTGGATTGACTTGGCTTACAATCGAGAAGCGGACATTAAAATGCAGGTTGAGAGCCTTCAGGGGTATGTCGGTCCTGTATGGTATAATGTCAGTGGTTGTTGACAAATGTAAATAGATTGTTTAATGGGTGTTTTATTGGTAAATAGAAAAAGATCGCCCAGAAGAGCTTTCCGTTTGACGTACCTGAGACTACCATCCTTCCATTTGTGGCCAAAGGAATAGGGAGACAGGGTCCCGTCCCAATTCTTCTTCATTAGCACGACTGGATTGAGAATCCCAGGGACGGCAGCTGACGCCAGAACGGCGGACCAGATAACACAATCTGGCGCTGTGATGTAATTCGCTAGAATGGTTGGCGAGTGAGGGTCCGAAGGAACACAGGAAACATTGAGAATACGTCCTGTTCGTTGGTATGCTTCCTTGAAAGTCATACTCCCACGCGTCATCCAGGCACATCTCTTCGCCCAGTCGACACTATCGAATCTGGCTCCGGTCTTCCACCACCTCTTTGACCATGTGAGAATTCCTTCGTGGCAAGCTGTGATGCGATGAGCTAGAGCTGGTACAAGGAGCTTCTTAAGCTCATCATCGGTCCTTGTACATAGTAGCGCAGCAACAAGGGCACCGCCTGATGTACCGGTAATGACTTCTGGTAATAGGTCGGCATCAATGAGGGCCTTGGCGACACCGAAATGGTAGTATGCAAATGTGGCTCCTCCAGAAAGACAGAGGGCTGTTCGCCCAAAATTGCTGCCCATGTGTTTGAAAAGCGCGCGCTTGTTTTCCGCATCGAGCTGCGTCGTTGTCAGGAGGAATTTGAGGGAAGCTTCGGCTTCGTCGACGAATTTTTGGACAAGGTCTTTCGTGCCGTAATATGTCTCACTGTACAATCGCGGATTCTCAAACCCGACCCAGTTGTTCTTCATGCATGCCTCCAACAGCGCACGGAGATCCTCGATGGCTGTGTGCTGTCCGGCGCTGGTCTTCTGTCCCGAGGGCTTGTTCTCTTCCGCCTCGGCCTTTTGCCTTAGTTTGACCATCTGTTGGTACACTTTTGCGACAGTCTTGCTGTCATAGTAGGCGTAGTCCGGCTTTGTCTTCCACGAATCATTGCCCAGATATGTGTCCAGCTCCTTTGCGGCTTTTATCCATTCTTGGTATGAAGTTGCATCTTCTAGTCGCTGTCGTAGTCGCTGGCGGGTGCCTCGCCATGTAATCCAGTGCTCATATAGGTAGATGTACAATCGCGTGAAGACGTAGGCTATGCTCAAGAAGAGCAGCCATCCAAGTACCACTAGCAGCAGCGGCCACTTGACAAGCACATATGAGAAGCCTTCGCGCGTCTCGTCCTTGCCCCGCCGTGGCGGCGCCTTGCTCTTCTTGCGCCGCTTGACTCGCTGATGGACGGGTCGCCAATCATTTTGCGCCGTGATGAAAGTTCGCTCAGGGGGCGGAGATGTGAGGTCTTCGGCCGATGGTGATGGATTCTCGGGCGCAGCTAAAGCCTGCGCAAATTCGACAAAGTGGTCTTCCTCGACGAAGTCGTTGGCATAGTCAGGGAGTAGGGTGAAGTCGAAGCCCGCGGCGGAATACGGCTCGGGGCCATCCGTCTTTTTGTCTACATCAGCCATTGGGGTATAATAATATTGGGTGCGGGTTGCATTGTCGACAAGATGAGATATGAGGGCTCAGGTGAGGTCAAATGGGCGCGCTGAGCGTGACATGACATGTGAGGACACTCGAAGCCTGGACTCGATCGCGTACGTCACAGCCCAGGGCCGGCCTCGGAACCCTTCCGCCGATTTGTGCACAACATTCACGCACTTGTGCGCTCAACCCACTCCATCTTGCAATAGCGCACCACAAGGTAATCATCTTATTGCAATTCCTATGTTATATGTAATGCGCTGACTCTTGTACTTCAGCTTCGTAAGATACGGGGTATGCGGCCTCGATTCAGCCATGTTCAAAGCATCCTTCGTCCGCGACGGCTTCATCCACTGCAATCGAGGGCCCGGCGTTGCTTGATGACGCTTGCTATCGAGACGTCTTGCGATGATACCTCAGTAGCCGTAGTCAAGAAAGGGTGCAAGAATAATCGCACGACTGCACAAATACTCTTCCACAGAAAAGTGACATCAAACAACTCGGAATACCAGGGCGTACATCCAATAGTGTCGCTCCAGTCTCATCAGGAGAGCCTTGCAACACTTGTCGGTGAAGCAATCCGTTGCCTACCAATGCAGGATGGGGGCCTTCCCTCCGAGCATGACAGAACTGGGCCGACTCCAGTAGACATCACCACAAGGACACTACCCGACTTTGTTTCCGTCACTCGTGGGCCAGGCATGCGCAGTAATCTGTTCACTGGTCTTGACACCGCCAAGGGACTCGCTGTAGCATGGCAGGTACTACATTCTAGAAACTGATTGAACTCCCAGCTGACATGTCTCGCCAGAAACCACTAATCGGAGTCCATCACATGCAAGCACATGCACTCACCCCACGGCTCGTGAGCGCCCTCGATGCTTACAAAGAGCTGAATGAGCCCGAAGCTGAATATCTACCAAACGGAACAGTTGATCGGAACCCCGCCCAGACCCATGTTTCTCCCGACTTTCCGTTCTTGTCTGTTCTTGCTTCTGGCGGTCACACATTGCTCATACATTCAGCCTCGTTGACAGATCACCATGTACTGGGGAGTACAAACGATATTGCCATTGGAGAATGTCTGGATAAGATTGCACGTGTCGTACTACCTTCTGAAGTACTACAGGCAACGAAGAGCACCATGTACGGAGCACTTCTCGAAGATTTTGCATTCCCAGTTTCGTCGCAAGAGGAGCCTGCATCTCATGATACACCTACTCTGACATCAAATCTACCCGTTAATTCGGCTGATAATTACAAGTACACTTCCGACCATCAGTACAGCTGGTATGAGGTCCCATTGAACCATGAGGATTCAATGCTCAAAAATGTAACCGCATGGGGTTGGGCACTTAACCGACCGTTATCCAAATCAGGTGGGGGAATCAAGATCAACAGCCTAGAGATGAGCTTTTCTGGCATCACTACCATGGTTGAACGTATCGTTCGGTACGGCATGGACCCGATAACGAGAAAGCTGAACAAGAAGGAGCGAGCCGCTACCGACGTAAGCTTAGAAGAAAGGAGAGATCTGGCGCGTGAAACAATGCGTGCCGCTTTCGAACATGTTGCTTCCCGCGTCGTCCTGAGCCTGCAATCTCAACAGGAATTTATGGAAGCTAAGCCCGCAGTTGTCACGGCTGGCGGTGTCGCCGCGAACTCCTTCTTTCGTCACATGTAAGGTCTTCTCATAACAGCCTGACTGCATTCAGGCTCAAGTATCTACTAGCCTGGGGATATTATGAAGCTAACCTATTTTTAGACTTGCGAGCAATCTTTGTGCTCATGGGCTTTCTCACGTTGAACTCTATTTCCCCCCGTCAAACTTCTGCACAGATAACGCCGCCATGATTGCATGGACTGGCCTTGAAATGTTCGAAGCGGGACATGTCGATCTACTCAGCATTCGCGCGATCCGTAAATGGCCACTCGACAACCTTTTAGACCCTCCATCAGACGGATGAGCTTTAAACACCACATACCACACGCATGGCTGGTAGTATCACCTATCGCTTCGCAACTCTTCTTCGTTGTTGAGATATCAATTCGGTGATCGCTATCTCAGCTGCTAGCTCACGAATCATTGCGTAGTTGATTAAGCTCATGACGTTTCGACAGGTTGGCTGGCAGAGGCACTATCAGTACAGTATACACGGGACGGACGGTCCTTCCACTCTCCAACGATGGCCACCCTACAGCATACTTGGACTAAATGCATCTAGAGGAATTCATCTCCGCTCTTCTGAATGGATACAGCTTGGTCTCGTCTTGGCCTTCTCCTGATAGACGAATTGCTGCCAAGAAATTCTGTTTCTTATCCGAGTTTTTATGCTATAGAAGCAGCCTTGGCGATTTGTAGAGCAAGCCATTGTTGGTCAGCTCAAATCAGGGTTCAGGGCCATATCGTGGCATACCCTGCGTTCTCGGTTGTCCCTGGCCCTGTCACGACCACTTCAAATAGCCAGCAATTAGCCAAACAAGATGCACTTTAATTCTGCCGAATTTCCCCACGTTTCGCCAAATCAGTATATATAAAGGATTGATATATCTCTAAATTTGGTATTCTCCCAGGCTGGTGGCACACGTGTACCCGGCGGCTGTCCGTGTATATTGCACTTGCGAGATGGAATGCATGGCCTAGAGCATGGTGTTATCACCATCACAGCTGGCTAATGCAGTATCTCATGTTCAACCAATGTTACTAACGGGGCTGTGGTATCTGGGCTCGTATCTTTCATTTGTGTGCAGTATGGTTGCATGTACGCACAGGTCGAAAAAGCTCTATAACTCTCTCGCGCTGTCGCGATGAATTCGACGACGCCCAGGGACACGATCGGAATCTAGTCATCAGGTTTCTATCGAAGAATCCTTATCAATATGGGCCCTGCACGTAATAGTGTGCTGGTGCTGTTTGGTCTAGCCATCAGGTTAATCACCCTCTCTGCATTTGTATACGATTACTAAACTCTTGTAGCATTCGCGCAGCGCCTGCAGGCTTGAAGAACCGCCAAATTGAGCTTCTTCCACCGAAGCAAAGCGTATCTTGGGACACGGGCAGCCCGGAACCTACTACGGAATCACAGGATCCTGTCACGCCAAGCAAGCCGACTGATGCTTTCAGCCTCGGAACTCCTTCAGGATGGTTATCTTGGGAGACCGGCGGTCCTACAGCCACACCTGCTCCCGAGCCTGAATATCCTGCCCCATCAAAGCCAACAGACCAGTTCAGTATCGGAAAACCTTCTTACTGGATCTCATGGGCTACCAGTGGACCTGAACCAACATCAGTACCTGATGAACCAGACTACCCTGCGCCCAGGCCGAGTGATCAAATTAGTATCGGAAAGCCAAGTTACAGCATCTCTTGGGACGGTTCAGGCCCAGGTGGCACAACAACACCCGAACCATCGCCAACACCCTCTCCCTCTCCTGTATATCCTTCCATTACCTCCTTACCACCAGTATGGTCCAACTCCAGCACCACGACCAGCAAAGCAAGCTTGTCGAGTACAACCAAACTCTCTTCATCCACCAAGAAGCCCTCATCCACCCCGAAGCCCCCTCCCCCATCCTTTCCTTTTCCTCCATTTCCCTTCCCATACCCCCTCCCAGGCCCAAAGCCCACAACCACAAAAGCCCCTTATGTGAGCCTCTCACCACTCAGGTACAGCGTGAGCTGGGACTTGCAACAGCGGAAACCGCCCCCACCACCTTATACTCCGCATTGGCCAAAGACTATTTCGACGAAGAAGACGACTACTACTAAGACTACGTCGTCATCATCGACGTTGAAGAGTACTTCAAAGACTACGCCTACACCAACACCTACACCTACTTCTACTTCTACTCCTACTCCAACCCCCACTCCGACTCCGACTCCGACTCCGACTCCCACGCCAACACCAACATCATACGCACCACCCGACATCACTCTCGGTCCCCCAGGCTTCAGCGTATCATGGGGCCTCGACACACCGGCCGAGACGCCAGCACCCGATCCAGAAGCCGACCCGGAATATCCCAGTGACCCGGATGATGATGATGATGATGATGAAGACCCCTTTCCCACGCCCACGCAATCCAATGATATCGGTATTGGGAAACCTTCTGCAACTGTCATTTGGGGGAGATGAACGATGGAGGAAGTGGGTAAGCCAAGTGGTGGGTATAGTGGATATACATAGTTGCTAAAAGTGCAAGTTCAACTTGCAAAAGGGGGCCGGGTTTCCAAAATGTATAGTTGCGCCCGACTTGAGTTAACTCAAGGGAATTGACGATATGCTTCACTTGTTCATTCTGCCATAGAAACACTGTGCATATACTTGTTATGATAAATCTTAATTGGTGATGTCAAAGGTGATAATGTACATCATATCGCCGTTGGGGAAATTAATCGTAATACAAGGCAAAAGCGCCAAGAATACTTTATTCTTGAGCCTAATTAGGAAGACTGAGACTGTGTTGAGGCAGGCTTAGTGCGGACTTGCAGCTTCTTAGGCTTCTTCTTGACCTTGAGTTCTTCAGAAGTCGAATCCTGTTTCTTCTCGTCCCCTTTTTCTGATGCTTCCTTTTGCGACGGCGTCGCGCTTTCAATTTCTGTAGCTTCAGTCTCTTTTGGTGTCTCCGACAGTGATTCCGCTTGCTCTGTTTTGGGTTCCTCAGGGACAGTCTTCTTCTCTTCCGACTGGTCTTTCTCTCCTTTACCCTTTGAACCCAACTTTTTGGGTGCCTTCTTCACCTTGCTGGATGAGATAGAACTCGCCAGATCCTCGCCTTCCTGCACATTCTCAACCAGAAAGTTACTAGCCATGCAGCGTCCGCCGTTTTGCTTTCCAACGTCCATTGGACAAGCGCTAAACACGATGACAACATCTCGTTCAGCACGGAACCTAACAAAACACCGCTTCTTGCCCTTTGGTTCCTCAATACTAAGCGTCACGCCCTTTGTGCCTGCTCCATCGCTCTGTAGAGTACCTTCAGACTGCAGAGGCGCATTCATGAAGAGGTGTAGAGGTGTAGGCGCAATGTTGACCGAGATGTCTGCACCAACTGCCTTGGCACCCTTGAGTCCAGCCGTCTCGTTAATCTCCTTGAGCGCGAGGACGAGGTTTTCGGCACAACTACCGTGTTCGGCTGGCTTGTCTACACCCAGCGCAGCGTATTGATTTGCATCACATGCCGCCGTCAGGGTATCGTGTGCACCCGGTGATGAGTCTTCGATGAAGGTCAGGATTGGATTGCGGAGATTGGTCAGGAGCTCATCGTCAACTTCGGGGCAGAGCTTATGCGAGGCTGCGCGTGTATGTGGGAGGGAGAGGTACTCCATGGGAGGTTGGGACGAGTTCGAGGGATGAAGGGATGTGTATGCTGAGTAGGCGGCATAAACGGAGGATGCGTAGCCTGAACCTGTAGCAGCTATACAGTGTTAGTACGATTTTAGTAGTGACTGATATACATGAACGTACCAGCCATAGTTCCTGCGCCCACAGGCGTCTTTGAGGAAGTCATACAACTGTTCTGCATAGCTCTTGTTTGGATCGCGGTAATGGCTCGCCTTGAAAGCGCTGACGACAGACTTGGAGTCGGGTACTTCCACATTGGGCACATAGCTAGAGAAGCTCTTTCCAGTAGGTAGGTATGAAGACCATTTCTTTGTGTTCTCCTCGTTCTGCTTCTTCTCCTGCTCTGGGGTCGGCTTCTGCTCTGTCTCTTGCTTGTTCGCGCCACCCTTGTTGCGGTATGGGATTGAAGGTAGGTAGGATGCCCATGTGCGTTTGTTAGGCTGCTTCGAGGACGATGGTGCGGTTTTGGCCTTCTCGTCTGGGGTGGTATCGGGTGTTTGCTCAGACGAGTCTTTGGCCTTTTGGGTAGCATCGGCTGCTTGCTCAGGAGAGTCTTTTGACTTCTTGCTTGGAGTCTTGAATACTCTTCTCAGTCGATTGCGCCTCCTTGTCATCGCCTCTCTCATCCTCTTTCTTAAAATATTTCCCACTCTCTACCAGCGTCTCAGCATCTTTGCCTTCACCCTCGTCAACCGCTTTCTTCAACTCATCAGCCTCCCTCTTGACTTGTTCCTCATCCAACTCCTCCCCTGCACCATCGTCCTCATCCTCAGGCGGCGCGCCCAAGGTAAATGCCCACATACTAACCACCTGCTGCCCATACGTATTGATAACCTTGATAGTCCTACCCCTCGGCACAAAAGTCGCCACGCCATGGCGGGCAGGTATAGTCTGCAATTCCCCCGACATATCGTCGACAGTATTCGTGAAACCCTCGTATTCGTATGGCTTACTATGCTGTACCTTGTTCTTCTTGATGCGCTGCTTCTCGACAGCCGACAACACAGACACAAGCGCGAGTCCAGCGAGCGCGCGACGAGGAGGGATTTGAGGCGCCGTCTTGACAAAAAAACGCTAGCAAGGCCAGCAAGGAAAACAAAACAGGATGGTAGCTTAGTTGGAAACGGTCACTAGTGTAGTCTGGCTTCGTATATTGCCCTTCAGCAGACGCGTAGGCAGTCGTGGAGTGTCTACCATATTTACAGGGTTCGGTGACGTATGTGGTTGTACAAACACCTGTGGCTGCACAAGGCCATTCGCCCAAGAAACCCGGTCGCAAGTATGGCAGCCCTAGTGAACGGCTGCGCGAGCATGTTTGCTAGGATTGCGATTGTGGAGATGACGCAGCGTGATGGAACCTTGTTTTGAGATGGGAAAAGCAATGGGCGGGGGAGGCTGGTGGGCTGTTGGCATGGTGGCATGAACTGCTCGCTTAGACTTGCGGGAGCTCGTCACTACCTACTCCTGTGATATGAGGTGCGGGTTGTTGTGCAGACATTGTCTTTGTGCTGCGGATATATGTTGAAGAACTAAGCAGGTCTGAAGCCTTCTCGTGATACATTTGCTACCGTGCCGATAGCATCACCGAGTACGATAGATGTCTGCCGGGCGTACCAATCGGGGCTCGATGAAGCGTATGAAGCGTACATGTAGTTTTTCGGGATACTTGGGAGTTATACCTACATGAATGCGGGTGTATTCTGTAGACAGCATCCTGGGTTTGCAGCCCCAACACATGCAACTCTCGTTCCCGCAGCACCAGAAATCCAACCCAGATCTCGATCCGATCCGGTCCACAGCCTAGATATGCAGGGCCAACAATAGCCCATTCGCGCTATGGTCACTTACTGTACAGCGACTTACCGGTACAACCATACTTGGATACCCAGCACTACGGAGTAGGTAATAGTCCAGAGCATGCGGTCAAACCTTGGAACTCTCGCGTCCCGGACCGGCTACCAATACATGTAGGTATGCGCACGGAGTACATTCTGCAATTCTACGGGTCACGAGGGCACATGGCTGCAATGTTCCTTTGGGACTCGTTCGGTAAGCGGTAGGTCGGGGGTTCCATGGATGCCTTGCAGCTTTCTCGGTACGATTCCTTGGGCGCGTGACTGTCGGTAGATGTGTGGTTTTCGGAACCAAAACAACAATGCATGCTCATTTAAGATGGCTATGATGGATGCGAGACAGGCATCTTGTCGGGTTAATATTTGCGTTTGTAACGTCCAAAGCGTAGGTGCCCAAAGTCAAAAAGCTGTTGGGTGGGAGCGGAAACGGGTGAGCACGTGCGGGTAATGGTGAGGGGAGCGGCGGAAGAATTAGAAAGCAGTATCGCGGGCGGCGCCAAGTCTTCCTAAATAACAGTAGGAGTCTCCGCCGGTCCTACTCAAGAGATGTGCTCTTCGTATCTGTCATATCGCGCTCTCCGACCACAGCACGTGCCTGGCAGAGAGTGAGCATCTAGACACTGGACACGCGGATGGTACAGTAGTGCCCGGCCACAAAGTCCCCTATTCTATCCTTGTGCATCACATGAACCAAACATGCACTGTCACTGCCACTGTCACTGCAACTGCACTCCTCATACGTTGCGGTAGCCACAACAAGCACAACGATTGCTTCTTCGCCGCCACAGTCTATGCGTCAGCTTTGGCTGGCCTCTGCAGCTTTCGCGTCTCAACCTCAACCTTTCACATACCCGAGACAGGCGCCAAGTCTCCCTAGGCCCATGGAAGCCACCTGCTAAATCGAGACGTCGTTAGCTCTCCAGCAAGCTTCGCAGCGGCCCAGCATGTGCACCGGGCCCACACCCTCAAGCCACAGCCATCTTTCCGCGACTCTTGGCTCCAATACCCACTAGGGCGCCTGCACGTGGGTGGGTGAGAAGCAAGCCAGGAGAAAGCGCCTGTTCCCGCATCAAAAAGGAACAACGACCTTGTCCAGACTACGCAGCAATGGGAAACTGTTGGATTGCAAGCCAGCTGGAAGACATGGCGGACAGATGTCGAGACGACCAATGTAGGGAGGATGAGGCGAGCGGGGCACTTGACATGACGGCGACATGCTGACCATGCCGAATGCGCGTCGTCCCACCGGAAGTGATTGCATGCTGATGTCATACAAGATTGAACACGCCCGCGGCCCGTGTTGCGACTTTCACATGAAAGAACGTCGCTGTCGGTCTGAGCGAGCCAGAGAGGAGACGTGCATTGCCTTGCGCGCTGCGCGCATGCCGCATGTGCACATGAGAGTGCGAAACACGGACAACGGCCCCACGCAAGCAAGCAATGGCGCGCTTCACCTGCCCTTCAGCTGTGCGTCAAGCTTCTTGGTTAAGCTCTTGCGTCGTCCATGGTCCGAGTCAAAGTCCCAACCCAACACACACACACACTCTCACACAACCAACCAATCTCTTCATTCTTGCGTCGCTTCTTTCCTTCCGTGCCCACACTCTTCCTTCTATCCACATTTTACTCTCTTCATCCTTACCCGTCCATTTGCTGCCCTTGGCCGACACTATCGAACGCCGGCTGAGACGTTCTTTTTCGGCTTTGTTCAGTACTTGACGTCTTGTTCCCGACTCCCATATTCATCCATCTCACCTGACCCGCTCTCGACTCCGCTTTCCACCACCACCACCACCACTACCGCTACACCCTTTGTGAACGCTTACCATCACTACCACCACCACACCACACCACGACTTTCTTTCTTTCTTTCTTGCTTGCTTTCTTTCTATTTTTCAAGGCTCCATCTCCAGTATCCTCATCCAAAAATGGACTGCATAGAGGCTGCGGGCGCCAGGCGGGCCATGTCGCTCATGTTCACAGTCCCTGAGCGCTTCATCGGCTTCGCGCACATGGACCAAAAGACTTTCTTCGAACTCTCCGACTGGATCCTCGCAAACGTCGCGTCCACCATCAGCACCGACATCAGTGTCGAAGAGTCGCTATTCGTCTTCCTGGATATCGTCGCACAGGGGAACAGCTTCAGTCATGTCGCTTATGGCTGGGATCATGACCTTGAGCTGACACAGGGGTATGCTGCCCTTTGGATATTGTCCTCGCATTAATAACTATAACTGACTGTTATGCAGAATATTCCTAAACGTGCTCAACGCCCTCACCGTACTGCGCGAAAGCCGCGAAATCGCCGATTCATGTCCACCATTTACACAAACCCGTAAACGCTGGGAAGTCGCCCGGAAATGGAACCAAAAACGGTCTCGTATGGGTGGCGTGGGTGGCGCTGTGGGCGGAGTCGTCAGGATAGGTTACGACGAGATGTCGAGGGACGGCCTCGAAGTCGACCAGGAATGCCTCAAGGAGGCACTGATCGCCCTCAACAACTTCATCCACGAGAACGCCGACCATGACGAGTCATGATCGTGCTGTTGCTCCGTTTGTTTCCTTTGTTTGCATTGGTACCGGTGTTGATTTGGCGTTTGGATAACGACTTGGGTAGCGCATCGCATCGGCTGGAAAGATTGGGTTTGCGTTTTTCCTTGTTGTCTTGACACGAGTTTCCTTTGCTTCTTTCGTTTCGTATGTACATAGCTTGTACCTTCTTTCGCTCCGCTCTTTCGCAGGTCGAAGAAAAAAAATGCCATCATGGCTAGGCTTTGACAATGCCGCCTCCTCTCCAGACCCTACTACTGTTGCACATGTCCGTGTCGTCTTGCATCCGGGTCCCTGTCCTCCCAGCTTCAGTGTTGGGTGTGCATTGCGTCAGTTTCTCCACCTTCACCCCAACTCAACAGACCCCACAACGCCCTTACCCAGAACACCTAACCTCCCCTTGATTATTCCCAAACTCTCCTCGATCCTCTCCGCCGGCTCTCCCCTCTCCATCCTCATCAGCGCCAACGTGACCAACCCTGCATCCACATACGTCCTCCCCTTGAACCCCCTCCTCCCCACATCCCTCAACTCTTCTTCCGCCGCCTCGGCAATGCGCTGCCTCGCCTCAAGCACGCGCAGCACAGGGTTGTTCCGAGCATCGGGGAACGCAGATTGCGGCGGGGAGTTCATCATGGTATCCGAGGGTAGGTTGGGTGCCGTATTGCGCCTGGGGTCGAATTGCGAGAGCGAGGATGGGGAGTAGTGGGGGTTTGGTTGGACAGCGCCGAGGGAGGAGAGGCGTGAGGCAAAGGCTGGGTCACGACCATCGCTCAACACGGCTGATTGGGAAATTGCGTGTTAGTACAGTGTAATGGCAGTCTGCGCTTGGAAAGAATAATGGCATGCAACCGGCAACTCGGACTCACCATTCGTCTTCTCATTCGTAGCCTGCAACTCAGCGTCTACAGTGGGTCCATTGCCCTGTGTCTGTAACCCAGGCACCTTTTGCGTCGTTGTGGTCGTCGTCCATGTCGTTGTGGTACTAGTCGGTGCCCTTGTAGGATACTTCCTCGCCGCGCTGCCCGCAGCTTTTGCGCCTTTGGAAGCTGACGAACCCATCCTATGAGGGGTATTATGTATTTTGCTTTGTTGGGAGAGAGGGAGTGGGGTTGCAGTAAGCGTGCAGAATGTTGAGCTTGATAACGTTTTGTTGATAAGAGCGGAGACTTGACCTGCATGGAACGGCTGGGGGGGGATCTTTTGCGACAAAGCTTGGGCCAGGGGCCGATGATGTATTGGATGAGAAGGTATTGCATCATCGCCTGATAGGCGGTTGATCCTGGGGGTGTGCACTGCATTCGGTTCGTGTTTGTGAGGGCATCGATTGGGGAGCAATCAATCATTTCATTTTCTAGTTTAACCTTGTCGTGGCACGAATTGGTGTACGAGGAAAAATGGCTTCATGTACTACTCTACTGCAACTTTTCGTCCGCGCGATAATGGCCCGCGACAAGGAAAGCCAATTCCAACGCCTGTTTTTCGTTCAACCGCGGGTCGCAGTACGTAGTGTAGTTGAGACTCAGATCTTCATCTACTAGACCTTCACTTCCACCAGTACACTCTGTGACTGCATCACCGGTCAATTCAAGATGCATGCCACCCAGGAAAGAGTCATGCTGCTTGTGAATCTTGAGCGCAGACGAGAGCTCAGAGAAGATGCTGTTGAAGGAGCGCGTCTTGATACCTGTCGGTGTGCTGCGAGTGTTGCTATCGAGATGTCAGTGGTTGTACCCAGGTGTGACCTATTCGATTGTTCTTACCCGTGCATCGGGTCGCACTGCCAGACGACAACATGACCACTGCTCTTTACAGCCTCAATGTGTGCGCCTAGCATAGATTCAACCTTGTCTGCGCCATATCGCGTGATGAGCGTGATCTTGCCAATTTCCTTGTTAGGATTGACAATGTCGAGGAGCTCAACTAGCTCATCGTTCTTCATGGAAGGCCCAACCTTGATACCAATTGAGTTCTCAATACCACGGAAGTATTCGACATGACCACCGTCGATCTGACGCGTTCGATCGCCGATCCAGATGAAATGAGCCGAAGTATTGTACCAGCCCTTGCCATCGGTTGAAGGTTGCGAAGGCGTGTAGCCAGCTGGATGCTTGAGTCTCCTAGTCAGGCTCTGCTCATACTCCAAGACAAGGCCTTCATGGCTAGTGAACAGATCAACGGTTTGTAGCTGCCCTGAAGTATCTGCACCGATGGTCTTCATGAAGCGCAACGAGTCTGAGATACTGTGAACGATTTTGGAGTATTTGGCCTGCAGGTCTTCATCCCGGACATGGCCCAGTTCCCAGTCCAACGGATTATGCAGATCAGCAATACCGCTCGCAAGCTGTCCACGGATGTAGTTCAACGTGGTAGCAGAGTGGAAATAGGCGCTGACTAGTCTCTCGGGATCTACTCTCCTGGAATCAGGGTCATATCCGTTTAGGATATCACCTCGGAAGCTAGGAACCTCTTTGCCGTTTAAGATCTCTGTGGGGCTGGATCTGGGCTTCGCATACTGTCCCGCTATACGGCCAATGCGGATGACAGGCTTGTTGGAGCCCCAGATGAGAACCAAACTCATCTGCAAAAGAAGCTTGATCTTCGCGTCGATGGGATTGTCAGCGCAGTAAGAGAACAACTCAGCACAGTCACCGCCCTGGAGGAGGAATGATTTGCCAAGAGCAGCTTCGCGAAGACTGGCCTTCAGTCTGGAAATCTCAGTCGGCGTAACGATAGGTGGCAGACTGGAGAGTTTTGTGAGGGCAGCAGACACGGCTGCTTGATCCTCATATGTGACCACTTGCTTGATGGGTTTTGATCTCCATGCTGTGACAAGGTTAGCGCAAGAATTGTAGTGTTTACCTTGTTTTCTTACATTCTGGTGACCACCCTTGACTTTGGCTGTCGGCCGTGGTCGCTTGCTTCGGCCTTTCAGGTATCTGTGTTGAGTCCGCATTCGGTGCTGACGATGATGCCTGATGTTCTGGCTGTCCACCTGACGCTGCCATGAACTTAGTCACGTAGTCGGTCAATTTCGCGTGCCCCTCGTTATCCATGGTGTATGAAATACGCTTGAACAGGAATCTGAACGCTGCAAGAAGGTTTAGCTGGGACTATGAGTCAACTCGAAACGATGATATGGAATCTCGGCAAGCTCTCCTGCTGCAAACCGATGTGAATAAAGGACGTAAGCACATGACTCAGCCATACAAAAAACTGCAGTAAAAGCGGATTTACGCCTGAAAGACCGACAATGACGTAATTAGGCAAACCCACCTCGGGAGATATGTAGTCAGCAGTGTTGGAATTGGAAAGCTGCACGGGAATCGCAGGCTTCGCAGCGTGAAGTCATGGTTTGTGCGGCGTATTTAGGTATGGGAATGCTAAATGCCGCAAATAAAGTAGTGCATTTTGATTGTAGAAAACACAGCCAATAGCGGTCGCTCTTTTTTCCAATTGGTCACATTTTCTACAGCTTTCCGGGAGAGCTCTCTCTACCAACCCCACAGTCCCTCGGCTCTCAATTGTCGCAACACACTTGTTGTTCCTAGTACATCTCACATTGCACCGGAATTCTGAACCTGCTGCACGCCCTCCGACTTCAAAATGGCAGAGCCCCAACCCTCGACTGTTAAAGAAGGCGCCGCCGACCCGCATGCCCCCACCAGCACAGCCGAAGACCGCAAAGCCGCCGCCGCCCTCTCTACGCTCGATGCACAAGAAGGTGTCGACAACGGAGAGAAGAAGGAGGTAGACGGCAAAGCTCTGGATAAAGCGATGAAAGGTCTGAGTGTCAAGGAGAACAAACAGGGCGAGAAGAAGAGCGTCAAGATCGACGCTTCTGACGTAACACTTTTGGTACGTCAAGTCGGAAGCGGAGCATCAATGGGGCAGTCGACTAATGAATCAACAAAGGTGAATGAACTCGAGGTTTCGAAATCGAAAGCGACTGAGTTGCTTCGTGCGCACAATGGCAATGCGGTAAAGGCCATGACTGCCTTTGTCATGACGGCACCTTGAGAGTGTACGCATATGGGCTATAGATACCTAGGCTGAAGAGGATGCTAGCTGGCACTTTGGCAAGGCACGCCAAAACGCATACGTATACGTATATTCGAATGCGACCCGCTGCCGCATACAGGGGGCTCCGTCGCTGTACTGCTGGGATACACACCGGCTGCAGGAAACGACAGCAAAGTACTGCACATAACGCGGTACAAATATACGTACAGGGAGAAGAGCTCAGATTGTCTAACGTCAATTCATAAGCTATCCCAGAAGATTCGTACGAACTAATAGATATGCCTTCGTGTCCTATATCCGTCCTCGCTACAAGCAATACAAAGATGGGGTATCAGTATCAATGACATGTATGCAATCCTGCATAGCAAACAGAAAATCATGTTTTGGGAGCTTTCCTCCAGGGCCTCAATGGCCCGTCTACTCACTATGGTCACTAGCATAGAGCCATCACTCGTCGTCGCTGTTAGCAACAATGGGTCGCTTCCTCTTCTTTTTGCTAGCACCCGGTCGAGCTTTGCCCTTCTTTTTCTTGACTGCCACCACGGGTGTCATGTTGGACAATCTCTTACGCGTTCGACTAGACCTGCGACCTGGTAGAGTACCCTCAACATCCTCAGTGGTCGTGTCTTCAGCGTCTTCAGCGTCAGAAGTAGTCAAATTGACGTCTTCTTGCGAATTCTCCAAGACGAATTCCTCGTCTTCTACGTCTGTGTCTTGTACTTCTCTCGTTGCTTGACTGTCTCGTGAACCAAATAGGGCGTTATCTTCTCCACTTGCTTCCGATCCCATGTCGGCATCCGAGTCAGTGGACTCGTTCTTATTTTTACCCTTGCCTCTGGGCTTAGTCACCTTCTTCCGACCAGGCTTACCAGGGGCTGCCTTTCTTGCTTGCAGCGGCCCGGAACGAAGTCTGCTGGTAGGCTTCGTAGATTCTTCCTCCCGTCTCTTGGCTGCCTGCTTTGCTGCTTTGGCTGCTCTTGCTTTCGCCGTAGCTGCTAGGGTACGTGAACGGTCTTCGATGGACTGACTTAAGCTAGCAAGCGACTCCCTCTTCTTAGTCTTCGGCTTCGTCTGCTTGACATCTTCTGCCTTTCCACCTGGTTGTTTGAACTGCGCCGTCTTTTCTTTGGGATAGTTGTAGTTGAAGTACAGTTCTGTGCCTGCTTTGATGTCTGTTATTGCAAAGAGCGCGATTCGAAAGACCGTATTGCACAGCATGTTTTTCGGAAAACAGTTGGTGTATTTATCATCAGCGTTGTTGATGAAGCGTAATTTGTTCCCCATGTACGTGGCGTCGACTTCTTGTTCTAAATGGTAGTATTAGCCTAGCCATCTTTGTCCGCGAATTTGAAAAGAAGGCTTACTGGAGTTTAACCTGAACAAGTACATGGTCTTTTGGTAGTCGTATATCGTCACTCGACGATCACCTTCATTGACTGAAATAGCCTCACCAGTGTACTCGCCAATATACTCGCCGCTCTTGATGTCCTCACCCATGTACAGTCCAAAGCCATGGACTTCCGAGTGGCCCAGCAGCGTCTTTCGAGGGACCCCTCTTTGAATGGCAACGTTACCACAGCTTTTCTTCGCTAGATCCTCGTCATAGCGATTGACGGGGTCAAGGACTTCAGTTGCCCCGCACGAACCGCACAAATCAGCGTCGCACTCGCGGTTAAATTTGACGCAGAGGCAGGTACTCGACACACAAGCGCGTTTCACAGGACCTCTTGAGCAAGTGCAACCTGGATAGCGCCTGTTACATAACTGAGAGCAATTGCATGTCTTCTCGCAGTTGATGCCTTCCCTATAGCACCGACATTTTGCACTCTCACAACTGCCATTGTGATTGCATGGGAAGAAGGGCTTCCTTTTCTCCCAATGCGAGGTGATCTCCTGCTGCAACCACCAATTGCTGTTGAACTTTCCGGGAGGTGGCTTCGCGCCTTTACAAGCAATCATTTCCGATTCGGGGCAGACGGTAAACGCCTCCGGGTTTACGGGTAGCTTGTAGTTAATCACCTTCTCGATATCCGAGTCATCGTGGAAGTGTGCTGGTAAGGGGACCCCGTCATCGTCTTGCTCATCATCAACTTCATCGTCTTCGTGTATCTGTGATCGGCGACGTGATGGCTTGTCAACCGAACCCCGACGACTGGTTTCATCGGTGACATGTGTAAGGCGCTCCTCGTCGTCGGAATCCGTTTTCCACGAATCCTCAGGCACTTCCCTCAACTCTCCATGAAGGAGACAGTTATGTCTAGCAACGTTAATGTCTTGTCACAAAACATCCTCCTACACTTACTGGTAACAAACTCTGCACATAGCGTGTCTATATGTAAATGTCTCGGCAGTCTGTCCCTTCGCCGTCTTTCTCGTGATATGGTGCTGCATGACTTCAGATCGCTGAGCCAAGTACCAGATGCTGAAATTGCACTCTTGGAGGACGGCTGCACAGGCAATTGCCGCGATCCTCAGAGCTTTGGCCGTTGGCTCTCCGAGCTGCAACAAAAACTCTCGCCATTTTCTGTCGCTTCGATTGAACAGTATCGCCTTTTTCGACTGCCCATCGCGCTCGAATTCCTCGATGTGATAACGGTCTCTGTCGAACAAGGTAGTCCTGAAAGATGCGCTTGCTGGCAACGTGTTGTTGATTCGTGCGATGGCTTGTTCCGGCGCCAACAACCAATGTAAAATCTCATTCCAAGATACACCTATCTCGTTTAAAAAAGCCTCAACAGTGTCTTTATAGAAACGGCACTGCTCTTTTCGGAGGTCAAGAGGCCCATTCTCATCATGCGTCAGTTCGTACATGAAAGGCAGCGTGCTTAACAATGTCTCTCGACAGGTATAGTCTTCATCCTGGAAATAAGGTGTTGCAAGCAGTTTTGACTCATTGTCGGCTAATATGTTGTTCTCCAAGCTGACATACTCCTTGAAAGGGGGAATCGTGACCGCATCAGACCTGTATTTCGTCGTCGGTGCGACCAGGACGCTCTTGATTACGATATCCTTGGGTTTAGCCTTGACGTAGATCTCTTGGCTCATATCGGGAAGATGTTTGGTGTTGATGCTTTTGAATGGGACCTGTATCGTACGCATGTCTGCGAAGGGTGAAAGTTGCTGTTCATATCTCTCTGGCAAAGTCGAGTGCACTAGACGCTTCTGCTTACGGCTTCGTGCACGTAATTCTTGCTCTTGATAGGTTCTTTGGCGCATCATCCGGGACCAGGTCAAATACGCATGCGTTTCGTGTCGTCCCGCGATGCGATGCTTAAAACATGCGTCTATCGCTGAGCGTGTAGCTTCTAAGTCGTCTTCTGCAAAATTCGCGACTGCCAACTTGGCCTGATCGACGGCTTGATCATGGGTCACACCATCACCAGCAGATTTTGTATTGTCAGGCAGCAAATTGTCGGGTCGCACATCGACAGGTGGTTCAATTGAACGCTTAGTAGGCGTGTCTGACGGAGGATGGCTGGTGTAGTTGACACCATATGATCTATCTTCTCCTTGGAGAATCTCTGATGGCTGTTCCGGCGCGGAACCGCGGTTTTCCTCTCTTTTTATCAGACTAAATTCGACATTGGTAACGTTGGTGCTGCTGCTGCACACCAACGGGTCTCTGCTTTGACTGGGGCGCCGTCGTCGCAGAGGCGCCTCAGCATGGTCATCGTGCACATGCGCCAGAAAGGGCTCATTGGTTAAATCTTCATCTGGCGACCTGTCTAGAAGACGTGAGTTTGTCACTCCCATATTACCTCGCTTCGCCGAGGACGTCCGCTTCACCGGCTTGATTACTTTCCTTTTAGTGGGGGTTAATTCAGATCCCGTAGCCTGCGACTCACAAGCATTCGTAGGCTCAGAAGTTTCAGCGTCGGTGTTGTTCAAATCGAGGGTGCCACCGCGCTCAGGACTTGTGTTTACGCGACTGGATGTGGCCCGTTCGCGGTCGTCGTCGGGAGAACCGCCGATTGGTGGCAGGGAGTCGGATGCAACATTGTTCAAGGCTGGCTTACCGGGCTCAGTAACCGCAGCAGGCAGTGTGTTTTCATCGAGTTGATCTGGCGCAATCATTTGTGTGGATTCTATCGTCTGGGTAGGCTCACTAGGCACATGCAGGATGGGGGCCGTCAGATTTGGTAGGGTCGATTCCGAGTCGCGGACAGATGCAGCAGAGAATGTGTCGTCGTGCGGCATCATATGCGTCGCGGCGACCACTTCTGTTCTCACTGGTGATGCTTGGGCAATTTTAACAGGCTCTGGTATCTGCACGGGTGTTTCCGATGCGCTCGGGCTCGACTGTCGTGGAGCGGGACGCGGCGTAGCCGTCTGGATAGCAGGTAGAGATAACCCGATGCTGGCGAATACGGCCTGTGTCGAGCTCTCTGGAGGGTCCAGGTTGGAGGGCATGCCGGACTCTCCGGGCAGAATCTTTGCCTCAGGCAGTGCGGAGTGGACATGTTCAGCGGCTGCAGGCTGTTGTGGCACAAGCACCTCCGGTTCGTCCTCATCCGTCAGCTCAATGACATAGGTAGCTTTCGCAGACGGCGACCTCTCCCGTGCTCTTTCTGTAGGAGTTCCAGTATTTCGATTACTCGAGGCACGCGTTGGCGCCCGGTTCAACGCGAGCAGAAGCATATGTCTTCTTCTTTCTCTCTGCGTAGCAGCTTGTTCCCATTCTGTCTGCTGCTCTTGGATTTCAATACCATCATGATCGATTCTTGGGCGCTCTCTTCGCCTAACAGTGGGCGGAAGAAAAGTTTGGGGTTGGGGCTCATCGTCGTCTTCAAGAGTTATCGGGGTTAAGATTGAGTCTCCACGTGCCATTGTAGTGTATGAGGGTACAGCGTTTCTGGATAGAAATGGCCGAATTCCTCTACGTCTAGCGCGGAAGTGAATGGTGAGACGAGGTAGAGGTGGCGGGTTGCATGGTTTTGCGAATAATTCTTCGGTGTGTGTGTTTGAGAGAGAGAGAGAGAGAGAGAGAGAGAGTGTGTGTGTGTGTGTGTGAAGCGCCGGTGAAGTAAGCTTGAACGATTGTGAGGTCTGTTAGGTGACCCAGTCACGCTAAATCGCGGGGAAGCGCGTTGGCACGTGGTCTGCACTACCTACCCCCTGCCTCTGTTATGATCGCAATAGCCAGTCAAGTAAAAGCAGCTGTAATATCGCAAGGGGTGTACGAGAAGCGATGGTAGTGGCAAGATATGATAGTAATGATAATTATGTATTCTACAAGCGAGGGACTACTTGCCTGTTAGCCGCCCAACTCCCACGTGAACAATATCGTCGGCTCATCATCTGGAAATTACACAATAGCTCATTCTGCCCTCCAAACAACACATCTGAAGTAGTCCTATGACCCTTGTCCAAAGAGAGGTACAGACACGCACCCAGAATTTTGCAGGGCCATGTAATTATGTCCCCAAACCAAGCACCTAGAAGCTACAGTGACGAACAAGAAAGAAACGCTGCGCCAGACAGAATTTACGGGGCCCAACTTCAGCGAGCGGCTAATGGTGCTTGCTACAGTCACAAAGCAAAGTCATCATCTTACCAGATTCTCCGATTCTATCCTAGGAAATTCTGCTGCTGCTGTCCAGGCCGTGGAAAGACGCTCGTTGTAGGTACTTGATCTAGGCTCATGCCTCCCATTGTCCCTTGGCTGCCTGTATTCTGCCAACCCTGGCCAGTTTGTTGATTGACAAAAGCGCTCTGCCGGAAAGGATTGGTACTACCTGTCGCATGCACAGTAAGACCACCCTGCGGTGATGTTGCACTCTGTGGCGACGGTTGACGTGCAAATGGGTTTGTGCCTGTAGGTGTGGGTTGCAATGGCTGTTGTTGCATTGGCGCGAAGGGGGATTCCTGGATGGGTGACATTGAAAATGACGGTGAGTTGATAGGGGACTGCGACTGCTGAGAAAAACCAGTGTTCTGTTTTGCAAACGGATTTGTGGAAGTGCGATTGATTGAGCTTGCACCGGTAGGGCTGGTGAGCATCTTGGTGTCGCCCATGCCTGTCGTATTGGGCAGCATAGACTGTCGGAATGGGTTCGTGGAGGTCTGCTGCGGCTGCAGAGGCTCGGCGATTGTGGGTATCTGCATGTGCTGCTGCTGTTGTGAAAAGTCAGGCATACCATTTTGTGGTATTGAGGGCATAGGGCCCTGCGGGTTGAACGGCTGCGGTGTGTAACCACCGAAGCCGGCACCAGTGAACTGTGCCTGTAGTTGTGGTGCCGGAATTTGAGGTGCCTGTGATTGTTGCTGCATCTGGAACGGATTGGTGTTCTGCCCGTTTTGCATTGGAAAAGGCTGTGATTGCTGAGGAAAGCCGATGGTGGCCGTCTGTTGTGGCATCTGGAAGCCTTGCTGAAAGCCTGTCTGTTGCGGATACTGCTGTTGCATCATCGGCTGCGTGGCCATGGTTTGTTGATTGTCCTCGAGGGCCTCAAACAGATCAATCAGCGGCGCACTCGCAGAGGGTTTGGCCGGAGCCGCGGCCGGCTGACTGCTAGCATTGTTGGAGACTGCGGGTTTCGGGTCTAGCGACTTGCTAGCTCCGTTGGTGGTCTTGCCCCCATTCTTCTTTGCCTCCTTCTCGGCCATATATTGCCGTCGGTTGATTTCGAAGTCTTTATCGTTTAGATATTCCTCCAAGGACGCAGCCAGACTAGTTGGTGCGTGCTTGATCTTGGGGATTTCCAATCTCGTAGAATGCTCGTGTGATCTCGCAAGACTGAGGTATTGAACCACAGCTTCGGTCTGTTTGACAAAGGTGCGATACACTGCAAGGGCACGTGTCGCATCGGGTCGTGACAGCTCGAAGTAGTGCTCTGTTTAATCAGTACATAGTCACCGAGGAATCGCAAGTCGACCCACCGAGAATATTGATGGTGCCTTCGTTCATAACATGGAAGAGCACCAGGAGGTCCATTGTTAGCAAGCGGAAAGCCGTCATTGTAATTTCGTTCTCTGGTTCATCGTCGAATGGCTGTATACAGTCAGATGGGGCAACGCTAGCAGTTTGAGATTGCTTGCTCCACGTACCTGGCACTTGAGCAGCGCTCTGATCTGGTCCTGCACACTTTCTGCTTCCCGGAGGAGGCCCTTTTCTACACTTAGCCGCTTAAGCCGGCCCTCGCCGCCGCGGACATAGTCGACCTTTGTTGCGCCATATTCGATGGCTCGTCGGAGGAGGTATTCGGAATAGGTGCGGATGTTGTGTCCTTGTGTTTGTACTATTGCGTCCAGTGTCAGCAGCTGCCATGTGTCATGCCATGCTAGAAAAGAAGCCCCCCGTATGGTCGTTCCGCCATAGCCAGCACTGTGCTCCGTCCCGACCCAGGGCAATATTCGCAGACGTACCCTCTGTAAAGTGGTTGATTGCCAACTTCCTGTGCGGGCTCTGCGCCAGGAACTTGAGTGTAACGTCGGGCTCGCCCTCCCTTATCATGAGGTGTACGATGATCAGACTCTTGTACACGATAGTCCATGTCGAGTCGCGCAACCGGTTGGTGAGGGCGCGAAAGATCTCAGCGACGCCTGCCTCTCCGGCATGTGTCGCGACGAGGATATGTTCGACATACTTTGACTTGGGCGCTGCGAGCTACGGGGCCGGGTCAGCCTGCCTGTCTGCTGCTGGGAACAGCCGAACGGGGACGGGGAGGAGCGGCGCATAGCTACCTTGATCTTGGTGCCGCCCTTGACACTCTTCTCAAAGGAGCTGGCCATGGGTCACAGGGGATACTGCCGCGCCGACAGGTCGCTGCCCGATGGGCCCGCTGACGATGTTCTTGATGTTGGCCTGTTTACCGTGTCGCAATGGCTCTACTGGGTTTAGGACAGCATGGCGGCGCGGTCAAAGGATGGGAGGGAGTGTGGTATCAATACAAACAGGTCGGGCTCTGTGTAGATCGCGACACCCGACGTGGATGTCCGTTATTAGAGCGGACCGGGATAGAGGAGTGAAGCAGGGCCGCACGGTGGAGCATGCTCATGTCCAGTGGGCGATGACGCCGTGCGCCATGCACCCCAACACCCAGAGCCTTTCGGGTTTCCCCTCCACAAACACTGAAACTTTTCACAGACAACACCAAACACTCGACCATGTCCACCTCACCACCCCCCGAGGAGCGCGCAAAGGCCGACGCCGAGGCCCGCACAAAAGAGCAGGCTGAGCAGGCCGCCCTGCCCTACAAGTGGGACCAGACAATCAAGGACCTCGACATCACCATTACCATCGATGCAAAGTACAAAGGCAAAGACTTGGACATCAAGATCAGTCGCAACGCCCTCAAAGCCGGCATCAAGGGCCAGGAACCTTTTATCGATGTATGCCATAGCCCACTAGCATCACTGGGGTAGTAGTAACAGTCCAGGCTAACACCGTCTGCAGGGCGAGCTGCCCCACGCCATCCGTGTTGACGAGTCTACCTGGACACTGACGTCCACCGGCTCCCAGAAGGAAATCGCCATCCACCTCGACAAGGTGAACCAAATGGAGTGGTGGGCCCATGTAGTTACCACGGCGCCCAAGATCGACACGTCCAAGATACAGCCCGAGAACAGCAAGCTAGGCGACCTCGACGGAGAGACACGTGGCATGGTAGAGAAAATGATGTTCGATCAAAGGATGAAGGAACAGGGCAAGCCCACCAGTGACGAGCAGAAGAAGGCAGAAATTCTAGAAAAGTTCAAGAAGGAGCACCCTGAGATGGACTTTTCTAACGCCAAGTTGGGTTGATAAAGCATAGGATGTGGTTACAAATTACCACAAAACTATGTGAAGATGAGTGAATGAAAAAGAAACGCTAATGGCGGAACGCGACATCCACATCTGTCAGGGTTCAAGTGAGGATGCAGCGTATGCACTCTAGCGCTGGGCATACATAGGCACTGCCAGATGCAGATGACAGTGGTATATACCTCGTCCTAACAGTAAGTGTGTTCATCAAGATGTTGGATACGTAGAAATATCTCGTAATCGATTGGTGGTTTGTATTCGTGCGTCATTCATGTTGATCGCGACTTCAAGACTGCAATCTTGCAAGAGCTGTGAACGTAAAATGGATACAAAGGGAAGCGCTACAAGCCAGAGCGCTATCATAGCAATCAAGTCCAGCTAGACGCTGAGTAATACTAGAGCATACCTCCTATTGTATCATGACAACGCTAGAAGCTTCAGTGTTTGACCAACGACTTGCCGGACAAGCGTGCGTCAGTGCAACGACATCGTCGAAGAGAGAGAAAGGGGCGACATGACCAAAGCACCATCCGCCATTGTCGGCTGGTTCCACGGCATCGCATTGTAGCCTCCTCACCTCTGTCACCAAGCCACCAGCACAGACTACAGTATTAACAACAGAGCATGATGAACACAGAAAGTAGCTTTGGCCATCATAAATTAGACCACGCCATTCACACATTAATGTGTCTTTTTGGTCTATCGATATACGCTCGCAGTGATTTTTTTTTAAAACAAAAGGGCATTAATCAGCTGAACAGGTAGATGAGTCACCCCAAATTACAACCATTTATTCCATGTATGTTCGTGCAACTACATTTATACTACTAAGTTACGTCTCTCTCATTCGCCTTACTCTCACCCAAAGATGCTCTCTGCCCGGTCCGCCCATCGCCCCTGACCGGACTAGACGGCGCACTCCCCTCTGCTACTGGCGCCTCGACAACCAGCAAGCCCTCACCTAACCCCTCATCTCTCTGCAGCAAGCTCTGGCTAGTCCGCCGATTATGGCCACCCCTCTGATTCACACTCGGCTGTCTCTGTCTCCGTTTGGGCAAAGGAGGTGGCACTGTCGACAACTCACTAGCTGCTACTGCAGACGCTGCTGCAGCCGCAGCTGTACTCTGACTCCGCCTCATCTCCCTCCACATCTCCTCGCCCTCATCATCATGCAATCCCGCGCGTAAATCCTGATCGGGGAAATGTGCGGCCGGAGGAAGTAGCGACGCTGTTCCTAAAGCCGATCTAGTAGGTGAGTTGAGATCCTCCATTGACTTTTGCGTTGACAGACCGGCGGGTTTGCGCTTGGTGAGGGTGTTTGCAAATGTGGTTGCTGCAGCCGGAATAGCGGCCCACGTTTGTCGTTTGGCATTCGAGGGAGGTGGTAAGGGTGTTCCGGGAGGAGGTAAGGGTTGACCTCTACCCATAGGCTCGGTGTGGGATTTTGTGATTGCAGAAAGGGTTGTTGGAAGTGGAGGACGGAGCGAAGAGTCTTGTTGGAATGATTCCGTGCCTTCTGTCCCGTTTGGACCTTCGGACGTCGGTGGATGGTTGGTGTTGCTGTTGTTGGAATTTGTTCGGTTGTTTTGCTTTGCGGCGAGCCAGTTCCGCGCTGCTGCTGTGGCCGAGTTGAGGGATTGGTTGATGGTTTGCTTCTTGGTCTGCATGTTGGTTGCTCCGGCCGCCGCCGCAGCTGCGGCAGCTATCTCTTGTGCAGATAAGTCCCTTGATTTGCTTCGGTTATGGAAGTTCTCCGTGTTGGGGGTTGGTGCCGATGCGGTGCTCCCTGCATAGATGGACGCCGCAGAAACGTCATCTGATGAACCATCTGAAGACTCGGTTGTTTGCCTTGCGTTGCTTGGTCTCATTGGCGAGGCCACCGGGAGAGATTTAATGCTTGTTGGCGTTTGGCTGCGATCTTGTACCATTTCAGCAGAAGCATTAGCAGAGTCAAGCTTCACTTGAGCTGTTGACGATGATGATCGCATTGTCCGTGGTCTTGTCGATGCAGAGGAAGGCTTGACATCTGCAGACGAGGAAACGCCAGTTCCCATCTCTTCCGAGTCGACACTAGAAGCAATGCTGAAGTGTGCACTAGCTGCGTCGGACTTCTCATCAAGTTTTTCCGCATCAGAGATTGCTGTCTCCAGTGTAGCATCATCCTGCTTGATCTTGTCGGCGTCTTCGTCATCCTTGGCATTGTCTTCCCATATTCCCCCTCGGATGACTTGCGCAATTGTATCGGTGAATGGCATGTCATCCCAATTCGGAAGAACCAGCGTCTCATTCACCACTTCTCGAATGCGATTCTCGATGGCTCTAAGAACAACGCCATATGTAATCTGTCGGGAACTCACAATCGGCTCGAGCGAAAACTCCATCTTGGGAGGCGTCTCAAACGTCATCCAGAGCCTGTTGCTGGGCGGCGGCTTTACTCGAATGAGGAAGTGTCCATCGAGCCTCTTCAATACGGTAGCCAGAACGAGTACCACCTCGCGGGCCTTGAACCGTGTTCCCAGATCGATACGCACAGTAGCTGATATCTCAATGCGAAAATTGCCTTTGTAGCTGATATCTCCCTCGACAACGAGATCGCCATCGACAGTCAACTCCTTGAGCTTGGGATTTGTGATAAATGGCGGCAAGGTACCCATGTCGACTTTGCGAAGTTGCACACTGCTGATGATAGCGGGCTTGGGCACACGAGCGATCTTCTTGTTGATCTTGGCTGCAATGAAGTCCTTGATTTGCGACGTCTTGTACAAAGCCAGGAATACTCTCCCGATCAGCGCGTTGATCCATCGGGTGTGCAAGTTCTCTTCTGAGGCATGCAGTTGTTGTACCAGTTTGACCAAGTCTGTTGTATCGAACTTGAGTGGGATGGATGGCGATCCTACATCAGAAGGGTCCTTCTGGTTCTCTTGGGCGTGTAGCATTGCGTGATAGAAGTCTTCCTTCTCGGAGCAGTTGTCGGAAAAGAGGTAGAAGCTCTTCGGATCTACAGTGGAATCGTCGTCCATTTGCTGGACCAGTCGAATGCCTAGGCACGTCAGCTTGAGAGATATGAGCAGATGCAAGTATGCGAAGCGTACAGTTTCTCTTGATCCATAACTCGCCCTCAGGTATGCGGTCCCCACCCCCGTATAGGTCGACTTTGTAATGGGCTAGTGATATGACGTGGCGAACTTCGAGCTGATCCTCGTTGTCGTAGAGCATGAGGTGTCCCAGACTGGCTCAACGTTAGCTTTGCGTGACAATGGCATGGTATAGTATACCACATACCGTAAGACCACATAGAATACATTCCGAGCCTTCTTGTTCTTTGCGTTGGACGCTTCTATCGACGGGCTCGTAGTCTTGTTCCGGTCGAAGATACTCCTGTACATTGACTGGTATACACTGGGACTCTCGACAGCCACGACAGCGCCGGCAGGAGTCGTCCGATCCGGTGGCTTGCCATTGACGCCACCGGGTACATATTCGCGGCAGACAGCAAAGTACCCAGCGCACGCATCTGGCTCATGTGTTCGGCCCTTGAGCTTCTCCAGAATGCCATCATCTAACCCTACGCCTAGTTGTATGTCGTCTACTCTTTTGCCACCTGCTGACCCGTTCGACGTCCTGCGTTGCCCTGGTGTCTGTCCATCGCTGGTGACATTAGTCGCTTCCAGATTCTCTAGCTCAACGGGTGTTGTGCACCAGAACCAAGCAAACACAAGTACACCAGGTATGAGCGTCAGCCCTCCCAACAGATAACCCCATACGAAGAACTTGAACACAGTCCCAAACCCCCATTCCCCACTCATCTTGCCTTGCGTCTTATACTTTGCCGTGGACCATGCCTTGCCATGTACATGTATATCGCCAGCGTTATTGTGTTTGTGTGGTTCGTCACGGAGAAGAATAGGTATACGTGTACGGATCGCAAGCGTGGGATCACGGTGTAATACGGATTCGGCGCGTCGAGGCACGTGTGGTAGCGAATGTCGGGGTTGGAATGAATGCAGATGGTTCCATGTATGCCTTCGCAGCAGGGGATACAAGCACAAAACCCAGACGAGGAGATATTGGAAACGCACTATTATCCTGCAGTCTTAGCCAGGGGGGTGAGAACAGTCGTCCAACGCGAGCTGACCGTTGGAGCTATGGTATGGGCGGGGCCGGACTTGACCACGCTCCACGTGTGAGGATGCACATCGGTGATCGGCGCTAGTGGAACCATCCCGCGCTGCTATGACGGCATCTTCGACATTTCACCCCAGATAATTTCCGAAGACGGATCCTTCGCATCCCACTGAAACACTGATTTCCTCATATCGCTCGACGTCAACAGAGGTAAGTTCAGCATGTTCTCGTTATACCGTGAGATGGCTGGCGATGGTGGGGCTGTAACTTGTCATCTCCACCTGGGAGTTTCTGACACTTGCACAAACCTCAAGGGCCCGTGTAGATCTTTCATACAATTGTGCAGGCCACTTCCATGTAGATGCATTGCTTTACTCCTGCCAGTCGTACACACCTCCACCGAAACCCTGGGTCTGTCTAAGCTGCGTACTAAGCATTACGGATCCAAAATAACACTTGGTAGCTAGTACAGCATCGATAAGATTCCGTCAAACTAGGTCGCACGATAGAAAGACACCTCCGCAATATACACATATCTGCTTGTGAAAAAATGTCCACTACAGAATCCCAATCTTATACCGCCGAAATACCCTCAGAGCCCGTTGTCAAGACTACGGATACCATCCACGTGGAACTCACCCCGCACGACCTTGACTCACTCGCTGCCACACGCTTCGTCCGCTCACCATCCGCTGGTGCAACTGTCCTATTCATCGGCACTACACGCGACTCCTTCAACAATGAGCCCGTGTCCTCTCTAGCTTACACATCGTATGCTCCGCTCGCCATTTCTACTCTCTTCAAAATTGCGACCTCTATCCTTGCTAAGCATTCATGCACCAAGATCGCCATCATCCACAAGCTCGGCGAGTGTCCCATTGGTGAAGAGAGCATTGTGATAGCAGTATCAGCACCGCATCGACAAGCTGCATGGAGGGCTGGTGAAGAGACGCTAGAGGAGACCAAGGACAGGGCTGAAATATGGAAACTAGAAAGATTTCACGGCGGCGAGGGAGTGTGGAGGGCAAACAGGGACGGGCAGAAGGGAGTCAAAGTAGAAGACGGAGAAAAGGATGTTGAGGCAAAGCACTGATTCTAACAATCATCCAATACAGGGCGAGCGTCTCGTTCGAGACATTACATGGAAGCAGCTACTGATGACATCCAGTCTCCCTGTTATTTACACTATTCTTACACAGTCGTACTCGTACATGGCATTGGTCGTTATTGCTTCCTGTCAGAATTCTCCTTTTCGTCGTCCTCTATTATTCGCATCTGCCCAGATGCCGCTATCATCTCACTGATAGTATTTGGTACCTCATCTTCAGACTCGTATATCCGGTCGTAGTTCAGGCGCCTTCTTAGAACGGCCCGGGCTTCCCTCAAATTGGCGATGTCGAAAGTCCACATTGCCCCGCCCAGTGCCATAATTCCAACACTGACACAGTTTATTGTTGCCAAATTCAGAGCCTGGCAGGCATCTGAAAAGGGACTGAAGTATTCGTGGGGGTTCGTGTTTGCTTCATAAAACTTCGGCATTACTCGCAGCTGCCGCCGCCAAACAGCTTTTCGTGTTATCGCAGTCGATGCAAGGAGGCATGCGCTTCCGAGGAAGTATATTGAAAGTTGCCGCAGGGAACGTGGTGAAGTGACAGGCGTGCCTTCGTACGCGCTTTCAGCCGGCGGCGGCGAGGGAGAATTGACCGGCGTAGCGCTTGATCGGCCCATCGTTCGTAAGACTGGAACCTTCTGTATGGCTTTCACAAAGCTCCTACAGCCGTGCTAGTGGTATATGCGGATGGGGCGGACCCCCGAACACGTCTTTCGCAACCGCGAAGCCAAAGAAGCGATTGCCAATTGTCGTTTAGGTGATATCGTATCGCGCAAACCGGATTGCACGTCTACAGTTGCTTGGGACCGTGGGGTTGTGCGGCAATGGCCTTGAAAACAGGCGTGCTAGCCATCACAAAAAAGTTGCGATGCAAGCCGCGGTCGGTGCATTTCGGGCCGTGCGGGATCGGGAACCAGAACCCCACAAGGGACCCTGCCTCGTCAATCCTAAGTATGTAATGCTAACTTGAATCGTCAGTATTTGCATGCCAGATGCTCGGCAATCATATCACTCTCATATGTCTTCATAACAAGCAGGAACAGATAGAGCATAAACGTGAAAAATATAGGTCAGATGTTCCAAGTTCATCGTTCCATTATCCAACACTATGCTCATTCACCTACACATTCAACCCAAACTTTCTAGACATTTTGCCACTCAGATCTCCAGGCACAATCTCCTATTTTGTCTAGCACCACTTGGATCGCAAGTTTAATACCTCGACCTATGCGGGACCGCAGGACCCTGCATCATAGCCAACCTAGCTGGGTTCATACCAAAAGTCTCTGCCTCAGATGGCTTCTCAGCCGCAGGCTCTTCTTCCTTGTTGTCTGCCTTCTTGCCAGATTTGGCTTCCTTCTTCTCCTTGCGCTCTCTCTGCTTCATACTGACTTCGGCTTCCTTTATGCGATCGCGGGCGCGCTCATCGTGCAGTTTTTCGTTCTTGGCTGCGATCTTGGTCTTTCGAGCTTCGCTGTTGCCGCCGCCTCCGGCACTGTCAGTTATGTTAGCTTCTTGTACCCGAGTCATGTCAAACTGTTGACCTTTTATGCGCCAGTAGGCCACACATAAAATGATACAAAACGGAAATGACATACCTTAGTTCAACGTTGATCTTCCTGCCTTCCTTCTTCTTTGGATCCGGGAAGACTGAGTGATGGTACTTCTTCAAGCACGTCACCATGCGGTCGTAGCGGTCAAACTCGACAAAACATGTGCCCATGAATTTCTCGGTGCCCTTGTATGTACGTAGACGAATCTCAGAAGGCTTGATCTTCTCAAAGTGCTTCTCAATCTCCTCTTTTGTGGCGCTGTAGGGTAGGTTGCCTGGGTGGGACATTAGCGAGAGTAGTAGGAGAGCTTATGAGTTTGACGTACCGACGAAGACGATGAAGCGACCTTGGTTGGCTTCGACTGCGGCCTGGGCTTCTTCTCCCTCCACTTCTACTTCCTCATCAACTTCGGCCTCTGCGGCTGTATCTTCTGTGGTGGCGTCCCCATTGGTCTCTGACTCATCGACCTTCTTCGCCTTCTTCTCTTTCTTTTCTTTCTTCTCCTTCTTCTCCTTCTTGTCCTTCTTCTTCTCTTTCTTAGCAGCCTTGGAGTCGGCGTCTACTCCGTTCGTCTCCGCCAGGGTATCTTCTCCGTTCTCCATGGCCGTGTCCTCGGCCTCGGTAGCCTTTGTGCTCTTCTTGGACTTCTTAGAGTCCTTATCCTTCTTAGACTTCTTCTTGTCCTTGACAGGCGCATCCTCGGTCGCGTCAGGCATTGGCTCGTCGTCGTTGACATGAATGAAGTTTTCTGAAGTCTTCATCTCTTCAATGAGCTCAGTCTCGTCAGCCGGCGCTTCTTCAGATGCGTCGGTATCCTTGGACTTTTTCGACTTTTTCGACTTCTTTTCTTTCTTTTCCTTCCTTGCGTCTTCTAGGGCATCCTCAACAGCTGAGGTATCCACATTGTCCTTGGACTTCTTCTCCTTCTTGTCCTTTTTGGATTTTCTCTCCTTCTTCACCTCGGCTACTTCGACGATAGGTGCATCGGGCGTGGGCGCATCTGGAGTATCTTCGGTCTTCTTAGACTTTTTGGACTTCTTGGGTACATCCTCTGCTACCTCGGCGTCGCGCTTGCGCTTCTTCTCGGGCTTATCAACTTTAGACTTGGACATGATGGGTGCGCAAAAAAATGTTGTAATTAAGATTGTAGCATCGCGAGACGAAATTCTGAGATCTTGAACTTTTTCTGCCGAGCGGTGAGGGTAGATCCACCTTGGCGCGTGAACCAGGCCACAGACACGGGCGTTGAAAGGCAACAATCTAGTCGCATGCGATGATGCGGCCTCCAGCGCATCGAATAAAGCTACCACAGGGCTCATTGAAGCCCCCGAAGACTCGACCGTCGCACCGTCCAAGTCCGCGCCAATTTTCGTATAGGCACCCCCGCCAATTCCTCGTCGCGCAACCAGGCTCCCCGCGGCCACAGCTACCCTTTCTATACCCCTCCAGCCAACCTCTCTCCAATGGCCAACTACAGCGTCTTTTTTCCATCAGTGCGAATCACAAGAAATTTATAAAGGAGACGGCAAAATTGAGCGTGCGCTATAGCATACTCATCTTTTTGCTCACGTCATGCTTCAGTATCGCAAGCTTGGGGGTCCTCAGCGAACAGCAAGAGCGCGCATTCCCCTCGCCACATGAGTGGAGTTTGATCACAAGGTTCCGCTTTCGGAGAGGCAAATGGTGGCAGGTTCCTGAAAACAATGAGGAGGAGGGGTTTCCCAACTGGGCACGAGTCTACTCAGAGCTGGAATATGCGCTGAAGAGGCTAGAGAATCCCCATCAGGATGGAGCAGGTCTCACAGAGCAAGAAGAGGGTGGCATATTGGTGCCCGGTCTAGGCAAGGCAGGCTTCGATATATCTGTGAAGAGTGAGGAATGGCGGCAAGGATACTATGAAGTGCTCATGGGTATGGCGACCGCCGCAGAACGACTTGATGGGTGGGTGACCGACAAATGGAGGCGAAACGTGTGGGCACCAGAATTCATCCAGTCCCCTACGAACAAGCGACCAAAGGCTGTACTACCTGGCATGCCGGAACCACCAGATGCGGATCAACGTGTTCCTGCTGCCGAGGCACCGGAGACGTTCTACCTCAAGATCATAACCTCCAAGGGCTTCACCACATACCAAAGGCTTTCAGCTGCGTTGGGCTATGCCGACTGGCTAAGTTTCAGGAAACTACCAGACTCAGCTGAAGAGATGTATCGGTGGGCACTAGACATTGCTATCGCAGGCCTACCAACGCCTGAGCCCTCAGCCGTTGTCGATCGAGAGACTGGCATTTTGTCCGCTACAGCGCCGAAAGAGGCGGTGACACCAAACATAATCTACGCTGCCACGAACTTGGCAACCTTTTTGGCAGAGCAAAGGAGAATCACATCCGCACTTCCAATCTTCATCTCCCTGCTTCGCGCCCGTCTCGGTGCAGATGAAGCCCACATTCCTACGGTCGTTACTCAAAAGGACTCTAGTCTGGTTGGGACCTTGATAAGTCTCCTCAAAGAACCAGACTACCCTCCTGTCCCGCCTTCTGGCGATGAGCCTCTTCTGCGCAAGGAGACTGATCGCTGCGAGGAAGCTGCCTTGAAGAACTATATTGGCGAAATCCTCTTTGCGACAGCTGGTTCATCCTCGACTCAACGCCAACAAGGCCTCTCATGGGTGCGCGACGCTGTGTCGACATCTAAAATTGCTCAATCTCTCGACTCGATTCGTGCCAAAGAAGACATGCGCAAAAAGTGTGAGCAGTGCGAGGAAGTAGGTTTAGAGTCTTGGGGGAAGATTATGACTTATCTGGCGGCCGAAGCCAAAGAGAAGCAAGCTCAAGCCAAGAGTGGAGGTCTGACGGGCTTGGTGTGGAAAATTAGAGGAACAAAGGGGCTGGATGAGGATGTAGAGAATCTGGAGGGCGAGGAAGAAGGTGTCACGCTCAGACTGAACAAGCTGAGAAGCAAGATGCTGAAAGACGAGTATGAGGACATGGACCGCAAGTATGCGCGAACATTTGTATTCTAGAGGCTGCTTGTACGACATAATAGAACCAGCCACGTGCCGTCCACCTTGGCACGAGGCTCGACCAGGAGGACAGCATTTGAGGTATTTCGCTCAACTCAAGTCCAGTTTATTCGACTCGGAAGCAACAGTAGTTGCCATATACCACACATGTCTCGATTAGCCAGCTGATAGCAAAGGTCCAATCACCACACGGCTTCCCCACATGGCCCTCCTCCCAAGCCTGCAGCCGACAAATTGCTTTCTCCTCCTTCCCAAAGCATATGCAGCGACTTTTTAACCAGGCACCACAAACACGCTGCCAATAGCGGCCCTCGCATCCCGAACACGTTCAGTCGATCCACTCTCCCCTTCATCCTATCAACCTCGCCACCACCCCTGCGCCCACGGGTCGCCACTTCCGACCTCGCATTAGCGTTTAACAATCAACCATGTGCGCCACGCACCCATATTACTAGTTTGCACCTCACGAACCCTCTCGGCTACGCCTGACCCGTCCTGTCTCCAACGTGCGAGCCTTGAAGCATCATTTCCGGAACTTGGGGTGCACGTGCTATCGGGTTTTCCGAGTATGCACCGGGGGGCTGAGATATAGTTCCAAGATGCAGAGACGAATGGTAGGTGTTTGGTGAGGGCATGCGTGCAGATTGGAGCTGGCTAGGTGTGGTGGGGCGTTCAGGTTCTGAGAAAGAGCGGAAGGAGCATGGGATGAATACGCCTGGCTTTTCTTGTTTGTATGCGAGGCTGGGATGGGACGGGGGCCAGATGGCACAGCTGAGCATAGGCTGGCTGTGGGATATAAGAAGGCGCAATACCATCAAGTTGGTGTTTTGGATCATCCAACGAGTATAAACCTGCATCATGGCCTTCACATCACTCGTCGCCATCTCTGCACTCGCAGTGTCTTTTGTGAGCAGCGCGCCGCTCACACAGAGTCAGGCACCAAGCAATGTTCCTGACTATGTACTCAAATATGGTACGTACTTTCAGCCTTACTAGCCAAACACACAATGTCCCTAACAAGCTTCATTCAGCTCCTGTCGTCTACCTCCACTCCACAGAAACATACTTCCCAACAGACATTCAGACCTTCCTCGACCACACTACGCCCCGTGTAAACTTCACTGAAGTCACTGGCCCCTCTAAGCCTCTGACAACTTCGAACCTCAACCAAATGGGCAGCGATGTGTGGCTCACCTCAAACGACGACGTCACCAAAGACCCCGCCTGGATCAAAGGCACCAAGCCAAATGCTCAAGGGAAAACAGATGGCGCAATAACCGCTGCCGTCATCGTAAACGACAAGGGCGATGGTAACGTAGACGCTTTTTACATGTACTTCACCGCCTACAACTATGGCGGGGAGGTCATCGGCTGGAGTATCTTGAACTTTGGTACTTTCCCTTGCTATTTCGGCTGCGCGCCACTGACTGAATTACAGGCAACCACGTCGGCGACTGGGAACACACAATGGTGCGTTTCCTCAACGGCGAGCCCCAGAGCATCTGGTACTCGCAGCACGCAAACGGTCAAGCGTTTCGCTACTCGACCGTCGAAAAGTCGGGTGATAGACCTATTGCCTATTCGGCAAAGGGCTCGCATGCAAACTATGCCATTGCTGGCACACACGACCATACCATTCCCAACCTGAACTTACCAGGCGGCGTTCTGGAGGATTATACGGATAAGGGCACGTTGTGGGATCCGTTACAGAGTGCTTGGTACTACAAGTTTGACGCAAAAAACACGCAGTTCTCTGCCTACGACGGTGCGGCACCGACAGGGTGGTTGGACTGGAGGGGCAGATGGGGCGATGAACAGTATCCGACAAGCGATAAGAGACAGGTCGTCTTGTTTGGTCAGGCTAAATTTGTTGGAGGGCCGACAGGACCGGTGGATAAGCAACTCAACCGGGACAAGGTGTGCCCAGAGAACGGTAATCTTTGCATCTTGAGAAGTATACTTGTTCCGAGAACAGATGCAGAGGATGTGGTTGAGTATTGAGACGAAATTGCTGTCTGAGGCTTAAATGGGATGTGGGCATGTATATAGTTGGAGTTTATATAGAGTAAGTTCCTACATGCTACGGATATCCAATTACTATAGGCTGCTGTGATCGCACTTCTGGGCCCAGTACGCGAATCTCACAGGTACCATAGCATCCTATAGAATGCCGTACGCCCGTGACGAGGGTATCATGACGCTGAACTGTTTCAAACCAAAACAACAAAGACCAGGATCATCCAAGCCCAGGAAGACAACGCGAACGTTCCAATACCCCAAAACAAAGAAACAGTTTCACAAGAAGCGCTAATGATGGCTTCAAGTAATATGAAGGGCTGCGGGTAGATAGAGTGTGATGTCGTGGGAGTGCTACGGTACCACAAAGAAGTTGAGAAACATTGAACTTCTGGACTGACCCCAGGCTGCGATGCCATCTAGCGCCTTCCACTCCATCAGTACTATAAGCCTCCGAGTACCGCAAACGACTGCCCTCCTTGAGGATTTCATCGAGTGCTATCTCGGCGGTAGAACCCCGTGTCTCTTGTGAGCTTGTCATGGTCGGCATCGTAACAGGGTCGTGCTCCAAGCTCGCTTGCATTCTTTCCGGGTGGTATAGATGTATATCACAGCGTTCCAGGCGCCCTGAAGTGGCAATACTATTGCGGAGATGATGTTGAGTGCGAAGCTAGGATCCCCGTGAGTGACCTGGTACATGCGGTTGATGCTGCTGGGTAACCATACGACGAAGAGCGCCAAGAACATGAGAAAGGCGACCTGGAAGTATGCCATTGCCGCAGCATCGCCCTCGGGGGTTTTCTTAATTTCTGAAAAGGATGCAGATAAAGTGTTGGGCCCCTCAGTAGTCTCTACCGATGTATTGATTGCGATGACGGTCGCCCTATATGCACTTCGTTCATTTCGGCCACAATTTAGTGTTGCGCTGGCCTTCGATGTCTTCGGGCTGAGGTTTGGAGATGCCCATAGTCGTATCTTCGATGGTATTGGCTTTGGCTAGCATCCTAGTGCTTGAGAATGAGGTGATTGAATCCGTATCTTGTGTAATTTGGGTCGTCACAATGATGTTGTTGGTATCAGAAAGAGGCAGCATGTTGTCGTCTGGAGCTCTGTTTGGGTTTCGTATCGTGGCGGCGGCTTGACGAGAATTTACGAGAAATGGAACGAAGCTCAACGCGTGTTTTCCAAATTCTGTATCCGGTAATAATGTAAACAGTGAGAGTAGCTGTTATGACGATCCACGCCGGGGCGTAGAAAAACGCAATTCTCATCCACTCAACGTCAATTGCTACCCAGCACCATAGAGTAGCCGACCCTATGACTGGATGTCCAGTATGATCGAGGATTACATACATGATAGCTGGTAGGGAAGGAATCCCATAACTGAATGCAAAATACCACTTCTCCAGATCACGTATCTGCTGAGCATCGTAGCCGTAAAAAAATACGAGAAAAACGTTGGTAGACATGCAAAACACCTATAGACATTAGCAGTGAATCTGTCAATGATGATACACCGGCTTACCCAGAACGAGTCTGCTACCATGAACCATTGAATCACTATGCCCTGAGCCTGGCAGAGACTGGAAGACGGAGAAGTGCCTTTAGGTAGTACTGCAATCGATATTAACGTTGCGGTATTAGTTAAAATGTTGCCGATAGTCGCTAGGAAGACAAGTCTGTTGATCGGTTTTCGGAAACAGGGGAAGCAAACGAATGTGGTTATTATGAACATTGAGCCTAGCACAGAAAGTGCCGAAGATGTCCGTGTGGCGAATACAATAGCAAATTCTTTGCCGTATGATAGTGGAGTTGCCATGGGTTGATCGTTTTGAGAAGAGGATTCGGAACTTAGATTGATAATTTAATTAGTGTTGAGAAGGAGTGTCGTAGCATAGATTGTAAGACTGCAACAAGTGATTTCTCTGGGAATAACGGATGAGATCGATATAGGAACAACAAGGATCTACCGCTGTAGCGACCCGTAAGGGTAGCCAAGGGTAGCGGTGCGGCGCAAGGGTGTTCTATTGGGAAATTCGATTGTAGGAAGGGATAACCTTAAACAGATGGCGCGGTTGATCGGTGGACAACGGCGCAGAGTTGTGTTCCAGCCTTGGATCTTGACTTAATACACACCAGAACACGAGTTTCTCTATGTGTTGTCAGGGCGGTAGCCCATTAGACCGAGTACGATCCACAAGACCCTCGAGCGCGACGTCGTACGAAGTAGGGAAATTGAAAAACGAGTAGTAACCGGGGGACTGGTTCGTGAAATGGAAGTTAGACCAATGAGACAGCCGACCTGACACTAGCGTAGTGAAGGACTTCATGAGATCAACAACCGCCCTGGACTTGCGTGAATTAGGCGGACGCGACCACAAAGCCTTCACCAGTGGTCATCTTGAGGGTCAAATTCCATTTTCTTACTACAGAAAGTGGTATAGATATGATGCCCTGGAAGTAAGCAAGAGCTACGCGAGGACGTCTCGCTAAACGCTGCCCAGGTGCTGTTTGGTGATGTCCAACGTTGTAAAAGGAGGCGCAGACTGCTTTTCCTTAGCAAATTGAGACCTGAAATCCTTCTGCAGCTAATTTGGGAGCGTTTCGCCAATGAGGGCGCATGAAATCAAGAACTGTGTTGTGAAGTCTTGAGGGAGGCGTTGCTAAGAAGATCGGTCATCTTCCCCGCAGCTCCACTTTTATCGTATTGGCCTCGTCCTGCCGCACGTTCCGTCATCCAGAACAGCCTCTCGACGCCTGCACGCCACTATCAAAGGACAAAGAGCCATCTCCAGTAACTATGCGCATCGCATTAAGCTATCGAACCGGCTATAAACCTCCATCACACAATACCCCTTCTCGATAGCGGCTGGATGAAGACGGAGATCGAATGGTAGAAGCACACAAACCATAATTTGTGCCGCTTTTCGCGAGCTTGGAAGAGAAGCATCGTAGCATCCAATCGTTGGGGTTGACGATTATGATAGGCCCCATTGTCATGTAGCCTAGCACTAACAAATGGCGCGGCATTTATGGTGCTATTAATGAACAAGCTCACCGTTACACTGCAGGTATTGATAGGGTTACCCTGTGCACTTCTCGGGTGCAGTGACCACGTCTTCACACGACACCGACTTGCTGATAACTGCTTGGCCATTTACACTACTTAGCGTAGATTAATGCTAAGCAAGATAATATAATCTCCGGTCGTAGCTAATAGTCAAGTATAGACACGCTTATAAACCAACCCTATCGACAGACCGATATTTGTTTGCCAGAAGAAAAAACCCGTCAGCTTCTATAGCTATTATGCTGCTCTTCTCTGTCTCCCAGAGATCAAATAGATGCTGGCTCGGACGTCCAGGAGTGGGTCATCGCTCGGCTCCACACCATCGATCCTTGGTATCGGATCAAAAATGGTGGTCTTTTGCCGCTGGAGACTTTCTGAATCGCTCAATATTTTTTGGATCTTGATGATACCGAGCTCAACTATCTTTCTCTCCTCAGGCCAGAGGACAGTCGCATTGTTCGTCACGTCACCCTCTTCCGCGATCTGAGCCAAGAGTATGAACGAAACTTCGCCAGATTTCAAACGCAAGGGCAATTCATCAAAGAGATATGTCGGAGGTTTTCCCTTCAAAGCCTCTGAATCAATATGCTTCTCTCCAGCAACAGGCAAAATCCGGTACCTTAGCGTCGTGACCTGACCCTCTTTATTGATGAATCGATATGCGTTCACACCGAAGAACCTCTCCGTATCAAAGCTCTCGGGGCTTAGTCTCACCTCATTCAGAAACCGGGCTGTCTCCGGATGCCGTTTCAAGAACTCAGGTACGGCCTCCGCAGGATTATCCCCTGTTGCTGCCTGCAGGAACTCCAGAAATTCTGCGCCTGTACGAGTAGGAAAGTAGGGCGTGGAGTGCGCAATGATATCGGTGTGGCGACGCTTTCCATCAAGAGAGGGTAGGTGAAATCGAATTGCTAGACCCCTCGGGTTTGCGTCTGCGTTGTTATCCGGTATCTGGGGCATTCCGGTGGAGGAGGAGAAGCGAACAGTGAGTGGTGTAGAGGGTGTATTGAAGTGCGGAGCTGAAGATAGACTCGATGCGATACTTGCTGGGAAGAATGTCCCACTCAATAGATGGCCTTTGGCGTGGGCTTACAGATTTGTATGTGAGCTATGTCCATTGTTCCTCGATGTTACACGTACCTGGCCTGAAGCTATGTGGAACGTCACCAGCCATCTCACGAAGCTTGTCAACAAGCCCATTGCTTGTCTCGTTCACTTGTTCATCGTTGGAAAGCGGCATAATGGGCGAAGAGAAGGATTTGATTGAACAAAGAAGCATTAGATGCAATCTTCGGCTTTTAAGTACCAAATCAGCGAAGCAGTACCATCAATAAGCATACAGAGAAGGAGTTGCTTAGTAAATTCTCAAAGGAAGATGGTCTAAACCGTATCCAATGCTATACGTATTTCCATATTTGTATGTGTACTGGAACCAGACATCTAATTGGCTGGGTACAGCTTATGAACGCTGACTGCATGCTTAGTCTGCAGACTGCATATATTCCGCAACTACGACCAAACAAATTCCAGCCTGTAAGGCTTTGATAAAAAAGCAGACGAAGGTTTTCTCCAGTGGGGTACAACAAAGCCATGGTCTACAGTCGTAGAGATGACGTCGATTGCAGCTAGTAGAGGTCGCAGAGTGCTGGGCTCACTGCATCCAGTTGTCGTAAGCATGCATCGCTTGTGTCAGCCACCTCCTGCTAAAGTGAAAAAGATTCCGTTCTATAGTTTCGTAGACTTCATACCACCATCCAGTGGTGCCTCGATATATATCTCCATCGTCCTGCATGTGTTATGACGTTGGCATTGGATTCAGAAGAGAGTCCGCCAACACACAGTTAGTAGAGAGTAAAGAAGAGAAATTGAATTATTTAATAAACAAATCGTTACTAGTTTTCCTCCTGCTAAGGTCACCCTAAATCTTCTAGAAGAGGTAAGGGCCATGCGGCGACGATGAGATGTGCGAGTTTGTGGACATGTTAGAGTCGATAGATTCGGGGTACGACAATAGAGTCAACGTAGAGTCGAAAGGTAGTTTATTTAGTTGAGTTTAGTGAGCTAAAGGGCGGAGGCGCTTAAAGGGCTAATGCGGTTATATAGTCGTTAATTATGTAGTAGCGAAGGCCACAGAATTATATAAGAAGTCGGTAGAGAGGGCCTACAACTTATCTCCATCTCTATTACTATCTCTATCACCATCTCTATCACTATCACTATCTCTGTCTCCATCTCCATTACTATTTCTATCTCCATCTCCTCTATTATCACTATAGACGACGACGACCTACATCCTCTTCTCAGCGCCAACGCTAAAGCCTACCTCAAAGCTATAGTTAAAAACTATTCTCCTAAAATAATTAGAGATAGGACAAACGCTAAAATTCGGCCTATTAATAAAGTCGAAAACCAGGAGTGGTTGAAACTGTGGGGTGTGTGTCTTGGGGTGCTCGGAGGTGAGTGGACTCGGCGGGAAAGTGTCGTGTGTTGACTGCTGACGTGCTGACGTGCTGACGTGAGGCATTCGGCGGAGTAGTCGGTGAGTCGTTCGACAGTGTCGCGAGGAGTCAATGGGCTGATAGGTATTAGGTATCGTGAGGGGCCATGGGCCGGGGGGACTGCGGGGGCATAAGCCGCAGAAGCATCGTGGGTTCAAAGAGGTATCTTCTGTAGCGCGCGTCGTAATCAAGCTTATGCTGCCCGTAAGCGCGGCCTTGCGTAGGCTTAGCGGCTAACTAAGTTAGCATTTTTCTCGAGCTAGGCGACCATGTCGCAATCACTGGGTGGCAACTGGCCCGGATCGGCATCCGGATCCAGCGCCGCTAAGTCTTCTAATCCTAGCCCTAATCACCCAACGCCTACAGTACGTAACCATCTATTATTCGCAGGAAAGCTTTTTGCTTGATACCACTATACTATACTGCTGAAAAAAAATAAAGATGGACATGGTAGCTCGGTGGGAATGGTGTAGAAAGGGAGTAAGGAGAGGGAAAGTTGTGACCATGAGAACTCAGGCCAGTGACATCTCTATTAGGTCAGAAGATCGTAAAATATTGATAGCAGTGTTTATGTGAGACGGCCTCCTAGAGATAGTGTCAGGACTCGGACGGCATAGGAGTAGTTGCATACGTAGGGCGATTGACACCCGACAGATCGGTGATAGTCCAAAGCTTATGGCGCTTGTTGTCCCGTCCAAAGCTTATGGCGCTTGTTGTCCCGCAGCTAGGTTGACACGGTCGTCAACTCTCCCCATGAATTGTAAACGGGCTTGGTCTCGAGTGAGGGTACGGGCACGAGCCATGGTGTCGATGCTATCTATTATACTTGATTGGTTGGCCCTAGACGCCTAGGCGCACCTACGCCCTGCATGACTGCTAGCCCAAATCTTGTGAACCGCTAAGATGTAAAGATCGGAATTTGGCAAGGAAGAAAGTGGGTGTTCCCTACCAGCATTTCCTCCACGTGAGAACGGGAACAGGAGGGGCGGTGGGTGAGAAGCGCTTCTACACCTTCCATCACAGCTCATTAACTCCAGGGGTCCATCGCACAGGATGCAAAAGCCGAGATGATGCCTAGCGACAAGCTGATGGTTATCCACTACAACGGATCAATCTTTCCCCATCGAGTGTTCTGGTACCTCTGGCTTTGTGAGATACCCTATGATGAATGCCTGGGTTCTGCACAGATAAGACTCTCAATCGACTAAGAATCTTGGTTCCAACTGGCCTTTTGCCTCGCCCTGACTTCGGACTTCTCTGTTTCGGCTATTGCAAATACCGATCATGGCCATTGGAACAGGTGTGTATTGCGACCCCCAGCTCGTTTTATCTACCTAGGTAAGCTCGAAATCTCGTACCTGGACAGTCCACTTGCGCGCTCCATGCCAGCTGAAGCTGGCATCATGAAGCTCTTCGAGGGCTGGACCATCGGCAGTATCTTTGCAAATGCGGTTAGAATGATATAGTGGCAGGAAGCCGGTTTTCTTTCCAATGAGAAGTTTGTAGAGGATCGTCAACACTTGGTGGAGAGAAGATTGACAGCTCAGGGCGTGGCGGCCCAACGGTCGGACGGTGCTCAGCACTTGCAACAGGCATTTGATATGCTAGAGTGCAAGTTTCTCGCAAATGGGAGGGATTGATGCCGTCTAGCCGTTCAAATGGCTAATGATGCATGCGAAGATTCAGAATACTCCGCCGATGAAGCACTCTAATGTGGAGAAGTACCCCAAAGTATCTACGTGAGTGGAGAGATTTGTTGCCGAGCTAGAGAAGAGGAAGAAGTAGGAAATGCTGGATAGTGACTACATGAGTCAACGGGCACAAGACACAGCCACTTCGCCAGAGCATGTAAGCTTCAAAGACGGTGGTCCGCTGGGTCTCAAACAAGGCGACGACGTCGATGTTTTTCACTCGGACTATGACTAAATGAACAGGACTCTCGGAGCCATTGTCAGTCACTATCCGCAAAATCACGTCAAAGTCCATGCTCTAGACCAGAGTACCCGAGGGGCGTATCGGTCCCTCTCGGCGGTCACCAGTACATTATGCGGCTATGTGTGGGTATATGGGGCAATAGGCCGCTTATTTTTTGCAAGTGCGTTCATCGTTAGATTTTCCTATGGCTTCTTCGCTCGACTTTCCTACAGGTTCTCCGCAACAATTTCCTACGGGTTCACTATGTGCAGTGTGCGTATTCACTTATGGGTCGTAAGTACATAGTGGGTATAGGTTTTCCCGGGTGCTCCGCAAGAATCTCGCCCGGGTTCCCCACAAAACTGTCTGCCAGCTCTCCGCAAGACTTTGCCACGAGTGCTCTATATATGTATATGTTGTACATAAATCATGGAGTTTGTGCTGAGTTATTTGGGTGTAAATGGGGGGGTATAGGTTTCTTCGGACGCCTCGCAAGATTTTCCGTAGTTTCTGCTCAAGTCCCCCTCATAGACTCTCTGTGCCAATGACGTATGGGCAGTATCTTCACCATATACCCTAGTGCCCCCTGATTACTATATAGCATAATACTAGCGGTATGCGCAAGACAACAGAAATTGTGAATTAAAATATGTTGTGAAGCATTTTTGCTTGGTAGTGCAATATATTCATTTAACGATCATATAAAATATCCTCATAACTGTAGTCCCACTGCCTCCTGTAGAACTCAATTGCATGTACAGGCGGACAAAAGAAGAAGTGCGACACAAATTATCACACTCTCCCAACTTCCTCACAAGCACCCTTATGCCAAGGAGGCTTCAGCACCATGTTTATGGCAGTAGTACTCTATCTCGTCGCCTCCCATGTGCCCATCGTTGGAGATGCACATGGGCAAGTTGCTGATGACAGTCTGTATTCGATTGTTAGCGCGTGTGATTTGAAGTCAAACGTCGCAGATTTTCGTACCATTTGGCAGTCTGGGCAGGTATCCCACCATTCACCTCCAGTATTCCGGTTCCTGTATGAATTGCACATGGCCCTTGTAGCGGCATCGTTGTAAACCCATTGCTGGTCCACCCATGGGTCTTCGGGGGTGGGCTCTGCTACGTTGTCGGCGCATAGGCCTTGCTTATGTAGCTTTGCGCTGACGAAGGGGCCTATAAGGAGGAAAAGAGCAGGGAGGCTGGTTGAAAAACGCATGATGGTCGAGGTGATGATTATCCCGAAAGACAAATGTAGGTGGGGTATTATGGTATTGGAGTTTAGGAAGAGTGAAAGTTTGATGCGCTTTGAATGGAGTGCAGACATGAACCTATATAGGAAGACATGAGGTGTAGAGTAGCCACCCCTGTCGCACCGTCGTTGACATTACTTAGGCTGGTACATGAACGCCAAGTTGTCACTGTGATGATCATTACTGACAGTTGAAACAGCTCGGACCACTGCAATGGTGGTCAGTCCAGGGTATTATCCAACTATAACCATACTATAGTAAGTTTTCCGAAAGGATGTCTAGTACTGTGTTGGACTTGTAGAATCAGTGTTCTTGCCTGACGTTTCCTCAAGCTAGCTGCAGTGGTGATGCACGGCTACCGATGTCATGCATCATCGGCCCGTTACCCACAGCAATCCTTTTTCTCGGCAATTTTATCTCATTTCGAAATACTGCGGAAGTACTGCCCGCTAGATACATGGAAGAGTTCAGATAGACGAAACACCGAATGGCCGTACCATTCTGTGGCCAATTAGGTCCGTACACGAGCTTGATGTTGTGATGGCGCCACCCCACACGTTGAACCTTTTCCTATCAACATCCTCGTCAGATACGCACGAGCGTTTTGGAAACCATGCGCCTACCAAGAAAGTTGAACATGTAGATCGTATCGGGTGAGACATTGACATGAGTCTGTCCGCATATAGCATCTGCGTAGAAGTGACATAAGTAGGACATGCCCTCCGCACTCTGGCAATTTGAAGCATCCCACCGAGCTTTCGATTCTCAAATCAAAGGTCCTTTTGCGACAAACACCACTGTTTATTCATTACAATATCATTCTATCGGCTACAATGATTTTCACCCAAACCCTCCTTCTCGCTGTTGGCATCGCCTCAGTAGCAGCCGCCCCCGCTCCCGCACCAGCTCCCAAACCCATCATGCTTGAAGTTGACGATGTCATCCTTCATGGTAATGGCCGCGCAATGGTGATGAAGCGTTCAGAATTTGACCTGCTCGAAAAACTCCGCAACAGCCCTGAACTACCACCTGCTCCAGCCGGTTGGGACGGTGAAAAGGTGGTTCCTCCAAAGGTCTGGGATTACAAAAAGATCGTCCAATCCAGATCGGTTGAAACTGGAAACCGCACGACGCGCGACATACCGATGCATGAGCGACACGGAAAGCGCAAGATAACCACGATCGCGATACCTCGCAACAGTAACAGGTTCCTGGGCTGGGATGTTCCTATGAGCAACGTGGCTAAGGGACTTGTTACCATTTCCGTATCTCGCGGCTTTTCAGCCGCCAACAGCGTTAGCTTCGGTGTCAGGGGAGAGTTGAGCCCGATACCAACAATCTTCTCACTTGGCGGGAGTGCTGAAGTGGGACGGACTTGGACGACTACAGACACTAATACCTTCATTGGTCCTGTGCCAGAGGGCAAGTACGGCGCCTTCGTCAGCAACCCGTGGACGACCCGAATTACTGGCGACATATGGGTGGGTACCATTGGCGGTGGTGGTACCATTACGCCTTACCAGATTGACAAGCTCGAGTCGAAGCAATATGGTGAATTGTCATGGGTTGACGGCCTTATTTCCATATGCGCCAAGCCTGAATTTCCTCTGACCAGGTGCCTTGGTGGTGGTTTGGTCTAGATGCGCCTCACCAGGGAATGAAAGAGACCAGGGATAGGGGTGGGATACAGCGGTGGACGTTTCGGCATACAAGTTTAAGGCACTTAGTGGAGCTACGTGTTCAGTGTTCACATGGAAGTGGATGGGGATCTGCTACATTTACGGTCACTACAGCATGACGAGAGAATGTTAATTCATCAAATTTATGACATGATTTTTCACAATTTACACATCATGCCTTGCACACTACTTAGACGTGCTCTCTTCGTACAGAAAAACAAATCTTAGTCCTACCAAATTCCACTTGTCTATGGTTAGCATTTGTGGATGAAGGTGTACCCTGCATGCCTTCCTTCAGTGCCCCCCTTAGACATTGAGCGTGTGCCCTTGTCATCCTATAGTCTACAATCCTGTAAACCGTGTACGTCGTCTGATCAATAAAATTTACCCAAATAAGCTCCAATTTGCGATATACGTCTAATTCAATTGCTGTCAGTTTCTCCATGTACACAAACACGCACAGTTCATTCCCACCGCAAGGTTCTCCTTGCTTCTAGGCACTTGCCTACCCCAGTGCATGACTAAGCAAAAGAAGCATTCCTGTACCCATGTACACCCAGATCTAAGCTCACGCACGTCTTCTTGAGTGTCTCGAGTATCCTCTGTCCTGCAGGTCGTATGGAGATGCACACGTGCTCCAAGGTTGAGTGCACGGCCAATGATCCTTGCTCAACAGTGTACCAGTGCTTTTTACCCCACAGTCCATCCTCCTCGCATAACCTCCCTCTGCCGTCTGTCCCAAGTAGAGTGTGAAATAGTAATTAGTGGGTATATCATCACAACTCGATGGTCCTACAGTTTGCTTTTTTGGTCTAGTCTTCTTGTTGCAATCAATGTGCCACAGCAAAAACTGAGCCTATTTCCCAGAGCCCACTTGTTCTAGGTACTTCCACTTTGATCTTGTAACAACTCGGCAAACTTCCCTTCCGTGAGCTGCTATCTCCCGGTGGCGGTTCTAACAAAAGGCAACGGAGCGTTAGATAACCACGAAGTCACAAACGGTAATCTTTCTCGTTTGTTGTATGTATGTATGTATGTATGTATGTATGTATATGTGTGTATGTGTGTACACGAAACCTTTGCGATGATATTCTTTCTTACTCTAGTCTTTTGTCACATCACAACGCCTGTTAATGCCAATGGATATTAGAGAATGTCTTTTGCTCGTGTTATTAGTAAGACTCCGTGATTACCGCCGATTGCGGCTCATCGGCATTTGCAAGCCACATGATCATTGTGTCATCTTAGCAATGACTCGGCTCCGAGTCCGTGCTCACTACAGGTTCTATAACGTAAAGATTCGGGTAGTTTCCTTGGCAAGCGCTAAAAATAAGCTTCAAGTGCTTGTTGGTTCTACAAGGAAAAAGGAAGGAGGTCCGACACAAAAGAATGCTGCAGGATAGAATGGCATGATAAACCGATGATTCGTGGTCACATATACGCGACTAGAGAGTATCATGGTTGTATGGGGGAACGTTAAGGTACCGGTACTGGTATGTACGTAAGTTCACTGTTCATGTGTACCGTATCGATTTGGTCACCTTGTCGATATTCCCATAACCGGTCCGATCTGATCTCCATGATTCTGACCTTCTACATAAGCTACGGTTGTCAGCTTACCCTTTGTTAGATGCTTAATCGTCACCACTCGGCACACCTGCTCACTCCTCTCTCATGCTATCGATCCATGGCTTGAGCGAACAAAGACCGATAGTGACCGCCTCCTCGGTCCTAATTGTCCTACTGCCTTGTGCCGGCACTAGATTGACCCATGCGTCGAAGATTGAATTCGCTGTGGACTTGTTAAGCTCCTTCCCGAGTACCGGGTCGTTGGCCACTGCTGGTTCTATACCGGCCTGGCCGCCAAATACGATAAGCAAGTGCTTGAAGGACTCGGGCGCTTTGGTGATGTCTCCTGTCGGCGTGAATGATTGAGATGGCCCGACGCCCGAGATGAACGAGTAGACAGATTGGCCACGCTCTGAGGTACCAATGGCAAAGTCATAACCGCCGGGGTATTCGCATTCAGAATAGACGTCGCTGAGGCAGGCAGCGCGTCGGACGGTGTAACCCCAGTAGTACCCTCCCTCCTCACGCGGTAGGCTAGCAGCGCATGCTGTAGCATCTAGGTTATCGCAGTCGACTTGCGAAAGATGTGGCCAGTTTCTCGGTGGATTGACGTTGGCAAAGCGGACCGTGGTACGCATGCCCTCCTCGATGGGTACATCCTTTGGTGTCGGAACCCGAACTGGATACGGAAGACCGCATTTGACATATGCGTATTCCTGCTCATCCGTTGGTTTCTTTGATCTCTTGCTCTTGGGCGTAGACGACAGCGGGGGTGCTGGACCGACAAAAACACCTTCACGGTATTGACACCACTCATGGCTCCTAAGATGATGCGGCATGTCCATGCTGGGCAGGTTGCCAACCCATTTGAGGTTTTGATGTTCCTTAAAGATACTCAACCGAGGGTCTTCACGATCGTACCTCAAATGAGGAGGGCACTCGGCGAAGGATAGTAGATGATAAAGAAATTGGTCTGGGTTTTGCCATGCTTCATCTTGCTCTAGGATAGAATCTAGGACTTGTTGCTTTGACCGTCCTTTCCGGATGTACTTGGGGTCGATGACTCTGGAGTCGATATTGACCGGATCATCGTCAAATACAACAATCTCGTCGACGCAGTATATGGCCGCTGCACGTGCGATGCGACCGACTTGAATGGTCTTGTGGTCAGGCTTCTTCGCGTTGAGAGTCCAACTACCAGGTAAGGCGATGGTGACGGTCCAGGGCCGGCCTTTGGTTGGATTGAAAATAGCAGTGGGTTTTGAAGTATCAACATCTTCTATAGATTGCTCCTGAATGTCGCTTTTCCTCTTCTTGGTTGGGCTGCAGTTGTCATGTGAGTCTTGATAAACTACGGCTGACGCCGACGCCTTGCGCTTCTGCAATGACATCAGCATCCGTCATGTTTGAGTTGGGCACGATTTATTTTACCTTTGTTTCTGCGGTTCGCGACGGCATTTTGACGACAATATTATCGTCGCCGTTGCGCGTTGGAGCTTCAGCTTTGTTGAGAGTTTTTACTCATGGGTTGCGACGTGGTAGTCGATCAGGTGAAGGTGGTATATATCAATACTTGGTTGCTAGCATTTGTCGCATGCGTCGCAGGTACAGTCGCGAGAAAATAAAAGAGGCGCATGGATCTCGTCCTGGGTTAGCGCGGATCGCGGTGAGCACCCCTGTTCGGCCCTACTGGTAGGCAGCGACCACGGTCAACTACTCCCACGTCCTTCCTGTCAAGCCATCATCACCCTTGACGGTTGTTTTGCAGCGACAGGTAGCAAGAACGTCTGCTCCATTATGGAAGGCCACAAGTAAAGTCATCGTCCTCCCTTGCATACTCTTAGTAACCAGCCCAGGTCCCTCATCTCCCGCACGCGCGACACACTCATCACCTTCTTCGCCCTCTACCTCACCACGTTGTTCTCGCTCGACACGTGGGCCGCGGCACGAGGCTCTCCCTACCGGGCACCAGGTGCCAACTCGTATTACCGTCCAGCGACTACCATACCAGGACCGGGCAGCTACCAGGCCGCCATGCATGGGCGCGGCAGCGCCGGACCGGCTAGTGGCAGCGGAGGGGGAGGGGGAGGGGGACGAGGTGTTGGCAGGGTAGACTCCAGGCCGCCAATCAAGATGGGGGGTACAGCCGGTTGTGGTGCTTGCTTGATCTAGCAGTTCTTCACTAAACGCGGTTACTACTACTTCACAAGCACATGAATCGATTCAGGGAACCATATTGGATTTCCTTGATTGCTCCCTTTCGCGCCGCGCTACTCGGTGATGCTAATGAGACTATTTGTTCATGCTCCTCTCCTCACATTGGTACTCATCAACGTAATTTTCTTCCCCTTCTTCTTCTTTCCACCTGCCTGCTTCTTCGGCGTCTCTTCCCCCTCAGCCAGTGACATGGCCTGTACCTGGGCAAGCATGTCCTCTTCGGAAAGCAGGTCTTTCTCCCAACCTTGTAGCCAGCCATCATCACCATCGTGATGATCCTGTGGCGCAAGCACCGGTGATGCCCCTGACACCATCGCAGTACCCCACACAGTTCGTGGCGCTGACGGACTTGTCGAAGGAGATGCCAACGAAGCGAAACCATCCCCGCGTCGCGATGGCCAGGGTGGTGATGTCGATGTGTCGTCACCATCCATGTTGGGCTGCACCTCAGATGTGCTTCCAGAGGCCAAGGGCTGGAAATCGTCGGCCGAAAACCTTTCGGTAAAGCTGGGTCGTCTCCTACGCGACGATGCGAATTCGGCGTACTCGGCCTTCTCCGCGCGTTGTCGCGCCTTCTCTTCCTTGGTCTCCTTTTCCGTATGTTTCTTACGTCTTCTCTCAATCTCTGGCCTGAATCGCTCCAAGATCTCGGGTGCGACGGTATCGGTCCAATCGCATTCGAGAAAACCAACCTCACACCCATATGGTAGATGAGCCAGATATTTGGTGCGCTTCCGCAGCTCGTCATCGACCACATGGCCTGTGGAAACATGTTCAACGCGGGGTAAAATAGTCGAGGGAAATGATGCAAAATTGCCGAAAGCAGCTTTCAAAATACGAATATCGAGAGGCGATAGATAATAATGCAATAGTGCTTGATAAAACAAGTACTCCGACGGAGTCTTGTGATGCTCGTGTTGTTGTCGGTTGCGCAGCTCCGCAAGAGTGAGGGAAATATCGTGACCTGCAGCTGACGAGTGAGACGAGACAGACATGGTCCTGTCCTTGTTTTGAGCAGATGCATTCGCGGTGTTACTCTGTGCTGCTGTAAAGTCTTGGCCTGACTTGGAAGCGTTCTGAATCGTGTACATATCCGGTGCAGCTCCTTGTTCGAAAACAATTGGCGCTCGCTTCATCTTTGGTTCTGCTGGTTTCGCTGGCTCCTCCGGGGGATTTCCAATTCCTTTAAGCTTCTCCTTTGCCACACGTATACTTCGGATTGCTTTCTTAGTCCACTCCATGCTGTCTTCTGCGAACATGACCTCATCTTCTTTGCCCTGCTGCTCCAGCTTGACAATCTCTTGATCGAGCTGTTCGAGCATATAATCCTCCCCACCTCGCATTACACGGGCATAGTCGGTGACTTCAGCAGCGTGGTACCAAGGGATGTCTTCGTCTTTGGCCAGAGCATCGGCTCCGTCACGCGGCATGGCCAGAGTACTACCAGCAGGCCTGACGACTAAGCGCAAAACGACATCACCTCCCTCTCGCGGAGGCTCGCCCTCTTGCCCCGTATACCAGCGAACGGGTCTGGTCTCCGAAGCGTAAATGGTGTCAAAGCATAGCGGACACTTCTTGGAACGCGCCCTCTTCTCTGGAGCTTTACCCTCGTCTTCAGACTGCATGTAGCGTATGAGGCAGGGGAGACAAAAGATATGACCGCATCTGGCCATGCGCGGGGCTACTGGAGTCCCGAGGCAGATGGGACAGGAGGCTTCTTGTGAAAGCTCGGACGCCAATATTTGCAGGACATTATTCCAGTCCAGGTGGATATCTGCGTCTACACTCTGGGCGCGGTAGTCGCCACGCGGATCTACAATAAAGCGATAGTTGGCATGCACATATCTAGCAGCGTTAGCCTAGCGACACAGCAACTGCGACTGGTGGAAACTGCTCACCTTGCCTTATCGACCGCGTGGTAGCCAGACCCGAGACCCCAGGTTGGATTGCGACGGTAATTTCTCCCATAGCCGTGCGACTGGTTGTTCGTGGGCCGTGGCGGTAGGCTGAAGTTCATGAGGTGGGTAATGGACGTCTGGCCCTTGCGGTTATTGAATGGACGCATGGCAAGGGACTCTACAATGGCATCCTCGTCGGTATTCCTGAAGCGTTTGGCGCCCTTGTGCTGCTTCTTCTGCTGCTGCGTGTTCCGAGGCGTAGGCGCTGATCGCGCCGGTGCTGCACTACCCCGCGGCTGCGCGAAGAAGCTGCTGGTGCCCAGGGATGGTGTCTGGTTTGGGGCAGGAGAAGCAGGGCCAGAAGATGCAGAGGCCTTGGACGAGGACGCGGCGGGTGGGTTACTAGACATGACTCCCAGTCAAGGGCTCACGATAGACGACGATGACGCTAGCAATGCCGACCGTTTTGCAGAGTCGAGTCTCTGGGGTGGTGGAACAAGTCGGATTTGCGAGTGCCGAGGCTTTCACAAAAGCATGCACACAGATGAGCACCGCCGAAATCCAAGCTCTACTCGGGTTTATGCTGACGCTGGCGCCGTCGCGCAGGAACCAGGAACCAGGAACCGGCTTCGTCTGCGACGCCAGATGGGGTACCGAATACGGCAAGCCAGGGTCTAAATGGCGACAGAGGCGGGAAAACACACAGGGGATAGTATCAAGGCGATGTGGCGGTCTAATTGCGAGTGTTGGGTCCCCAAGAGGGTGCGTGTCGGGGACGAGGGTCAGAAGGTGGAGTGGCGGATGCGGACAGATGCGATCATGACGACTTGCGACATCACGTGCTCCGACGCTTCATGTTTGCGGCCAAACCCACATGATGTGCCCTACAAGCCATTACCTGAACCCAACCTTAGCCGTACTGCTGGGCCGGCGTCTGTATCCTGGGCCATCAACAAGCCATCGCCTCACCACCCGCCAGCCCGCTCGCACACGCCTTAGCATTCATTCAGTCATCATCACTCCTGGCCGTCGTCCATCGCTGCCAACCGCGTCTCCGCACAGACGATTACTCTTTCGGAACGCCTTCGAACTTCTTCCATTACCGGCCGACCCAAGACCAACCCCAACCCCATCCCCAGGCCAATTCAACTTCACCCTCTCCACTCCACGCGTTTCCTTTTCGCGGGCAGCCTCCGCTGCGCTCATGTCGTCCTGATACCATGACCCCGCCATCCTTTGCTCGCCCACTCACACCTCAACCCTCGCCTACAGCCGTCGCGCGACCCTGTCTGGCATTCAAATAATTCTCGACAAGTCCCTGCGCGCCCATCCCGCACCGACACCCATCGCATCAGGCGCCATCACTGGTGCAGACAAGCCCGTCGCCCCGTCGCCTCGTCGCCTCGTCGCCTTTTCCCCGTTGCCTCACAAGTTGGCTGCTTGGTTTGGAGCCGGCGCCGACTGTCGAGGCAACACGGCGCATAACCGCCCATGATGCCCGGCCCATATATGCCTAGGAGGCAGGCTGAGCAGCAGTACTACCACCACATCCCGCCCCAGGCCCAATCCCCCGTCCACCACAATCCCTATGCTGCCCCCTACCACCACATGCAGCAGTATGGCCCTCCCCACGGCTATCCCCAGCACATGCAGCCCATGCAACAGTGGTACCCTTCTTACCAGCAGCCGCTCCCACCGCCGCCCCAATATGCCATGCCCCCGCGCCAGTTTCAGCCCCAACCCCATGCGTCGCCAGTAGTCGTTTCTTCACATCTTCACATGGTGCCGCCAGTCAACCGGGCCATGGGGCAAACGCCCCCCATCGTCCACTCGCGTACCCCGCCTGTGCCGCGCATGCCTACGCCTCAAGCCGCGCCCTCAACCCCTTCGGTTCACTCGCAGACGCACATGTCTTCCTCGACCCCGCAGACGAGCGCGACCGTCGACAGCCCTCCGCCTGTTGTCGAGTCAAAGCCGGTCCCAGCAGCTCCCCTGACCCCGCAGTCGACCGCATTCAAGCCCTTCTATCCGCCTCTACCCTGGCTCTCTGTTCCTGACGCCGACTTTCCCCCGCGCGCCTCACGGGGACGGAGACGGCGGAGGGCTCCTGTGTCTACCGAGGAACAGGGTCTCGCCTTGCCCTCACGCGAGCAGGCTGTCGACGAAGGCGCCACTGATGAAGCTGATCAGGACACTGAAGGCGATCTGACCCCGACTGAGGAGCCCGAGGAGTCGCAGGCGTCCACCATCGCCGGTCCCTCTGATGCTGAGGTCGACACACCCTCTACCTCGCACCCGCCCTCCGAAGTCGATCTGGCGCAGCCCTCGACACCGTCCACGACGACACCCTCGACTGCACAAACATCTGTCCAGACCTCTGTACCCAAGAAACACGCCCGCAACTCCACCATACCCGCTGTGCCCCGCGTCCCCATCAGGAACGCCAAGGCGCCAAGCGCAGCTTCTACCACACAGCAGTCGGTCAAGGCGCCTGCCGTACCTGAGCACGAGTCTACACAAGCTGAAGGAACCACTGCGAATACTTCAGAAGCTGGTGGTAATGCCGAAGAGACCCCAAAGGCGTCTCCGCCGAAGCCTGTGGCACCAAAGTCATGGGCAGAGCTACTTAGAGCAAAGGATGCCCCTGTCCCAGTCCAACCGGCTCCTATTCCTAATGGCACTGTGGGCTGCTACCAGCGGTCCGGTTATTCCAAAGAGCACCACGCTTGCCGATGTCTTGGCCTCTTTCTCTGTCGATTCGGAGCAAAAGATCTCCTTTATTGAGCCCCGCGGTCTTGTCAATACGGGAAATTTGTGTTATATGAATTCTGTGAGTCAGATCCCTGTTCCTCCACCAATTGCAAT